>OX456985.1:122230442-123430442 GCA_949752695.1 Melanostoma scalare
CTATGCAGGATGACTTTGGAGAATTCACGCTGCTCCGTCAAGGTCGGTAAAGAACTCACCGAGACCTTTGATGACGAAAAAGGCTTTAGGCGAGGTGACAAGATGTCATGCGATTTCTTCGACATCATACTTGAACAGATTGTAAGAAACTCGAACGTCAACACCAGAGGAACAATCTTTCAAAAGTCTGTGCAATTACTCGCCTATGCAGACGATATTGACGTAATGGGAAGAAAAAAGCGTGAAGTTATAGGTGCTTTTGCGAGTATAGAAACAGAAGCGGCAGAAATGGGTTTGATGGTTAATGAGAGTAGGTATTGGTGGACCACGGCGTGGGAAAATTTTGGATGGTATGATTCCCTTGAATTCGTTTGAGGTCACCGCGGTGTTATTTAATGGGATGTTAATGGGGTGTTTAATGGGTGTTTAATGGGTTTATGTTTTGTTTGAGGTGGCCGCCGCTGCGCTATGGGTGATTGTGGAATTTAATTTAAATTGAAATAAAAATGCACACTGCCGAGGCTGAGATTTGAACCGGGGCCTATGGCGTGTCGCGCGTGTTACAGTTGCACTAGGCTATCGGGGTAGTTGTAGATCGATGTGTAAAAAGTCTCCTTATGCGTACAAAAAAGTTATTTATAGAATCTTTTGGTATGTTGAGGCTTATAAAAAGTGTGACGGTTGGTGTTGGTTTGAATTTGTTTGTTTTTTTTTTTTTGTTTAGCTTTAAGACAGAGAATTTGTCACGATCGATTTTTGGTTGTGCATTGATTGTGGATGAACAGCATGCCATTTTACAGCTTATCATGAGGTTTCTTTCTTTCAGGCATAGACACTGTTAGTGGTTCTATTTTTAGATTTAGATTTCAGAACTGAAAATTTGAATTTGAAAAATAATCTGTCTGCTGTTAGTTGTTCTATTTTTAGATCTTGTTGAAGGGGTGCTGGTTATGAAAAAACCATACAAATTAAGGTGTGGTATTTGTTGATGCATTGAGAAAAAAGAAGAACATTTGGATTGTATATAGCTGGATTTTAAGATAAGCTAGGGAAGCAATCGACCCGCCTACGCGATGAATAAAAGTGTCAACGAAGTATTCTTTTGTTCACATAATGCTTAAATGCATTTTGCGTTGGAAATTGATTGTTGCTTTTGCAACAAAGTATCTTGGAGATACAAAGAATAAGGAAGCTATGTATTTGTTCCTTAGGGATTGATTACTGAATTGTATGAACTGTGGGTGGTATAACTTGCATATCAACTTATAGTTCTTGGCATGCTGTAGATGAAATCAAGTCATTAAAACTTATTTTATGTTTATGTTTACTTTTCCATATGAATGTATATTTTGATTATGAGTACTCTTGAATGTGTCACAGTGACCAAGAATCGATCTGTTTGGATTATATGGATGAAGTCTTGGACTAGCCTGTAGGATCACAAGCCATAAACAAATTATATTGGTTTTCCAAGATTAGAGTGGGGATGTCATTGAAATTTTGGAAAAGGGAACTTAGTATAAAAAGTAGAGCGTCTTTCAAATAAAAAATTATTCTTCAAGAAAAAGTGAAAAAGTGAAGTTCTTTTTATTTTCATACCTACCTAAAATCTACTTATTCAAAAAAATGTCGGGGTTTTTAAGCAAACTAAAATCTAAAATTTCAACTCAACCTAAAAAGGCTGAATCGAAGAGAAAGATCTACAAGAGACTGGCTCAGCTGGAGCTTCAAAAAAAGTACAACATTGTACGGGGGTCCAGAAAGGATTCTGATTTTGGCCCGTGCATCATGCTGGAGTTGGACGACTGTGAGGTATACCTCCCAAAGAGGTGCCTAACGCAGATGGACGACGATGACATAGAGGGGCTAGCTAATTTAGCCTTTGAAGTTGTGGCTCCATATGGAACAAATTCGTTCCATATCGATTTCCATGAGAAGGAAAGTAAGGTAAGTTATGGAAAGAAATATAAGTTAATAAAAATAAAATACTAATTTATGAAAAATATTTCAGGAGCAACAACAACAACAGCAACAGCAACAGCAACAGCAACAGCAACAGCAACAGCAACAGCAACAGCAACAGCAGCAGCAACAACAACAACAACAACAACAACAACAACAACAACAACAACAACAACAACAACAACAACAACAACAACAACAACAACAACAACAACAACAACAACAACAACAACAACAACAACAACAACAACAACAACAACAACAACAGCAGATGGAGCTGCAATAGCAACAGCAGCTGGAGCTGCAACAACAACAACAACAGCAACATTCAAAACAAAAGAGGAAGCAAAAGCTTCAAATAACCGAAGAGGTAAATATAGTACCTAACTTCAGTTTTAATGACTATTATGATAGTCAAAGCAACCTATATAGCTCACAACAAAAAATATTGAAAAAATAATTCTATGTATTATATAGAGCAAAAACAAAAAAAAATAAAATATAAATATTTCAAAAAAAAATTACTTAAAATGTTTTTGGTTTTTTATTGAAAATGGTTCTTCTTCTTCTCTGAATGCTTTTTTGTTTATTTTTTAGAAAATCAAAATTGTGAGTGATATCACAACCCAAAACAAAAGGTTCAATTTAAAGGGGCGAAAAATTGAATTCAAGATTCGCTCGATCCCCAAAAATGAAGAACCAACCTCGTGGGTAAAGGAGGCAGTGAACGATATGCTAAAGATAGCTACAAGTGATCTAGCCCCCACAGATAAAATTGGGATAACTTTTTGTGGGAAGAATTTCTCAAGCGAGAGAGGAAGTGGATGGATTAATTTCAGGGATTGTGGAGATCTATCGTTCAACGATGTATGGACCATGATAGCCAGTATATTTCAGAGCAACTCAGAAGGGTTGAACACGGATCAATTTTGCCTGGAAGTAACGGCTGTTAAAATGCCAAGAGGCAGAGGATCAGTTAAGCCCTCTTCGATGTACAACACATTTGACGAAGAATGTGCTAAACGTAAGGGGATCTTACGCATTGAAAATAAAGACAACCTCTGTTTGCCAAGACCATTGATAGTGGCCATGGCATATGTTAATAAAGAAATCAACATTCAAAAATTAAGAAAGGATGTTAGAAACGTTCAAACAGAAAGAGCTTTGAGACTCGTTGAACAAACAGAAATTAGTATACCAGAGGATGGTTGCGGGATTCGTGAATTGAAAATATTCCAAAATCACCTAAAAGGGTACAAGATCACTGTGTTCGAGTATGACACCAAAGGGAGAAAAATAATATTTGAAGGTGTCTCTACCGCAAATGATAGCCTCGAAGAAAAAAAAATTAATTTGCTATATCACAGGAACCATTATTGTGTTATCACATCGTTGACGTCAGCATTTTGTTGTAGTTACTACTGTGAAATATGTCATGTGCCCTATAACACGAAAAACCATCATAGATGTGTACGTTCCTGACCTCAATGTCAAAACAAAACAGTTTGCATTAAGACATCCAGTGAGATTTTGTGTGATAATTGCTATAGAAGCTTCAGAGGAAAACAGTGTTTCGATAACCACAAAGCAGGTGGATCTACGAGCAACAATTCTATTTGTGACCAGATTAAAAGATGTTCTTCATGCTTAAAAACATACGCATCACATCGAGAACATTATTGTGATGAATACTTCTGCAAACAATGTGACAAGCATGTGCCAAGGGATCATCAATGCTATATTCAACCTGACAAAAGAACACCTTGTTTCAACAACACCCTATACATATTCTACGACTTGGAAAGTCGGCAAGAAAAAGAAATTAATAGTAGAGCTTAACTACACGAACCCAACTTATGCATATTCAAACAGAAATGTGATCAATGTATAGATATACCAAATCTATTTTTCTGTCAGAAATGTAAGCATTCAGTAAACATAATACGTGAACAAGAAGAAAAAGAAGGATATGTAATAGAAAAGTTTTTGGGGTATATATTAAATGTCAGAAAAACTTACAAACATGTGACTGTGATAGCGCACAAAGGCCAGGCTTATGATCATCAATTTATATTAAATTATGTACTGCAAAAAACAAGCCTTACCCCCGAATTACTTATGCGTGGAACTAAAATAATTTTAATGCAGATTGTTAATGTCAAATTTCTGGACTCATTAAATTATTTCCCAATGGCGCTATCAAAACTACCCAAAGCATTCAATCTACCATCAGTATTATTTATTCAACATGAAAATAAATGAAAAATATACCGGGAAACTACCGGCTATTGAATTTTATAGTCCGGATACAATGAGAGTAGAGGAGCGAAATAATTTTTTGAAATGGCATTCAGAGCATGCAAATGATAATTTTGTAATGCAGCAAGAACTTGAAGAATACTGCAAGAGCGATGTAGAGATATTGACCGAGGCATGTTGACCATTTAGAAAATTATTTCTTTTGCAAAATAATGTTGAACCATTTTTGGAAGCAGTAACGATAGCCTCCGCTTGTAACCTTGTTTTCAGGCGTAATTTTCTTCTTCCTAACACAATTGGCTTAATACCGAGAAATGGTTACAGATGTATGGATAATCAATCTGTAGAAGCAATTAAGTGGATGATTTGTGAGGAGAAAAAGAGAAATATAAGCATACAACATGCGTACAAAGGAAGAGAAGCTGTTGTTAACGGCGTAAAGGTTGATGGTTACTGCACAGAAACAAGGCAGATTTTCGAATACCAAGGATGCTATTTTCACGGTCATCCTCTCTGTTTAAAACACAATCGTGATAACCCACTTCATGAAGACTCAAGTGATACTCTCAATCGGAGGTATGAAAAAACCGAATCAAAAATTAAAAGATTAAAAACATACAATTTTGAGGTTATTGAAATGTGGGGTTGTGAATTTCAAAATTATTTAAAAACTATGAGTAAGGAAGATTTGCAATGTTTAAACAACCGTGGTGGATGGGCGTTGTACTATTCGGGTAGGCTCTGATTGGTGTCAACTTGGCGGCGCCCAGATGCTGTAACTTATAGTACACGTCAATTGTGCTTACTATACCTCCAAGCGGTATCCACTGGGACCTGGGATGCTCCGTCCAGAGCTGACCTGCTAAACTAGTAAGTGCGAGTGTTGACAAGGGAATCCGGAACAAAAGAATTGTGATCGGTCAACACTATAATTGCTCTTGCGAACTATGACTGACTGCACGAATCTCAGTGGTTTACGAGAGCTTTCGTGTAAATGTTCCAGCGGATGAATTCGAAGGACAGAATCAACGGTGGACTTCAGTAGCCATAGAAGCAGAAACCCCTGAAGGAGCTACTCCAACATATTTGGTTTAAAGGTCTTTCGGGGTCTTTCAATACTAGGACAGGGTATTGAAGTAGAGATGGTGGCGGATGAGCTCCTGGTGAGCCAACTGCAGCACTCACACCCCTGCAGCAGGGTACTGACACTGGATATTCCAGCCCTTTGTGTCCGAAGGGATCCAAAAAGGACCTGGCCCTCCAGGTTGGGGGTTGTGCGTAGGGTTAACTACCCAACCACGTTAAAAAAGGACAGTTCCGAAACAACTAACAGCCTCGGATAACGATAATGATTTCAAAGTTGACGACCCAAGCAAACGAAAAAAGGACAATGACCTCCGGATCTGCACGTGGAACGTAAGGTCTCTTTACGGACTAGGTGCAGCTGGAGAATTAGCGGACGCCCTGGACTGCTGCAAAGCAGACAAAACCGCCATCCAAGAAGTGCGATGGAGTGGACCGGGCATAAAGAAGATGAGAAACTGTGACATCTATTATGGCGACTGCTACAGACAAAAGAAACAACGCTTATTTGGGTGCGGATTTGTCGTTAGAGGAAGACTCAGGGATAAGGTGATTAGCCAAAATCCAGTCAATGAGCGTATAATGACCATCCGCATCAGGGCTAAATTCGCCAACATTAGCCTTATATGCGCCCACGCCCCCACAGAAGAGAAAGACGACGATTCCAAAGACTGTTTCTACGAGCTCCTGGAAGAAACGTATGAGCAGTGCCCTAGACACGACGTGAAAATCGTTCTTGGCGATTTTAACGCAAAACTAGGGAAGGAGGACATCTTTGGAAGCACAATCGGTAAGCATAGCCTCCATGACAAAACCTCCGAAAACGGACTGAGGCTAATCGATTTTGCTGCGGGGCTGAATCTTGTTGTAAGTAGTACGCGCTTCCCGCATCTCAAAATTCATAAAGGCACATGGCGATCCCCAGATCAATTAACCGTCAACCAAATTGACCGTGTTGCGATCGACGCAAGGCACTCTTCCAGTGCTCTAGATGTCCGAACTTTCCGAGGGGCCAACTTTGACTCGGACCACTACCTTTTTGTAGCCAAGGTACGAATGAGGATATTTTGTTCACGACCAGCGCGAACTAACGCTGTGAAGAGATATGACGTCGGAAAGCTACAATCGCAAGAGATTGTCAATGCCTTTTCCAATCGAGTGTCCCTTCAATTATCCTTGAATCCCATGCCGCCAGCATTAAACATTCAAGACCAGTGGCAGCAATGCCAAGAAGCCATCAGAACCGCTGCCTCTGAGGTTCTGGGTTTCACTCGGCCACCAAAACGAAACCCATGGTTCGATGAAGAATGCAGGCAGGCAAATGCAGCCAAACAAAGAGCACGACAAATGCTTATGCAAACACGAACAAGGGCTGCTTACGATCAGTATAACGAGATTTACAAGGAGAGAAGAAGGGAAGAACACCGACTTCTCAAAAAGAAAAAGAAGCAGCATGAGAAGCGCTCGTTTGAGGAAATAGAGAGGTGCCATGACAGGAACGAGATTCGGAAGTCTTACCAAAAGGTAAAAAGATCCTGCTAGGGTGGCAAACCCCGAACTCAAGCCTGTAAAGACCAGCAGGGAAACATAATTGTAGAGTCACAGTCGCTACTGAGGATTTAGAAAGATAATTTCTGCAGACTGCTTAACGGCGATGAAGACACAAATTCCGCTGTCAGGCAGATTGCCCCATTCAGCCTGGACGATGATCAAGAATGCCGTCCTCCCGACCTAGAAGAGGTTAAGCTTGCCATATGCAAACTTAAATCAAATAAGACTGCAGGTGCAGATGGCCTTGATGCCGAACTTTTCAAGGCAGCTGGAGACCAGTTGGAAAGGAGCATGCACCAGCTGATCTGCATGATATGGTCGAAAGAAAGCATGCCCGATGAATGGAACCTCAGTATCGTATGCCCGATCCTAAAGAAAGGAGACCCTCACAATTGCGTAAATTACAGAGGGATAAGCCTCCTTAACGTCCGTCACTTATAAGATCTTGTCTGCTGTAATATGTGAACGTCTGAAACCCCACGTCATCAACTTGATAGGTCCTTATCAATGTGGTTTTAGACCAGAGAAGTCCACAATAGACCAAATTTTCACATTACGGCAGATCTTGGAAAAAACCCGAGAACATAATATCGATATTCACCACCTCTTTATCGATTTTAAGGCCGCGTATGACAGTATTTACAGAGACGAGCTGTACAGAGCCATGTCTAGTTTCGGCATCCCTGCAAAGCTCGTACGACTATGCAGGATGACTTTGGAGAATTCACGCTGGTCCGTCAAGCTCGGAAAAGAACTCACCGAGACCTTTGATGTCGAAAAAGGCTTTAGGCAAGGCGACAAACTGTCATGCGATTTCTTCAACATCATACTTGAACAGATTGTAAGAAACTCAAACGTCAACACCAGAGGAACAATCTTACAAAAGTCTGTACAATTACTCGCCTATGCAGACGATATTGACGTAATGGGAAGAAAAAAGCGTGATGTCATAGGTGCTTTTGCGAGTATTGAAACAGAAGCGGCAAAAATGGGTTTGATGGTTAATGAGGGCAAAACGAAGTATATGCTGTCATCAAACAAGGACACAGAACATCGACAAATTGGACAAAACGTCACAATAGACAGACATAACTTCGAGGTAGTACAGGACTTCGTCTACCTAGGATCCGCTGTAGACACGGAAAACAACATCAGTGCGGAGATCAAACGGAGAATAACTCTTGCCAACCGTTGCTTCTTTGGGTTAAGAAGGCAATTGAGAAACAAAACCCTCTCTAGAAAAAACAAGGTTACCTTGTATAAGACCTTAATCATCCCAGTCCTGCTGTACGGCGCGGAAGCATGGACCTTATCGAAAGCTGATGAGGAAACTCTTGGTCGTTTCGAAAGAAAAATTCTCCGAATGATCTTTGGTCCCGTATGCGAAGACAATGTGTGGAGAAGAAGATACAACAACGAGCTGTATGAGCTGTACCACTACATGGGCATAGCCAGAAGAGTACGCATCGCGAGGCTACGATGGTTGGGCCATGTAGAGCGGATGGACCCAAACGCTCCGGCTCGTCGGGTTTTCGAAAGCACATTGCAGGGAAATCGCGGAAGGGGAAGACCTCGTCTTAGGTGGCGCAATCAAGTGGATGAAGACCTCAACCGACTTGGAGTGCGAAACTGGAGAGAGATCGCCCGAGATCGAAATCGTTATAGAAGGATGTTGGTTGAGGCCCAGGTTCACCCCGAACTGTAATGCCCACCTAAGTAAGTAAGTAAGTAAGTAAACAACCATCCACTTATACAAAGTTCCCCGCTCAATCCTCGTGATGCTTTCTTTGGAGGCCGAACAGGGAACACATACAATTATTACAAATGTAAAGAAGGCGAAAAAATCCAATACATAGATGTATGCTCCTATATCCATGGGTATGCAAAAACGGGAAATTTTCCATTGGTCATCTCATTGTTCTGACTTGAAACTAGAAGGTATGAATGGACTTGTAAAATGCAAAATTATGCCACCTGAAAATCTACTCCATCCTGTCCTACCAATCAAACAAAACAAAAGACTCATGTTTTCTCTGTGTAGAAGTTGCAGCAATGAAAAAAATCAAGAACAATGTTGTAATCATTCCGAGGAGGAAAGGGCCCTACTAGGAACGTGGGTAATTGACGAAGTTTTGAAAGCAGTTGAAAAAGGCTATAAATTGATTGATGTTTATGAAATTTGGGAATATAATGTACTCCAATATGATCCAGACACAAATTCTGAAGGATTATTCACATCAATGATTAACAAGTTTTTGAAGTTGAAACAGGAAGCTTCGGGATGGCCTGTTAAGTGCACATCTTCTTTAGAAAAAGAGAATTACTTAAAAGAATTTTTCGAAAAAGAAAATATAATTTTGGAAGAATCAGAAATTTATGATAATCCTGGTAAAAGATCTTTGGCAAAATTGATGCTGAATTCATTTTGGGGGAAATTCGGACAACGACAAAACCAACAACAAACATGTATTTTGAGTGATCCCTCGGATTTATTTCTTCTTCTTACCAATCCTTCTATAGAAGTAATACATATTGTACCAGTTAATAAAGAAAAATTGCTAAGCACCTTTGAAATGAAAGAGGAAGCCATTGAATCTTCATCCCTTGTAAATGTCTGTATTGCTGCCTACACGACAACCCTGGCCCGCCTTAAATTATACAGCTATCTGGAAAAATTAGAGGAAAGAGTACTGTACTATGACACTGATTCTGTCATATATGTTAGTGCGATGGAGAATTCGAGCCGCCTACTGGAGAGTTTACTGGTGACATGACCAATGAACTGGAAACTTTTGGCCAGGGGAGTTTTATAACAGAATTTGTCAGTGGTGGTCCAAAAAACTATGCGTATAAACTTTATAGTATAAACGATCATTTAGAACACGTAGTCTGCAAGGTAAAGGGCATTTGTCTTAATTTCCAATCATCACAAAAAGTCAATTTTGACTCAATAAAAGAAGCTGTACTAAATTCTTCATCATCAGACAATGAAGGTATAATTATTATTTCTAATAATATTCGCCGTACAGCGGAGACAAATACGTATAAGGCCAAAGCGGAAAAAGACGTTTTCTTAGCAATTACAGTTCATTGCCATATGGATTTAAAAGAGGATTCAAAAGAAAATTTTGTAATTCAATTATGTTTTTCTTCTTCTTCTTGACTTTTTGAAAATAAAAATATAAATAAAATAAAACACCATGTTTTTTTATCGGTTAATAAAATATTTTATTATTGAAAAAGGTATACAAATTGTCACGTGTTAGATAAGTTTTTGAACTTCTCCTGTCATTGGATTGTATTCAACTATACGATCGTGAAGAATAAGACAGTACATTGTTGTTAAATCTGGAACAGGGGTGGACGTTTTGAGTTCAATTCTTACATCGACAGGTCCATTTTTAATTGATTCATTTTGACGAGAACAGTCAATAACCGTAATTGGAGCAATGTCTTTATATTCTTGTGGAGATAAGAGTGGTAGTGGTGGCTTCTGATAATATGATTGTTGAAACTTGCTGTACATCTCATAGAGAATAGCATATTGATTTAGATTAAACTTCAAATTTAAATCTTCACGAGGATATGCTTCTGAGTTCAAATATACTTTCACATTGCTAACATCGCAATGATCGAATTTACTAGCATCTTTGTTTAGATAGTTCTTACGCACTGTTTGTAGTGCAATTTTCCAATTTCTAAAAATGCATTTTAATTGGTTTCGATTGAATTTGTTTCAATAGTACCAATTTATTGGAATCGGATAAGGTAATGTGAGGAACCCTCCATTGTAGTTTATGGATTGCCATTTTTAAATTTTCTTTTTCTGTATTGATGTAGGCATTTTCATCAGTTCGAGTTCGAATTAAAACCAATTCATGTCTTGCGTTTATAATGATTTTCTTATAATCTTCAGCAAATCCTAAAAGATTTTTCAATGGAATGCAAAAGTTGAAACTACCCGATGAAAGTGAAATACTATCCTTTCCAGTCCATGAAGAGTTTTCCAAACTTTTACTTTCATTCTCATTTAATGATATAAAATTTTTTAATAATGTTGTAATACCAACATTTTTGTTTTTATATTAAATTGGGCTTTTTTGGTCACTTTCATTTGAATATGCAAATAAAAAACTTTATTTCATATTTTTCCCTACGTTTCGTCGTAACTTCTCGACTTCTTCAGGGGAATTTTTATTAAATCTGGAGATAACATAAATATTTAACTATCTGAACTTTTTAAAAATTTTTTTGATTTGAACTTACATGATTTTTGTTGTTTGTTACATATAATAATAAACACTATTTTTGACAAATTAAAACTGAGTTATTTCTTCTAAAATAAAAGGAGTTATAAACATATATAAACGGAAATTTAATACAAAACTTACAGAGAAAAAAATACATGAACTGCATGAAAGTAAACAATCAAGAATTTAAAAAGTTATGCTTAAATTACACCGCTCTTAATGCAAGAGAGTAGCTGGCTATTGTGTTGTCTCTATCTTCTTGTGTATTCATTGTTTTGTCTATGTTTTGTTGTATACGTAGGCTTTCAAGTGTGTATCTATTGTTTGTTCTCTTTTCTTTGTCCATTATTGTTGTATTATCAAAGTCTGCAGAGTGTCCAGTTTCTATTATATTTTGTGATAACCCAGTGGATTCTCTTTTGTTGCGGATGTCAGCTTTGTGTTCGATCAACCTCGTCTCTAGTGATCTTTTTGTTGTTCCGATGTAGATCAGATTGCACGTCTCCCCCTCATTTCCATTGCACCCAATTTTATAAATGATGTCATGTTGTTGTTCTTTTTCTATTTTTGTTTTTGTGTTGGTGAACAGTTGTCTAATTGTTGTGTTTGGTTTATGAGCGAATGTCACATTTTCTCTCTTAATTATATGGTTGAGGTTTCTCTTATCAGTTAGGTTTGGAATGTATGAAATGCCATAGTATTTCATAGGGTTGCCAGCTTCCAAATTTTTCGGAGAATTTTTGTTATTGTTTGGTGTGTTGATGCTATTTTTTATTAAATTGTTTATTAGGTACTGTGGAAAATTGTTCATGTGTAATATTGTTTTTATTCTCTTTATGTTTTCTTCTTTATATTCTTCATCGCTTATATTTAATACTCTGTTTATAAAATTGTTTGCAGTGTTGATTTTTTGCTGTAGGGGTTGAGTGGAGAGGAAGTTAATCATTCTTCCAGATGTTGTTATTTTGGAATACCAGTTAAATTTAATTTTGTTACTTGTTCTGTACATTCTGACGTCTAGATAGGGTAAGTTTTGATTTTGTTCTATTTCAACTGTGAATTTAAGTTTAGTGTGGTAATGGTTCAAATACTTCAAGATCTCGTCCTTATCTTTTTCTTTGACAATAGCAAACACGTCGTCTACGTACTTGGTGATGTATTTAATAACAATTTGTTTTTCTTTTTTAAGTTCGTCTATTGTTTTTTCAATTAAATCGTCCAAAATTATATCTGCTATTGTTGGAGAGAGAGGATTACCCATGAGCATGCCAAAAGTCTGGTTGTAAATTTTGTCCTGGAATTTAAAATAATTGTTCTCTTTCAGACAAAATTCTAGAATCTTTAAGAACTGGGTTTTTGGGATTTTTGTCAACAACATTTTTATTGTTTTCAATATCGATACCATTGAGTTCATAACGTATTTCCTCAAAAAGAAATGGTATAGCATTGTTACATAGTTTTGCTGTGGAAGAAACTCCTCCATCTGCTTTTGTCAGACTTCCTTCTACATAACTGAAACTTTCACTGGGTAAAATGCACAGATCCTGCTGTTGTATAGGGATACGTATTTCATCACTGGTATTGAAGGATTGAAGAAATGCTGAATAACTATGATACTCAAATTTTGTAATGCTATTATCATAATTAGGACAGTGACTAATATTTAGTATTTGGCTCATTTTATTATTATTTTTTCTTTTTATTATTTCAGGACAAATCCTAGTGATAGTAGAAATGCTTTGTTTTCAAGAGACAATCTTGATCTTGATCGGTTTGATGTCTTTTCAGAACTAATTGAATGACATCAAGTCAGATATATAATTATTATAGAGTAACATTACGTTGATTTCGGTTTTAAATGTAATCGAATGGTTATTGTTTCTCCTCTAAAATTTATTAGATCACCGTCTTGATCTACAAGCCTTAATGATAAAGAAGTTATTTGCTTGACGTTCACAGGTAAATAAATGACATTTTTTGGAACTTCTATGATTTTATACCCTGCTCCTGCTTCCGGTGAAAATTCATGAATAGTGTGTACAGGAGTATTATTAAAATAGGAACCAACAATTATGTTGCACTCAATTCTTATGACGTTTACTTTATTAATGTCAACCGCTAAATCAGACATATGAGTTTTACCTTGTTCAAGTACACGCTTACCAAAGCCCAATAATGTTCCAATAGATCTAGGTCTATCGAAGTAAATTATCTCATTACTTTCAACTTCTGCTTTTAATGTATTATTGTTTTCTTCTATCTTTACTTTGGCGGTAGAATTTTGCATTAACAATGTCTTAGAAATGAAGAACGCAATATCATCTATTTCATAGGATCCTACTGGAATTTCGATTTCGTGTTCTCCAATATGGAACATATGTTTGAAAATCTACGAGGCCAGAAACGTAATCCCTATTCAAGTTTAATGGTGGGAAATATTCAGCTGATAGATAGGAAGTTTCCCCGCTTAGTGTAAGTGTCAATGCCATGACGATGAGATAAACAATGAACATTTTTTCAAAAAATAATCTTTATATTTATTAGAAGTAACAATCATATAAGAATTTCAAACATAAATAACCACAATTAAACGTATTGAAATCTTGGTACTTAATATAATTGTATTTGATATTTAAACCTAAATAATGAATTATTTCAATAGGAGGTTGAAGATTCCCAAAACTATCAAAATATTCAATTAGTTTGCCTTTTTTACAATATGCTACCCAATGTGTTCCTGGTCCTTTTAAAGAATCTAGATTAACGATTCCACATTCATTTTTCCATGGCCTGTACCGGGGTAAATTATCTCGCATTAAAACACCACGAAAATGAGGAATATTCATTTTTGCAAAATGAATTATATCCAATTCATTCAACGCACATTTGGGTAGCGAATCTAAAAGTTTTTTGGCTGCACATGTAAAAATAATCCAAGACCCTTCTTATAAGGTTTTAGATGTAGTCCATTACCCATTGCAATAGATTCCATCTTTGTATTATGACGTTTCTTTTCTTCTAGATCTTTTTTAGCATTAAAAGCCTCATTCACAGCTTTAGCTATACCTGCAGCACCTCCAGATAATGCACCTAGTGCTGAAAGTCCTGCAAAAAGAGGAACAAGGAATGGTACTACTCCACCTGATTTAGGTACAGATATAACTCTTGGTGTCCTAATATTTTTGTTTCTCTTAATTATTCTCTTAGCCGCTGACAAAGCTATTTTAATAGCACTGTTTAAATTGTAGGGTTTTTTAATAATAACAATTTTTCCCACATCTTTAATTGATTTGTTAAATGTGAGCTTACACTTGCTCTTTTTAGTTTTTTTATCAGTTACACCCATTCCAAACTTTACTTTAGCTTTCATCGAGTTGGTGACTAATAATGCGTTTGCTCGTTCTCTTATACCTGCGTCTTTTGATTTAGCTCTTTGCCAAGCTTTTTCAGCTAAAATTTTATCTGCTATATGTCGTTCGGGTGTATTCTTTAATTTGGAATATACAACGATTTGCAGAGGTCACTAATAATGTTATGACATTTTTTCAATAAAACCTTGATATATATGGGAAAATCATTTAGTTTTTGTCATCATGCGATTCATAAAACAACAACATCAGCTACCAATAAAAAACATGGATTTGGTTAAAAGAATTGAAACAAAAAAGCACAGTATATTATTACCCAATAGCATAAGAGGTTTGATAACAGGTCCATCAAATTGCGGAAAAACTAATGTAATGATGACTTTGCTACAACATCCAAATGGCTTGAAATTTGAAAATATATATATTTATTCAAAATCTTTACAACAGCCAAAATATGAATTTTTACGAAGAGCCGTCCAACCAATAAAGCATAAGGGGTTCTTTACTTTTTCCAATAACAGTGAAGTTATACCACCTGAAGAAGCTAAACCAAACTCTATATTTATATTTGATGATATTGCCTGTGAAAAACAAGACACTATTCGAACATACTTTAGCATGGGGCGACATCATAATATTCATAGTTTTCATTTGTGCCAGACATATACCAGAATACCCAAACACTTAATTAGAGACAATGCTAATTTTCTAATCGTCTTTAAACAGGATGATAATATGAACTTAATATCTACAATGATCATGTAAATTCAGATATGTCGATTTCAACATTTCAAAAATTATGTGCAGAATGTTGTAACATTAAACATGGTTTTTTAGTTATTGATAAAGATATGTCTTTGAACAAAGATCGTTATAGGAAAGGCTTTGATAGTTTTCTGAAACTAAATACAGTGTAAATATACAGTTCAAAAGTTCGAAAAGCGGTTTGCAGCTGTTACGAGCGGTTTGAAAGCGGTTTGGAGCTTTTACGAGCTGTTTAAAAAGCGTTTTGAGGCTGTTCGGAGCCTTTTCTAAAGTTCTGTTTAAAGCGGTCTTACCCCTTCCCTATAAAACAAAACACATTATCATTTTGTGTCATATGTCCAGAAATGTTCTATGAGAACACTTCGTTACAGTTTACTGAACACAATACTACAGATAAAAAGCGATTCACACAGTTCAATGATCAAAGTTCATCAATTAAGACAAGTACCTGTAATATCTTTCTTAACTTAAATCCATTGTGTTGTGTTGTGATATCACTCACAATTTTGATTTTCTAAAAAATAAACAAAAAAGCATTCAGATGGAGTTCATCGACAAAACCAATGCGTTCAGGTGAAGATAATTCAGTTAACTTGTGTTGTAGGTTTGAGGAAAGTGCAACAAGGATGTATACGCATTTATCTACTTACATCAATTGAAAAGAGAAACCGATGGATGGCAAAGGGAACGGACTCGTAATTCAATTCAAGACTATTCAAATTTCGATTAAAGCCCATTCAACCATTAACAACTGCTCACCACTTTGTAGTGCGAGTTCTATAAGTGTTGAGTAAGGAGCCATAAGCAATTTGAACGTCGGCATCATAGAAGAAAGCTGTGTTTTATTCTTTAAATAATTTCATCCAAATGGGACTTAAAAGCCGACTACAAAGCGGTTTGAAAGCGGTTTGAAGCTGTTTGGGGCTGTTTGAAAAGCGGTTTGGAGCTGTTACGAGCTGTTTGGAGCGGTTTGAAAAGCGGTTTGAAAGCGGTTTGAAGCTGTTTGGGGCTGTTTGAAAAGCGGTTTGGAGCTGTTACGAGCTGTTTAAAAAGCGTTTTGAATCTGTTCGGAGCCTTTTCTAAAGTTCTGTTTAAAGCGGTCTTACCCCTTCCCTATAAAACAAAACACATTATCATTTTGTGTCATATGTCCAGAAATGTTCTATGAGAACACTTCGTTACAGTTTACTGAACACAATACTACAGATAAAAAGCGATTCACACAGTTCAATGATCAAAGTTCATCAATTAAGACAAGTACCTGTAATATCTTTCTTAACTTAAATCCATTAATCTTTAAATTGAACCTTTTGTTTTGGGTTGTGATATCACTCACAATTTTGATTTTCTAAAAAATAAACAAAAAAGCATTCAGAGAAGAAGAAGAACCATTTTCAATAAAAAACCAAAAACATTTTAAGTAATTTTTTTTTGAAATATTTATATTTTATTTTTTTTGTTTTTGCTCTATATAATACATAGAATTATTTTTTCAATATTTTTTTTTGTGAGCTATATAGGTTGCTTTGACTATCATTATAGTCATTAAAACTGAAGTTAGGTACTATATTTACCTCTTCGGTTATTTGAAGCTTTTGCTTCCTCTTTTGTTTTGAATGTTGCTGTTGTTGTTGTTGTTGCAGCTCCAGATGCTGTTGCTGTTGCAGCTCCATCTGCTGTTGCTGTTGTTGTTGTTGTTGTTGTTGTTGTTGTTGTTGTTGTTGTTGTTGTTGTTGTTGTTGTTGTTGTTGTTGTTGTTGTTGTTGTTGTTGTTGTTGTTGTTGTTGTTGTTGTTGTTGTTGTTGTTGTTGTTGTTGTTGTTGTTGTTGTTGTTGTTGTTGTTGTTGTTGTTGTTGTTGTTGTTGTTGTTGTTGTTGTTGTTGTTGTTGTTGTTGTTGTTGTTGTTGTTGTTGTTGTTGTTGTTGTTGTTGTTGTTGTTGTTGTTGTTGTTGTTGTTGTTGTTGTTGTTGTTGTTGTTGTTGTTGTTGTTGTTGTTGTTGTTGTTGTTGTTGTTGTTGTTGTTGTTGTTGTTGTTGTTGTTGTTGTTATTGTTGTTGCTGTTGCTGTTGCTGTTGCTGCTGTTGTTGTTGTTGTTGTTGTTGTTGTTGCTGTTGCTGTTGCTGTTGCTGTTGTTGTTGTTGCTCCTGAAATATTTTTCATAAATTAGTATTTCATTTTTATTGACTTATATTTCTTTCTATAACTTACCTTACTTTCCTTCTCATGGAAATCGATATGGAACGAATTTGTTCCATATGGGGCCACAACTTCAAAGGCTAAATTAGCTGGCCCCTCTATGTCATCGTCGTCCATCTTCGTTAGGCACCTCTTTGGGAGGTATACCTCACAGTCGTCCAACTCCAGCATGATGCACGGGCCAAAATCAGAATCCTTTCTGAACCCCCGTACAATGTTGTCCTTTTTTTGAAGATCCAGCTGAGCCAGTCTCTTGTAAATCTTTCTCTTCGATTCAAACTTTTTAGGTTGAGTTGAAATTTTAGATTTTAGTTTGCTTAAAAACCCCGACATTTTTTTGAATAAGTAGATTTTAGGTAGGTATGAAAATAAAAAGAACTTCACTTTTTCACTTTTTCTTGAAGAATAATTTTTTATTTGAAAGACGCTCTACTTTTTATACTAAGTTCCCTTTTCCAAAATTTCAATGACATCCCCACTCTAATCTTGGAAAACCAATATAATTTGTTTATGGCTTGTGATCCTACAGGCTAGTCCAAGACTTCATCCATATAATCCAAACAGATCGATTCTTGGTCACTGTGACACATTCAAGAGTACTCATAATCAAAATATACATTCATATGGAAAAGTAAACATAAACATAAAATAAGTTTTAATGACTTGATTTCATCTACAGCATGCCAAGAACTATAAGTTGATATGCAAGTTATACCACCCACAGTTCATACAATTCAGTAATCAATCCCTAAGGAACAAATACATAGCTTCCTTATTCTTTGTATCTCCAAGATACTTTGTTGCAAAAGCAACAATCAATTTCCAACGCAAAATGCATTTAAGCATTATGTGAACAAAAGAATACTTCGTTGACACTTTTATTCATCGCGTAGGCGGGTCGATTGCTTCCCTAGCTTATCTTAAAATCCAGCTATATACAATCCAAATGTTCTTCTTTTTTCTCAATGCATCAAAAAATACCACACCATAATTTCTATGGTTTTTTCATAACCAGCACCCCTTCAACAAGATCTAAAAATAGAACAACTAACAGCAGACAGATTATTTTTCAAATTCAAATTTTCAGTTCTGAAATCTAAATCTAAAAATAGAACAACTAACAGTGTCTATGCCTGAAAGAAAGAAACCTCATGATAAGCTGTAAAATGACATGCTGTTCATCCACAATCAATGCACAACCAAAAATCGATCGTGACAAATTCTCTGTCTTAAAGCTAAACAAAAAAAAACAAACAAATTCAAACCAACACCAACCGTCACACTTTTTATAAGCCTCAACATACCAAAAGATTCTATAAATAACTTTTTTGTACGCATAAGTAGACTTTTTACACATCAATCTACAACTACCCCGATAGCCTAGTGCAACTGTCACACATCAAAAAAAAAAAAAAAAATCACAAAATACAAAAAACCAAAAAAAAAAAAATTTAAAAATACAAAAATACAAAAAAAAACAAAAGCTTCTGTGGCTGCCCTAGTTTTAAGTAGATTTAAGTAGTTTTAATTAGTTTTAATTAGTTTTAAGAAAAAAAAAAATGATCAAGAAAGCTAAGTTTTTTTTAAAAAAATTTTCTTAGTTTTAACTAGTTCTAGTTTGTAATTAATAAGGTATCTTAAGGCCGAAAGGCATTAGTAGTAAGATATTGAATAATTTAGAGTACCCGCCTAGGGTCAGTAAGTTAATTAAGTTATTATATAAGCTAGTTTTACACATTTTTGTTAGCATGTAAGTAGATATAAGATATAGTTAATAAAAATGAATTGAAAATGAAATGTCACACGCGCGACACGCCATAGGCCCCGGTTCAAATCTCAGCCTCGGCAGTGTGCATTTTTATTTCAATTTAAATTAAATTCCACAATCACCCATAGCGCAGCGGCGGCCACCTCAAACAAAACATAGACCCATTAAACACCCATTAAACACCCCATTAACATCCCATTAAATAACACCGCGGTGACCTCAAACGAATTCAAGGGCATCATACCATCCAAAATTTTCACGCCGTGGTCCACCAATACCTACTAATGAGGGCAAAACGAAGTATATGCTGTCATCAAACAGGGACACAGAGCATCGACGAATTGGACAAATTGTCACAATAGACAGACATAACTTCGAGGTAGTACAGGACTTCGTCTACCTAGATCCGCTGTAGACACGGACAACAACATCAGTGCGGAGATCAAACGGAGAATAATTCTTTGGGTTAAGAAGGCAATTGAGAAACAAAACCCTCTCTAGAAAAACCAAGGTGACCTTGTATAAGACCTTGATCATCCCAGTCCTGCTTTACGGCACGGAAGCATGGACTTTATAGAAAGCGGATGAAGAAACCCTTGGTCGTTTCGAAAGAAAAATTCTCCGAATGATCTCTGGTCCCGTATGCGAAGACAATGTGTGGAGAAGAAGATACAACAACGAGCTTTATGAGCTGTACTGCGACATGGGCATAGCCAGAAGAGTACGCATCGCGAGGCTACGATGGTTGGGCCATGTAGAGCGGATGGACCCAAACGCTCCGGCTCGTCGGGGGTTCGAAAGCACATTGCAGGGAAATCGCGGAAGGGGAAGACCTCGTCTTAGGCAGCGCAATCAAGTGGATGAAGACCTCAACGGACTTAGAGTGCGAAACTGGAGAGAGCTCGCCCGAAATCGAATTCGTTATAGAAGGATGTTGGTTGAGGCCCAGGTTCACCCCGAACTGTAATGCCCGCCTAAGTAAGAAGGTAAGAGACCATTTGGAATTAAAAAGAATCGCTTTTTCGAAATTATAGGGTGGCCTTAAAGAGTTTACATTGCGCAACACAAAAGCAGTTGGAACTGAACGGATACCTGACCCAAAAAACTAAATAGAACTACCCTTTTCTACCAAAATGTAAGAGGGCTTCGTACAAAAATTACCATCACTCTCGTGTCTTCTCGCATGACATATTTGTCCTAACCCTCCTTTACGACTCAGCAAAAGTCGTGTCCACCGGACCTGGGGTCCAAATGGACCCCTCGATTTTTTCTTTGAAATTTTTCTTGATTTCTGATTTACATTATTCAGTTATAATTTTTCAGGCTATTGTATGAATTCATTCTTAATATTTCTTATAGCAGTGATATAGAGGTTTAAGCAGAGATAACATTATGCAGGTATGTATGAGGTCATCAACAAAGTTTTTCAATTTCAAAATCGATAAAAATTGCTTGCTGGGATTCCCCCTAATCCCTTTCGAGATGTCTGTTTTACGTAATTACTGAAAGAAAAATATGGCTTGAAGTTTTGGTGGCTGAATGGAAGCACAACGGGCTATCCACTGAAGTTTTCTATCTACACTGGTAGCTCTGACCAAAGTACAGAACTTGGTCGTGGATATGATGTGGTGAGGTCGTTGATGCCATCATATTTCGATTCTGGGCGCAACCTCACAATTGATAATTTCTTTACGTCGCGTCGTTCGATTTGGCATTGAGGTTGCAGGATAAGAAAATTCACAATATTCTTGGCACTATCCGGAAAACAAAAGAAATGTGCCTAAACCTTTTGTAGCGAAAGAGGTTCTTGATGACCAGAATAAGCCTGTAGATGTCAAAAGTACACTCATCCACCTTTTTATTTTCTGGAAAATTGGCGTTGGTGAGTTATGTTCCAAAACCAAACAAACAAGTGGTATTGCTATCGACACAAGATAACTGTGAGAAAGCCACTTTCGGTCATCAAAGTTAACCTGCAATGATACTTGATTATAATCGCACCAAAGGTGGAGTCGATGTAATCGACCCAATGGTATCGATGTATTTATGTACACGTCAAACAAATGGCTGGCCATTTGTTGTATTCTACAATTTACTGGTCGTAGCAGAAACTGTCATCGTTTTCTGACACTTTAATCCACCTAGAAGAAACAAAAATTTGCTCAGCGATAAGCTTAACGAACTAGCGGAGGAACTGATGTAGTCAGAACTGAATAACCGTTCACAACCGGCAACATAATCTGGTATTGGATAATCTGCATTGGATGCTCTCTATATTTTGGAAAGAGTTCAGGAAGTATTACCAAAGGTCCCCGAAAGGCTCTTTTGTAAAAGGGGCAGACTTCACTTTTGCCCAAGAGCAGACGACAAGAAAAGCAGAGCCACCTGCGATGGATGTGGCAGATATTGTTCCCTTTGCCACACTAGATCCTTATGTGTAAAATTTCTCCCGGAACTGACAACAACTTCAAGTTTAATCCTTACTAAACATAAACTATGTTACTTTTATAATAGAATAATTATTTTTTGTGTTTCATTTTTTTAAAGTGGGATCTATACTTAGTGAACAAAATTAAACTTTTGATTCATTTCTTACGTTATAACGAAACAAATATGACTTTTCATAGAATTTTAATAGTGGGGTGCAAACGGATTCCAGATCGGGTGGATGTATGATATGTAACACTATCTTTGCATAACAGCTTTGCTCGCTCTCATCTCGAGGACACCTCTCAAGTTTGGTCTCCTCTATATGAGATTCATAAACATCGTACTAAGGCATTGCAACACAAATTTATACGCTTTGGGCCTCCGTACGAACATCGTATACAGCTTTTGCATATGCAAACTGTCACTCAAAGACGTACATTGACCTAATCACCCCTATTACCGATCTCGTCTCGTCTCGTTATCAACTCTCGTTTTCTCTGTGGTGTCGTTTTTTAAATGGCATTCCATAACTTCTTCGACACGAAAAATACGTAATAGATATTAAAACGACTAAAAACTAATAACCATCCGTCAAAATCAAAAGATATTGGAAGAAAGTTTGAATAAAAAATCATTGTTCAGAGTTCGAATGCGGTTGTACATTTATTAGCACCTAAATAAATAGGATATTAAAATTATAAGTATGGAAATGTATTACAGCACAAGTAGTGACAGTGAAGAAGGTGTAGAAGAAAGAATCCAAAAGAAAAATTGATTATAAAAAGAAAACAGATACGGCACAATTCATATCCATTCGACTTGCCTGATTCAAAGTAAGTTCACACTTTTATCTCATTAGTAGCTTTTAAATAAAACTTTTGTGCGTTTTAACAGATTTAAGCAGTTCTTAAGATTGACTTTTTCTAATGTATGTAATAAAATATTATATTATATTTAATATTATATTATATTTTATTACATACCCTCATATTTATATTTTATATAATATCCTACTAATATTATAAACGTGAAAGTTTGTATGTGTGGATGTATGTTTGTTAATCTTTCACGCAAAAACAACTGAATGGATTTTACTTAAACTTTCCAATAATATAGCTTGTACATCAGAATAACACATAGGCTACAATTTATCCCTATATTCCCACCGGAACGGGAACGTATACGGGAAATTAGAAACTACAACACCAATTTCAAAAATTTCTGTTAGAATGCTTCATTATCCCCGAGTAACATAAAAACTAATTCATCCCCATATTTCTACGGCTCCCTATATTCCACGGGAGCAGGAACGTATACGGGAACTTTGACACTACAGCACCGATTTCAAAAATTCTTTCACCGTTAGAATGCTACACTGTCCCCGAGTAACATAAAAACCAGTTCATCCCCATATTCCTACGGTTCCCTATATTACCACGGGAGCAGGAACGTATACGGGAACTTTGACACTACAGCAAATGGCTTCATTTAAAAAACTTATTTTCTGATCAGATGTAGGTAGGTAGTGTACGTATACGGGAAATTTGACACTACAGCACCGATTTCAAAAATTCTTTCACCCTTAGAATGCTACACTATCTCCGAGAAACATACAAACTAATTCATCCCCATATTCCTACTGTTTCCTATATTCCCACGGGAGCAGGAACGTATACGGGAACTTTGACACTACAGCACCGATTTCAAAAATTCTTTCACCCTTAGAATGCTATACTATCCCCGAGTAACATAAAAACTAATTCATCCACATATTCCTACGGTTATCTATATTCCCACGGGAGCAGGAACGTATACGGGAACTTTGACACTACATCACCGATTTCAAAAATTCTTTCACCGTTAGAATGCTACACTATCCCCGAGTAACATAAAAACTAGTTCATCCCCATATTCCTACGGTTCCCTATATTCCCACGGGAGCAGGAACGTATACGGGAACTTTGACACTACAGCAACGATTTCAAAAATTCTTTCACCGTTAGAATGCTACACTATCCCCGAGTAACATAAAAACTAATTCATCCCCATATTCCTACGGCTCCCTATATTCCCACGGGAGCAGGAACGTGTACGGGAACTTTGACACTACAGCACCGATTTCAAAAATTCTTTCACCGTTAGAATGCTACAATATCCCCGAGTAACACAAAAACTAATTCATTCCCATATTCCTACGGGAGCAGGAACGTATACGGGAACTTTGACACTACAGCACCGATTTCAAAAATTCTTTCACCCTTAGAATGCTACACTATCTCCGAGTAACATAGAAACTAATTCATCCCCATATTCCTACGGTTCCCTATATTCCCACGGGAGCAGGAACGTATACGGGAACTTTGACACTACAGCACCGATTTCAAAAATTCTTTCACCCTTAGAATGCTACACTATCTCCGAGTAACATAAAAACTAATTCATCCCCATATTCCTACTGTTCCCTATATTCCCACGGGAGCAGGAACGTATACGGGAACTTTGACACTACAGCACCGATTTCAAAAATTCTTTCACCCTTAGAATGCTATACTATCCCCGAGTTACATAAAAACTAATGCATCCCCATATTCCTACGGTTCCCTATATTCCCACGGGATGAGGAACGTATACGGGAACTTTGACACTACAGCACCGATTTCAAAATATCTTTCACCCTTAGAATGCTATACTATCCCCGAGTAACATAAAAACTAGTTCATCCCCATATTCCTACGGGAGGAGGAACGTATACGGGAACTTTGACGCTACAGCACCGATTTCAAAAATTCTTTCACCGTTAGAATGCTACATTTTCCCCGAGTAACTTAAAAACTAATTCATCCCCATATTCCTACGGTTCCCTATATTCCCACGAGAGCAGGAACGTATACGGGAACTTTGACACTATAGCACCGATTTCAAAAATTCTTTCACCGTAGGTAGGTAGTTTATGACATTCCAGTTTAGTTGTCTAGTTTCTTCTTCTAATAAAACATAATTAATGCGTTTAAAGTCTCTGTATTGTATATTTTGCACCAACGGGGTTAGATTATAGTCAAATGCTAAAAAGATTAAGTCATGCTTCGAGAAGGAAGGAGCTGAAAGCTGATCATATAATAGTACTTTTTCTAAACTACTCACCCAGAAAATATCAAGCAAAGTAGACGTTGTACTAGAAAAGTGCGTTGGATTAGAGGTGTTTACAGCGTTTAAATTAAATGAGATTAAGTCATTGAGAAGTGAATGATCTTCCAATATATTTAATTAAAATCACCACATACAATTATATTGGGACTATAAAGACATACATCCTCCATTAAGGATATGAAAGGTGATATATCAACATTTTTGTTTGGTCTGTAAACATTACCCAGCAAAAGCTTTTCCTCTTCTCCCAGTATCTCAATAAAAGCATATTCAATATCGGGCATCGGAGGTGAAGTCCACTTAAGTTTACACTTTATACCATTCCTGACAAAAATTGCAACGCCTCCACCCTCACGACCTTTTCTATCGACGCGAAACATTTTATATCCCCTCAAGCTACATAAACTATCTCTTAAACCCTCTACCAAACATGTTTCCGTAACACAGATGACATCAAGATTGGCTCCTTCGAACAAATCACGGAACTCATCAATTTTTGGTAGCAAACTTTGTGCATTTAATAAACAAACCTTAAGGCCATCTTTTCGATTACTCAGAACACGAATCATCGCCCGCAATGGTTCACTTACATTCATTATTAAAATTACTATACGTATCTCAACAATACCAGAAGTGAAGATAAAGAAAAAAAAAAAAAAAAAAACTGCAGCAAGACCAGAATCGAAAGTAAATTCAAATTGTTCAGCTTCAACTATACCGTCCTCAGTTCTCCTCTATTATTTATTCCCTTTTCTTCTTTTAGTATGAATGTACAGTGAAAGATTCGATTGAATAAAGAGTATAATAAAAAAAGAACTTTTATTTATGGTAACTAGATTTATAAATTAGAAGAAATATGAAAAAAGAGATATTATTAAGAATAAAAATTAGGCAATAGTATTAAAATAGAAAGACGAAAGAAGAGAAAAAAAAAGTAATTTGAATTTAATATAAAGTTAATTAATTTGTGCTTTTTCAATTTATGATGTTCAGTTTTCTAATCTGGCAACTCCTTCTAGTTTGTCTACGCAGTCTATTAAAACAGCTGGTTCATTCTGCTGACGTTTAACATAAACACATCCTCGTGCTGTGTGTACCGAGACAAGTTGTTTACTTTTTTTTAGCTTCAGGGCCTGCTGCAGTAAAAATTTGTTGTGTGATGATAAGCTTTCTCGCATGTAGATCGAAACGTCCGAAGCAAACCCTGCATCGCGTAGGCAGAGTTGACGATTCGTGTTTTTACGAAAACTCGCGATGGAGGTCAGCACAAAATTTTGATCGTACGCTGATAAGAACTTGATCATGATTGCAGTGTAATTTGATGATTTTTTTGCGCGAGTGCGGAAAATGTTCTGTAGTGTTGGTGGTGGTATACGGATGGTGTTGCAGAGTGGCAAATACATTTGTCAAATTTTCTCCAATAGAGTACGGTATTCCGAATATGAAAGCATCGCATGCAACCTGTCGGTTTTCTTGTGTGTGAAGCGAGCTTTTCATACTATTTAATTCAGTTGTGGTGGTGTGCAAAGCAGTTTTTAATTGTAAAACGCTATTATTTTTTTGAGAGAGATCGACTTTGATACTTGTCAACTCTTTATTAGTATTTGCTAGTGATTCTTTAGTGTGGCGAATTCGGTTTTTAGAGAAACCATATCGGTATTAGTGTTGGATACTGAAGATTCAAAGAGATTTACTTTTTTTTTTATGTCGCAAATGCTCTGTTTAATTTCGTTTATTTCTACTCCTATCTTTTCTTTGACATTTGCTTCGCTTTGAGATATTTGTTTAGCAAGTAAAGATATAATGAACTCACTTTGTTTGCGTAGTTTATCGTCCATTATTTCATCCCAAGTCTTGTTATTTTCACCCATCGGCTGGCCGGCAATTTTTCGTGGTGGGGAAGGTGACGATTTTACTGGTGAGGATTTTACATGTGAATCTCTTTTATTTGAACGAGTTCTTGAGCTTGAGCATTTTAGAGGGGGAGACTTAAACATTATATCTGAGACGGAGAGCACTGAAGAACAAATTGGAATCGACACTGAATTATTTCAACTTTTCAGAGAGAAAATGAAAATGATTTTTCTTAATTTCTTTTCTTTTTTATATAATTGTGTGCACTGTAACACATTGATGTTTCTTTATGATTGGAGTTTTTTCTTAAAAAGTTTTAGAATGTTCCACAGCCTTTATTGACGTATTTAAGTTAGTTTAAAGTGACCACAAAATTGCCAGATAAAATAAGCGTCTACTCGTTAGCTTTCATAGCGAATGAAAATTCTTTCACCCTTAGAATGCTACACTATCACCGAGTAACATAAAAACTAATTCATTTCCATATTCCTACGGGAGCAGGAACGTATACGGGAACATTGACACTACAGCACCGATTTCAAAAATTCTTTCACCCTTAGAATGCTACACTATCCCCGAGTAACATAAAAACTGATTCATCCCCATATGCCTACGGTTCCCTATATTCCCACGGGAGCAGGAACGTATACGGGAACTTTGACACTACGGCACCGATTTCAAAAATTCTTTCACCGTTAGAATGCTACACTATCCCCGAGTAACACAAAAACTAATTCATCCCCATATTCCTACGGGAGCAGGAACGTATACGGGAACTTTAACACTACAGCACCGATTTCAAAAATTCTTTCACCGCTAGAATGCTACACTATCCCCGAGCAACATAAAAACTAGTTCATCCCCATATTCCTACGGTTCCCTATATTCCCACGGGAGCAGGAACGTATACGGGAACTTTGAAACTACCTTAGAATGCTACATTATCCCCGAGTAACATAAAAAATAATTCATCCCCATATTCCTGGAGCAGGAACGTATACGGGAACTTTGACACTACAGCACCGGTTTCAAAAATTCTTTCACCGTTAGAATGCTACACTATCCCCGAGTAGCATAAAAACTAATTCATCCCCATATTTCTACGGTTCCCTATATTCCCACGGGAGCAGAAACGTATACGGGAACTTTGGCACTACAGCACCGATTTCAAAAATTCTTTCACCGTTAGAATGCTACACTATATCCGAGTTACATAAAAACTAATTCATCCCCATATTCCTACGGCTCCCTATATACAACACCGATTTCAAAAATTCTTTCACCGTTAGAATGCTACACTATTCCTGTGTAACATTAACTTTAATTCATCCACATATTCCGACGGGAACGGGAGTCCTTACTAATATAATAAGTGTGAAAGGAGCTCTGTCTGTCCGTCGTTCTATGTTACCATCTCCCGCCCAAACTAATAAACCCATTTAAATGAAATTTTAAACAAAGATTGTTCAGTACCTGAGGAAAGTCAAAGACTTTATATTTTTCCCTATATTCCCACGGGAGCAGGAACGTATACGGGAACTTTTACACTACAGCACCGATTTCAAAAATTCTTCCACCGTTGGAATGCTCCATAATCCCGGAGTAACATTAACTTTAACTTATCCAACGGGAGTCTTTACTAATATTGAAAATGCGAATGTAGCTATGTCGGTATCAATATTAACAATCAGTCAACACCTTATTGACTTCACTTATATACAATGCATTTTAACTTTTCTTATCAAAGATTCAATTAAAACACATTATTTAGTATGCATTTCGGCATGATAAAAGCCATCTTCAGCTGTTCTTTATTATGACTAAAACTTACATCAATTACTTCTGACTACATACATACAAACATAGTACGATTATTGCTATTACTTTGCACAAAAAATGAAACAGAAAACAATTAGTCTCTATTTACATTACATTTAACATTTGAACAAAAATACATTAAGTTAGCAAGTTGAAAAGAGATGACTTAATTGGAGCTTCCATCGTGTTCATCATTATGTTTTTGTTTTTGTGCATGTAAATACTTTCGTACGCGTCTAGTGACCATTCTTCTCTCACAAGCTTGATAAGCTTCAAATTGTCTTTTGTTGTGCTATGACTATTCTCAAGCATATGTAACGCCACAGCTGATTTGTTTGGTCTGTTATACTTAATATTTGTTAGATGTTCACCAAATCTAGTTTCTATGTTCCTTTTTGTTTGTCGGTAGTATTTCTGCTCACAGTCGTTGCATGTTATTTCGTAAATCCCTGGTTTCTTATTGTTATCCGTTTTATCTTTCGTGGATCCTAGTTTATTTTTAAGTTTTCCATTCGAAGCAAATAAAAGGTCTATATTTTGTTTTTTAAATACTTTTTTTAATTTGTCGGTTATTATGGGCGCATATTGCAGTTTTAATCGTTTCTTTCTTTCGTTTTCTTTTGTTGTTTTTAAAAGTTTTTTAAAGTTTTGCATTGCTTTTCAACCATTTTTGTGATCATATCACTTTCGTAGCCATTAAGCTCAGCCACATATTTTATGTATTTTAGCTCCTCCATGTAATTATTTGCATTCATCGGAACTGTGCATAACCTAAAAACCATACTGTTGAACGCTGCTCTTTTATATTGGATAGGACAAAAAGAATCCTTTGGTATATACCTTGGGATGTTTGTAGGTTTTCTTTAAATTGAAAAATCCAATTTGTTTTCGTTGTTTCTCGTGATGAGCAGGTCCAAAAACGGCAATTTTCCATCTTTTTCAATCTCTACCGTGAATTTTAGAGTTGGCCATTTTGAATTCAAAAATCCAAAAATGATGGAACTTTGTTCGGATCCATGCACGAAAAAATATCATCCACATATCTGTACCACACTGTTGGCATCATTCCCTCTTCTTCGATGGTGTTCTCGAATGTAGACATAAACATATTCGCCAAGAACGGAGATAATGAATTTCCCATTGTTGTACCTTCAGTTATCTGATAGAACTTATTTAAGAACTGGTAACAATTATATTCCATACATAAACTTGCAGCATCATGGTAGATCTTTTTCTTTTCTTCGTTGTCTTCTCGTTCATTGAGCCATTTTTTGAAAAAATTCATTCAAAGATTGATGTTATTAATAATTAATGTCTAATTTTTGATTCCAATTTAGTATGTCGGTATGTTTTTCGTATGTCTCTCGTTCAAACTGCTAAACAGATTTTATTAAATTAGCTGCAGAGATGGTATAGAACATGTGGAAGGATAAAATCGATATATCTATCCATATATTCTCACGGGAGCGGAAATGGGAATTCAAAAACATAATACCAATACGATACACTTACTTGGTATCAAGTCGGCAATTTTTCATTTTTTCTGTTCGCTTGTGGAACTCTCTGCCTATATCCCTACGCAAAATAGATTGCACTGAGTTGTTTAGGACTGGATTGAGACAATACCTGGAAAGCTTTTGATGATTTTTCTTCTTTCTCTTTCTTTTTCTTGTTTTTCCCTTTCTTTTTACTTTCTATTAACTTAATATTATATTATCTTTGAATATAAATATTTATTTTATCTTCATTTTTCTTCTTCTTTGTTTTTCTTTAATTTTTGTTATTAAGTTAATTGAATTTCATTTAAAAGCATATAATCTAAATTGTAATTTGATACTTACACTATTTTTATAAGATATTGTATCTTAATGTGTTAAGCTGTTGTCGAGATGAATAAATTTGAAATTTGAAATTTGAAATTTGAAAACTACGGTCTCAAAAGTATTTTTAACAGGGCTACAAGGTGTTGAAATAGGGGTTGAATGTTTTTTTTTTTGGAAATACCGCCATTTTTAAGGCTAGAAGTTTTATTTCCTAAAATGCTAAAAATGCTGCTGAAAGTCACTATTCCACGCGGACGAAGTAGTAAAATATAAATGTAATAAATTTGCAACAGATTCTTCCAGTGGAGATAACATTTATAGTTTGTTTGGACCTCCTCCAGTCGCATTCAACTCTTTCGAATTATTGTGTATCATTGATTTTTTTACATTATGCTTCATGTCAGCCCAAACCTGATAAAAGCAAACATTTATAAAAATGTATACATACTATGTATTTTGACAAAAGTAATTCAATCCTTTTGCCAACCTTCCCCGTATCTTACTGGAGGTTCCTTGCTTTTAAGCTGCTCCGCTATTGCAGCCCGTTCCTTTTTTACATCCTTTTTTAAAAATTCCCTTCAAAAACCTCTAGCTAACTTTACGTTCCTCCTTATCAACTCGACGAGCGTCTCAAAGTGGTTTTGGTTTGTCAAATTCAAATACAAGTCAAACAAAAATGTTTTATTAGTTATAAAATTTTTCAAAAACGGTCGTTTTTGTTTTAATTAATACACCTAATACGAAAAGTGTAACTGGCGCAGTCGACGGAAACGAACAACACAAAACAAGAAAATAAAATGTTTTTCGATGAAAAAATAACAGGAGCTGCAAAGAATTTTTTGTCGGTGACACCACCGACAACTAGGGATGAGACGAAAACTCAACTCAAACTACACTACCAGGCATCAAAAACTGAAGTGAGAATAGTGCAGGAAATAAGAAAACTCAAAGTAAGTTAAGTTTTAGAATTAAGTGAGAAAATAAGATTTATAATTGACGATATCTCTGAATGCGCAATGTATAGCACAAACTCAGTAGATATTGTCAACAGTTTGAGTAGTGTGCTAATCTTAAGAATTAAAGAAATGTCCGCTGGTGCACTGTTGGCACAAATTTCACAAAAGTACAAACTGTCAGAAATAAGAGCAATGTTAAATGAATTCATCGTTCAAGATGAATTTAATCTAAAAAAATACAATACTAATTATACGACTCGAAATTTCATTCCAAATCAGTTTACGCAGAGCTATCGACAGCGCATGACGTGTTTATCTTGTTTATAGTTCTAAAACTACAACCATTCCCAAACGCAATAGATCGCCAGTAACCGGGGACAATCGTTTGTCCTCGGATAAGAAACTTTGTTCCACAATGTTTCCCAAAAACAATTTCTTTAATAAATTTGCCCCCTTACAATGTCACCCAGATAGTGATAACTCAGATATGGATGAAGTTGAATCTCCTATCATTAAAAAAGTGTATGTACCACCCATAAAATTACTGCAAAAGCCAGCAGATTATGTGCATTCCTTAATGAAATCACTAAAAGTGTGTAACTATTCCATTAAAAAGTTACCAATCGGAATTAAAATCATAAGTGACAGTTTGGATTCCTACAACTTAGTCCTGAATAAACTTAAAGACGAAAATTGCCAGTTCTTTACACACGATTTAAAAAGTGCAAAATCTTTCAAAGTTGTGTTGTATGGTCTGGAAGACTTAGAAGTTGACAACCTCAAAGCCGAATTCATATCACGTGGATTGCAATGCACCGATGTGAAAAAAATAACATAAAAATATGAACAATACAGTGACACGTTTTATATAGTATTTCTTGTAAACGGATCAATTAAGCTAAGTGATCAGAAAAAAAACTATCGTTCTATTTTACACACCCAAGTAAACTGCAATTTTCAAAGAGGACTTAAAGGCAAGCTAACACAGTACTATAATTGCCAAATGTTTGGCCATGGTCAAAAGAACTGTCATATTAGAACATATTGTGCAAATTGTGCAGGTCATCATAATACTTCTGAATGTGAAAACACAGCAAATCAAAAATGTGCCAACTGCAGCGGCGATCACAAGTCAACTGAACCAACATGCGTCAATAGAGTTCGTTACTTGCAGATTAAAGAAAAATTATCTGGTAAAAGATCTCATCCCCACCCAACAACACAAATAAATTCGCAAACACGTCATGTTACTGCATTTCAACAACCCGTTTCTCTCAACTCAATGAGCGATTTTCCTACTCTGCCACAGCGGAACAAACATCAGGTGAATGTGTCTATGCCTAATACCAGCAGTGGGCATTCTCATACAAATAAATTGTTAAATACATCTAATGAGTGGGAGATCAGTGGATATTCGAATATCAACAACAACAACAACCGCAGTGTGGGCACTGAAGGTAATGTGTCCAACAAGAACTCGAATCTCTTTTCTTTTGATGAACTCAACTCCCTCTGCATGGAAATGATAACAAGCTTATCACTTTGCAAAAATAAGTTAGATCAATTTAATGTGATCGCACGTTTAGCTACTAAGTTTGTTTATAATCTTTCTAATGATAAGTAATGGCAGATCCAAATTTAAAAATTATAACTTGGAATGCAAAGGCATACGAAACAAGTATATTGAGTTCTTAAACTTTTTAAATTGTAACAACGTTGATGTTGCTCTTGTAACAGAAACTTGGCTAACTTCTAATATACGTCTACCAACATCTGATTTCAGATGTTATCGTATGGATAGATCGAATCAAAGAGGCGGTGGGGTTGCTATTCTTGTAAGGAAATCAATTCAACATTCGCTCTTATCTGTGATTCACACCCATGCAGTGGAGAATGTAGGAATAGAAATTATGAAAACTTAAAATATTTTCAGTTTATTTCCCTGGGGGGTCATCGTCGGTGGAATTGAAAAAACGTCAATTAAAACAAGATTTGTTAAAATTATTAAACATGAGTGGTGAATTTCTTCTAGGCGGTGATTTTAACTGCCGTCATAGGGATTGGGGTTGCGTAAGAGCAAATGCTTATGGCAACATACTTGCAAACCTTAATTTGACACTCCCAATAAACATCCTTTATCCTCCTTGTCCAACGTACTACCCGGCTGGTTCTCGTGGAAGTCTGTCTGTTCTTGATTTGTTTTTGTCAAATGTTCCAAACCTTATCAACCAACCAACATCCTTTAATGCCTTAAACTCAGACCATAATCCTGTTTTTTGTGATATCTTATGATCGGGAATTTTAACTGTGCAATATTTTCTTGACCTTAAAAACGCAAATTGGAATTTATTTAGACGTCAGACTAAAAGAAAGCTTCTAAGTGTATCCACAGACCTTGTGAACGTTCACAAAGAAGAGGTGGATTCTATGATTAATGTCTTTACAGACGCAGTTATTTCTTCAATAGATGAAAGTGTTCCAAAAAGAGTTAAGAGCAATTCCTTTAAACATTTTCCTCCTCAGATTTCAGAACTAATCAAATTGAGAAATTTACACAAAAGAAATTGGCAAAGATTTCGCCAGTCTTTTTCACGTAGAATGATTTCGTATTTAAATAAGCAAATTTCTGATCAGATACAAACATACCGAAACAAAGAGTGGAATAGCAAACTAGAAATGTTAGACAAAAATGGAAAACCATTTTGGAATATCATGAAAATTGTTAAATCCAAAAATAGGAACATACCGTTTTTAAAAGATTCAGAAAGAAACTTTTTCACTGACACAGAAAAAGCGGAAGAACTAGCCAGAAATTTCATGACAAATCACTTAATCTCACAAAATTTAGGTGAGAGTGAAACTACTAGAGCTGTTGATAACACAATACAAAATTTCGATAACCTTGTGGTGTTAACTCCATCTAATGCACTTGTAACTGAGGACATCATTAAACTCATAAAAGCCTACAAACGCGAAAAACAGGTGGGTTAGATTTAGTCAAAACTATTTATTTAAAACATCTACCGTCAGTTGCACTAAAATATTTAACATGTATAATCAATGGTTGTCTAAAGTGTCAATATTTTCCTACAAACTGGAAAAAAGCAAAGGTTGTACCGATTCTCAAAGCGGGTAAGTTCCCAGAATTATCCACGAGTTATAGACCCATTAGTTTACTGAGCACTTTAGTTAAAATATATGAAAAAATTATTAAAGAACTGATTCTGAAAGTTGTCGAGGGTAAAAATGTTTTTCCTAATCAACAATTTGGTTTTAGGCGCTTTCACAGCACATCCCACCAAATTAAAAGAATCTGTAGTCATGTAATCGGAAAACGCTTACAAAATAAATCAACAGGAATGCTTTTGCTTGACAAAGAGAAGGCATTTGATTCAGTTTGGCATAAAGGTCTAGTTTACAAATTAATCAAATTTAACTTTCCAACTTTTTTGTGTAAGATTGTCCAAAGCTTTTTGTTAAATAGATGTTTCCAAGTTCATGTAAATTCTGGTGTTTCGAAAGCTAATTTTTTCAACTTTGGTGTTCCCCAAAGATCAGTTCTTGCGCCATCATTGTACAACATTTACACGTCGATTTTTCTACACTACCTAACTGTGAATCAGCAATTTTTGCTGATGACACAGCAATTTATTCATCACATTCGTTTGCTCTCGATATCGAGAGAAATCTGAAAAATGCGATGGAGATCCTACAGCGGTACTACAATAAATGGAAAAAAAAAGTCAATGAGGAAAAACTGCAAGCTATCTTTTTCTCTCGAAAAAGAAAGCTTTGCTACCTTCCAAGCGACTCTCTTAATATAAATGGAACTATTATACCATGGAAAGAATCCGTCAAATATCTTGGTGTTCATCTAGACTCTAAGCTTACTTTCAATCACCACGTTAAAAATGTTTTGCATAAGAGTCTATCCATCAAAATGCTTTACCCTTTTATAAATAGAAAATCATCACTCTCAACTGAAAACAAGATTGTTATATTCAAAGTCATTTTCCAATCTATATTATTGTATGGCTGCCCGGTTTGGGGCCAAACTGCGAAATGTCACATAAGAAAACTGCAAATTTCACAGAACAAAGTTTTAAAAATGATGCTTGATTTGCCTTGGCATTATTCTACCCAAGATTTGCACACAGTAACGAATGTTGAATTGATTTCCGATAGAATTCGTAAGCTTACAAATAATTTCAAAAATATCTGCGAGGTTTCTGAGAATCCGCTGGTTTCCGAATTATATCTGTGATACTTAAAATAATGTTTCGTTTGCTTTATTACTTTTTATCAATGTTTTCTGTTTATATAGTTGTCGTTTACTTTATTATTAATTCATTTATTTATTTATTTATCTATTCACTTATTAACTATTTATTTATTTATTTATTTACTTATTTATTGATTTATTGATTGATCTTCCCGTGCAGTGTCGGGTTAGAATAGCACTGCCTCGCCTCCCCGCTTGTCGTAAAAGGCGACTAAGGGAGCAATCATATCTAGACGACTAACATCAAAGTGAGTCTAGCGACACACATACCACCTAAAAACTCTCCCCAAGTATGCATGCAGATCCCGGGGTTTACACGACTGGAGATTACCGGTGTAGTAAAAGGGAAATCAAACTCATTAAATGGAGCATGCATTTGTCGAAAAGGATGAAAGGAAAATTTTTGAAAAATTTTGAACATTATGGAAGTACTTGCAAACTTAAGAAGCACTACCCCGCCAGGCAGTTCCATTGCTATGCATGGAGCTGATCCTGGACCGAGCAGCAATGTTCGGGTCAGAGCTATACGGATTCCGGGGGCTAGCAAATTAATGCGACGAGTTGGACGAAAATTTAGAGTCGCGAGTTGGAACGTTGGAAGTATGACTGGTAGAAGTCTTAAACTCGAAGAGATGATGAGAAGGAGGCGAGTGGACATCTTGTGTGTTCAGGAAACGAAATGGCGAAACACAGCAAACAAAGCCCGTTTCTTAGATGTAAAGACCAAGGCTTACAGGATGTTCTACTATGGAACAGAACAAGGTAGGAACGGAGTCGGTATCATCCTTGACCAAAGTTTATGTAACAGCGTGTTGACCATTTTGAAGTCCAGTGACCGTTTGATGTCTATTTAATTGGTGTGGAAGGAAAGGTCTGGGATATCATCAGTGCATATGCTTCCCAAATAGGGTGTGAGCAGGAGGATAAAGATGCATTCTGGCTTGATTTTCATAACCTAATTAAGAACATCCCAAAAGAAGAGTATTTGTTTGTTGGAGGAGATTTGAATGGACATGTCCGGAAGACAAAAGAAGATTATGAAGACTGCCATGGAGGTTTTGGGTTCGGCACCAGGAACACTCCTGGTGAAGATATTCTAAATATGTGCAAGTCATACGGTCTAATCGTACTAAATACCATGTTCATCAAACAAGACCGACACCTTATCACTTACAGCAGTGGAAGAAATGAAACCCAGATTGATTACCATTTGGTAACCAATTTCATGAAATCTCGGGTGAAAGACTGCAAAGTGATATTAGGAGAAGCTGCCGCTCAACAACACCGTCTTCTTTTAACAGAATTTTTACGAATGCGGTGAAGGAAGTCAAACAAACAAAGGCTCCTAGGAGAATCAAGTGGTACAATCTGGAGAAAACCAAAGGACAGCAATTCATTTCGTATATGCAAAGTCAGCTGTGTAATACCATCGACGCAGTTTCAAATACAATGACGGCACAAAATATGTGGGATCGCCTACAACGAACCTGCTAAGAGAGAGCCAAATCACTGTTAGGAGTCTCAAAAGGACACCACCAACAAGCTAAAGAAACCCGGTGGTGGGATGATGAAGCTAAAGCAGTGATTAGAAAGAAGAAAGCAGCTTTCCAAGCTTGGTCGAAGTGCCCCTCAAGAAATACAAATGAAAAAGCGCGTCTCAAAATGGAATACAAGAGCTGCAGAAAAGAAGCGAAGAAAAAGTGCGCCCAACTTCAAGCAAGAAGCACGGAGGGCCTGTATCGAGAGCTGGAAGAGATTTCTGCCCCAGCTGCTGAAGCAAATCAGGCAATCCAAGAGCTAAGACAAAGCAACTTGAATAAGGGAGCAAAAATTTTCAAAATAGCCGCTCAGAGAAGGAGAAATGCGCAGAAGATTCGTTCGCCGAAGTTCATAAATGATGCTCAAGGACTGCTGCTTGTGGATAACGACAAAATTCTTCACAGGTTGTGACAGTATTGTGATGATCTTTTGAATGAACAGCTTCCTCGGCGCCACTTTCCAACAGCTGCACCTAACTTTACGGAAGTATCCGACGTCACAGTCGAAGAAGTTAGGGAGGCAGTTTAGAACTCCAAAAAAGGCAAAGCGATTGGGCCAGACGAGGTATCATATGAGTCTTGGAAAAATATGGGAGACATCGGGTTGAGATTGCTCACGATTCTCATCTCCAAACTTATAAGAGGTGACAGTTTGCCTAATCAATGGAGGGAAAGTTTTCTTCTTCCAATGTACAAGGGAAAGGGAGATACCAGAAGCTGTGACAACTATCGTTCGATCAAGTTGATGTCCCACACTATGAAGATCGTTGAGCGGGTTTTGGATAGCCGACTGCGGAAAATAATAAGGCTGTCTGATGACCAATGCGGGTTTGTCGCGGGTAAGTCAACTACAGACGCAATCCAAAGTATAAGGATCATTATGGAAAAACACCGAGATGCCTTAGAGGATTTGCATATTGTGTTGGTTGACTTCGAAAAAGCATTCGACCGACAACCACGAGATCTGATATGGGTGGCCCTCAGACACCGAGGAGTTCCTGAAGCCTATGTGCGAATAATTATGGACATGTACGATGGAGCAGTTACAAAAGTGAGATGCCCAGCTGGAGTCACCGAAGAATTCCAAATAACAGTAGGTGTACATCAGGGAAGTGTCTTGAGTCCACTGCTCTTTATTGCTGTTCTGGATTATTTGCTCGAAGGAAAAGTAACGGACAATAAAGTACAACAATTATTCCTTGCTGACGATGGAGCCATCATAAGCGAGGATCCTACATCCCTGCAACGAGCACTTGACGTTTGGATTGATGTTCTGGAAGGAAATGGGTACCGTATTAGCGCTAAAAAGACTGAATACCTGTGCTGCCCTTTTTCTGATCCAGACAAGCCTATTCCAGACATTTATTTGAATGGAAATGTGCTTCCCAAGTGTGAAAAGTTTAAATATCTGGGATCTATGATCAATAGTGAAGCAACTTGTGATGACGACATCAATCATCGAGTAAGCGTAGGGTGGATGAAGTGGCGAGAAAACTCCGCTATCTTTTGTGATCGAAAAATGCCCCTTAAGCTGAAGGGAAGACTCTACACAGCAGTTGTCCGTCCAGCTCTGACATACGCTTCACAATGTTGGACAATGTACAAAAAGTATGAGAGCCAATTGACGGCAGCCGAAATGAAGATGCTTCGGATGACAGCAGGAGTAACAAAGCTTGATCGAATTAGAAGTACTAAGATCCGTGGAAGCCTTCATGTCAAAAGTACCATCTTGGACAAAATTCAGTACGACCGGCTCAGTTGGTATTGTCATGTTCGAAGGAGAGATCCGCAGAACCCCGTCCAAAAGGCAATATCGTACAACGTTTCAACAAATTCGCGAAGAAAAAGAAAAGGCAGGCCAAAACACTCCTGGTACAAGCAAATGCAAAAACAGCAGAATTTGGTTGGCATCAGACATGGAACAATCCAAAACCGGGAGGCTTAACGACGCTTTCTGAGGTCAACGCGGCGTACCCCACAGGCGGATCACTAGTGTGAAGCAGAAAAGTGGGAGAGTTGTGATCGCTTCAAGATCACTACTCGTAACGACGGAAATGGAAAGAAGATTAACCTATTTACGTATTAATTAATTAATTAATTTATTTATTTATTAGTTTTATTATTTATTTATTAATTTATTGTTTTGCATGAACATATCTTTTTATTTTGTTGTTGTTACTCCTGTTATTTATTCATTTATCTATTCATAAAAAAAGGATTGGAAATGTTTCCTATTGAATTGCTTATTTACTTATTTATTTTCTATTTTGATATCCAAGTTGACTTAATAGATTTAAGCATCTACACATATTTACATTTATATGTACATATTATGCGTATGTAACACATTCATGTTATGCATGCATGCATACGCATATATATATATATATTTTTTTTTTTTTTTTGTTTTAATGAAGGTTTTAATCGTATTTTTCCTTCAATCAGCAATGTCTTTTTCCATTGATTTGTTTTTCTAAAATAATGTCATAGTAGAAAGATATTGACTATCGCATCTCTATATGTAAAACGTGCGGTCACATCCTTTGTATAAAATTTATGACGAAATAAAAGATTGAAATTTCATTCCACAAAATAATAATATGAGCTACAATAACAACAACTACAGTGCCAATAGAAACGACAATAATTGATCTGGCCAGAGTAGAAACAGATATACTTTCAACAATAAATCAAATCAAACTAGGCAAAATAACTCTCAAGTTTTTAATCCATCAGGTCAGGTTAGAAATATCAAATATGTATCAAAACCCTGTGCCTATGGATGTTAATAATGTAACCAATAGAAATGAAGAAATTAACAACTTAGATCCCTCGGTTTTTCGGAACTAAGCCTAGGGAAGAAAATATTTTGCAATTTCTCTATAGGTAGTAAAACATACAAAGCAATGATAGACACTGGCTCTACAATCAGTTTAATTAATGCATCTAGGGTTGATTGTAGTTGTTTTCCTGTTATTGAAGAAAAATCAGTTTGTCTAAGTACCATAAATAATAAAACAGAAGAATTAATACAAATACAGTAAAACCCGCTTAAAAGAAACCCGCTTAAGAGAAAAACCCGCTTATCTGAAAGAATCTTTTCATCCCCGAGTATTTGTAGACCAATTACCTATTAAACACTCCGATTAATTTAAACTCGCTTAAGTGAAAACCCCGGATACCTGAAACATATTTTCAGTTAAATTTTATATTTTTCATTGAAAAAAACTCTCTTAAGTGAAAAAAAAAATTTATCGAACAAAACAATTTGAGCCAGCAAATGGATGGTTAGATCAGTGGAAAAAACGTGAAAATAATCATTTTAAGAAGATTTGTGGTGAAAATAATTCTGCTAACCAATGGCTGGAAAATTTTTTGCCAAACATTCGTCAAAGTTACAACCCAGATGACGTGCATAATGCTGATGAATCCGGGATAATGTTTAATAGGGCCCCTGTGTTTGTGCAAACATAGTTTTGCCACACACTACTCAAACATGTTTGAGAGATATTAGTTGCTTGACGTTTTTCATATCAATAAGACCTACGGAGCAATGAGCGATTTCGCATGTGCTGCTTTAATTAATTACCCGATTACAATAATCTTCGCTTTTAACGCACCACAACACCGGTAAACCTTTATATAATTCGATAAATACCGTCCAAAAAATTTGTTCCACTTGTTTATTCATCTTTACTCCTTGAAAACTGACACGTGATTGAGCAAAATTCACCAAACACATGTTTGTGCAAACATGGAAAATTCAAAATTTTTAGAATTTGTTCAAACGGTTTGCGCAAACACACAACATCGCTACACACTACTCAAACAGTTTGCACAAACATTTTTACAAAAACAAAATACATATGTTTGCGCAAACGGTTTGAGTAGTGTAGGGGCCCTATAAGGCTCTACCGACGCGACACCTTCATTGGTAAATAGATGTGAAAACCTTCAGGAAAGAAGCTACCAAAGGACCGTATCAATGTCCTTTTCATTTTCAATTCGATTGGAACAGATAAAATTATTTTTTGTATTGGTGTGTAGACTAAGATTAAACACATTTTGTTTTTCTTTTGCTAATAACTTTTCTTCTAAATATGTACAAACATAGGTAAATCTCATAATCCAAGATGCTTTAAAAACAGCACAATTCCCGTTAAATATTATGTAAAATTTGGACGATGATCATTCAAGATTTGGACAAAACATTTAAAGAAAAGGAAAAAAAGGTTTTGCTGATTGTGGACAATTCATCTTGCCACAAACTTGATCGTGATGCAATTAATTTGGAAAATATAAAAATTGAATTTTTACCCCCGAATGCCACCTCTGTCATGCAACCTGCGGATCAGGGAATTATACACTGCTTTAAGGCCCATTACAGAAGATGTTTTACAAAGAAGCAACTTCTTCATTTGGATAATGGAGAGTCCTTATGGATTTTTCAAAAAAAATTTGTTTACTGCGTTAAAAATGATAAAAAGACCTGGTGGATGGTTAGCCCTTTGACCATAAAGAACTGTTTCCGGCTGGTTTGACTTTTAATACAGAAGAAAACTTAGAAGAAGAAGAACCAGACGACGAAGAACAAGAAACTAATTTTCCAACAGCAATAAGAGAAGAAATCGATTATTAAATATAGATCAAGATCTTCCTTGTTTTGGTGATATGACGGACGAAGACATTATTAATGAAGCATAGCACTACTATTCGAAGAGCTTGATGCTAACAGATCTGTATCTGACAATGATTCAGATGTGGAAGTTATGGGAATTCAGAAACCAACAATCAAAGAAGCTTTTAAATCTCAATGTTCTTAAGCAGTTTTCTTATGGGGATAATGAACTAGATCTAATCTTAGATGAAATTGAATATAAAATTTCATTTAAATAATAATTTCAAATTTTGTCACAAACGAATATTAATGACTTTTTGAAAAAAAGTAAGATTATTTTTGTCTTAAAATAAAAAAAAAAAAACGTGCCGTATTCAAAAGTATGAATGTATACATATTTGAAACCTGAAGCCAAACTTGGGAGTGGAATCTTTTTGTTTTGCCCATTGTGCCTACGAGTTAACCAACAAAAACTCAAATGCGATTTAATTTGATTTATGTAAACTTTTAAATCCGCTTAAGTGAAATATTTTTCACTTATCAGGACTCCGCTTAAGTGAAATTTTTTTCACTTAACCGGGGTTCGGTTAAGTGAAAAACCCGCTTAAGTGAAAGAAAAACTGTGAAAATTCGCCTTTTCTCTTAAGCGGGTTTCACTGGATTATTTCGCCATCGTTTGATTGGTATTTTAATTTTTGTGGATGAAAAAAGAGGCTAGAGGTGTAAAAATTCGGTAGTTGTCACTGACGTACCTAAAGAATTCCGAATGGGAAGCGAAAACAAATTAAAATGGTATAAAATGACTTTAGAAAGTAAAGACTATGACCTTCTAATTGGAATGGATAATTAAGAGAAACATCACGCAAATTAATATAAAAAAAAGTTTTATTGAATTTACCAATACAGCAAAAATAAATTATATTCCGAAGAAACACGATCCACAGAACATTATGAAATTTCAAGTGAAAAGGCTGAAGAAGTAGATCTCTCACATTTGAATAATCAGGAAAAAGAAGAAATTTGTAAAATTCTAAAGCAATACGAAAAATTTATTTACAAGAAGGGTGATCAACTCACTAAAATACAAATTCCATAATGCATGAAATTCGAACAACTGAGCAACAAGTAAATTCCAGGCCATATTGGATACCGCCAAAACACGAAGGTGAAGTTCGGAGACAAATTTTAGATATGGAAAAACAGGGTATTATTCGAAAGTCAAACAGCCGATATTTTTCTCCCATAGTTGTTGTCCCGAAAAAGGTTGGTAAATTAAGTGAACAAAAGTTCAGGCTTTGTATAGATTATAGGAAAATAAATGAAATCAATTTTGACGACAAATACCCTCTACCTAATATAGACAGTATATTAGATAAGTTAGGGAGAGCCCAATACTTCACAACTTTGCATTTAGCTAAAGGCTACTACCAAATTAAAATGCATCCCAGAGAAATTCATAAAACTGCATTTGTAACTCCAAACGGTTTATATGAATTCACTCGAATGCCTTTTGGTCTCAAAAACGCCCCAGCCACATTCCAACGGCTCCTGAATGAAGTACTTAGGGATTACATTAACGAGATCTGTGTAGTCTATCTTGATGATATTCTCATTTTTTCCACTAGTCTAGAAGAGCATCTAATTGCCATCACGAAAATATTTAGTACCCTGGCCAAACATAATCTCAAGGTTCAGTTTGAAAAATGTTCTTTTCTTCAAAAAGATACAGAATTTTTGGGTCACATCTTGACTGATGAAGGTATGAAACCCAACCCCGAAAAAATTAAATGTATCTTGAATTACAAATTGCCATCAAAAGAAAAAGAATTAAAATCCTTTTTGGGAATCACGGGATTTTACCGGAAATTTGTAAAGAACTATTCAAAAATTGCGTACCCGATGATAAAATTTTTAAAGAAAAATGCAAAGATTAATACAAAAGATCCGGAATATATACAGTCTTTTGAAACCCTAAAACAAAATATAACTAGCTATCCCATACTAAGATTTCCAAATTTTGATAAAAAGTTCACGGTTTTTACCGATGCTTCAAATTTCGCTATTGGTGCGGTCCTCACTCAAGAAGATCAACCAGTTTGCTATGCATCGATGTCCTTAAACGACCATGAAAAAAATTATTCACCTACTGACAAGGAATTTCTTGCTATTGTCTGGTCAGTGACATATTTTAGACCATACCTCTGGGGAAATAAATTTAAAATAGTCACTGACCATCAACCAATTAAGTACCTAAACAAAAAATATAACGGAAAAGAATTTTCGGCAAGAAACCAGAGATGGTTGTTCAAACTATCCGAATTTAATTATGATATAGAGTACTTAAGGGGTAAAGACAACAAGGTGGCGGATTTCTTAAATCGTATAGAAGAGGTGGACCAGTTAGATGATGAATCTGAATCAAATATGGCAACAATCCATTCAGCACCAGAGCAACAATTAGACCATTTCCCAATAAAAGAAGACATTTTTAATAAATACAAAACACAAATAATTCTTTCCAATTCAGTTTTAGCAGAAGTGCAAGAGAGTCATAGTAGACTAAAAATCAGTCATACTGGCAGGATCTCTTCAAACGAAACCTGATAAAAGGGAAAGTAGGTATTTATACAGAACTATCATACCATCAGTATAACAAGATTCAGAAATGAATAATAGAAAAAAAAGAGAGTGAACTTTGTGGAGAGCGGACGTGTTTTTTGTAATATAAAGTCGTGGGGTGCGAACTTTTTGTTTTAATTAAACACTTATCTCAGCCAAGTTTTCTTAAAATAATTTAATATGAACTGTTTAATTTGCAATGACAAAATTGACCGGAATAATAAATCCAAAATTACTTGCGATGACTGTTCGTGTATTTTTCACTGTGCTTGTGTGAATATTGTGGCATCTGATTTGGCGTACATGGTATCAAACAACACAAAATATCGATGCGACAAGTGCACAGCCTTACGTCGTAAATCACAACAACTACAAGCTGCTGCGCTGCCTTACACAACATCATCTGTAGCTGCATTACAAAATAAGCTTGATGATAAGCAAACGCAGCTGAAAAATCATAAACAATCTTCAATTGAACAACAAAAAACTGCAAAACAACAAAATTTTCAAGCAAGGGAAAAATCGACTAACGATTCACAAAATGAAGCAAGACAACGTACAACTACATCTTCGAATGTGCTACTTCATAGAAAACACCTAAAACAGCGTACACCAACAACCACGAGCACTCAACAATATGTCCAACAAAATGATCAAAATAAAAACGTTGAACAACGGTCTCCGACAACTTATGAATTATGATTCATCATCTGATCTCCCACAGCAGACTGATGACGACGAATAGGGCAGAACAATAACCATGCAAACTCTCTATAAGGAAATCATAAGCATAAAGCAAATGTATTGGAACTCTCTTACGACAATTAAACAGCTGGAGAATGAAAACAAAATATTAAATGCAAAAGTTATGTCTTTAGAGGGAAAGCTTAATTGGAGGGATCAAAAAGAACTGGAGAGGGAGAACATAATTGAAATCGTAGGTGTACCTGGTATCACAAACAACAATGCAGCGGAGTATGCAAAAACACTTTTTGATGATGTCTTGCGAGTGAGCGTAACTAACGATGAGGTGCAACAATGCTATGTGAAACGCATTTGGAAGAAAAATACCAGCCGAGAAGCTCTTGGTGACAGCAACAATGGAAAAAATATAGACATTCTTTGTGTCCACTTTTCGTCTGCTGAAGTAAAAAAGAAGGTAATGAAAAGTAAAAAATCAGCCAAAGGGAATCTTAATTCATCTTCTTTTGTTGCTGGTACTAAAAGCAGTATTTTTATTAATGATAGTTTTACTAGCTATACTAGATCGTTATTTATGGAAGCTATGAAAATGAAAGCAGTAAAGAATTTTAAGTATTTATGGTATCAGAATTCTCAAATTTTAATGAGAAAGGTTGAAAAAGAAAGGGTTACTGTTATTAGATCTTATGCTGATATGGAGGCGTTGAAAGACATCTAAATTGTCTTTCGGTTCTTTAGTAACTTAAAAAAAAAAAAAATGTCTATCAATAGAAGCCTCGATCTTTTAAGCACTAACCCAGCTTTTTCAACTATTAAAAACACTGATGATATATTATTTTCTAATTCTGATATTAAAAACTATTTTTATGTTGTACATCAAAACATTAGGAGTTTGAGGCAAAACTTTGACTTGTTGCTTGGTAATCTAGAAGTTTTAGCGAATTTACCGGATCTCATCTTTGTTTCAGAGATTTGGATATATGAGTGCGAAAGCAATGAATATTCAATCCCTGGGTATAAATTTCATTCTAACACAAATGAGAATTATTCTGCTGGCGAAGTTGGAGTTTTTGTGAGTGATTTGTTAGAATGCGAGGCAGTTTGCTTACAATTTACAAGTGCAGATGCTATTAAGATCTCTTGCAAACTATTTGATGCAAATTTGAGCTTTTTATGTTTCTATAGATTACATACGTATGAAATTCAAGTTTTTCTGGATGAGTTTTCAAACTATTTAAGTGGCGAGGAAGGAGCAAATTTGGTTATCTTAGGTGACCTAAATATAGACATTTTATGTTCAACACCGGTATCTGATACATATTTAGCATTAACAGCTGAACACGGATTTTATTCGTTTATTAACGAGCCCACTAGACTCTCTTCAGGTTCCTGTCTTGATCATGCTTTTGGTAGGTTCTCTAAGTTTTCAATAGATCATTGTACAGGTATAAATTTTGATCTAAGCATCACTGATCACTGCATGACTGGGATTATGTTCAGAAATTTGGTAAATCCGCCACGGAGAAGATCTACGAAACAAACAATTATTTCTAAAATTCAATACGACCAACTGAACTATGCACTACGCCTTGAAAACTGGTATGTTGTATATGCAGAGAAAGATTTTAACGTAGCTTATGACAGCTTTTTAGAAATTTTACTGAAACACATAAACAATTCCACTCACACCTTTACGCAAAGAAAATCAGATGTGAGATTAAAACCGTGGATCAGCAGGTCTTTACTGAAAAAAATCAAATTGAAAAACAAATTGAGAAATAAGTTTTATAAACATCCCCTTGATACTAAGCTCAAAAACCGTTTAAATAGATTAAAACTAAATGTTAATAAAGAAATTAAACTGAGTCGTGATAGGTACTATAAAAATATGGTTTATAACTCTTTAGGTAATCCAGCAAAGGAATGGAAGGCTATTAATAGTATCATTAATAGAAATGCCTCTAACACATCTAGTCCGTTAGTACTTCATAATGAAGGTGAAAATATTGATAACCCGGTCCGCCAAGCAAATATATTTAATGAATTCTTTGCTTCAGTTGGTAAAACACTGTCCTCTTCTAGTATAAGCAATAATATTTGCAATAACTGTCCAAGATCAGGTATTGTGGACACTTTACCGTGTAGTAACAGCTTCTTCTTCGAAAGTATTACTGGTTATGAAATTTATGCTCTTATCAACTCACTAGAAAACTCAAACTCATGTGGGTTTGACAGAATTTCGAATATTACACTGAAAAAGATTGCTTTAAATGTTACCGATATTCTGACCCATTTGTTTAACCTAAGCATAAAAACTGGAATTTTTCCGACCAAACTGAAGTGTGCCAATGTGTTACCTCTTTTTAAAAAAGGAAAACGAAATGATAAAAATAATTACAGACCTATTTCTTTACTATCTTCTATGTCAAAGGTTTTTGAAAAAATTTTAAAAAATAGAATGTTGTGCTTTCTTAACAAGATAAACTTTTTCAGTCCAATGCAGTTTGGTTTTAGGGAAGGGCTTTCCACAGAGGATGCTCTATTGTTGTTTTGTTCTCTGATCAACAAAGGCTTGGACGAGAAAAAATTTTGCGCTAGTCTTTTTGTTGATATAACAAAGGCTTTCGATATGGTTGACCACAGCATTATGTTAAAAAAACTATATTCAGTTGGCTTCCGAGGACTTACATATACCTGGTTTGCTTCATATCTTAAGGATAGAACGCAGACAGTGAAAATTGAAAACTTCACCAGTGATACGAAAGTGGTAAACTTAGGTGTACCTCAGGGTTCAGTACTTGGTCCTATTTTGTTCCTGGTTTATATAAATTCCTTGTTTCTCCAAACGTTCTGTGGAAAAATCACAGCGTTTGCAGATGACTTAGCCATTGCCTACACTACTAAAAGTCCTTTAGAATTAAATGCTGATATTAATCACGATATTTTCTTACTGAGAACCTGGTTCAGCCAACATAAATTAATTGTGAGCAGCAAAACAAAGCTGATGTTTTTTAGTTTAAGTTCAGTAGCTCAACAGGATGTTGATATATTATTTCATTCATCAGATTGTGCTAGGTACAGCTTGAAATTTTGCGACTGCAGTGGAAGTAATTCTGGGCTTACATTCAACGAAGAAATGGTTTGCAGCAAAAACTGCTTTAAGGTTGAGTTAGTTAAAGAATATAAGTATCTGGGTGTCACTATTGATCAAAATATGAGCTGGTTGCAACATACTTTAAATCTGAAGCAGAAGCTTAGGTCGAATATGCGATGTTTTTATCATCTTAAAAAGTTTTTGGACTGCAAGACTTTGAAAGCTGTATACTTTGCTATCTTTCACTCAAGGTTGCAGTATGGAATAACCTGTTGGGGCGGTGCCTATAAAACAAATCTTCAACCACTTCTCGTTTTGCAAAAACGTGTTATCAGAAAAATTTCTAATGCAAATCGTTGAGCTCACTCTATGCCACTATTCAAAAGTTTGAACATTCTTCCTATAAAACATCTTTATTGTTATAAGGTTTCGAAGGCTTTCTTTTTGAAGAGTGGATACATGCAGAATCCTATATCTGATATTTTGTCTTTGCGTAGTAACCAACGGTTTTTAGTTAAGACTCCTTCCTTTCGAACAACTCACTACAGAAATTTTTACTCTATTGTGTCCTGCAAGTTTTTTAATAGTCTACCTGTAGAAATACGACGAATAAGAACTGTGTCATCGTTTTTGAAAAAAGTAAAGTCTTGGCTCCTTGATTTAGACCATACACAACTTGAAGTTTTGCTTTCTTACACTGTTTGAAAAATAAATAATAAATAAATAAAATAATAACTATCAAAAAAACAAAAAAAAAAAAAAATACTTAATTTTTGTTCATGTAAATCTCGTTTTTGTCAAATAAAAACCTTAAGATTCACCCCACAATATTGTACTATGTTCTTATATACAGTTTTATCTCTAATAAAGCAATGTTTTTTGTTTTGTTTCTAACACTTTGAAGTGACATTAATACTATTTTAAAAATTTAAATAAAAATGTCACTAACTATTCTTATTACCCACTAATTGTTAGTTCTTAAAAGTAATATTATATTTGTTAAGTAAGAATAGGAAATAAATAAATAAATAAATAAAAATAAATAAACTTTTCAGGGACCATAAAAATTTAACTTTCATTAAATGCACAAAAAGGGCTCTTGAGGTAGGAACAGAAGCTGACATTTGTAAGCAAATTTCCTTATACCACGTGAAAGAGAGCAGTCATTCAGGAATTATTGAAACCTATAAAACTCTTAAAAATAAAACTGCCAAACATGTCAAGAAGGGAAATATGACAGAAAACCTATTAAACCTAAATTTCAAGTTTCTGAAACACCAAAAGAAGCAAATGAAATATTACATATGGATATTTACCACTTCAACAAATGTTTTTATCTAACATTTTTGGATAAACTGACTAAAAGAGCTTCTGTATATAATTTAATTAGTAAGAACTGGGTTAATAAGCTAGAATGTATTGAAGAACAATTTGCTAAGTTTGGAAATCCAAAGAAAATTGTTTGTGATAACGAGTTCAATTCCGAAAATATAAAAGATTTTTTCAGAGAAGAAGGGGTTCAGTTTCACTTTACAAAGCCAAACTCTCATACAGGATATTGAACGCTTCCATTCAACACTGCTTGAAATCTTATTGACAATAAAAAGTAGAGAATTAACTATTAACCGCAAAATTCACAAGGCAGTTAAAATTTATAACAATAGATTTCATTCAACTTTAGGAACAAGCCCAAGTAAAGCACTAGAATCAGATCCAATTTTTTTAAGCAATAAAGCGATTAAACGCAAGAAACAAGTTATAAATAAAAGAAATTTAGATAGTGAAGAATACAATGAACAAAGGAGCGAAGGTTTTATTAGAAACTAGCTGAGCCACCCGGCTTTGCTCGGGTCTGTAGTTTTAAAGTTCCCGTTCTCGTTTTTCCGCTTAAATGGGAACTTGGGGATGAAAAATAATCGTTTTTACTTTGGGATTATGTGGCATCCCAATGACGAAAGAATTTTTGAAATCTGTCCAGTAGTTTCTAGGCTCCCGTTCCCAGCCCCGTTCCTGTGGGAATCTTCCGTTACCGTGGAAATATGTGAAATGTAAGTCTATGTCACTGAGGGATAATGTAACATCATAGAGTTGAAAGAATTTTCGAAATTGATCAAGTAACTTTAAGGTTCCCGTTCTCGTTCCAGTTTATGTTCCGGTGGGATTATAGGGATGAAATATAATCTAAATTACTAATTGAGGGGGATAATGTAGCAATCCTAGTGCAGAAAGGGGAAGGGTTATAGAAATCTGTATAGTAGTTTCTAAGTTTCCTTTTAAAAACCCGTTCCTGTCGGAATATCCGCGCAATTTTTTAAATTCCGTTCCTGTGGAAATATGGGGAAGAATCCTTGACAGGAAGCATTTATAAGTCATTGTGACTGAGGGATAATGTAACATCCTAGAGTTGAAAGAATTTTTGAAATCGGTCAAATAACGTTAAGCTTTCGGTTCTCGTTCCCGTTTCTGTTCCCGTGGTATTATAGGGATAAAATATAGTCTAGGTTACTCATGGAGGGGGATTATGTAGCACTCCTAATGCCGAAAGAATTTTAGAAATCTGTTCAGTAGTTCCCAACCCCGTTCCTGTGGGAATAAGGGGAACAAACCTCGAAAGGAACCACTTATAAGTCCATGTCACTGAGGGATAATGCAACATCCTAGAGTTGAAAGGATTTTGGAAATCGGTCAAGTAACTTTAAGGTTTCGGTTCTCGTTCCCGTTTCTGTTCTTGTGGGATTATAGGGATGAAATATAATCTAAATTACTGATGGAGAGGGATAATGTACCACCCTTAATGCTGATTATCGTTTTAGAAACCTGTCTTGTAGCTTCTAAGTTTCCGTTCCCAAACCCGTTCCTGTGGGAATATCAATTTTTAAATTTTTTATGTTATAAAAACCTTCTCCTGACAATAACAAACACAACAAAAAAAGAATTGGCCAAATTGATCCAGGCGTTGTTGAGTTATGCGCTTACCAACACATTTTGCGATTCATTTTTATATATAAGATTTCAAGCATTCACGTCACAAAAATGAACCATATTTTAGGAAAAAGAAATTACTTAACGTTCATCCAACAACAGTTAAAAGACCTAACCAGTTTGCAGGTTGTAGTTTAGCTTATAATTTAGATATCAATGACAACAATCGCAGTGTCTCAAATTGAAACTTACAATAGAAAACGACAGACTCAAAATTTTGGAAAATGTAAATATGACCAATGAATTTATTCATAATCTAACTTACAAAATTTTAGTTTTAGAACAATCTAGTAAGCTTAAATATTTTGAAAGTTTCATTAATCAAATTCTTGATAACATAATGGCCGCTAAAAACTAATATAATTCATCCAAGTATGATTACTTTGGAAGAATTAATGAGAGTAATCTTATATATAAAAATGAATCGCAAAATGTGTTGGTAAGCGCATAACTCAACAACGCCGGGACCAATTTGGCCAATTCTTTTTTTTGTTGTGTTTGTTATTGTCAGGAGGAGGTTCTTATGACATAAAAAATTTAAAAATTGATATTCCCACAGGAACGGGTTTGGGAACGGAAACTTAGAAACTACAAGACAGGTTTCTAAAACGATTCCAGCATTAGGGGTGGTACATTATCCCTCTCCATAAGTAATTTAGATTATATTTCTTCCCTATAATCCCACAAGCTTAACAATTCATTTCAAAAATTCTTTCAACTCTAGGATGTTACATTATTCCTCAGTCACAATGACTTATAAATGGTTCCTGTCAAGGTTTGTTCCCCGTATTCCCACAGGAACGGAATTTAAAAAATTGCGCGGATATTCCGACAGGAACGGGTTTGGAAAAGAAAACTTAGAAACTACTATACAGATTTCTATAACCCTTCCCCTTCCTGCTAGATTATCCCCCTCAATTTGTAATTTAGATTATATTTCATCCCTATAATCCCACTTTATCTAATAACTGCTCAGGTTATGAAAGAAATGCCATCAAAAGCCTTCATAAAACTCCAATTCATAATAAATGCATGCCTAAAGACCCAATATGTCCCACATCATTGGAAAATTGCTGAAGTAATTGTTATACCAAAGCAAGGTAAGCCACCAAAAGAAATGACGTCTTACAGACCAATATCGCTTATACCAATAATGGCAAAAGTCTTTGAAAAATTGCTACTGAAAAGACTAAGCAAAGTCATAGAAGAAAGAAATCTAATCCCATATCATCAGTTTGGATTTAGAAATAAACATTCCACGATAGACCAAGTTCATAGAATCACGGATGCAGTTGAAAAAGCATTAGAAGAAAAACAAGTATGTTCGGCTATATTTTTAGATGTTGCTCAAGCATTCGACAAGGTATGGCATGAGGGGCTAGAGTATAAACTGCAAAGGGACCTTCCCAGGCAGTACTACGAAATACTAAAATCTTATATCTCAAACCGGCTCTTCAGAGTACGGTATGATCAAGAATATTCAAAGCTATGTAAAATACAAGCCGGTGTTAAACAAGGAAGCGTCCTAGGACCTACCCTGTATTTGCTATATACAAGGGATATTCCAGTGGATAACAACACCATTATGGCTACTTTTGCAGATGATACTGCAGTTTAGGCATCCAGTAAGTGCGTCGTCAAGGCTGCTGAGAAATTGCAAAATGCCGTCGACACCGTTAGTGATTGGACCAAAAAATGGCGTATCAAGCTCAATGAAGCTAAATCTGCACATATAAACTTTACAAATAAAAAGTTAAGCTATGTACAAATATTCATCAACAATCAAGCTGTACCTTACGCCAACACGGCCAAATACCTTGGGATGAATTTGGATGCAAAGCTAAAATGGAAAGAGCATATCAAAAAGAAAAGGGAAGAGCTCAACTTGAAGTATAGAAAAATGTACTGGTTACTCGGTAGAAATTCTGACCTATCTGTCGAAAATAAAATAATGCTTTATAAACAAGTACTTAGACCTGTTTGGACATATGGAATCCAATTATGGGGCTGTACAAAGAAAACAAATACTGAAATCATCCAAAAATTCCAAAACAAAGTCCTTCGTGGAATAGTAAATGCACCATGGTATATAAGAAATAGCGATTTACATCGTGACCTATAAATAGAAACGGTTACAGAAGTTGAAAGAAAACATGCTGTGTCACACAATCAGCGACTGCATAGTCATATCAACTCTGAAATGGAGTCCGTATTAAATACGAGAGGAAATGTTCGGAGATTAAGAAGAACCAAGCCACACTAGCTAATGGTCTAAAAGTCATGGGAAGCATTAAAAGTTTAAGCTTCCCTTAAAGCGATTATATTATTTAATTTATTTATTTTTAATTTATTTATTGATTTTAAAAGCTATACTAGTAAGTACAATGACTTTTAATAAGTATAGGAGAATTAAGTACAAAAGTTTAAAATACATTTATGCAAACTTAACAAGATACAGAATAAATATTAAAGATTATAAAAGAAAGTTATAGATATTTACATTAAAAGAAAAAAAAAAAAAGAAAAAAAGGAAAAAGGAAAACAAAGAAATTACTTCAATTTAAATGAGAAAAATGCGAAAGACATTGTGTTGTAAACTGCCTGTATAATATCGAAGACTTTATGTGCCGAGGTAGATTGTTCCAAAGACTTACTACTTGAATAAAAAATTGTCTGCGTGAATTAAGAGAGGAGTGTGTCAACGGTCTTAAACCAATGAACCGGTTAGTGTGAGAAAAAGTTAATTTATTGTGAAGATAAACGGGTTCCTTATTGTAAATAATTTTAAATAATAAGGTCAAGCAACGATATTTGAAAAAGTTTTCTAAACTGCAGTCAAGCAGTTGTCGGGATGCTGATGATACATGATCATATCTACGGAGGTTGAAGACATAACGAGCAACAGAGTTAAAGGCAACATTTAGTATATACATAGCACTGGAATCGGGGATAACGAATAGTTCACATCCATAGCACATGATTGGAATAATTAAGGATTTGGCTAGTTTTAATTTAACATTGACAGGAAGAAAGGATTTACAAACAGAAAGACTACGTATAGACGCATAGACCTTAGATACAACGCTAGTAATGTGATCATTCCATGTCAGGCGATTATTAAAGATTACACCTAAATTTTTGACTTGAGAAACATATGCAACACGATGTGAACTTAGAACTATAGGGAAGGAGGTTGGAAGTGGGAAATGTATTTTTTGAAATGGGTAGTACTTTAGTTTTATCAGGGTTCAAGACAAGTTGGTTACGATGGGACCATTGGACTATGGAAAGGAGGTCATCATTAATTTGGGCTATTGAGTCATCAGCCGTTTCGAACGTTAAACTGTGATATATTTGTACGTCATCAGCGTTAATATGAAAAGAGCAGTAAGATATTACATTCGGAAGATCATTGATAAGCATTGAAAACAGTAACGGGCCCAGAACAGATCCTTGGGGAACACCACAATTAACAGGAATAAAAGAGGATATTTTGTTATCAAGAGAAACTGCTTGAGACCGATTAGTAAGATATGAGTATATTAATTTGTTAATGGGATTTGAAACATTAAATAGATGACACAGTTTATTGCATAGTATATTGGGATTAACACTGTCGAATGCTTTTGAGAAATCAAGTAAGGTGAGCAAGGTTAGTTTATTGTTGTCCATAGCTTGTCTTATGTCTTCAGAGACATTTAAGAGAGCAGTAATACAGCTATGACCTGATCGAAAACCTGATTGCATAGGATTAAGCATATTTTTGTCTTTTAAATAGATCTTGATTTGCTGACTCATAAGACTTTCGAATACTTTTGACAGAAAAGGAAGGATAGCAATAGGTCTATATTCAGAGCTACCTTTTTTGGGAACAGGAATTATTTTTGCTTTTTTCCACAGAGTAGGGAAATTTGAAGTCATTAAGATTGTGTTAAAAATGTGTGTTATATAGGGAAGGATATAAGGTAGTATGATTTTAATAAAATCAGGGTGTAATCCATCCAAACCAGTTGATTTACTTCTGATTTTAAAAATTTGTGAGCCAACTATGTATTCATCGAAGTAGTTGACCACAAAGGCGTCGTCATTTTGATTGATAGGTATGGAGGAATACGAGTGCGTTGCTGGGAAAACTATTTATGAAGCGTCTGTTGAGCTCATTAAGGTCAATATTGTTGCTATTAGCAAGATTATTCTTTTTTGAAATTCCTATTTCTTTGATTTGCTTCCAGAAGAATGAAGAAGATCTATTCATACTGAATTTATTACTATAGAAATTTAGTTTAGCTTTTTTTATTAATCCCACAACACGATTTCTCCATTCTTTGTATTTTTTATGCATATCAGTACAACCATACATTTTCCATCTACGATAATGTAAATCCCTTTTTCTTATAGCATTTAGAATACAATCATTCATCCATGGACAGTTAACATTCCTTATCTTTCGAGTTTTCAGCGGAATATGCTTATCATAAAGAAAGCTAAGGTTAACCGTAAGATGCTCGACTTGATTGTTTGTATCTGAGGTAAGAAAAATATTACTCCAGTCAGTATTCATGCAATCCTCGAAAAGCTCAGCTAATTTAACACAACGGAAATCACGATACTGATAGGACTTAGTGATGTTTGTACTTCTACCTATGTATACGGAGATGAAGAGAAGATCGTGGTATAAAAACAAAGGAATAGATAGTTGACAATAATTTTCCACAATACTTTTATCATTTACAAGGCAAACATCTAGCAATGAGGGCCTGCAATTAGGTTTAAAATGTGTGGGCTCGGATATATTAACAAAAAAATGGGCACGACTGGGTCGCACGAGCTTGCGATTGTGTTCTAAATACGATATCAAAATCTAAAGGCTGAGTTAAAGGTTTTGGTATTAGCTCTTCATAATATATTTTGTGGTACAGGGTTGCCAACTACACATTAATTATGGAAATTGAATTAAATCACGCAAAATAATGAAAAAATTAAATTAAATATTCCAAAGGTTTCAAGCAAAAATCTAAAAACGCCATTCTTTTGCAATCGCTAATACACATGAATGATGAAAATTTAATCAAAATCGTTTGGAGCAGTTTTTCCAAAAAACGGTTTTTTATTTTTCACTTTTTTTTAAAAACTGTTTTTTAAAAGTCGAGTATGCAAGGTTTTAGATCTTATCAGGAGTTATTTTGAGAAAAAATTTGAAAAAAATCAAAGTTATAGTTTCGAAGTAACTTTCGAAAATCAAAATTTTTTAAAAAAATTTATAAAAATTTCCAAAACTAAGTTTTTTTTAAATATTGATATGCAGTCTTTCTTTAACAGCTTACGACTTCTTAAATCCAAAATTTCGTCAAGATCGTGTCAGCCATTAACGAGAAAGTCGGTTGTAAAAAAAACGGTACTATGGGAGGTACCGTTTTTAGGCCTTTTCCAAAAATTTTTCTTACATCATAAGAAAAACAATCCTAAATTAATCCTTCACACAAAATTTTATCGAAATCGTTGGAGCCGTTTTCGAAAAAAATAAGTATTATCATATCGGTTGTATGGCAGGTACCGTTATTTCAAGACCTAGAGACCCAATTCCAAAAACCCCTCTGTAGGATGCCAAACAAACCCTAACTGCAAATTTTGAAGAAAATCGGTCAAGCGGTTCAGGCTGTAGATCCATATACAGGCAGACACACAGACACACAGACAGACAGACACACAGACAGACAGACAGAATTTCAGGACCCACTTTTTTCGTATTCTCTATCATCGTAATGTCATGTTTAATTGTTATCTCAAAATTTTTTTTCTGCACGATTGCAAGACTTGCCTTATAGTACCTATAATCGCAAGTAAAATAAGTTGAGTGATTTCATTAGATCAAGCAGACGAGAATTACCAGAATCAAGAAGATTTAAATTCAAATCACCACAGAGAATAAATTTAGGTGTTACTTGCGATGCTTCCTCAACTACATCGTATATCACGTTCGGATGAGCAATTGACGGTGGCATGTAAACAACCCCAATAACGCATTTACTTTCACCATTTAAAATTTCTACAAAGCAATACTGACAAGACTGAACATTACTGGACATCTTAATACATTTAGAGTTTATGTTATTTTTGATGTAGATAGCCACACCGCCACCTTTTCTTGAAAAGCGATCAGCACGAAATAACCGATAACTTTTAAGAGAAAGAAACTTATCATGAACATTTCCGTCAAACCAAGTCTCCGAGACACATATAACGTCAACCAAACTATTTTCAAAGATCGATCGAAATTCATCAAGCTTATTATTTAGGCTTTGTGCATTAATATGGCATATGTTTAAACCACAGCCAATCTCACACAGATTTTTCAATTTTTGATTCAAGTTACTTTGGTTCATTTTAAATGTTTACCTGGAGCGACACAAAAACCACGACGAACACAAAGTTCACAAAGAGTGGAAAAAAAAAAAAAAAACTGAAGTAATTTTTACAGAGAAAACTGTTTAGAAAAAATTAAGATGGCAAGCTTAATATTGTTTGTGATACAACAGAAAAAGAAAAAATTTGTAAATAAATAAAAGTAAAATAGAGAACGTAAAAGAGAACAGAAAAGAAAGTTGAATAATAAAAAGTAAAAAAGAGAACGTTAAAGAGAAGAGAAAAGAGAGTTGAATAATAAAATAAAAAATAATAAATAGATAAATACTAAGAGTTTTGTTCATTAATTTCATACGGTCCAACTCCAACTGCTTGACAGAAGTCATCAATAGTTCGAATGATTTGCGGAGATCGGCTTGAAGAGGTGCGAATGTAAACTTGCCCTTTGTAAGTGTGCACTGTTGATATCAAAGATTTACGTTTAAGCTTCAGCGCGTGTCGGTGAAGAGAGTAATTTCTTTTAGTGAGACTCTCGTTGATGTAGAAGCTCTTCGTAGAATCAAATCCAGCATCACATAATTTAAGTGTAGTCTTCTTTGTTTTTCGGTGGTCAGCGACTTTTCGCATAAATTCTTGTTTTTCGCGTTTGTGCAAGAATTTCAGTATGATGTTGCCGTCAGATGGGGAAGTAGTGCTTGATGTAGTTATTTTGGTGCGGAAAATTGTTTGAAGTGTTGGTGGCTGAATGCGCAGAGTAGAACAAACGTTATTGAATACATTGAAGAGGTTCTCCTCACAAGTCATCGGAATGCCAGAAATTATTGCATCATTGCAGATTTTTTGTTGTTCTATTTCTTCGACAACTTGCTCTAATTCCATTATACGATTCGTACTTTTGCTAATTTTCGCCTCACATGCCTCAAGTTTTTGTTGAAAGTGCCTCTCAAGTGTTAAGAGTTTCCCATCAATCATCAGAGAGAGATCATCCATCCATTTCCCCAACTTCTCATCAATTCAATCCCAAATTTTATCAGCTAGGTTGTTGATATTTGGAACTGAGAGATCCCTCGGAGAGCTTAGGTTTCTCTGCTGGATACGGTTGTTTCGTGTCTCCGGCATTCTGTTAATTCAATGAAGCGAATGCAGAAAAATAAATGGAAAACGAATATTTATTTATTTGGAGTCTTGAAACACTTCTTTACAACCGATCAAGGAAACTCAGATTACTTTATCGCTATTTAAAGTTTAGTGACAGAGTTGAAGCAAAAAAAATTACAATTTGACTCGAAAAAACTGCGAATAAAGTTGGACGATAAAAAGCACGTCTACTTGCTAATCATACTCTTTTCAATATTGAGAAAGAAAAATCTGTTGTCGATCGTTCATAGATTGGTTCTGATTACGAGGAGTTTTTAGTGAGGTAAGAGTCCCACACTACTTGGTATCGAATACTGCCAAGTGTCTTTTGAAGATTTCCTCCTGACAAAAAAATCCCTATAATCCCACTGGAACAAAAACGGGAACGAGAACGGGAACCTTAAAGTTACTTGATCGATCTCGAAAATTCTTTCAACTCTATGATGTTACACTATCCCTAGGTGAAATAGACTTATATTTCACATATTTCCACGGTAACGGAAGATTCCCACAGGAACGGGGCTGGGAACGGAAGCCTAGAAACTACTGGACAGATTTCAAAAATTCCTGACCTTGAAAATGACCTTTCGTCATTGGGACGCCACATAATCCCAAAGTAAAAACGATTATTTTTCATCCCCAAGTTCCCATTTAAGCGGAAAAATGAGACCGGGAACCTTAAAACAACAGACCCGAGCAACGCCGGGTGGCTCAGCTAGTCTTATATATAAAAATGAATCGCAAAATGTGTTGGTAAGCGCATAACTCAATAACGCCTGGACCAATTTGGCCAATTCTTTTTTTGTTGTGTTTGTAATTGTCAGGAGAAGGTTCTTATGACATTAAAAAATTAAAAATTGCGTGGATATTCCCACAGGAACGGGTTTGGGAATGGAAACTCAGAAGCTACTGGACAGATTTCTATAACTCTTCCTGAATTAGAAGTGCTACATTATCCCCTTCCATCAGTAATTTAGATTATATTTCATCCCTATAATCCCACGGGAACAGAAACGGGAACGAGAACCGAAACCTTAAATTTACTTGACCGATTTCAAAAAATCTTTCAACTCTTGGATGTTACATCATCCCTCAGTGACATAGACTTATAAATGGTTCCTGTCAAGGTTTGATCCCAATATTCCCACAGGAACTGGGTTGGGAACGGAAACTTAGATCCTACGGGACAGATTTCTAAAACCCTTCCTGCATTAAGATTGCTACATTATCCCCCTCCATTAGTAATTTAGACTATATTTCATCACAATAATCCCACAGGAATAGAAACGGGAACGAGAACGAGTAACTTTACTTGACCGATTTCAAAAAATTTTTCAACTCTTGGATGTTAGATTCATCCCTCAGTTATATAGACTTAAAAATGGTTCCTGTCAAGGTTTGATCCCCATATTCCCACAGGAACGGGGTTGGAAACGGAAACTTAGAAACTACTGAACAGATTTCTAAAATTCTTTCGGCATTAGGAGTGCTACATTATCCCCCTCCATCAGTAACCTAGACTATATTTCATCCCTATAATCCCACAGGAACTGAAACGGGAACGAGAACCGAAACCTTAAAGTTTCTTGACCGATTTCAAAAATTCTTTCAACTCTAGGATGTTACATTATCCTTCAGTTAGAATGACTTATAAATGGTTCCTGTCAAGGTTTTTATCCATATTCCCACAGGAACGGAATTTAAGAAATTGCACGGATATTCCGACAGGAACGGGTTTGGGAACGGAAACTTAGAAACAACTGGACAGATTTCTAAAACCCTTCCTGCATTAGGATTGCTACACTTTCCCCCTCTATTAGTAATTTAGATTATATTTCATCCCTATAGTCCCACGGGAACAGAAACGGGAACGAGAACGGGAACCTTAAAGTTACTTGATCGATTTCAAAAATTCTTTCAACTCTTTGATGTTACATTCATCAATCAGTGGCATAGACTTATAAATGGTTCCTGTCAAGGTTTGATCCCTATAATCCCACAGGAACGGGGTTGGGAACGGAAACTTAGAAGCTACTGGACAGTTTTCTATAACCCTTCCTGAATTAGGAGTGATACATTATCCCCCTCCATCAGTAACTTAGATTATATTTCATCCCTATAATCCCACGAGAACCAGAACCGAAACCTTAAAGTTACTTGACCGATTTCAAAAATTCTTTCAACTCTAGGTAGGATGTTACATCATCCCTCAGTGACATGAACGAAGCCAGGAATTTTTTCAGGTCTTTTTTCGAAAAAAAATTCTCAAAAATCAATGAAAAAACGAGGACATTTTTTTGAAAAAAAAGTAGGAAATATTTATTGACAACTAGCTGAGCCACCCGGCGTTGCTCGGGTCTATAGTTTTAAGGTTCCCGTTCTGGTTTTTCCACTTAAGTAGGAACTTGGGGATGAAAAACAATCGTTTTTACTTTGGGATTATGTGGTATCCCAATGACGAAACGATTTTCGAGATCTGTCCAGCAGTTTATAAGTTTCCGTTACCAGTCCCGTTCCTGTGGGAATCTTCCGTTACAGTGGAAATATGTGAAATAAAAGTATATGTCACTGAACGTGGGCGTAGCCAGGTAGGGGCAGGAAGGGGCAAATGCCCCAACCTAAGCCAAATGTCCTCGAAAATCTCGGCGTTTTTTAAGAAAAAATTAATCTTTGTACTTCACGACATTTTTGGAGAAAATGTTGAAACAACGATAACTTTTCAAAGAGCATTCTCGTAAGAAACGAAGACACTTTGGGAAAAAAGCGGAAAAAAGGAGTATCAATGAAAATTTTTATATAAAATGAGGACAATTCGCAAAATTGCCGAAAAACGAGGACTTTTCAATGAGATTTTTCATCAACACTCATCAACATCTAGAAATATTACACGGGCATATTTGGGCATATATATTTATAGTTCTTCGAATCAAAAAATTCTCCAGAAATTCTGAATTATCTGAATGCGGCATTTTGAATGCGGCATTGCGGCAACAACAATTAGTCGCGATTGATCGTTCTAACGGTACAGCTCAATACTAATGTCTTGTGATATCAATTTTTTCTTTGCTTTGTGAGAAACCAAAAATGATACTTTTAAAGTATCTCTCAATATTATTGTCAATAAATATTTCCTACTTTTTTTTTCAAAAAAATGTCCTCGTTTTTTCATTGATTTTTGAGAATTTTTTTTTCGAAAAAAGACATAAAAAAATTCCTGGCTTCGCTCATGTCACTGAGGGATGATGTAACATCCAACCTAGAGTTGAAAGAATTTTTGAAATCGGTCAAGTAACTTTGAGGTTTCGGTTCTGGTTCTCGTGGGATTATAGGGATGAAATATAATTTAAGTTACTGATGGAGGGGGATAATGTAGCACTCCTAATGCAGGAAGGGTTATAGAAATCTGTCCAGTAGCTTCTAAGTTTCCGTTCCCAACCCCGTTCCTGTGGGATTATGGGGATCAAACCTTGACAGGAACCATTTATAAGTCTATGCCACTGAGGGATGAATGTTACATCAAAAAGTTGAAAGAATTTTTGAAATCGATCAAGTAACTTTAAGGTTCCCGTTCTCGTTCCCGTTTCTGTTCCCGTGGGACTATAGGGATGAAATATAATCTAAATTACTAATGGAGGGGGGATAATGTAGCAATCCTAATGCAGGATGGGTTTTAGAAATCTGTCCAGTTGTTTCTTAGTTTCCGTTCCCAAACCCGTTCCTGTCGGAATATCCGTGCAATTTCTTAAGTTCCGTTCCTGTGGGAATATGAATAACAATCCTTGACAGTAACCATTTATAAGTCATTGTCACTGAGGGATAATGTAACATCCTAGAGTTGAAAGAATTTTTGAAATCGGTCAAGAAACTTTAAGGTTTGGGTTCTCGATCCCGTTTCTGTTCCCGTGGGATTATAGGGATGAAACATAGTCTAGGTTACTGATGGAGGGGGATAATGTAGCACTCCTAATGCCGAAAGAATTTTAGAAATCTGTTCAGTAGTTTCTAAGTTTCCGTTTCCAACCCCGTTCCTGTGGGAATATGGGGATCAAACCTTGACAGGAACCATTTTTAGGTCTATATAACTGAGGGATGAATCCTGCATCCAAGAGTTGAAAAATTTTTTGAAATCGGTCAAGTAACTTTAAGCTACTCGTTCTCGTTACCGTTTCTATTCCCGTGGGATTATAGGGATGAAATATAATCTATGTTAAGCAAACCGACCAACAATGCTTTCACACATACCTTTATTTTTAATGCTGACACGATGGGAAATGATGGCTTTATCATTTCCCAAATTTATTATTTATTCCAACTCCCACACCTTTCATATAACCTACAACTCCTATTACCAATCAACTTCCCCAGCAGCGTGAGGCCAGACGAAATGTGATCTTCCATAGAAGTTCAATGTTTTGCCTCACGCGCTGACATTCGATTTCATTTATGTTGACTAGCCACCTTTTGGGTTTCGCCTGTTGCGATTTATTTGGCTAGTCAACCATTCACTCACTATTGTACTTCACTAGTATAAACATCATTCGTTCTAATAAGCATTTTTTGTCTCTTTAATATAAAAATTGAAATTAGTTACTTAATCGATCTTTGTGTAAAATAAACATTTGTCCGTTTTAATATAAAAATTGCATTCGAATTATTTAATTGAACATTTGGCGACCGTGACAGGACCACAGCTAAAAAAGTTTAGCGGCCTGTATTGAACAAAAAATTAAAAGTAAAAAAAAAAGGAGAATAGTAATAACTTTTAAATAAAAAGTGAAATGAGTCGACAAACAAAGAGCTACCAAGCTAGTGACAAGTGAAGTAATAAAACAAAAGAAAGAAATATAACTAAAGATAACTTGTGCCAGCAAAAGTGTAGTCAGTGATTAAACAATGCCTTCCATCGAGGAACTCACGAATCAACAAGATTTGGTAGGCACGGAGATTTGTAATCTTGCCCGTAACTACAGAAAGGATGGCCCAGAAAGAAAGACTGTGCAGTATTTGAATGCACGCTGGGTCAAATTGACTGAGCTCTGGGAATTCTTCGATAACGTGGACAGTGAGATAAAGGATAATTATCCACTAGATATAGACCACGAATATTTCACCAAAGGCTACTATGACGAGGTGAAGAAGGTGTATGAGGCAATGAAAGAAGACATCAGCAAGAGGTGTAGTGATGCGGATTCTAAAAAATCTGATGAGGCTGAAGAAAAGACCACAGCAGTCAATGCTCAGCCCAGGGCACAAAAAGAGGACGCAGGACCAACAGCAGTCAATCCTCAGCCAAGACAACAAAAAGAGGATGTAGGACCAACAGCACTCAAGCCCCCAGCAGGGCCCACAAAGGAACTCGCTACCGCATCACCAAAATTTAATCTTCCAGCAGGGCTGACAACAAAGCTCAGCCCAGAAGTTAAAAAGGTAACAACGGAAAATAAACTCCGCCTGCTTGGTAAAATCATCCTGGCAGCATTAAATAAATGCCCCATCAGCTTAAGAGAGACGTCACCGCAGGAGTTTCATCAGAGAACAAAAACTCTCATGACCAATTGGGAGGAGATGACCACTGCATACAAACGATTGGGGGACGATGCCGCCGTAGCCGACATCGAGCGCTATTTTGAGCTTCAAGACGAATTGGACTTGAGGATTAGCTGCCTACCCAACAACACTCTGTCGAACGAAACAGCAAGTCAACCGACTCCAGTAAAGCCAACTGCAATCAAGCTGCCAAAAATAGAGATTCCAAAATTCGACGGAAGTTATCTTAACTGGCCGCAGTTCTTCGACTTCTTCCAGCAAATGGTGCACAACCAACCCATCGCACCGGCACAAAAGCTATACTTCCTTAAAACTAACGTCACTGGCGATGCACATAATTTGATTCAACATTTCCACGCCACGGATAGTAATTATGAGGTGGCATGGAACACACTAATTGACAGGTTCAACAATAAGAGACTGTTATTAAGTGCTCAATTGAATCGATTGTTCCACAATAACATCATTGTAGACAACGTCAAAAGTCTAAAGAGGTTTCATGACACTACAAAGGAAATGATACAAGCCATCACCAACCTCGGATTTGACACCAGTGGATGGGATCCAGTAGTCGTTCATTTATTGCTGGACAGAATGGACAAGGACACCCGAATTTTATTCGAAGAATCGCTACAATCACCAAGAAGCCAGCCAACTCTAACACAACTACTTGAATTTGTGCAATGCAGATTCCAAGCTCTGGAGGCGGTGAAACCAGATGAAAGGAAGAAAGTGGTAGCCACCGTTTCTGAAAGTTATAGGGAAGTTTCCTGTCAATTTTGCAAATCAAATAGCCATAAGATCTTTAATTGTAAAAATTTCATTTCCCTTTCAGTTGAAGATCGCAATCAGAAGGTGCGAAAACTTCAAATATGTACCAACTGTTTACAAAGCCATCATCTGTCATCGCGTCAGCAGCAGCGCAGGTGCAAAATGTGCAACGGGAAACACAACACCCTACTACATTATCCGGCGAAAAGGGATAAGGAAAAAGCATCAGTATCTGGTAAGTGTGAAAGTTTTGTTGGTCGGGTGGGTGAACTTCCATTAGGGAAAAATAATAATGCATCATTAGGAGTAGTGCTAAGGGGTCGTGACTCGTGAGGTATATCTCGCCACCGCAATTGTGAACATTGCATGTCCCAACGGTATGCGCATTCCTTGCAGAGCCTTGTTAGACTCAGGATCGCAGGTAAACTTTATTACTACTTCCTTAGCGCACGAATTAGGATACAAAAAACAAAGAAGGGAAATTCCAATTAGCGGCATCGGAGGCCAAGAAAGTCAGGCAAATTATATCTTAAATATTTTATTAGAGTCCAGAACATCATCGTTCAAAAGAACTATCGAGGCCAGTATAATTCCAAAAATTACTGATTATCAGGCAACTGTACCTCAGCGGACCCCAATATAATTAATTCCCGGCACATAGACTTATTAATAGGAGCAGAAATATTCTTTGAGCTTCTCATGCCAGGGGAGCTTCAGATTTCCAGCAGTCTTCCTTTATTGCGAAACACTAAATTAGGATGGATACTAGCTGGAAGCGCTATCAATCAAAATCACACTTCTTACTGCCATTCTGTTTCAAAACCAAGTCTAAGCTCTCTAGATAAATTAGTTCGTTCATTTTGGGAAAGTGAAAATACTGAAGGTAAATCAAAAATTTACAGTGAAGAAGAATTTAAATGTGAAAAGCACTTCAATGATAACGTGGAAATAACACGCAACGGTCAATATATAGTGCGACTTCCCTTCAAAAGAACACCTCATGGAGCATTGGGCAATTCAATGGAAATGGCAAGAAAGCGTTTTTAGAAAGAAAGCTTGAGAGGAATAGAGAATTGAAAGCAAGGTATGTAGGCTTCATGGATGAATATGAGCGTTTGGGTCATATGTCACCAATTACAGAGAAAAACATACCAATGTCAAACTATTTTCTTCCACACCATTACGTAGTTAAGCCCGAGAGTTCTTCAACAAAGCTTCGGGTGGTTTTCGATGCTTCTGCAAAGACAGCATCTGGTTATTCACTTAATGATACTCTCATGGTTGTACCGACAGTACAATCAGATTTATTCTCGGTCATTGCCAATTTCAGACTATATAAATATGTATTCACTGGCGATATTAGCAAAATGTATCGACAGATACTGATTCATCCAAATGATAGAGCATATCAGCTTTTTTTATAGAGGTCAGATCCTAGAGACACATTAAAACATACAAACTAAATACAGTTACGTATGGAATGGCGTCCGCCTCTTATTTAGCAACGAGAAGTTTGGTAAAATTAGCAAATGATTACCAACATATATACCCTAATGCATCAAATATTATTACAAAAAATATATATGTAGATGACTGCCTTGCCGGAGCAAATACTCTGGAGGAGGCCAAGTTGCTTCTAGATGAAACTATTAATTTACTAAAACAAGGAAATTTTGATTTGACAAAATTTTGTTCAAACGATCCACGCATTCTTGAAAATATTCCTATAGAAAATCGAGAAAAAATGTTGACTATTTATCAATCCGAGGTGATAAAGACACTTGGTTTAGTTTGGGATCCAAGTCAAGACACCTTCAAATTTCGCTACGACTAAACAACACCCTGTTATCTACAGGTAACAAAAAGAAGCGTTCTTGCCGACCTGGCAAAATTCTTTGATCCCCTGGGGCTTATTGGTCCAGTCATTCTCCTAGGAAAAATATTTCTCCAAGAACTATGGAAAACCAATATTTCTTGGGATGAAACCTTGCCTCCAGAGCAAGCTTCCAAGTGGCTAAACTATTTGGAAAAGTTTTCCTACTTGCAGGAAATAAGCATACCCCGCTTTGCTTTAATAGATTCAGCAACTAAATTAGAATTGCATGCCTTCTCCGATAGCAGCGAAAGTGCTTTTGGTGCATGCATCTACCTAAAATCTACTGACAAAGAAGGGAAAATCTTTGTACAAGTGTTATGTTAAAAATCTCGCGTCGTTCCCTTAAAAGCGACAAGTATTGCGCGATTAGAGCTTCAGGCGGCTGTTCTATTGGTAGAGTTAGTGCAAAAAATTATTCCAATAATTAGTATGACAATTACGTCGATAAATTATTACACAGATACACATGGATAAAATCCCCTTCCTATACTTGGGAGACTTATATTGCAAATCGTGTAGCTAAAATTCAAACAAATTCAGATTTGAGCAATTGGCACTATGTTAGAGGTGAACTAAATCCTGCAGATCTTATATCGCGTGGAGTAGGACTGCGCGATCTTATGAGATCATCCATTTGGTTTGATGGTCCTGAGTTTTTAAAACAAAATGACACGTCCAATTACCGAATGGAGTATTCAATACCAGAACAGATCTCTGGGCGTCGGAAACTCAAAACGGTGTTGACTATGTCAATCCCAGATGATATAGTCACTCTAATTGATCATAAAAATTCGTTTTACACACTGCAAAAAATATTTGCATTTTGTTCTAGATTCTTAATGAGTTTCAAATCTCGTCGAGAAGAAAACAAAAATACTGGTCCATTAACAGTGGAAAATATCCAGAACGGAACCATTCTTTTGTGGAGGAGTGTTCAAATTAATTCTTTCCCCGAAGAGTATAAGGCTCTTCAGGCTGGTAAGCCTCTTCACAACAATTCACAAATATTGTCTTTGAGTCCATACTTTGATATTACAACAAAGTTGATACATGTGGGAGGAAGACTTAAACACGCTGAGATTCCTTCTCAAGCAAAAAACCAAATATTACTCCCAAAAAATAATATAGTTACAACATTGCTCTTAGATCACTTACATAAGAAACATTTACATGCTTCCCATAGAACACTGGTATCTATCTCCAGGCAAGAGTTTTGGATTTTGAGCGTAGGAAGAGAAACGCAAAAGGTACTCTCTAAATGTATCCAATGTTTCCGTGCCAAACCCAGATCCATCGATCAATTAATGGGTAATCTACCTAAGTAAAGAATAATACCGTCTCGTCCATTTCACTTTTCAGGAGTGGACTTTTGTGGACCCATACGAACACATTATAATATTCGCGGAAAAACTCCAACCAAATCTTATCTTGCAGTATTTGTATGCTTTTCCACAAAAGCTGTTCATATTGAGGTGGTTAACAACCTTACCACAGAATCATTTATTAATTGCTTGAAACGCTTTGTTGGAAGACGGGGCTTATGCCATACCATATTCTGTGACAATGCCACAAATTTCGTTGGAGCAAGAAATCAATTAAAGGACGTTCAAGATTTTGTTCAGTCATCTGAAACTCAATCGTCAATCAATTCAAACTGTCTGAAAATGGGAATCAACTGGAAGCACATTCCACCACGATCACCTCATTTTGGAGGCCTGTGGGAGGCAGCTGTTAAATCGGCCAAAGTATTATTATTAAAATATTTAGGAGAAGCTTCTTTAACTTCTGAAGAACTTTCAACCGTCGTACAGTGGGGCCAACTATATGGCAAGCTCGGAATTAATTCAAAAAATGAAACAAAAGTTATGAGTTTCTTTTTTTGCTATTCCGTTATAAAATATTCCAATGCATCTAAAACGCGCTCACTTTGTGCTGTTACATGATTTCCCACTATAACGCGTGCACTTGAAGTAAGCATTTTAGTTTTTTTATAATTGCGAATTGATAAAAAGTTTTTACCTTCGAATAGCTGTAACTTTAATAAAAACAAAGGCAAAATTGAGTTTGAACATGGAATCGACAGCGTCAGGTATGTTATTTAATATTTTAAAAAGTATTCAAGAATCTGTGGAAAGATGTTGTGCAATTTTGCATCAGAAGTCAAGTGTATACAGGAGTTTCTTAAAAGCTTAAGCTTAAAGTAGACTTCCACACTCTTCCACACGAAGATCTAAGTTTTTTCATGTAATTTAACATTTTGTCTGTGAAGTTCCAAAAAGAACGGGTGCTCATACGTGCTCCTTTTTTTTTAAACAATTTTTTTAGTTTTTCAACTCTTATTTTAAGAGGTCAAGCTAACGAGACACCAATACAATATTATTAGAGCCAAGGACACTGAACGGTTTCCTTCCAACAAAGTAGTTCAAAATGCGAAAGAAATGTGCTATCCGAAAAATAACGCGATGCATGTGACGAATAATTCAGCTGAGGTTAAAGTGCAGTCTTTAATGGATCATAGTTAAGATTGCAAAATCCGAGATCTTCATCAACCAAATACTGCCGCCCACTTAAGTTCGAATACAAGAAGGAATTTGCACAAGTTTTGGAAGCTGAGAAGCATCGAGTCGATGCTCAAATTCAGTTTTTATGCCATTCATAAGTTTCGCATAAAGTTGTTTTTTACGTTAGTTGAACTTAAAGCTTAGAGGAATAAAAAACAAGAGGGAAAACCATTACTTCTCTTGCACCGCAACTTCCATTTGTTTAGATTGTTGCTTCTTAACACGAGATCTATCTGTGATTCACGTATTCAGCTGAATATAAAGTTGTGTCAGTGAAATTACTAACACCACTTTATTTTCGGATTTCGAACTGATTTTGAAATCTGAAAATAAAGTTATGTTTGGAAAATCAGTTTGAGGACTGATGCCGTTATCAAGGGGCTATACCAGTATGAAACTTTCAAAATTTTTTGGTTTCGATAGTTTATACCTTACCAAAAAAACTCTATGCCGCGGTAGTTTCAACTTTCGTTTTTCTCGAAACGACAATTTTCAAAATTTCTTTCATCATAACTCAATGAAAAATTGGTCGATCGACTTAAAATTCAATCTTAGTATTTTTGATACATTTAGTATGCAATGCCTTACAATCATTTTGATTAGCTTTACTTTTTTAAAAACCACGCCATTTTGTTAATTTTTGATATTTTTCAAAAATCGTTGGTCATTGTATAGGTAATACCTTCAACTTTAATACGCTTTTTAAATTTTTTAGTTTTAGCTACTCATTTGGAAGGAATCACGTCAGCACTTGAGGTACTTTTGATTTGGCATCTTCGAAAACAGCAGATTACACCGTTACTTTTCAATATTCTCGTAAGAAAAAAATCATAAAATATAGTTTAAAATATATACCTCATTATTTCCAAAAAAATTCAAAACATTCTATCCAGCACTTTCCTTTGATAAAATTCGCCAAAATCGCCTAGTTTTTCATGGGTTATACTAGGGTATTGCCCCTTAAAGAAGCATTAAAACGTGTTTGAAGAGCACAACTATGGTTTTCCTATTCACGTTTATGGTACTTCTACTTAAAAAAAACTGACATCAATTAAGTAGGTGCATCCCCCGAATTGATTCCGATTATTGGGGTATCTTGCCCCACTGTGCGTCGTAGTTCAAATTAAGTCTATCTTAAATTCACGCCCACTTACACCTAACTCGTCAGATCCCAATGACTTGCAGGCGTTGACTCCAGGTCATTTTCTAATTGGCGCTCCATTGACTTCGCTTCCAGAGCCTGACATTACTGATCACAAAATCTCAAGATTAGACAAATTTCGTCAGATTCAGCATATTCAACAACATTTTTGGCAGAGATGGTCGGACGAATACCTCCACCTCCTGCAACAGAAATTAAAGTGGAAAGTGCAATCTGCAAATCTAGAAGCTGGGACAATGGTTGTTTTAAAGGATGCACACCAGCCTCCAATGAAATGGAAGCTTGGACGTGTAATCGAAGTTGTCAAAGGAACCGATGGATTGGTGCGAGTAGCATATGTTAAAACGGAAACAGGAACATATCAACGAGTAATTCAAAACTTATGAACTTTGCCTATTGAGGACAAAGAGCAGCGAAAAGAGGTTATGCAAACCCCAGTAAGAAATCAACCCACAATGAGATTAAGAAGCGGAAGATTCCTTGGCAATCCCCTGACATCATTACTATGCATGATGTGTCTATTGTCTCCATTAGTAGCCTCCTAAGATATCGAACCAATAACGGTTACTAAATTCGAAAATCACACTGGCATCTATTTTGAGGACATAGGTACTGCTAGCACTGTTAATAGTTCTTGGAACATTTATATTTTTTATAATTTATCGTCATACTGGCTAGAGCTAGGGGAAGTAAAAACTTACTTGAATAGAATGGATAAAATCTGTTTAGATGAATTAAGAGGTAATCCGTATTGTCTGCCCACAATTTCCACACTTAAACATAAAGTGGCTGTAGTTGAATCAAACAATGACCTCGTTCATAATTATCACACCTCCTATAGTAAACGGATAAGATTTGCTAGATCTCCCTTCGACTTAATAGGAAACGTAGCACATAGTTTATTTGGAGTATTGGATCAAGATGATGCTAAAGACATACAGCACCAAATTTCGTTGGTTCACCAAGATGAACAACACCTAGTACATCTCTTTAAAAAACAGAGTTCGATCGCGGATTCAACAGTTAATCTCCTTAAACGAAACAATATGCAACTCAGTCAGCAATACCAAGGTTTGAAAGCTATCTTCAGAGAATCTTTTAATAACATAGAAAAACATCAAGAAATAATTGATATTAGCCAGAGTTTCTCTTCCTTAACATCATATTTGATTTTATCAATCACAAACCTTGAGAGGGTGCAAGATACATTACTTGACGTTTTTCTTAGCCTTAATAATGCAAAAATGAATCCCCATTTTATTTCGCCGTCACAATTCGGCAAACAACTCCAAATCATTCGCAACAATCTTCCGTCTCATCTTAACATTCCAACAGCATCCGTTTTAGATATTTTTAAACTGTCATCCATTAAGGGGCGAAGTCTTAATGAATCAATAGTATTTGAAATGATGATTCCTTTGGTTGATAACCAGGATTTTCAACTGTTCAATGTAGTTTCATTCCCTTTATTTCAAAATGATTCAAGTTTCATTATGAAACTATCATCCCCGTATTTAGCAGTCACTTCAACTAGAGATAGGTATTTTGAATTAACAGAAAATCAGTTACTGTCTTGTCATTTTCTTTCAACTAGAAATTGCATTTGTAACCAACAACTACCAACAATGATCCATAGGGACAGTGGTAATAGTTGTGAAGTCTCACTACTGAACCATTTGCCAAGTGCTTTAGATAAGTGCTTTTTAACAAAATCCATTTTACACGATCAATGGATAAGCTTAAGAGCTTCTAACAGTTGGATATTCTCTCTTGAGGGCACAGTAACTGGTCTACTTATATGCGAAGGAATCACAAAAAGTTTAACAATAAGTGGTAGTGGGCTGATGGAATTTTTAGAACCGTGCACATTGAAGCTCCCAAATATAGTTATAAATGGACGAATTCTAAGCAACACCACAATAAAAAAATTCATTTGTTCCATCTGTTAGAATATCTGAGGTGATTAAAACGAAATTACCGAGCGAAGGTACAAGAGTCATTGCACCTCCGAGCAATGAAACAAGTTTCATAGAAATACAGGTTTTAAAGGATAAAATAAATGAAGTAGCTAAAGATTTAGACAAGGATACATGGGCGAATGATATAAACACTCATGATTACCATCACTATGGCATAAGCTTTGTTTTATTCGTCACAATGATTGGTTTCATCATATACTACTTCTTTAAAAAAAGAAAGCCCAAACCCCTTCCCAGAAGAAGAGCTTCTCGCTTCGAGGTAGACACGAAGTTTTAGAGTTTTTTTGATTAGATCCCTCAAAGAGGGGGAGTATGTTAAGCAAACCGACCAACAATGCTTTCACACATACCTTTATTTTTAATGCTGACACGATGGGAAATGATGGCTTTATCATTTCCCAAATTTATTATTTATTCCAATTCCCACACCTTTCATATAACCTACAACTCCTATTACCAGTCAACTTCCCCAGCAGCGTGAGGCCAGACGAAATGTGATCTTCCATAGAAGTTCAATGTTTTGCCTCACGCGCTGACATTCGATTTCATTTATGTTGACTAGCCACCTTTTGGGTTTCGCCTGTTGCGATTTATTTGGCTAGTCAACCACTCACTCACTATTGTACTTCACTAGTATAAACATCATTCGTTCTAATAAGCATTTCTTGTCTCTTTAATATAAAAATTGAAATTAGTTACTTAATCGATCTTTGTGTAAAATAAACATTTGTCTGTTTTAATATAAAAATTGCATTCGAATTATTTAGTTGAACAATCTAAATTACTAATGGAGGGGGATAATGTAGCAATCTTAATGCAGGAAGGGTTTTAGAAATCTGTCCAGTAGGATCTAGGTTTCCGTTCCCAACCCTGTTCCTGTGGGAATATTGGGATCAAACCTTGATAGGAACCATTTATAAGTCTATGTCATTGAGGGATGATGTAACATCCTAGAGTTGAAAGATTTTTTGAAATCGGTCAAGTAAATTTAAGGTTTCGGTTTTCGTTCCCGTTTCTGTTCCCGTGGGATTATAGGGATGAAATATAATCTAAATTACTGATGGAAGGGGATAATGTAGCACTTCTAATGCAGGAAGAGTTATAGAAATCTGTCCAGTAGTTTCTGAGTTTCCATTCCAAAACCCGTTCCTGTGGGAATATCCGCGCAATTTTTTAATTTTTTAATGTCATAAGAACCTCCTCCTGACAATTACAAACACAACAAAAAAAGGATTGGCCAAATTGGTCCAGGCGTTGTTGAGTTACGCGCTTACCAACACATTTTGCGATTCGTTTTTATATATAAGATAATATTGAGAGATACTTTAAAAGTAATTTAGATTATGTTTCATCCCTATAATCCCACGGGAACAGAAACGGGAACGAGAACCGAAACCTTAAATTTACTTGACCGATTTCAAAAAATCTTTCAACTCTAGGATGTTACATCATCCCTCAGTGACATAGACTTATAAATGGTTCCTGTCAAAGTTTGATCCCAATATTCCCACAGGAACAGGGTTGGGAACGGAAACTTAGATCCTACTGGACAGATTTCTAAAACCCTTCCTGCATAAGGATTGCTACATTATCCCCCTCCATTAGTAAAAGCCTAAAAGCCAATAGCCCAAACACTAAGTGCGTTACCTGTCCATCGTCTCCTCCCCCACATCACTCTCGCAGTCCCAGTGACTGCACACATTTCTTTGATTTGATAATCTCTTATCTTATCTGGGCAGTGTGTGCAGTCAATGAGACTGTGCGTTTGTTAGGCGAATAGTCAATCAAAGGTGTTGATCCCGTTGGTGAACTAAAATCAAGTTGCTAGCTGGGCATAACACCGCTAGTAATTTGATTTTGTTTTCTTATAGGATATACACTTGTTGATTCGACTTAGTTAGCGTCTACGGTTGATATTTTGTTTTATGTATTTTTGTGAATTGTAATGTCGGGTAGATTTCGGGTCGAGTTTAGCAACATTAGGGGGTTGCGATCGAATTTCTTTGCTGTGTACGCTCACACTGCAAAATGCAGGCCAGCTGTTTTGGCACTAAGTGAAACACAGGTGGGTGTTGGTTCTGATCCCTCAGAATTCAACCTGCCTGGATATAGCTTAGTGCCACTATTCTTTTCCTCCCATGGCCTCGCCGTATTTGTTAGACATGATATTGCTTACCAACTTCTACCACAATACGGCCTATGTTCTAATACGAACTTTAATTTCATGTGGTTAAAATTCACCGTCCGTAAGCAAATCATTCATTATTGTTTTATTTATAGAAGCCCCAATTTAGATAGCAATTCAACCTCTAACGAGTTTGATGCGCTATCTGAGTCCATAGTAAGAATTGTCTCCCTTTATCCTCACACTGAAATCGCAATTGCGGGCGATTTCAATGTACACAATTCTGGTTGGCTTCGACATTCTGGCCAGACAACACCCGAAGGAAAATATGTTGAGATCTTCGCTGAGTTTAACGAATTAACTCAACTTGTTGATGAGCCCACTCGGGTTCCAGATATTGAAGGCCATGCGGCCAACACTCTTGACTTATTTCTCACTTCTCATCCCGGAAAATACAGGGTTGTAGTATCATCTCCTTTAGGCAAATCAGACCATTGTGTCATATCGGTAGATTTTTCGCTTTCCGTCACGGTAAAAAAAGATAAAGTCCCTAAAAGAACTGTGTGGCAATACAAGAAGGCCAATTGGGACGGCCTGAATAATTTCTTTCGAAATTTTAATTGGTCATTGTGCTTTCTCGACGGAAACGTTGATGCATCAGCTGATATGATATTTAACGTTATTCTCAACGGCATGAGAAATTTTGTTCCTCACAGAACAAAAAGCATCATCCCCAAAGAGAATTCGTGGTTTGATTCAAGCTGTAAAGAGGCGATTAGGGATCGAGAAAGTAGTTTTCGTAAATTTAAAGATAACCCTACTGTAGAAAACCGAAATTTGTTCAAACGGGCCAGAAATAGCTGTAATGCTCAGATACAAAGGGCTAAGTTTTTTACATGACCAAAAAGTAAGGCAAAAAATACTATTGTGTCCAAAAGGAAGTAAAAACTTTTGGTCTTTTGTGAAGAACATTAAGAACTCGACCACGTCATCGGTCCCAACGCTCGTCTTCAATGACTCTCCGTATGTCAGCTCCATCGACAAAGCCAATTTGCTGGCAGCTCAATTTGCTGCCAACTCGACACTTCCTCATAGCATATTGGCTCCACCTGAGCTCGAGTCTGCAAATTCTTTGATGAAGCAGATATTTTTTCGAACTCCCTCGGTTGCGAGAGTCCTTAAAGATCTCAACATACATAAATCCGCTGGTCCAGATGGTATCCCCGCCGTTATTCTGAAGAGGTGTTCTTCTACGCTGGCAGAACCACTGCGTAAACTTTTCCATCTTTCCTATTCTGATTTTCCTATTCAGATGGAAAACTGCATTTGTCCAGCCGGTCCCTAAAAAAGGCGAATCTTCCTCCCCTTCCAATTACCGTCCAATTGCACTTACGTCCCTTCTTTCCAAGGTCATGGAAACGTTGATAAACCGTCAACTTATGAAATATCTTGAAGAACGAAAGCTTCTTAATGACCGTCAGTACGGCTTTCGTAGCAAACGGTCCACTGGTGATTTGATGGCTTATCTCACCGAAAAGTGGAACCAATCTTTACATTGTTTTGGAGAAAGTAAGATTATTGCGCTTGATATTTCTAAATCATTTGATAGAGTTTGGCATCAGGCTCTTTTATCGAAAATGCGTGCTTTTGGTATCGATGAGTCTCTTCTTCGTTGGATTAGAAATTACCTTTCCGACCGTTCAATACAAGTTGTGTTGGATGGCTTCAAGTCTGATACCCACTTAATAAATGCTGGTGTGCCCCAGGGCTCCGTTTTGTCTCCGACTCTCTTCCTCATTTTCATTAATGATCTCTTGTCTGAAACTTCTAATCCGCTTAACTGTTTTGCTGACGACTCGACCCTCAGCTTTTCATATTCGTTTCCAAATTCACGTCCCTGCTCTTCGGATGTGGAACTGGAACGGTTGCGTATGATAAGCTCATTGTATTCTGACCTTGACAGCATTGTTGCATGGGGTCTTATGAACCGAGTAGAATTCAATGCTTCGAAAACTCAATGCTGTCTCTTGTCGTTGAAGCTTAACATTCCCCCATTGCCATTATCCATGAATGGTACCTGCATCGAAGAAACCGAAAAGCTGTCAGTACTTGGTATGTGTGTAAACGATGATCTTCGTTGGAATGACCACATATTTGAAGTCGCCAAAAACGCTGCTAAATGCTTAGGTTTCTTGAGACGATGCAGGAAGTTCTTCACCCCTTCTGATCTGGCTACAATTTATAAGGCCTTCATCCGCCCAAAACTGGAGTATAACTCTCATATCTGGTCAGGATGCTTCTCAAACATCTTTGCGCCTACTTGATAGGGTACAAAATAGAGCGTTAAGATTGATAGGTGATAGTTCAATCGTAGAATCGATTGATTCTCTTGGACATCGTCGAAACGTCACCTGTCTCTCTCTCTCTTATCGCTTTTTCCACAAACAGTGCTCTAGTGAAATAGCCAGCTGCATTCCTCCCTTGAAACAATTTAGCCGCAACACCCGCCTCGCTAGGAATGCTCATCAGTTCTGCCTTGAGCCCAACTTCGGGCGTACAGTCAAGTATAGAGATTCATATTTTAGTCGCACCACCCGAATGTGGAATGCTCTACCTGGCTCTGTGTTTCCCCTGCAATACGATTCACAAAGGTTCAAAAGCAACGTGCATCGATGTCTCCTTTCAAATCCTCTCCTATTTTCCTAAATACTCGCACTGTGCTTAATGGCATTATAAGGGTAGTCATAACCCCTTGATGTGCGCGTTAATTATAAAAAAAAAAAAAAAAAAAGTGGCATAGACTTATAAATGGTTCCTGTCAAGGTTTGATCCCCATAATCCCACAGGAACGGGGTTGGGAACGGAAATTTAGAAGCTACTGGACAGATTTCTATAACCCTTCCTGCATTAGGAGTGCTACATTATCCCCCTCCATCAGTAACTTAGATTATATTTCATCCCTATAATCCCACGAGAACCAGAACCGAAACCTTAAAGTTACTTGACCGATTTCAAAAATTCTTTCAACTCTAGGTTGGATGTTACATCATCCCTCAGTGACATGAGCGAAGCCAGGAATTTTTTTAGGTCTTTTTTCGAAAAAAAATTCTCAAAAATCAATGAAAAAACGAAGACATTTTTTTGAAAAAAAAAAGTAGGAAATATTTATTGACAATAATATTGAGAGATACTTTAAAAGTATCATTTTTGGTTTCTCACAAAGCGAAGAAAAAATTGATATCACAAGACAACGAAAAAATCAATTAGTATTCACAATTCCACTTTTATTTCCACTTGTTGTATTGAGCTGTACCGTTAGAACGATCAATCGCGACTAGTTGTTGTTGCCGCAATGCCGCATTCAAAATGCCGCATTCAGATAATTCAGAATTTCTGGAGAATTTTTTGATTCGAAGAACTATAAATATAAATGCCCAAATATGCCCGTGTAATATTTCTAGATGTTGATGAGTGTTGATGAGAAATCTCATTGAAAAGTCCTCGTTTTTCGGCAATTTTGCGAATTGTCCTCATTTTATATAAAACTTTTCATTGATACTCCTTTTTTCCGCTTTTTTCCCAAAGTGTCTACGTTTTTTACGAGAATGCTCTTTGAAAAGTTCTCGTTGTTTCAACATTTTCTCCAAAAATGTCGTGAAGTACAAAGATTAATTTTTTCTTAAAAAACCCCGAGTTTTTCGAGGACATTTGGCTTAGGTTGGGGCATTTGCCCCTACCTGGCTACGCCCATGTTCAGTGACATAGACTTTTATTTCACATATTTCCACTGTAACGGAAGATTCCCACAGGAACGGGGCTGGGAACGGAAACTTATAAACTGCTGGACAGATCCCAAAAATCCTTTCGTCATTGGGATACCACATAATCCCAAAGTAAAAACGATTGTTTTTCATCCCCAAGTTCCCACTTAAGCGGAAAAACCAGAACGGGAACCTTAAAACTATAGACCCGAGCAACGCCGGGTTGCTCAGCTAGTCTTATATATAAAAATGAATCGCAAAATGTGTTGGTAAGCGCATAACTCAACAACGCCTGGACCAATTTGGCCAATTCTTTTTTGTTGTGTTTGTAATTGTCAGGAGAAGGTTCTTATGACATTAAAAAATTAAAAAATTGCGCGGATATTCCCACAGGAACGGGTTTGGGAATGGAAACTCAGAAACTACTTGACAGATTTCTATAACTCTTCCTGCATTAGAAGTGCTACATTATCCCCCTCCATCAGTAATTTAGATTATATTTCATCCCTATAATCCCACGGGAACAGAAACGGGAACGAGAACCGAAACCTTAAATTTACTTGACCGATTTCAAAAAATCTTTCAACTCTAGGATGTTACATCATCCCTCAGTGACATAGACTTATAAATGGTTCCTGTCAAGGTTTGATCCCAATATTCCCACAGGAACGGGTTTGGGAATGTAAACTCAGAAACTACTGGACAGATTTCTATAACTCTTCCTGCATTAGAAGTGCTACATTATCCCCTTCCATCAGTAATTTAGATTATATTTCATCCCTATAATCCCACGGGAACGAGAACCGAAACCTTAAATTTACGGTTTCAAAAAATCTTTCAACTCTAGGATGTTACATCATCCCTCAGTGACATAGACTTATAAATGGTTCCTGTCAAGGTTTGATCCCACAGGAACAGGGTTGGGAACGGAAACCTAGAAGCTACTGGACAGATTTCTAAAACCCTTCCTGCATTAAGATTGCTACATTATCCCCCTCCATTAGTAATTTAGATTATATTTCATCCTTATAATCCCACGGGAATAGAAACGGGAACGAGAACGAGTAGCTTAAAGTTACTTGACCGATTTCAAAAAAATTTTCAACTCTTGGATGTTAGATTCATCCCTCAGTTATATAGACTTAAAAATAGTTCCTGTCAAGGTTTGATCCCCATATTCCCACAGGAACGGGGTTGGGAACGGAAGCTTAGAAACTACTGAACAAATTTCTAAAATTCTTTCGGCATTAGGAGTGCTACATTATCCCCCTCCATCAGTAACCTAGACTATATTTCATCCCTATAATCCCACGGGAACGAGAACCGAAACCTTAAAGTTTCTTGACCGATTTCAAAAATTCTTTCAACTCTAGGATGTTACATTATCCCTCAGTTACAATGACTTATAAATGGTTCCTGTCGGGGTTTTTATCCATATTCCCACAGGAACGGAATTTAAGAAATTGCACGGATATTCCGACAGGAACGGGTTTGGGAACGGAAACTTAGAAACAACTGGACAGATTTTTAAAACCCTTCCTGCATTAGGATTGCTACATTATCCCCCCTCCATTAGTAATTTAGATTATATTTCATCCCTATAGTCCCACGGGAACAGAAAGGGGAACGAGAACGGGAACCTTAAAGTTTCTTGACCGATTTCAAAAATTCTTTCAACTCTTTGATGTTACATTCATCAATCAGTGGCATAGACTTATAAATGGTTCCTGTCAAGGTTTGATCCCTATAATCCTACAGGAACGGGGTTGGGAACAGAAACTTAGAAGCTACTGGACAGTTTTCTATAACCCTTCCTGCATTAGGAGTGCTACATTATACCCCTCCATCAGTAACTTAGATTATATTTCATCCCTATAATCCCACGAGAACCAGAACCGAAACCTTAAAGTTACTTGACCGATTTAAAAAATTCTCTCAGCTCTAGGTAGGATGTTACATCATCCCTCAGTGACATGAGCGAAGCCAGGAATTTTTTTAGGTCTTTTTTCGAAAAAAAATTCTCAAAAATCAATGAAAAAACGAGGACATTTTTTTGAAAAAAAAAAGTAGGAAATATTTATTGACAATAATATTGAGAGATACTTTAAAAGTATCATTTTTGGTTTCTCACAAAGCGAAGAAAAAATTGATATCACAAGACAACGAAAAAATCAATTAGTATTCACAATTCCACTTTTATTTCCACTTGTTGTATTGAGCTGTACCGTTAGAACGATCAATCGCGACTAGTTGTTGTTGCCGCAATGCCGCATTCAAAATGCCGCATTCAGATAATTCAGAATTTCTGGAGAATTTTTTGATTCGAAGAACTATAAATATAAATGCCCAAATATGCCCGTGTAATATTTCTAGATGTTGATGAGTGTTGATGAGAAATCTCATTGAAAAGTCCTCGTTTTTCGGCAATTTTGCGAATTGTCCTCATTTTATATAAAACTTTTCATTGATACTCCTTTTTTCCGCTTTTTTCCCAAAGTGTCTACGTTTTTTACGAGAATGCTCTTTGAAAAGTTCTCGTTGTTTCAACATTTTCTCCAAAAATGTCGTGAAGTACAAAGATTAATTTTTTCTTAAAAAACCCCGAGTTTTTCGAGGACATTTGGCTTAGGTTGGGGCATTTGCCCCTACCTGGCTACGCCCATGTTCAGTGACATAGACTTTTATTTCACATATTTCCACTGTAACGGAAGATTCCCACAGGAACGGGGCTGGGAACGGAAACTTATAAACTGCTGGACAGATCCCAAAAATCCTTTCGTCATTGGGATACCACATAATCCCAAAGTAAAAACGATTGTTTTTCATCCCCAAGTTCCCACTTAAGCGGAAAAACCAGAACGGGAACCTTAAAACTATAGACCCGAGCAACGCCGGGTTGCTCAGCTAGTCTTATATATAAAAATGAATCGCAAAATGTGTTGGTAAGCGCATAACTCAACAACGCCTGGACCAATTTGGCCAATTCTTTTTTGTTGTGTTTGTAATTGTCAGGAGAAGGTTCTTATGACATTAAAAAATTAAAAAATTGCGCGGATATTCCCACAGGAACGGGTTTGGGAATGGAAACTCAGAAACTACTTGACAGATTTCTATAACTCTTCCTGCATTAGAAGTGCTACATTATCCCCCTCCATCAGTAATTTAGATTATATTTCATCCCTATAATCCCATGGGAACAGAAACGGGAACGAGAACCGAAACCTTAAATTTACTTGACCGATTTCAAAAAATCTTTCAACTCTAGGATGTTACATCATCCCTCAGTGACATAGACTTATAAATGGTTCCTGTCAAGGTTTGATCCCAATATTCCCACAGGAACGGGTTTGGGAATGTAAACTCAGAAACTACTGGACAGATTTCTATAACTCTTCCTGCATTAGAAGTGCTACATTATCCCCTTCCATCAGTAATTTAGATTATATTTCATCCCTATAATCCCACGGGAACGAGAACCGAAACCTTAAATTTACGGTTTCAAAAAATCTTTCAACTCTAGGATGTTGCATCATCCCTCAGTGACATAGACTTATAAATGGTTCCTGTCAAGGTTTGATCCCAATATTCCCACAGGAACAGGGTTGGGAACGGAAACCTAGAAGCTACTGGACAGATTTCTAAAACCCTTCCTGCATTAAGATTGCTACATTATCCCCCTCCATTAGTAATTTAGATTATATTTCATCCTTATAATCCCACGGGAATAGAAACGGGAACGAGAACGAGTAGCTTAAAGTTACTTGACCGATTTCAAAAAAATTTTCAACTCTTGGATGTTAGATTCATCCCTCAGCTATATAGACTTAAAAATAGTTCCTGTCAAGGTTTGATCCCCATATTCCCACAGGAACGGGGTTGGGAACGGAAGCTTAGAAACTACTGAACAAATTTCTAAAATTCTTTCGGCATTAGGAGTGCTACATTATCCCCCTCCATCAGTAACCTAGACTATATTTCATCCCTATAATCCCACGGGAACGAGAACCGAAACCTTAAAGTTTCTTGACCGATTTCAAAAATTCTTTCAACTCTAGGATGTTACATTATCCCTCAGTTACAATGACTTATAAATGGTTCCTGTCGGGGTTTTTATCCATATTCCCACAGGAACGGAATTTAAGAAATTGCACGGATATTCCGACAGGAACGGGTTTGGGAACGGAAACTTAGAAACAACTGGACAGATTTTTAAAACCCTTCCTGCATTAGGATTGCTACATTATCCCCCCTCCATTAGTAATTTAGATTATATTTCATCCCTATAGTCCCACGGGAACAGAAAGGGGAACGAGAACGGGAACCTTAAAGTTTCTTGACCGATTTCAAAAATTCTTTCAACTCTTTGATGTTACATTCATCAATCAGTGGCATAGACTTATAAATGGTTCCTGTCAAGGTTTGATCCCTATAATCCTACAGGAACGGGGTTGGGAACAGAAACTTAGAAGCTACTGGACAGTTTTCTATAACCCTTCCTGCATTAGGAGTGCTACATTATACCCCTCCATCAGTAACTTAGATTATATTTCATCCCTATAATCCCACGAGAACCAGAACCGAAACCTTAAAGTTACTTGACCGATTTCAAAAATTCTCTCAGCTCTAGGTAGGATGTTACATCATCCCTCAGTGACATGAGCGAAGCCAGGAATTTTTTTAGGTCTTTTTTCGAAAAAAAGTTCTCAAAAATCAATGAAAAAACGAGGACATTTTTTTGAAAAAAAAAGTAGGAAATATTTATTGACAATAATATTGAGAGATACTTTAAAAGTAATTTAGATTATGTTTCATCCCTATAATCCCACGGGAACAGAAACGGGAACGAGAACCGAAACCTTAAATTTACTTGACCGATTTTAAAAAATCTTTCAACTCTAGGATGTTACATCATCCCTCAGTGACATAGACTTATAAATGGTTCCTGTCAAGGTTTGATCCCAATATTCCCACAGGAACAGGGTTGGGAACGGAAACTTAGATTCTACTGGACAGATTTCTAAAACCCTTCCTGCATTAGGATTGCTACATTATCCCCCTCCATTAGTAATTTAGATTATATTTCATCCCTATAATCCCACGGGAATAGAAACGGGAACGAAAACGAGTAGCTTAAAGTTACTTGGCCGATTTCAAAAAAATTTTCAACTCTTGGATGTAAGATTCATCCCTCAGTTATATAGACCTAAAAATGGTTCCTGTCAAGGTTTGATCCCCATATTCCCACAGGAACGGGGTTGGAAACGGAAACTTAGAAACTACTGAACAGATTTCTAAAATTCTTTCGGCACTAGGAGTGCTACATTATCCCCCTCCATCAGTAACCTAGACTATATTTCATCCCTATAATCCCACGGGAACGAGAACCGAAACCTTAAAGTTTCTTGACCGATTTCAAAAATTCTTTCAACTCTATGATGACTTATAAATGGTTACTGTCAAGGTTTGTTATCCATATTCCCACAGGAACGGAATTTAAGAAATTGCACGGATATTCCGACAGGAACGGGTTTGGGAACGGAAACTTAGAAACAACTGGACAGATTTCTAAAACCCTAGATTATATTTCATCCCTATAGTCCCACGGGAACAGAAACGGGAACGAGAACGGGAACCTTAAAGTTACTTGATCGATTTCGAAAATTCTTTCAACTTTTTGATGTAACATTCATCCCTCAGTGGCATAGACTTATAAACGGTTCCTGTCAAGGTTTGATCCCCATAATCCCACAGGAACGGGGTTGGGAACGGAAACTTAGAAGCTACTGGACAGATTTCAATAACCCTTCCTGCATTAGGAGTGCTACATTATCCCCCTCCATCAGTAACTTAGATTATATTTCATCCCTATAATCCCACGAGAACCAGAACCGAAACCTTAAAGTTACTTGACCGATTTCAAAAATTCTTTCAACTCTAGGTTGGATGTTACATCATCCCTCAGTGACATGAGCGAAGCCGGGTGGCTCAGCTAGTGGAATATAAAAATGATCTTTTGTTAATAGCTATAAAAATTCCAGTATAAATTATGTATCAACAGAATTGAATATAAGATGATCAAACCGATTCCAAATTCAAATTATTTAGAAGTTGATGAAGAAGAAGAATTGATTGTACGAACAAACGAAAAAATATTTAAATATCGAGAAAATACACTATATACGAAATTAAAACAAAGTAAAAGTTGTGTTTTTACCAATTTATGTCGCTTAATTTATAATAATGTCACAAATCGAAGAAATGGACGATAAGACCTTATTGCTTAAGTATACATATGTATGTACAATGAAATCGTTTTGCAAAATTGCGATCAACGAAAAATAGAGTTAAAAGGAAATTATTTAATCAACTATAATAACTGTACACTAAAAATAAAACAAAATAGATTTTCGAATAAAGAAATTGTAGTACCAGATAAATACTTTTACCCATCTACTAAAAATACCGAAATGTTTGTAAAACCTACAGACATTGACAAAATAGTTATGGAAAACATTCAAAATCTAGAAGAAATTAAAGAACTTAAATATCACAAAAATGTAATGTATGGCTCAAATATTAGTCTAACTTTAATTTTGATTTTAAGTATTGTAGGCATAATTATCTTTGTGAAGTTAAAGACTAAGAAAGGGACCATCAAAATTGTAAACAATATGAAGCCGGAGACTTCAGATTTAAAGCCGGGAGGAGTTACATATATTGTACCTTCCCACGAAAATGATGAGTCTGTACGTAGTTTCATAGTAGGAACCTTTGCATTTTCCGAAGGGCCTCCCTTCACTTCGGGAGGAAGGAAGTTAGTAGTTGAATATATAAAATGTTTTCAATAATCAATAGATACATTTTGTCATAAAAGTTATTTCACTAATTAAAACGATTTAAATAATATATACTAAAGTATTTAGATACGTATGCTATAAGTATTAAAGTGCACTCCATGAATACGTATAAATTAAATAAGAGTAAAGTACAGTATGTATATAAAAAAAGGGTCTTACTAATCAGTTGGAATCACACATACCTTCACTATTGGTCAAGTTATAGCACCCTGTTGAGTTCGAACACCAGTCACATGCTCACACGTACCTTTCCGTCGTTACCTGGAAAAACGTTCGTAACACGACCTAACCGCCACTCGGTGGGTGGTAAATTTTCATTTCTCACTACAACTATATCTCCAATTTGAATGTCTCGCTGAGGAAACTTCCACTTATACCTCTTGTGCAATTCCTTCAGATATTCTTTTTTCCAGTGCTTACAAAAATTAAGATGAGGAGTATTTTTAATTTATTTGAGGAGTATTTTTAATTTATCCCATCTATTAACTAGTGAAATCGAAGAATCTTCACGATTGGGTTCACTTATCGAAACGAGTGGACTTCCAATGAGGAAATGTCCTGGTGTGAGAGCAAGATGGTCGGAGCGATTTTCAGACATGGTGCTGATTGGCCGGGAGTTGAGGCATGCTTCAATGCGACAAAGAAGTGTTGTAAACTCTTCAAAGGTGTACTTGACACCATGTGCTACCTTTTTATAATGTAATATTTTTAATTTATCCCATCTATTAACTAGTGAAATCGAAGAATCTTCACGATTGGGTTCACTTATCGAAACGAGTGGACTTCCAATGAGGAAATGTCCTGGTGTGAGAGCAAGATGGTCGGAGAGATTTTCAGACATGGCGCTGATTGGCCGGGAGTTGAGGCATGCTTCAATGCGACAAAGAAGTGTTGTAAACTCTTCAAAGGTGTACTTGACACCATGTGCTACCTTTTTATAATGAGGTCTTGACACCGGCTTCCCATAAACCTCCCATATGGGGGGCGTCAGGTGGTATAAAATGCCAGACTGGGAGATGATTGTGAGACTCACAGAAATTCGCAGCAGTTTGTTGAAGAACCAATTTGAAGTCTACCTTAAGGGCTCGATTCGCTCCAACGAAGTTGGTTCCGTTATCAGAATAAATGTCTCGTGGAAGACCTCTTCTGGCCACAAACCGATGCAAAGCTGCCAAGAATGCAGCTGTAGTTAAATCCGTAGTTCCTTCCAGGTGAATTGCCTTTATACAAAGGATTACAAAAACGCAAACGTAGCCCTTGGTGACTCTGCAGCTACGTCCGAAGTACGTCTTAACTTCAAAAGGTCCAGCAAAGTCGATTCCAATCTAAGAAAATGGTCTAGAAAAGTTTGTCCTTTCTGAAGGCAAGGCAACCATAATTTGGGATCGTTGAATTTTCTTGTAAGTCACACAAATCTTACAGTGATTAATGCATGCTTTGATCTAGTTCTTTACCTTGGGTATCCAATATTCCTGTCGAACAAGACTCAACATAAGCTGATTTTCTCCGTGGAGAGAGGTTTTATGAATAAAACCTATTAGAAGCTTGGAATACCAAGAATTATATGGCAGTAGTATTGGATACCGTTCAGCACAGGAAAGATTCAAGTTGATTAACCGACCGTTTAGGCGCATTACGCCTTCAGAGTCTAGAACCGGATTAAGGGTCAGCAGTTGACTCAACCGCTGAATTGACTGCCTCGATTGCAGCCGTTGATATTCACATGGAAAGTAAGTTCTTTGGGATAGAATAATAAGCCTTTCAAAACTTGCTTACCGAGCTGACGGCAAGGCTATAGCTTATATTGAAAAAAGAAATTAATAAAAGAATTTATTGTTTTCTTGGAGTGTTGATTTTTAAAATCAAAATTAAAAGTTCAAGTGACCTTCACTCCTTATGCGTTTCGCCCAGGTACAAACAGTGGGCTCATCAGTTAGATGCTGTTTGTACCTTTCTAAGACGCAATGTTTGGTCGATGTTTGTCGACACATATATAAAGTTTACAGTGCAAACACAATGTAAACTTTATATTTCTAGGGGAATGGGATTGCATTCTTGCACCTAGAGAAGGGTTGCCCGTGGTCTGGCCGATGTTTATTGAAAAAAGAAATTAATAAAAGAATTTATTGTTTTCTTGGAGTGTTGATTTTTAAAATCAAAATTAAAAGTTCAAGTGACCTTCACTCCTTATGCGTTTCGCCCAGGTACAAACAGTGGGCTCATCAGTTAGATGCTGTTTGTACCTTTCTAAGACGCAATGTTTGGTCGATGTTTGTCGACACATATATAAAGTTTACAGTGCAAACACAATGTAAACTTTATATTTCTAGGGGAATGGGATTGCATTCTTGCACCTAGAGAAGGGTTGCCCGTGGTCTGGCCGATGTTTATTGAAAAAAGAAATTAATAAAAGAATTTATTGTTTTCTTGGAGTGTTGATTTTTAAAATCAAAATGAAAAGTTCAAGTGACCTTCACTAGGCCTAGACTCTAGATCAGCTTCATCAATAGGAGAACGAGTGGTAGATGGCCAAGGCATTTGATTACTGCGAAGCCAAATTGGACCGAACCACCACAACTCATTGTCAAGAAGCTCACCAGGAGCCATCCCCCTAGTTGCTAGGTCTGCTGGATTGTCCTCTGAAGCTATGTGATTCCATGGGATATCTCCAACATTATGTTTTTATTAAGCTTGTACGATTAACAACAAATGTTTGCCAAGAGCATGGTTCTTTCTCTAACCATGCTAGAACAATCGAAGAGTCAGTCCATAGGTGCACAGAGATATTTTCTGAGCTGAACATACTAAGGACATTCTTCATAAGTTTGGACAGCAGAACGGCTCCACAGAGTTCCAATCTTGGAACGGAAACTGTATTGACTGGTGCAACTTTGGTTTTTGCACACAAAAATTGGCACCTACTGTTTCCAGTACACGCGGGGACTCTAACAAAAATATATACCGTCGCGTCGTGTTGTCGATACGTTGATTCGGAATATACTTTTTCGCAATAACGATCTTCTTCAGACATTTGACTTTTTGTAGAAACTTCTTCTAATTCCCAGAACCGCTTAACCTCTTCATCTAATGCAACTTGGTTAAAAAACGGTGATCTATTCGAGATTATTTTTGAAAGTGGGGGGCAGCAAGTCGAATTCCGGAAAATTTTGACAGATCAATAGAATCTATTGATTGCGAAGGAAGTTTTCCTGTGGGGTTATCAACCACCAACGCTTTAACAGAAACACTATTTGGATAGTAATCCGAACTTATTTTAAAACGACATAACATTTTGGAGTTGTTGCTACAGTAGCGTTAATACCAGACACTGTTGCATTTGTTGGGGTGTATGGTAGGCCTAAACGTTGCTGTGTAGCTTTTGAAATAAGTGCGATTTCCGATCCAGGGTCTACTAAAGCTCGGAGAGCGTATTTAGTGCCATGGGAAAATACTGAAATAAAAGCGGTAGCCAAAAGAACTTTCTTTGACGAAGTTGAAAAGTAAGAATCTACGTTTGGGCTTGATGTTGAAGTGGACTGTATGTTGATGTTTGGATTTGAAGTGGATGGTTGGTGAGATAAACCTTTTGTTTGAGAAAGCGGCTGAATTGATTCTTGCAAATGCAGAAGTGTGTGATGCCGCTTCTGACAGTTGTGGTTGCAATTGAACGTGCTTTTACACTGTAGGGTTGTATGAAACATTGCTAAACAATTTAAGCATGCTTTATTAGATTTTACTATGTCAATTCTATCAGCGACGGATTTTTGCAAAAACGTTGGACAAACGTGTAATGAATGTTTACTTTTACATTCTAAACAAGCCGATTGAGTCATCTTGGCATGATGTGTTTTCAATTTCACACCTTTTTGTGCCTTTTCTTTAACTGCCTGTTAACTAGTATTCTTTTGTTTTTATATTGCTCTTTGAGAGCATTCCATGCCAACTCAAAATTATCATCTGTTAAAGCGAACTTGGAAACGATACCGTGAGCATCGCCTCGAGTTTTAGCTAAGAGGTGGAACAATTTTTGAACTGCACTTAGTCGCGGATGTTTTATTTATCCGCGGTAAACATATCCCGGAAAGATGGCCAAGAAAGATAGTCTCCAGAGAAAATCTCAGAATCACAAGCAGGAAGAGTAAAGGAATTATTTAAATACTTCTCAGTTGCTTTCGCAAGAGATCTAACCTGAAGCAAAACTTCGGATACACTGAGAGTTATATTTTCGTTTGATTAGCCGATTAAGAAGATTCACCACTACTGGAATGATTCAATTTTTGAGTTGCACTGAGAATGAATTCTAAACAAGCAATATATGTTTCTTTCGAAAGCTTATATTGTGACTTAATTGCAGCTAAGTTTTCTTGAGATAGAGGATCAGTCGTGTCACGAACGCAACTCGCATATTCGTTTTTAACATCTACCCACAAGCTTTGGAGCTCCACTTTCCTTGCCTCCAACGAAAAAAGCGACAAGGATTTTGTATTAATCTCTTTAAGATCCGCGAAATCCTCAATTAAATTGTCAGCACAAAATATGAATTTCTCCATCGCCACTCTTTAATTTAATTATGTATTAATGAAGAATATTCAAAGTATTGAATGCAAGTTTTTGACATTATGTGGGTGGTATTCAAAATAGCGCAGATTTATATGACTATCTTTCCCGATCAGGTATTATTTTCAATATTATTTAATAATTAGAATACTTAGATTTTTCAAAAAGAGTAATCATAAATTGCACTTTAATAAACTACAGCACACGTACCTGTTGGTGGTAAGTTGAAAAAGTTGACGAGAACCGGTTTTCTTGGTGTGCTCTATTGTATTGTAGTGTGGTGAATATCGGACTGATGGGTATGCGCGCGCTACGAGCTACGACCTCATTTTCGATGAGACTTTTCTGGCAGATTGGTTGAATTTTGATTTGAGCGATGATGATCGGTGTAGATATGGATATTTTCCTTGAATGGCTATATGGTGGATATGCGTAGATCGCTGATTAATGGCTTTTGATGATTATTTAAGTTGAATGTCTTTTACGCCTTAGAAAGCAAATACTTGATTATGAGATTATCCCCCTAGATAAACTCAAACTCATTCACCCACAGAAGATTGCTAACTTCTGGTTCAATTCAGGAGCAGAAGAACTGTCCTCAAACCTCACATGGGCTGGCACAATCATTCAGACACCGCAGTGCCCGAAGCTGAGCAAGCGCTACCCGTCCCCCTAAATCTAAAATCTAAATCTAAGGTGAATGTTAAATGATAAAGTGAATTTAACCAATAATCAATGATTAAGGGTGGATTATTTGATCGATGGCTGTGTGTTGAATACGAAAATTGAATGATTGATTGGCTTTTGATGCGTGAATTCTGATTGATAAAATGTTGATCTGATGAGAATGGTGAATGCTAAAGATCACTGATAGCAATAGTTGAATGAAGTAGATTTTTAATTGGATTTTGATGCTTCCACGTGGAGTGAATCTGGTTGAAGATCGGGAACGAAAATTCCTTGTTTTCTTCTAGAGCAGTAAATGAGTAGAAATACTGTATAAAATCGGAGATTTTTGTTATCTGGCTCGATTTGGACCAAATGTTGGGATGCGGTATTGATCCCGGATTGTGTAAAAAGAGAGTAGAAATTAAATTTAAATGATTTATTAAGAGCAAGTGATCTCATCTTATCTCGACGAGTGTTAGTACAAGAAGAAGCAAGCATAAAAGTAGGAAGTCCACAGAAAGGCCAAAATAGGGGAGATTAATGTGGTTTTACATAGGCATTCAAGACGCCCGCACAGTGGCCGGTTTTGACAAAAATGCTTGCAGAATTCATTTTTTGGGTGGATCTCTAATGCAAAACCTTTAATTTTTATGAATTAACAAATGTTTGGAGCTTTAGTAATCGAAAAAATTATTTCATTGTAGAGGTTGTCAAAGTTGACAAATATTTAAGGTGAGAAAAAACATTAAAAAAACAAACATTTTTTTTTTAACTTTGAGAGTAAAAACTAGGAAAAGAGGGTTAGTTAAACCTTGTTTTAATTTTTTCCCTTGATATATATGTTTATTGCTGTAATCAGAAAAAAAAAAATTCGTAAATTTTTTGAAATACTAAATTTAATTATTTTCGAAACACCACTTTTTGCGCACTTTTTCAACTTTGCATTGAGTAAAAAAAAAGTTTTTAAAAGTTGTCAAGCTGAAATGAACGGTAAATGAATCCTTATATATCTCTTCACTTACAACCAAAAACTCAGTTGCACGAAGTTGCACGACACTGAGCTAGAGCGATTTGATTTGAAAAAGTCAGTCATTTTTTCTGAGTTTTTTTTTTCAAGCGCAAGAAAAAGTCATGGAAAATGTTATTTCTTTGTTTTGCTGGAATGGATCCTTAATAATATTTCAATAAAATACTTTACAAACATTTATAAGTAGGATTTAAAAAAAAAAAAAAAAAAAAATACAACAACCAATTATGACAAAAATTTTTTTTCACTATAAAATTAATTTATTCTGTTTTCGTTTTTTCCCACTGTTTTACTTAAATCATACTCAAATTACTTCATAAACTGACTTTTAACCTTTTTAACATAATATACCAATTATGTTAACCACCTTAACTAAAACTTTTTATTTCAACAGCAGATTCTGAAACACCCTGTAAATATTTTTTCTTCAAATTTACAAATTTTATAGCCTTGGAAATTTCCATTAAGGTTAAAAAAAAATTTAGTCGTTATCTTTATTCGTTTAAGAGATATGATTTTTGCAACCAAAAAAGTCAATTTCGGCCACTGTGGCGCCCCCTGTGTCTTCATGCAATTTAATAATTAAGGTGTGTACAAAGGAAGGAAAGCTGGATAAGGTAGTTTTGATTAAACAATGTTATTTCTAGTAGTATTGTACTTAGTTATTGTATTTCATCTTAGATAATTGTGTTCTGTATTTTATGTCAATATTTGTATTTTCCTTATCTCTATACGTTCTCTTTGTACTGGTGCTGGCGTTTACTAACTTCTTACACTAGCATTTACGATAAAGAGCGTAGATAAGTACGTACATTTGAGCTTGCTCTAAGCTCCGTTCGACTTAGTCTCTGAGATGCAAGGAAAAAATAAAACAAGGAGATCTTAATTGATGCTTTCATCTTCATAGCAAACTTACATAAAAAGATTATGATAGATTTCCGTAACCTAACACTTACATAGAACATAGATAAAAATGATTTTGGTAATTTGTTAAGAAAGCAACTGCGAAGAACAAAATCCTAAGGTGGTCCTTCTTCTAATTTCAGTATCTAGAGTTTGAGAACACTCGACGTTTCCAAATTGAAATTTCTAAAGGAAAAGATGAACTACTCAATGCATCAATCAGCCAGCAGCATCGAATAGAAAATTACGTACTTAATCAGATGAAAACTGGGCCTATTAGTAGCTCAGCGTTTTCAAATGACTCTCTGAAATATGATCCAAGTACGGCAAACACTGAAAATGATTATTTATTGACTCCAACTAACACTATAAATGTAGGCAAGAAAGCTGATCATAGTAACAGTCCAAGGAAAAGATCTTTTTTTTCTAGGAGAATATTTTACAGCATACTACAGCAAAGACTTCAAATGTAAGAACTGTTTTCACATCGAGAAGCATTTAAATAAACTCCCAATTTTATTTTTCAGTTATGGCTACGACGGTAAGCACTGCTTACTCCAAGTTATTTGTGAAACCAATGTTTCAGGCTTGGGAGAATTCAATGGTTTCTTGGGATCAATAATAAACATATTATTCGCGTAAGTAAATACTTATGTCTTTTTCAACTGATAACACATCATGCCAATCGTGATTCTGTGGCGCGGTATATGAAAGATGTGAAGATGTGATGTTATTTTCCACTCATATAAAAATTCAAAAAATTCGAAATACGTCGAGTACTTGAAATATTCTACATCAAAAAATTATAACAATTATTTTTATTAAAAAAAATATCTGATACGAGTACAAAATCAGCGGCACCTCTGTCAAAGTGAAGTGACTTTCTCGGATCGGAACAGAACTTATGTGTAATTTAGTTTCTAGTTATTTGCTAATAAATTGCTAAAAAATTAATTTTATGCTCCTCCCGATTAATTATAAAAACTGTTTTCAGCTTAACTTCAAGTTGGCGAGGCAATTTTTTCTGGAAAGGTTTAGAGACCAGGAGTTTCACCTTGTTTTTTTTTTTGCTAGTTTTTTGCTCTATGAGAAACTAAAAAAATATTTTATTTAAAAAAAAATTTATTAAAATAAATTTTTCCCAAATTTTTTATTTTTGAAAAATTGAGTTTCTTATGTTTTTATCTACTAAGTATTTGCACCTCGAAAAAATAAAAATTTTATTTCTTGCTCTTCCCGTTTAACTACAAAAATTCACATTTACAGCTTGACGTCAAGCTGGCGAGACAATTTTTTCAGGTAAGGTTTAGAGACCGGCTGTTTTCACATTATTTTTTTGCTCTAGGAAAAATAAAACAAAAATTTTTTTTGCTGATTAAAATATTTTTTTTCTATTTTTTTCAGAATTTTTTTTTTAATCATATATTCTGTTTTTGCTATTTAGTTGCTCTGGGAAAAGTAAAACAAATTTTTTTCCTGAGTAGAAATTTTTTTTTTTTTTATTCTTACTTCTTTTTTTTCGAAAAATTATTTCAACTTTTTTTTCCTATTTAATTGCTCTAGGAAAAATAAAACAAGAATTTTTTTGCTGATTAAAAATAATTTTTCCTACATTTTTCTTAATTTTTTTTTTTGCCGTCATTTTCTTAGCATATTCTTTATTTGCTATTTAGTTGCTCTAAGAAAATTAAAACCAACATTTTTTTGGCTGATTAAAAAGATTTTTTTTAATATTTACTTAATTTTTTTTCTTTGCAAAAAATTATCTTAATCTATTCTTTTTTTGCTTTTTAATTGCTCTAGGAAAAATAAAACAAAATTTTTTTTTTGCTGATTACTAAAAGTTTTTTTCTATTTTTTCCCCAATTTTTTTTTTTTTTGCAAAAAATCTTTCTATATTTTTCTTAAATTGTTTTTTGACAAAAAGTTATTTTAATACATTATTTTTTTTGCTATTTAGTTGCTCTAAGAAGAATAAAACAATAATTGTTATGCCAAAAATTTTTTTCTAATTTTTTTCTGAACTTTTTTTTTATCATATTCTTTTTTGCCATTTGGTTGCTCTAGTAAAAAGTTGATGGATATAATAAATTAAACAAAAAATTTTTTTGCAGATTAAAAAAATGTTTTAAATTTTTTTCTTAATTTTTCTTTTTGCAAAAAAATTATTTTAACAGATCCTTTTTTTTTTTTTGCTATTTAGTTGCTCTAGGAAAAATAAAACAAAAATTCATTGATTGATGGTATTTGATGACCAATTTCTTAGGATAGGTTAATAATTCAAATCCCCCACCAAAGTTTACTCAGATTTCAACTCCAATTTCATTTTTTCGACTTGATTCGAATTGATCATGTCAACATGTTGAATTCGTTCTTATTCCGAATTCGTAGACACAAAACAAGAAGATCATTAGACAAAATCGACCATTTTTCTCAGATAAAGAGAAAAATAGTACATACTATAATATCTACATAAACTGCAAAATACAACCGAGCTGGTTAGTGGGCGAGGAGTCTGTAGAATGACCTATCTCAAATACTGGGATTGGGATACCTTTTTCAGCGAGTCAAAGATAGTTATATGTGTTTTCAGTTTGCTACCTAAAGTATTAAAGTTCTCCTAAGCCAAAGCGTTTTTGCAGTTGCAGCAGCTGTAGAAACGCTGTTGTCATCAATTTTGTCGTCTCAACAGTTCAAATATTTGAAAACGCATTGTTTTTTGTCGCATTTATGTGGAATGATGATATTCTTATATGTCGCTGTATAACTTAATTTTTAAAACTGTAATTGCCGCTGCCACGACTGCAAAAAAGCTTTGTTTTGGGAGGTCTTTAGTTGATTTGCCGTGAAGCTGTATAAATTTCAATTCTTTTTAAAGATTAAGATGTCGTTTTTATAATACGTAATATAATGAAGATCACAATTACACGGAATACATATACATATGCCAATACTTCGGCAATGTAGTGCCATTTTGCCTACAAGCTAAATTAGACCGGGAACCCACAACCGGGAACCCTCGCTTACCACAGCACCTCCATCAACTTGGCAGCGCTATAACACGAAATTCGATTTTTTTTTGCAAATAATTTGGAAAAACTTGGAAAACTGTTTTCGCAATCTAGAAAAGTTCCAAAAAAAGTTATTTACCCTTATTGCGATAGACGTTTCACTAAAACGCCTGAAAAATGACAGAACTCCAGCCGCAACAATTTTTGTTTTCAAAAAAATATAAGTTCAGGCCTCTATCTGTTCCTCATTTCTCTTACGATTCCCTCAAAAGCTATTTTATTTAAACGGCAATTGTGGCACCTAGAGATCAGTCATCTTATTGGCGTTTTATTAAAACGCCATTCGTAATAAGGCTGATTAACAATTTAATATATGGCGTAGACTTTGAGAAACTTTGGTGTCAATCGATCGGGGACAATTTAGAAAAATCTGGAAAACACTTTTCCGATTTAGGAAAACGATAGTTTTGATAATAAATGCAAAAAACATAATACTGGTGAGCCTTTCATAATACTTTGAGCTTTTTCTAATGGAAAATTGAGTTTTTACAACTAAAACTCTATTATCTTTTTTTCTATACTTTTCCTTATTTATTTATTATTTTATTTATTTATTCATTTTTTATTTCACTTACATTCTAGTTACAATTTTTTTAATTTACAAAAAAAAGAAAAAAGGAGTAAGTTTCAAATATAAAATGGAAAAAGAATAAAACCTGACGTAAAAAGTTAGAGTTGAATGGCAGCCCAAAATTTATTTATCTAATTTAGAAGAATGACTGACGTGGGGTACTTTCAGTTCTTCTTATGCTTTTTTTTTTTATTTTAACTATTGTAAAGACGGAATGAAAAGCTATAGTTAATTAACCCTCCTCTACGAACCGGTAAAAGTCGTATCCACCCGAACTGGAGTCCAAATGGACCCCACGATTTTTTCTTCGAAATTTTTTTGATTTCGGACTTATATTGTTCAGTTGTAGTTCTTCTGGCTATTGTACGAATTGTTTCTAAGTATTTCATATAGCAGTAATAAAGAAATTTAAGCTGAGATGTCATTATGCAGGTATGTAGAAGGCCATCAAAAAAATTTTTCAATTTCAAAAACGATGGAAATTGCCTAACTTCGCAAATCTGGGATTTCCGCTTATCCCTTTCGATATTTCTGTTTTACTTAATTACTGATTGTAATATTCATTTATATCAATGTTCTTCCCAGGTTTTTTTCTTTCTATTTTTTTATAGGCATAAAGGCATTATTTCAGTTTGTTCAGGTAATGTAACAATTTTATGACCTAAAAAGGATTGAAATTCCCCAATACATGCCAAGCAAGCCTGCCAAACAAATATGGCTTGAAGTTTAGGTGGCTGAATGAAAGCTCAACGGGCTATCCACTGAAGTTTTCTATCTGAACTTGTAGCTCTAACCAAAGTACAGGACTTGGTCGTGGATAATGATGTGCTGATGTCGTTGATGCCATCATGTTTCAATTCTGAACGCAACCTCACTATTGATAATTTCTTTACGTCGGTGGATTTGGCATTGAAGTTACTGGATAAGAAGATCACTATTCTTGGCACGATTCGGAAAAACAAAAGGGAGCTGCCTCAACCTTTTGTAGCGAAGGAGGTTCTTGATGGCCAGAATGAGCCTGTAAAGGTCAATAACAAAAAGAAGTATCGTCCAGTCCAAATATGGATTTTCTGGAAAAATGGCGTTGGTGAGTTATGTTCCGAGGCCAAACAAACAAACAAGTGGTATTGCTATCAACACAACATAACTGCGAGAAAGCCACTGCAAGTAAACCTGCCATGATACTGGATTATAGCCGCACCAAAGGTGGAGTCGATGTATTCGACCAAATGGTCTCAATATATTCATGTACACAAATTTACACAACAAATCGCTGGCCGATGGTTGTATTCTACAACTTACTGTACGTAGCAGCCCTAGCAACTGTCATCAATTTGCGGCACTTCAATCCACCTAGAAGAAACAAATATTTGTTCAGAAGGGATAAACTCATCAAACTAGCGGAGGAACTGGTTGAGTCAGAATTGAATAACCGTTCACAACCTGCAACACATTCTGGCATTGAAAAATCTGCATTGCGGATGCTCTCTGTATTTTGGGGAGAGTTCAGGAAAAATTACCAACAGTCCGCGAAAGGCTCTCTTGTAAAAGAAGCAGATGTTACCTTTGCCCAAGAGCAGACGACAAGAAAAGCAGAACCGCCTGCGATGGATGTGGCAGATGTTGTTGCCCTTGCCACACTAGAACCTCATGTGTTAAATGTCTGCCGGAACTGCCAACAACTTCAAACTAAATCGTTCTAAACAAAAAATATGCTGCTTTTGAAATAAAATAACTAATTATTAGAAAAAATATGATTTTTCAAAGAATTTCAGTAGTGGGGTCCAAATGGAACCCAGTTCGGGTGGACGGGTTCTTTTCACAAAAAAATCGCAGAAAAATCTGTAAACATCTGATAATCGTTTTAACTTAAGAAATGAACAAAAAATTGATTTTTGTTCACTGAGTAAAAATCCCATTTAAAAAAAATGAAAAACAAAAAAATTATGAGTGTTCAAACATGCTCTGGGGTCAAATGGACCCCAGTTTGCAAAGGAGGGTTAAGAAAAAACAATAAAAATGCCAAAAGAGCAAAAAAAAAAGGAACTAAGTTAATAAATGAAACCAAACGCAATTATTCACAAAGAAAATATAATAATGAAAAGTTAAATAGTAATAACCATCATTTCATTCAAGTTTTAATTTTATAAACCAATTCAATGTCGTTCAAGTTCTTGGTGAATAGCCACTCTCTGGTTTTTTTCAGGAAATAATGAAGTAGTACGTATTTCAATAGGAAGATTATTAAAAATAATTTTTGATGTATTTAAATAAAAATTCATGAAGTGAGTTTTGTGTGGAAATAAAATATTAACAAGTGCAAAATTATTGACACGTAAACTATATATTGAGGAGTTCCTTGATGGAATATTTCCATTTTTTCTGAAAAATTCTTTCAAACCTTTAAAAACATAAAGATGCCGCAAGGGTAGTATTCTCAATTTACAAAATAGTGGCCAGCTTTCAGTACGCCGATTTTTCCCACAAATTATACGAATTATATGTTTTTGTGCTATCTACAGTGGCCTTAAAGTGTTCATATAAGCGCCACCCCAAGACACAATACCATACTGCAACTTCGACTGCGTAAGTCCGTAGTAGATCATTGTTAAAATTTTCTCTGAGCAGAAAGGCTTCAGTAAATACATCTTACGAGTTATAAGGTTCATGTAAGCTTTGATCGAATGTGCATGAACTTTCCAGTTAAGGTTGCAGTCGATCTGAACCCCTTAAACGAGTCTACACGCTCAATTTGAAAACAGTTCGCCGAGCATTGATTTTGTTCTACAAAGTTATTTCTACCACATATGTGCAAAGGCAAAGCAAACTTTTGGCAGTCACCTGCATGGAATAATGCGTCAAAGTCCAAAGGAAGCGGTCCCGATATCTTAAAGAACATAATCTTAGCTTTTTGGCTTATAATTAGTCTATGATATGTGCACCAAGCTCTTAGCAATTGCAAGTCTTTACTTAAGTTAGAAAATCATTGAAAATGTGACGATTCAGTATAAGTGAAGGCTATGTCATCTGCGAAAGCAGTACGACTCCCAGAAAAGTTCTGGTGAAACAGTGAGTTTATATAAATTAAAAATAGGAATGGACACAAAACTGAACCCTGAGGAATTCCGTTTTGTAATTTTAAAACATCACTAAAAGTTCCATTAACTAGGACTTTTTGTTCTCTATCGACCAAATATGATTTTAACCATTCATAAAAATTTCCCCTAAAACCAGCGTTATAGAGTTTACCCAAAAGTATTTCATGATCTACTATGTCAAACGCCTTTGTCATGTCAATGAACAATGCCATTGTGGTTTTACTATCGTTTATCCCTTGGCAGTGAGATTGGCCTATAATCGGCGACATTTTTGCGGCATCCCTTTTTGAAAAGCACTTCTCAAAGAATCTGGAAACTTGCTAGAATTAACACTCCAGTTAAAAATGTAGCACAAAATATTCACAATTTCCCAAGATATTTTTTTTAACATAACCGCAGATATACCGTCGCTAGTACAAGAATCTTTACTCGGTAAGTTTGAAATTAATTTTTGAATTTCTGCAGTCGAATATTCCTGAAAACTATTTAATTGAATCGCTTCATTTTTCAAAACACCATCAACATTGCAATTACAACTATTGTGAAGAGGAACAGAGGGTTTCGCTGTTTTAATTACACTAACAAAATAGTTGTTAAAACTGTTTGCTATTAAGTTAGGGTCAGATGTAATGTTTTTGTTGATATAAATACTTGAAATATCATTCGACTTATGTTGTTTTCCAAAAATACAATTTTATACGCTGCATTCATTTTTAACGTTGCCCCTGAAACGAATCAAACGGTTAGAATAATATGATTCACGTGATTCAGCAGTAAGACTCCTAACTCGTTTGCAAAGTTTATCATAATATTTTTTTAGATTAGAGTTTAGTGGGTGATTTTTACACTTTTTAGCAAAGCTATTTTTTAATTTTATTTGGTTTAACAGTCTTGGTGTCATCCAAGGTTTCAAAAATTTCGTTCGACTGCGGGGATTTAAATACTTTTTCGAATTTTCAATATGTTTAATAAAAATTGACATAAACTCATCATAAGCTTCAGAGGAATCACTCATACAATAAACAGAATCCCAAAACTCGTACCTCAGTTCCTCACGCATCAAACTGAAATCAAAAATAAATCTCGCCCTTTCTAAGTGACTCCGTGGTGAATTATCATTTTCAAAAACATTCAAAGCACATAAATGATGATCAGTTATCATAAGATCATGTACTGCACTTGTAAAAATTGATTTGTTGTTTTTATTAAAACGTGTAAAGATATGATCTATGCAACTTGAGCTTGTATTTGTTAAAGGAGTTGGAACAGTTACTACACTTTCCAATCCAAATGAAGTCTTCAAAAGCATATAATTATAGTGTCATTATCATTTTCTTTTAACAAATCAATATTGATATCTCCCAAGACTATTAAATTTTTATTCTTTGTACTATTTAAAACATCGTAAAACTCTTCAATAAAATTGTTTTTGCTAAAATATTGTAAACGGTAAATGCAAAGAAGTACATACTAATCTTGTTTATATAAAAAATTCATTCGTATGATGTCTGCACTTATAAAATCAATTTTAGAGTGATCACACACAACTTCACTTTTTATGAATACTGCAATACCACCAGCAGGATAGGATTCATTGCATTTGGCATACAAAGAATACCCATCAATGTTATGCAAATCAATTTCATTTTCATAAACCCAAATTTCACTCAACACTATAACGAAAGGTAGCTTTTCAAGAGACTGAATATGAACTAACAAATTATTAAATTTTTTTCTCAAACTGCGAATGTTTTGATGAATGCAGAAAGATTCATTTGAGGTAGAAACATTAGTTTCATTATCACAAGCATATATGTTTTCGTGGTAGGATGGATTGTTTACATGGAAATTCAAATTATTTACGGAACTCATTTTAGTTTAAAGAGGTCAGATGACCTTGTAATTTTAATTAAACTATCCCCCTCTTTTTTACGCATGTAAACAACCCCATTCTATCTTATCTTTTTTCACAATCGAAAATACATCATCCACATGTCGACACCAGATCCTTGGTAATACAAAAAAATCTACTCGGGTCGACGAAAGATAAAATTGACGACATGAAAAAGTCGGGTATATTTGCAATAAAGTGTGGTGACTGCGATGGTGTTTACTATGGTCAAACCAAAAGAACCATCGAAAAAAGATTTAAAGAACATAGTGCGTACATCACACAAAACAAAAATCAAAGTTCTGCTATTGCAGACCACGTCTTAAAGCTCAACCACTTTAATATAAATGCAAGCTGTGTGAGTCTAAAAAAGCAAATAACAGATGAGAGAAAATTGGACGCGTATGAAAGCTACTTCATAGAAAGAGATAGCCGTTCTATCAATGCTGATAACGGCAACATTACTTCGAGCCTCTTTTCTCTCATCTAATCACCAATACCAAAGAAGATGCCACTGATTTGATCAGTCGTGATGCTGATGATGAGCTGCATGCAGTCCGAAATGCATTCAAGGCACGTGTTTTTGATCGTTTTTTCGTTTTTTGTTGTGAAAGAGATAGCCGTTCTATCAATGCTGATAACGGCAACATTACTTCGAGCCTCTTTTCTCTCATCTAATCACCAATACCAACATAAGATGCCACTGATTTGATCAGTCGTGATGCTGATGATGAGCTGCATGCAGTCCGAAATGCATTCAAGGCACGTGTTTTTGATCGTTTTTTCGTTTTTTGTTGTGACTATTTGTTAACGCGAAACGCGGAAAAAAAAGACCAAACTAAAAGTGTGAAAACATTAAGGTGCTTTAATTAGTCTTTAATTAATGTTCATGTAAATTGTGTTCGGTTTTCACGTGTTCGGTTTAGTATAATAATTTGAAAATTAATATTTCAAAAACTATTCATAGGAACAACTTATTTTTAAATTTTATTTAATGTATAGGTTTTTGGCTTTCCAAAATGCTATAGCATGACTCTGTAGGTATTACCGTTATTTTTAAATAATATTTTTTTCATTTTTAGTGATTTTTTTCTTAAATTGCCCCTCCCGCCTAAACGGGGGAGAATGGACCCCCCCCCCTCCCATACGATTTTTTGCTTGTCTAGGTCCAACCTACACAATTTATCTTTTTGTAACACCTTATGTAAATCACCCTGTATATATGCTTACCGCAATGGCAATTAAAAGTATACCAAGCAAAAGAACTATAACATAACTTTTTGCGACTTTTGGGTAAAAATGGTCACTTGAGTGTTACGTCACGTTTAGAGGGGGGAGGGAGGGGGTGCATGAAAACGTTACGGTGCGTTACAAGAGGAGGAGGGGTGGCCAAAAATCTTCAAAAATTGCGTTACGTATCTACTACTTGAACGCTCCCTTACTGTACTCACGTAGCTGTGGTCAATGTCCCCTTCAGTTACATGCACTTTCAGCCCATCGCGAATGATTTTGAGGGCGAGGTCAGTACTTGATGCAGTTGTGTTGTTGCATGGAACGTTGACAATATCTATGCAATTTGCAAATAGTTGTTGTTCTAGGTTGTTGACCCTATGCTGCAGTGATTCGATTTTTTCTTCGCACTCTTTGTTTTTCGTTGTGAGTGCATCAATTTGATTTTTTTTGTATTTTGATTGTTTTTTTTGGGTCGGTGGATGGTTGAACTTTCAAATGGCTGGTGGAGGTGGTAGAAGTGGTGGCCATGGGTGGTGGGTGGAGATATGATTCGCTGTCGTTCGCCAAATTTGCAGTTGTATTTGAGATTGGGCTCCGCCGCTGAGAGTGGCATGGAGGACAATGCAATGGCGACTTTGATTTTTTGATGAAATCAATATCGGGACCTTTTAAGTTAAAACGCAGTTTGCATGAAATAACTTTTTGCAGTCACAGCACTCAATTTTTGAGTGAGATCTTTTAACTTTACGAAAGCAAATTCCGCACGACATGTTGTTGTTACGATTTTTATGTGGAAAAGAAATAAATACAGATTGTTAGGTAGAAAAGCTCTCGACACGAGTGTACCCCACGACGCGACGCACGTCACGCTGAGAACTAAAACCTACCTTATTAAATGGCAAGTAAAATCACTTTTATTAACCTGGAATTTTTTCAAATTTTGTTTTGATTGAAATTGCAATAATACAGATTTGTGATAAATATAATTTGAGACCAGGAAATATAAATATAAGTTATGGCTATATGTCTACTCATATAGATGTAAGTACCAAAAATGTAGCAAGAATTTTTCCAATTTCTGATTTTGTCAGAAATTATTGATACATTTTTTGGGGTTGTATATAATATTAATAGACATACAGCCATGAAGTATAAATTATCTGATCAAAAATTATATTTATCACAAAGCGGTAGAATTTTTTTTTTATAAGATTTTTTTGAAAAAATTCTTCATCTAAAGCCGTTACCAATGGTTTTTTTTTTTTTAAATAGAGAATAATAGCTTTTGAACTATTTTTTTTTCATTAAAAAACTTATCTCAACGAAAATCTTTAGAAAGATAGATATTGTTTATTTCGTATAATTTTTTCAAAAAATTATGCTTTCATACGTTTTACATTACAGAGATTTGATACATATTATGATCTTTCTACTGAAACATTATCCATTTTATAATTAAGTTTAACATTTTACAAAATGATATTATTGGAAGGAAACACGAAGAAAAAACCTTCATTTGAACTTTTAAGAATAATTTTAATAATAAAAAAATAGCTGAATGCTAAAAGAAAAAACAAAAGTTTGTACATAAATAAGTAAAAAATTACTAGAATGATTTGATTTGTGAATATATGAAAATTTGAGCAAGAGTAAATTAATAGTTAAAAATAAATAAATAAATAAATAAACAAATAAATAAATAAACAAATAAACAAATAAATTGATAAATAAATAAATAAATAAATAAATAAATAAATAAATAAATAAATAAATAAATAAATAAATAAATAAATAAATAAATAAATAAATAAATAAATAAATAAATAAATAAATAAATAAATATATAAAAACAAAGTAGTTTGTTAACTTATAAATATTGAATAAATAAATACGGAATCAACAATTCATAAATAAATAAATAATAAACAAATTGGAAAAAAAAAGATCAAAAAACAAGCATACAAATAACTGAGTACAAAAGTATATAAAATTGCAATAAATAAATAGTTTGAAAAAATAAATTAATCAATAGATAAGTTAATAATATTTAGTAGAAACAGAAAGTGATTAATTCTACAAGTTAATTTTACAATACTATATTTTAGGGACTTAACTCACGAATGAGGCGATTCTCAGCAAAACTGCATTTAAATAGAAACCGATCAGTGAGTTTTTGAATTCTTTCGTCAATCAATTCAACATTCACGTTTTCGTGTAGTTCTATTGTTGAACAATGCCAAGGAAGATTCAACATCATTTTCAATATTTTATTTTGTGATGTTTGTAATTTTTTAATGTGACATTTTGCACAATTTCCCCATACAGGACATCCGCACAGCAGTATGGATTGAAAGATAACTTTGTGCAATGTGATTTTATTTTCAAGGGACAGTTTTGATTCTCGATTGATCAAAGGGTATAGCATTTTTATTGCAATACCAATTTTTCATAAGACTTGGGTGATGTTTTCTTGGAATGTTAATTTCGAGTCAATATAAATACCGAGATACTTGACTGATTTTTGCCAACAAATATTAATCCTACTAATATTATAAACGTGAAAGTTTGTATGTGTGGATGTATGTTTGTTCCTCTTTCACGCAAAAACTACTGAATGGATTTTACTTAAACTTTCCAATAATATAGCTTATACATCAGAATAACACATAGGCTACAATTTATTCCTAAATTCCCACGGGAACGGGAACGTATACGGGAACTTAAGAACTACAACACCGATTTCAAAAATTTTTCCACTGTTAGAATGCTTTATTATTCTCGAGTAACATAAAAACTAATTCATCTCCATATTCCTAAGGTTCCCTATATTCCCACGGGAGCAGAAACGTATGCGGGAACTTTGACACTACAGAACCGATTTCAAAAATTCTTTCACCGTTAGAATGCTACACTATCCCCGAGTAACATAAGAACTAATTCATCCCCATATTCCTACGGTTCCCTATATTCCCACGGGAGCAGGAACGTATACGGGAACTTTGACACTACAGCACCGATTTCAAAAATTCTTTCACCGTTAGAATGCTACACTATCCTCGAGTAACATAAAAACTATTTTATCCCCATATTCCTACGGTTGCCTATATTCCCACGGGAGCAGGTACGTATACGGGAACTTTGACACTACAGCACCGATTTCAAAAATTCTTTCACCGTTGGAATGCTCCATAATCCTGGAGTAACATTAATTTTAACTTATACACATATTCCCACGAAAACGGTCACCATATTCCGACGGGAACGGGAGTCTTTACTAATATTGAAAGTGCGAATGTAGCTATGTCGGTATATTTTTCGTATGTCTCCCGTTCAAACTGCTAAACAGATTTTATTAAATTAGCTACAGATATGGTCTAGAACATGCGGAAGGATAAAGGCTATATATCTATCCTTATATTCCCACGGGAACGGAAGTGGGAATTCAAAAACTACGGTCTCAAAAGTATTTTTAACAGGGCTACAAGGTGTTGAAATAGGGGTTACTTGGAGGAAGACAAGCTTTTCTTTTTCTTGAAAAAAGGATGGCTTGCATTTTTTACAGATTAAGCTTTATTTTCCACCTGTTAGAATAGGTTTCCAAAATTATTATCGCATTTTTAAGATTCGTCTCAATGTTGAGACCGAAATTATGCGATGAAATTATTGCTGTGTCGTCAGCGAATATTGCTGACTCACATTCAGGTAGCAGTGGAAAATCGGAGGTGTATATGTTATATAAGGTTGGTGCAAGCACGGAACCTTGTGGAGCACCAAAACAAAGATTTTTCAAATTAGAGGTGCTACTATTTATGTGCACTCTAAAGCTTCTATCAGTCAGGAAACTCTGTACAATCTTGCATAAATAGATCGGGAAATTTAACTTTAACATCTTATAGACAAGTCCATTATGCCATAAGGAGTCAAAGGCTTTTTCTATATCTAATATTATCATGCCACTGGATTTACCATTAGAGCGATTTTGTTTGACGATATTGCGAATTCTCATTACTTGTTGAGAAGTATTGTGGAATCGTCTAAAGCCGAATTGCTGGTCTGGAAGAATTTCATTTTCGTAGAGAATCTTAGATATTTTATACTTCACGACTTTTTCTAGGATCTTGCTAACGTTGCTTAAAAGGCTTAAAGGCCTATAACCTTCAGGACTTTCCAATGGCTTACCAGCCTTTCGAATTGGCACTACCTTTGTTTCTTTCCAAGGCAAAAGAAAGTACTGCAGTTTTAAACAAGCATTAATTATAAATGTTAACCCCCTTTTACAAACTGGGGTCCATTTGGACCCCAGAGCATGTTTGAACACTCATAACTTTTTTGTTTTTCATTTTTGTTAAATGGGATTTTTACTCAGTGAACAAAAATCAATTTTTTGTTCATTTCTTAAGTTAAAACGATTATCAGATGTTAACAGATTTTTCTGCGATTTTTTTGTGAAAAGAACCCGTCCACCCGAACTGGGGTCCATTTGGACCCCACTACTGAAATTCTATGAAAAATCATATTTTTTCTAATAATTAGTTATTTTATTTCAAAAGCAGCATAGTTTATGTTTAGAACGATTTAGTTTGAAGTTTTTGGCAGTTCCGGCAGACATTTAACACATAAGGTTCTAGTGTGGCAAGGGCAACAACATCTGCCACATCCATCGCAGGTGGTTCTGCTTTTCTTGTCGTCTGATCTTGGGCAAAGGTGACATCTGCTTCTTTTACAAGAGAGCCTTTCGGGGACTGTTGGTAATTTTCCCTGAACTCTCCCCAAAATACACAGAGCATCCAATGCCAGATTGTGTTGCAGGTTGTGAACGGTTATTCAATTCTGACTCAACCAGTTCCTCCGCTAGTTCGATGAGTTTATCACTTCTGAACAAATATTTGTTTCTTCTAGGCGGATTGAAGTGCCGGAAAATGATGAAAGTTGCTAGGGCTGCTACGTCCAGTAAGTTGTAGAATTTATTAAATTTTTATTCTTTGTACTATTTTAAACATCGTAAAACTCTTCAATAAAATTGTTTTTGCTAAAATATTGTAAACGGTAAATGCAAAGAAGTACATACCAATCTTGTTTATATAAAAAATTCATTCGTATGATGTCTGCACTTATAAAATCAATTTTAGAGTGATCACACACAACTTCACTTTTTATGAATACTGCAATACCACCAGCAGGATAGGATTCATTGCATTTGGCGTACAAAGAATACCTATCAATGTTATGCAAATCAATTTCATTTTCATAAACCCAAATTTCACTCAACACTATAACCAAAGGTAGCTTTTCAAGAGACTGAATATGAACTAACAAATTATTAAAATTTTTTCTCAAACTGCGAATGTTTTGATGAATGCAGAAAGATTCATTTGAGGTAGAAACATAAGTTTCATTATCACAAGCATATATGTTTTCGTGGTAGGATGGATTGTTTACATGGAAATTCAAATTATTTACGGAACTCATTTTAGTTTAAAGAGGTCAGATGACCTTGTAATTTTAATTAAACTATCCCCCTCTTTCTTACGCATGTAAACAATCCCATTCTATCTTATCTTTTTTCACAATCGAAAATACATCATCCACATATCGACACCAGAACCTTGGTAATACAAAAAAATCTACTCGGGTCGACGAAAGATAAAATTGACGACATGAAAAAGTCGGGTATATATGCAATAAAGTGTGGTGACTGCGATTGTGTTTACTATGGTCAAACCAAAAGAACCATCGAAAAAAGATTTAAAGAACATAGTGCGTACATCAAACAAAACAAAAATCAAAGTTCTGCTATTGCAGACCACGTCTTAAAGCTCAACCACTTTAATATAAATGCAAGCTGTGTGAGTCTAAAAAAGCAAATAACAGATGAGAGAAAATTGGACGCGTATGAAAGCTACTTCATACAAAGAGATAGCCGTTCTATCAATGCTGATAACGGCAACATTACTTCGAGCCTCTTTTCTCTCATCTAATCACCAATACCAAAGAAGATGCCACTGATTTGATCAGTCGTGATGCTGATGATGAGCTGCATGCAGTCCGAAATGCATTCAAGGCACGTGTTTTTGATCGTTTTTTCGTTTTTTGTTGTGACTAATTGTTAACGCGAAACGCGGAAAAAAAGACCAAACTAAAAGTGTGAAAACATTAAGGTGCTTTAATTAGTCTTTAATTAATGTTCATGTAAATTGTGTTCGGTTTTCACGTGTTCGGTTTAGATAATAATTTGAAAATTAATATTTCAAAAACTATTCATATGAACAACTTATTTATAAATTTTATTTAATGTATAGGTTTTTGGCTTTTCAAAATGCTATAGCATGACTCTGTAGGTATTACCGTCATTTTTAAATAATATTTTTTTCATTTTTAGTGATTTTTTTCTTAAATTGCCCCTCCCGCCTAAACGGGGGTAAATGGACCCCCCCCCCTCCTATACGATTTTTTGCTTGTCTAGGTCCAACCTACACAATTTATCTTTTTGTAACACCTTATGTTAATCACCCTGTATATATGCTTACCGCAATGGCAATTGCAATGGCAAAGTATACCAAGCAAAAGAACTATAACATAACTTTTTGCGACTTTAGGGTAAAAATGGTCACTTGAGTGTTACGTAACGTTTAGAGGGGGGAGGGAGGGGGTGCATGAAAACGTTACGGTGCGTTACAAGAGGAGGAGGGGTGGCCAAAAATCTTCAAAAATTGCGTTACGTACTACTTGAACGCTCCCTTACTGTACTCACGTAGCAGTGGTCAATGTCCCCTTCAGCTACATGCATATTCAGCCCATCGCGAATGATTTCGAGGGCGAGGTCAGTACTTGATGCAGTTGTGTTGTTGCATGGAACGTTGACAATATCTATGCAATTTGCAAATAGTTGTTGTTCTAGGTTGTTGACCCTATGCTGCAGTGATTCGATTTTTTCTTCGCACTCTTTGTTTTTCGTTGTGAGTGCATCAATTTGATTTTTTTTGTATTTTTTTTATTTTGACAATTTTTGCGTAAACCATTTCTAATGTTATTTTGATTGTTTTTTTTGTATTGGGTCGGTGAATGGTTGAACTTTCAAATGCCTGGTGGAGGTGGTAGAAATGGTGGCCATGGGTGGTGGTGGGTGGAGATATGATTCGCTGTCGTTCGCCAAATTTGCAGTTGTATTTGAGATTGGGCTCCGCCGCTGAGAGTGGCATGGAGGACAACGCTATGGCGACTTTGATTTTTTGATGAAATCAATATCGGGACCTTTTAAGTTAAAACGCAGTTTGCATGAAATAACTTTTTGCAGTCACAGCACTCAATTTTTGAGTCAGATCTTTTAACTCTACGAAAGCAAATTCCGCACGACATGTTGTTGTTACGATTTTTATGTGGAAAAGAAATAAATACAGATTGTTAGGTAGAAAAGCTCTCGACACGAGTGTACCCCACGAGGTCACGCTGAGAACTAAAACCTACCTTATTAAATGGCAAGTGAAATCACTTTTATTAACCTGGAATTTTTTAAAATCTTGTTTTGATTGAAATTGCAATAATACAGCTTTGTGATAAATATAATTTGAGACCAGGAAATATAAATATAAGTTATGGCTATATGTCTACTCATATAGATGTAAGTACCAAAAATGAAGCAAGAATTTTTCCAATTTCTGATTTTGTCAGAAATTCTTGATACATTTTTTGGGGTTGCTTATAATATTAATAGACATACAGCCATGAAGTATAAATTATCTGATCAAAAATTATATTTATCACAAAGCGGTGGAATTTTTTTTTTTATAAAGATTTTTTTGAAGAAATTCTTCATCTAAAGCCGTTACCAATGGTTTTTTTTTTAAATTAGAGAATAATAGCTTTTGAACAATTTTTTTTTTCATTAAAAAACTTATCTCAACGAAAATCTTTAGAAAGATAGATATTGTTTATTTCGCATAATTTTTTCAAAAAATTATACTTTCATACGTTTTACATTACAGAGGTTTGATACATATTATGATCTTTCTACTGAAACATTATCCATTTTATAATTAAGTTTAACATTTTACAAAATGATATTATTGGAAGGAAACACGAAGAAAAAACCTTCATTTGAACTTTTAAGAATAATTTTAATAATAAAAATAGCTGAATGCTAAAAGAAAAAACAAAAGTTTGTAGATAAATAAGTAAAAAATTACTAGAATGATTTGATTTGTAAATATATGAAAATTTGAGCAAGAGTAAATTAATAGTTAAAAATAAATAAATAAATAAACAAATAAATAAATAAACAAATAAACAAATAAACAAATAAATAAATAAATAAATAAATAAATAAATAAATAAATAAATAAATAAATAAATAAATAAATAGATAAAAACATAAATATATAAAAACAAAGTAGTTAGTTAATTTATAAATATTGAATAAATAAATACGGAATCTACAATTTATAAATAAATAAATAATAAACAAATTAGAAAAAAAAGATCAAAAAACAAGCATACAAATAACTGAGTACAAAAGTATATAAAATTACAATAAGTAAATAGTTTGAAAAAAATAAATTAATCAATAGATAAGTTAATAATATTTAGTAGAAACAGAAAGTGATTAATTCTACAAGTTAATTTTACAATACTATATTTTAGGGACTTAACTCACGAATGAGGCGATTCTCAGCAAAACTGCATTTAAATAGAAACCGATCAGTGAGTTTTTGAATTCTTTCGTCAATCAATTCAACATTCACGTTTTCGTGTAGTTCTATTGTTGAACAATGCCAAGGAAGATTCAACATCATTTTCAATATTTTATTTTGTGATGTTTGTAATTTTTTAATGTGACATTTTGCACATTTTCCCCATACAGGACATCCGTACAGCAGTATGGATTGAAAGATAACTTTGTGCAATGTGATTTTATTTTCAAGGGACAGTTTTGATTTTCGATTGATCAAAGGGTATAGCATTTTTATTGCAATACCAATTTTTCATAAGACTTGGGTGATGTTTTCTTGGAATGTTAATTTCGAGTCAATATAAATACCGAGATACTTGACTGATTTTTGCCAACAAATATTAATTCCACATACGACAAGCTTTTCTTTTTCTTGAAAAAAGGATGGCTTGCATTTTTTCCAGATTAAGCTTTATTTTCCACCTGTTATAATAGGTTTCCAATATTTTTATCGCATTTTTAAGATTCGTCGCAATTTGAGACCGAAATTATGCGATGAAATTATTGCTGTGTCGTCAGCGAATATTGCTGACTCACATTCAGGTAGGAGTGGAAAATCGGAGGTGTATATGTTATATAAGGTTGGTGCAAGCACGGAACCTTGTGGAGCACCAAAACAAAGATTTTTCAAATTAGAGGTGCTACTATTTATGTGCACTCTAAGGCTTCTATCAGTCAGGAAACTCTGTACAATCTTGCATAAATAGATCGGGAAATTTAACTTTAACATCTTATAGACAAGTCCATTATGCCATAAGGAGTCAAAGGCTTTTTCTATATCTAATATTATCATGCCACTGGATTTACCATTAGAGCGATTTTGTTTGACGATATTGCGAATTCTCATTACTTGTTGAGAAGTATTGTGGAATCGTCTAAAGCCGAATTGCTGGTCTGGAAGAATTTCATTTTCGTAGAGAATCTTAGATATTTTATCCTTCACGACTTTTTCTAGGATCTTGCTAACGTTGCTTAAAAGGCTTAAAGGCCTATAACCTTCAGGACTTTCCAATGGCTTACCAGCCTTTCGAATTGGCACTACCTTTGTTTCTTTCCAAGGCAAAGGAAAGTACTGCAGTTTTAAACAAGCATTAATTATAAATGTTAACCCCCTTTTACAAACTGGGGTCCATTTGGACCCCAGAGCATGTTTGAACACTTATAACTTTTTTGTTTTTTATTTTTGTTAAATGGGATTTTTACTCAATGAACAAAAATCAATTTTTTGTTCATTTCTTAAGTTAAAACGATTATCAGATATTTACAGATTTTTCTGCAATTTTTTTGTGAAAAGAACCCGTCCACCCGAACTGGGGTCCATTTGGACCCCACTACTGAATATCTATGAAAAATCATATTTTTTCTAATAATTAGTTATTTTATTTCAAAAGCAGCATAGTTTATGTTTAGAACGATTTAGTTTGAAGTTGTTGGCAGTTCCGGCAGACATTCAACACATAAGGTTCTAGTGTGGCAAGGGCAACAACATCTGCCACATCCATCGCAGGTGGTTCTGCTATTCTTGTCGTCTGATCTTGGGCAAAGGTGACATCTGCTTCTTTTACAAGAGAGCCTTTCGGGGACTGTTGGTAATTTTCCCTGAACTCTCCCCAAAATACACAGAGCATCCAATGCAGATTTTCCAATGCCAGATTGTGTTGCAGGTTGTGAACGGTTATTCAATTTTGACTCAACCAGTTCCTCCGCTAGTTCGATGAGTTTATCACTTCTGAACAAATATTTGTTTCTTCTAGGCGGATTGAAGTGCCGGAAAATGATGAAAGTTGCTAGGGCTGCTACGTCCAGTAAGTTGTAGAACTTATTAAATTTTTATTCTTTGTACTATTTTAAACATCGTAAAACTCTTCAATAAAATTGTTTTTGCTAAAATATTGTAAACGGTAAATGTAAAGAAGTACATACCAATCTTGTTTATATAAAAAGTTCATTCGTATGATGTCTGCACTTATAAAATCAATTTTAGAGTGATCACACACAACTTCACTTTTTATGAATACTGCAATACCACCAGCAGGATAGGATTCATTGCATTTGGCGTACAAAGAATACCCATCAATGTTATGCAAATCAATTTCATTTTCATAAACCCAAATTTCACTCAACACTATAACCAAAGGTAGCTTTTCAAGAGACTGAATATGAACTAACAAATTATTAAAATTTTTTCTCAAACTGCGAATGTTTTGATGAATGCAGAAAGATTCATTTGAGGTAGAAACATAAGTTTCATTATCACAAGCATATATGTTTTCGTGGTAGGATGGATTGTTTACATGGAAATTCAAATTATTTACGGAACTCATTTTAGTTTAAAGAGGTCAGATGACCTTGTAATTTTAATTAAACTATCCCCCTCTTTCTTACGCATGTAAACAATCCCATTCTATCTTATCTTTTTTCACAATCGAAAATACATCATCCACATATCGACACCAGAACCTTGGTAATACAAAAAAATCTACTCGGGTCGACGAAAGATAAAATTGACGACATGAAAAAGTCGGGTATATATGCAGTAAAGTGTGGTGACTGCGATTGTGTTTACTATGGTCAAACCAAAAGAACCATCGAAAAAAGATTTAAAGAACATAGTGCGTACATCAAACAAAACAAAAATCAAAGTTCTGCTATTGCAGACCACGTCTTAAAGCTCAACCACTTTAATATAAATGCAAGCTGTGTGAGTCTAAAAAAGCAAATAACAGATGAGAGAAAATTGGACGCGTATGAAAGCTACTTCATACAAAGAGATAGCCGTTCTATCAATGCTGATAACGGCAACATTACTTCGAGCCTCTTTTCTCTCATCTAATCACCAATACCAAAGAAGATGCCACTGATTTGATCAGTCGTGATGCTGATGATGAGCTGCATGCAGTCCGAAATGCATTCAAGGCACGTGTTTTTGATCGTTTTTTCGTTTTTTGTTGTGACTAATTGTTAACGCGAAACGCGGAAAAAAAAGACCAAACTAAAAGTGTGAAAACATTAAGGTGCTTTAATTAGTCTTTAATTAATGTTCATGTAAATTGTGTTCGGTTTTCACGTGTTCGGTTTAGTATAATAATTTGAAAATTAATATTTCAAAAACTATTCATATGAACAACTTATTTATAAATTTTATTTAATGTATAGGTTTTTGGCTTTTCAAAATGCTATAGCATGACTCTGTAGGTATTACCGTCATTTTTAAATAATATTTTTTTCATTTTTAGTGATTTTTTTCTTAAATTGCCCCTCCCGCCTAAACGGGGGTAAATGGACCCCCCCCCCTCCTATACGATTTTTTGCTTGTCTAGGTCCAACCTACACAATTTATCTTTTTGTAACACCTTATGTTAATCACCCTGTATATATGCTTACCGCAATGGCAATTGCAATGGCAAAGTATACCAAGCAAAAGAACTATAACATAACTTTTTGCGACTTTAGGGTAAAAATGGTCACTTGAGTGTTACGTAACGTTTAGAGGGGGGAGGGAGGGGGTGCATGAAAACGTTACGGTGCGTTACAAGAGGAGGAGGGGTGGCCAAAAATCTTCAAAAATTGCGTTACGTACTACTTGAACGCTCCCTTACTGTACTCACGTAGCAGTGGTCAATGTCCCCTTCAGTTACATGCATATTCAGCCCATCGCGAATGATTTCGAGGGCGAGGTCAGTACTTGATGCAGTTGTGTTGTTGCATGGAACGTTGACAATATCTATGCAATTTGCAAATAGTTGTTGTTCTAGGTTGTTGACCCTATGCTGCAGTGATTCGATTTTTTCTTCGCACTCTTTGTTTTTCGTTGTGAGTGCATCAATTTGATTTTTTTTGTATTTTTTTTATTTTGACAATTTTTGCGTAAACCATTTCTAATGTTATTTTGATTGTTTTTTTTGTATTGGGTCGGTGAATGGTTGAACTTTCAAATGCCTGGTGGAGGTGGTAGAAATGGTGGCCATGGGTGGTGGTGGGTGGAGATATGATTCGCTGTCGTTCGCCAAATTTGCAGTTGTATTTGAGATTGGGCTCCGCCGCTGAGAGTGGCATGGAGGACAACGCTATGGCGACTTTGATTTTTTGATGAAATCAATATCGGGACCTTTTAAGTTAAAACGCAGTTTGCATGAAATAACTTTTTGCAGTCACAGCACTCAATTTTTGAGTCAGATCTTTTAACTCTACGAAAGCAAATTCCGCACGACATGTTGTTGTTACGATTTTTATGTGGAAAAGAAATAAATACAGATTGTTAGGTAGAAAAGCTCTCGAAACGAGTGTACCCCACGAGGTCACGCTGAGAACTAAAACCTACCTTATTAAATGGCAAGTGAAATCACTTTTATTAACCTGGAATTTTTTAAAATTTTGTTTTGATTGAAATTGCAATAATACAGCTTTGTGATAAATATAATTTGAGACCAGGAAATATAAATATAAGTTATGGCTATATGTCTACTCATATAGATGTAAGTACCAAAAATGAAGCAAGAATTTTTCCAATTTCTGATTTTGTCAGAAATTCTTGATACATTTTTTGGGGTTGCTTATAATATTAATAGACATACAGCCATGAAGTATAAATTATCTGATCAAAAATTATATTTATCACAAAGCGGTGGAATTTTTTTTTTTATAAAGATTTTTTTGAAGAAATTCTTCATCTAAAGCCGTTACCAATGGTTTTTTTTTTAAAATTAGAGAATAATAGCTTTTGAACTATTTTTTTTTCATTAAAAAACTAATCTCAACGAAAATCTTTAGAAAGATAGATATTGTTTATTTCGCATAATTTTTTCAAAAAATTATACTTTCATACGTTTTACATTACAGAGATTTGATACATATTATGATCTTTCTACTGAAACATTATCCATTTTATAATTAAGTTTAACATTTTACAAAATGATATTATTGGAAGGAAACACGAAGAAAAAACCTTCATTTGAACTTTTAAGAATAATTTTAATAATAAAAAAATAGCTGAATGCTAAAAGAAAAAACAAAAGTTTGTAGATAAATAAGTAAAAAATTACTAGAATGATTTGATTTGTAGATATATGAAAATTTGAGCAAGAGTAAATTAATAGTTAAAAATAAATAAATAAATAAACAAATAAATAAATAAACAAATAAATAAATAAACAAATAAACAAATAAATAAATAAATAAATAAATAAATAAATAAATAAATAGATAAAAACATAAATATATAAAAACAAAGTAGTTAGTTAATTTATAAATATTGAATAAATAAATACGGAATCTACAATTTATAAATAAATAAATAATAAACAAATTAGAAAAAACAGATCAAAAAACAAGCATACAAATAACTGAGTACAAAAGTATATAAAATTACAATAAGTAAATAGTTTGAAAAAAATAAATTAATAAATAGATAAGTTAATAATATTTAGTAGAAACAAAAAGTGATTAATTCTACAAGTTAATTTTACAATACTATATTTTAGGGACTTAACTCACGAATGAGGCGATTCTCAGCAAAACTACATTTAAATAAAGACCGATCAGTGAGTTTTTGAATTCTTTCGTCAATCAATTCAACATTCACGTTTTCGTGTAGTTCTATTGTTGAACAATGCCAAGGAAGATTCAACATCATTTTCAATATTTTATTTTGTGATGTTTGTAATTTTTTAATGTGACATTTTGCACATTTTCCCCATACAGGACATCCGTACAGCAGTATGGATTGAAAGATAACTTTGTGCAATGTGATTTTATTTTCAAGGGACAGTTTTGATTTTCGATTGATCAAAGGGTATAGCATTTTTATTGCAATACCAATTTTTCATAAGACTTGGGTGATGTTTTCTTGGAATGTTAATTTCGAGTCAATATAAATACCGAGATACTTGACTGATTTTTGCCAACAAATATTAATTCCACATACGACAAGCTTTTCTTTTTCTTGAAAAAAGGATGGCTTGCATTTTTTCCAGATTAAGCTTTATTTTCCACCTGTTATAATAGGTTTCCAATATTTTTATCGCATTTTTAAGATTCGTCGCAATTTGAGACCGAAATTATGCGATGAAATTATTGCTGTGTCGTCAGCGAATATTGCTGACTCACATTCAGGTAGGAGTGGAAAATCGGAGGTGTATATGTTATATAAGGTTGGTGCAAGCACGGAACCTTGTGGAGCACTAAAACAAAGATTTTTCAAATTAGAGGTGCTACTATTTATGTGCACTCTAAGGCTTCTATCAGTCAGGAAACTCTGTACAATCTTGCATAAATAGATCGGGAAATTTAACTTTAACATCTTATAGACAAGTCCATTATGCCATAAGGAGTCAAAGGCTTTTTCTATATCTAATATTATCATGCCACTGGATTTACCATTAGAGCGATTTGGTTTGACAATATTGCGAATTCTCATTACTTGTTGAGAAGTATAGAAGAAGTATAGAAGAAGTAGTGGAATCGTCTAAAGCCGAATTGCTGGTCAGGAAGAATTTCATTTTCGTAGAGAATCTTAGATATTTTATCCTTCACGACTTTTTCTAGGATCTTGCTAGCGTTGCTTAAAAGGCTTAAAGGCCTATAACCTTCAGGACTTTCCAACGGCTTACCAGCCTTTCGAATTGGCACTACCTTTGCTTCTTTCCAATGCAAAGGAAAGTACTGCAGTTTTAAACAAGCATTAATTATAAATGTTAACCCCCTTTTACAAACTGGGGTCCATTTGGACCCCAGAGCATGTTTGAACACTCATAACTTTTTTGTTTTTCATTTTTGTTAAATGGGATTTTTACTCAGTGAACAAAAATCAATTTTTTGTTCATTTCTTAAGTTAAAACGATTATCAGATGTTTACAGATTTTTCTGCGATTTTTTTGTGAAAAGAACCCGTCCACCCGAACTGGGGTCCATTTGGACCCCACTACTGAAATTCTATGAAAAATCATATTTTTTCTAATAATTAGTTATTTTATTTCAAAAGCAGCATATTTTATGTTTAGAACGATTTAGTTTGAAGTTGTTGGCAGTTCCGGCAGACATTTAACACATAAGGTTCTAGTGTGGCAAGGGCAACAACATCTGCCACATCCATCGCAGGCGGTTCTGCTTTTCTTGTCGTCTGCTCTTGGGCAAAGGTAACATCTGCTTCTTTTACAAGAGAGCCTTTCGGGGACTGTTGGTAATTTTTCCTGAACTCTCCCCAAAATACAGAGAGCATCCGCAATGCAGATTTTTCAATGCCAGATTGTGTTGCAGGTTGTGAACGGTTATTCAATTCTGACTCAACCAGTTCCTCCGCTAGTTTGATGAGTTTATCCCTTCTGAACAAATATTTGTTTCTTCTAGGTGGATTGAAGTGCCGCAAATTGATGACAGTTGCTAGGGCTGCTACGTCCAGTAAGTTGTAGAATACAACCATCGGCCAGCGATTTGTTGTGTACATTTGTGTACATGAATATATTGAGACCATTTGGTCGAATACATCGACTCCACCTTTGGTGCGGCTATAATCCAGTATCATGGCAGGTTTACTTGAAGTGGCTTTCTCGCAGTTATGTTGTGTTGATAGCAATACCACTTGTTTGTCTGTTTGACCTCGGAACATAACTCACCAACGCCATTTTGTTACGGTAATATTTCACCGCAACAAAGGTCTTCCCTTAAGATCTGATTTGTGTTTCTATTCCCTTCTTTTTGTCTCCAAACCCTCCTCATCATTTCTTCGACCCACCATTTTTCCGTTGTTTGTTCTTAGCAATGTAAAAGGAACATTGCTTTGAACAAATAACAAAAGCAGGTACACCTTATCAGCGGATGAGCTGAATGGTTTGTTGACCCTATACACAAACCTTTTAGATGGCTAGGGAGAATTGCCATTTCCAAACACAAAATGAGATACACACATATACACAAACATCACATAAAATAGAAGACACCATATACACTATATACAACATCATACAATATACATCGTCACACAATACACAACATCACACCATATACAATATCACACATTATTATACAAACAGTCATCATAAACATAACACATTTTTACATGATATAATCAAGGCTTAAGCCCACCCTAAATATTTAATAGTGTCAAAGGTTGGAACGTTAATAGTTTTCCCCTCTCTTCCCCAAATCTGCAAAGGGGTCCACCGGCGTAAGTTAGGGTTGGCGATTATAAAAAGATTTCTTCCGGCTATGATTCTTCTCAGAAAATTGTACATTAAAAATAGAGTATTTTGGAAATTGTGCCTTCCTCGATTCACTATTTGCGGGATTTAAAGTAACTGGGAGAATGCCCAGATGAAACTTGGTTTTTGGTTCAATAACTTTCAATCTTCTCGAAAGGTTTTAACATTGGGTAATTGGGGTCTGGCCTCACCCATGAGATTGGCAAGTTTTGGACGACACCAACAACTTGTCGAACTCGCTGAATTGAGAGAGTGAGTACGAGCACTTTCGTTGGGTATTCGACAGCGATGGCAGAACCCCATTGGTGGTTGATGTCGTGGAACTGAATCCCACGAAATGTGATTGGTTGAGAGATCGGATTTGTGTGTGTATGAGTGAGGTGTTGGGTCCAGGCAGGGAGCTAGACTTGAAGTGGGAGACACTTCTTGGTTAGCTATCAAGCTGAAAAGTAGTTTTTTTGAGCAAAGAGAATTTTGGAGTTTTTGGATCAAAGATCAAGTTTAAGTTTTTTTTGCGGAGAAAAAAAATAGAAAATTGTGAGGAAGATTGAAGAAAATAGTGAGACGAGGAAAGCAGGAAGACAGGATTTGAGGAAAAAAAAGGAACAAAAGAAGACGTCAGCAGGACGTAATTTGAGAGGAAGAAAAAATTAGACGAGAATAGCCGGCGGACATCTTGTCCAAAAAAAAGATAAGTAGAGTTATTTTTTTTGAGTGTCGTAGTTCTTTTTTTTACTGGTGATTTGTGAGAATTTTTAACCGTGTGGCCCCTTTCTTTTTCTATTTAACCCAAAAAATATCTGATTAAGAACCCCCTTAAATCTTTCTCATCTTGAGAATTTTCGGAAGTTATTATTAACGTTCCAATCTTCGTCATTTGCCCTTTGCAAAGTCACATAGCGGTCCTTTAGACCCCTTGTATATAATTCAACTTGATACATATTGTATAACGTCATCTATTTACTTTTTTTAACATCCATTTTGTACTATTTACTTGTTTGAAAAGATTTGGGATTTTCATCCAAGTTATCTACGGTTTTCCCAACATATAATAAATCATCACATATTCCCATTTAAAACCTCGTGTTGTTTACATTTTCACTCGTCGTTCTTTTTCTTGGTTGTGTTTCCAATTCTTTTCTCTTTTCAGCTAAAGGTTTGAAAATTCCTTTTACAAAAAAATTTTCTGGCGCCCACCCTTGTTATTGAACAACACTGCTTTTTATTAATAACATACTTACCTATTCAATATCAAAACCTTTTTAATTAATCCAACCTACCTATAAAACTTCACATTATCATCATCGAACATACCCAACACCCAGCTGAGTAGCCGTGGCTGAAAGCATCCTTACATGCTGTGTGTGTTGCATTGTTTTTTTATTAACCCTTCATTCAGCCATTAACTATCCATTCGATTCTTTAACCCAGCCGGTGCACGACGTGCAAATTTTTCTAAATAAATTCATTGTTTTGTTCGCGGTTTGCATAGTTTCGTTATCATCCTAAATTTAGTTTACTTTTATAAATAAATACTATAGTTTCTATATCCCTTGGAAGAAGGAAAGCTGAGGAAAAAAATAGTGCAACAATTTTTACAGAAAATCCATCTTTGGACTGGACGATAATGCTTTTTGTTATTGACCTTTACAGGCTCATTCTGGCCATCAAGAACCTTCTTCGCTACAAGAGGTTGAGGCAAATCTTTTTTGTTTTTCCGAATAGTGCCAAGAATAGTGATCTTCTTATCCAGTAACTTCAATGCCAAATCCACCGACGGCGACGCGACGTAAAGAAATTATCAATAGTGAGGTTGCGTTCAGAATTGAAATATTTTGGAATCAACGACATCAGCACATCATATCCACGACCAAGTCCTGTACTTTGGTTAGAGCTACCAGTGCAGATAGAAAACTTCAGTGGATAGCCCGTTGAGCTTTCATTCAGCCACCTAAACTTCAAGCCATATTTGGCAGGCTTGCTTGGCATGTATTGGGGAAATTCAATCCTTTTTAGGTCATAAAATTGTTAGATGACCTGAACAAACTGAAATAATGACTTTTTTTTTATAGGCATACCTGACAAGAACATTGATATACATGAATATTACAATCAGTAATTACGTAAAACAGACATATCGAAAGGGAAAGATTCAAAGAACATAAACCAAAAATAAACACTAGATCAACATATGCACAACACCTAATAGATCAGAACCATAATTACACAAATATCACAAATAATCTAAAACCATAACACATATGCAAAAAAAGGAAAATATTAGACGCCACCGAAGAATACGAAATATATAAAGCGAACAAGATAGATAAAGACAACATTTTAAACGACAAACTAATACTAAAAACAAACCCACTATATGACACCGCTATTAAGAAATATATAGATAAAAGAAGAGAACAATAGTAAGAGCCACTAACTAGAATTAATCACAGATAAAAACCAACAACAACTCAACGAAAGAAGCCACAAAGATCAGCCACCCGAAAAAAGAAAAACAACACCGACAACATACGAAGCTTGCACCCGATGATGGACAGAGTCCGAAACGCGTCGCCTATTACATTTAAAAAAATAATTTGTGAAATTAAGCAAAGTAGCTTTACTAATAAAAAATAAAAAATCTAACTATTTTGTTTTTAAAAAAATTCAACTAAGTTTATTGTTTTTATTTACATAATATATCACACAAATTTGAGACAAAAAATCCAAAAATGGTTATAACAGCCGAACAAGCAAAAATTGTCTTGCAATACAAATATACAAATGAAAAGTTAACAAAAATCAACCTCAACATAAAATTCAACAAAAAATGCCTTAAAAATCATATAATACCCAATTATGCACAAATAAAAATAAAATCAAAATCCCAAGCCGCCATAAAAACTCAAAATATAATACAAAACATACGTATAAAAGAGGAAATAAAATTTCTACACAGCAAAAAAGCCAATCTAAACGAAAAACTATACGCACTACATTTAGAAATTTACAGCAACTACATCGCAGCAGAGCTACAGATAAAAGCAATAAAACAACACACACAAAAACTCGCAATAGAAATAACTAAGAGACAACACAGCAAAATACAAAAGTTTTTACAACAAAAAAATCAACAAATATTACCACCATGCACCCACACCTTCTTCCCAAGACTGATTAACACAACGAAAATACAGCTCACCAACTCAGAGACAACTACAATTAACAAAGGACTTAAATATAATATACCAAAACCTAACAAAAATTACATCAACCAAGAAGTAATAAACGCTGAAGCCGCAATAAAAACTATACCAACAATAGAAACCCAAAATGAAACTAGAACCATCTTATATATAAAAATGAATCGCAAAATGTGTTGGTAAGCGCATAACTCAACAACGCCTGGACCAATTAGGCCAATTCTTATTTTGTTGTGTTTGTTACTGTCAGGAGAAGGTTTTTATGACATACAAAATTTAAAAATTGATATTCCCACAGGAACGGGTTTGGGAACGGAAACTTAGAAACTACTAGAAAGGTTTCTAAGACGATTACAGCATTAGGGGTGCTACATTATCCCCCTCCATCAGTAATTTAGATTATATTTCATCCCTATTATCGAACGGGAACAGAAACGGGAACGAGAACCGAAACCTTAAAGTTGCTTGACCGATTTCAAAAATTCTTTCAATTCTTGGATGTTACATTCATCCCTTAGTGACATAGACTTATGAATTATTCCTGTCATGGTTTGATCCCTATATTCCTACAGAAACGGGTTTGGGAACGGAAACTTAGAAACTACTGTACAGATTTCTAAAACTCTTTCGGCATTAGGAGTGCTACATTATCCCCCTCTATCAGTAACCTAGATTATATTTCATCCCTATAATCCGACGGGAACAGAAACGGCAACGAGAACCGAAACCTTAAAGTTACTTGACCGATATCAAAAATTCTTTCAACTCTAGGATGTTACATTATCCCTCAGTGACAATGACTTATAAATGGTTCCTGTCAAGGTTTGATCATATTATCACAGGAACGGAGTTGGGAACGGAAACTTAGAAACTACTGGACAGATCTCTAAAATTCTTTCGCCATTAGGATTGCTACATTATCCCCCTCCATTAGTAACCTAGACTATATTTTATCCTTATAATCCCACGGGAACGAGAACCGAAAGCTTAACGTTACTTGAACGATTTCCAAAATTCTTTCAACTCCAGGATGTTACATTATCCCTCAGTGCCAATGACTTATAAATGGTTCCTGTCATGGTTTGTTCCACATATTCCCACAGGAACGGAAATAAAAAAAAGCGCGGATATTCCGACAGGAAGGGTTTGGCAAAGGAAACTTAGAAACTACTGGACAGATTTCTATAACCCTTCCTGCATTAGGATTGCTACATTATCCCCCTCAATTAGTAATTAGATTATATTTCATCCCCGAGAACCGAAACCTTAAAGTTACTTGACCGATTTCAAAAATTCTTTCAACTCTAGGATGTTACATTGTCCCTCAGTGACATAGACTTATATTTCACATATTTCCACGGTAACGGAAGATTCCCAAAGGAATGGGGTTGGGAACAGAAACGTAGAAACTACTGGACAGATTTCAAAAATTCTTTCGTCATTGGGATGCTACATAATCCCAAAGTATAAACCATTATTTTTCTTCCCCAAGTTCCCACATAAGCGGAAAAACGAGAACGGGAACCTTAAAGCTACAAACCCGAGCAACGCCGCGCCGGGTGGCTCAGCTAGTTATAAATAAAAAACTCAAAAAACTCATAAAAAACGACAAAATAAACGATAAATTACATAAGAAATATAAAGAAGACCAAATAAATTTGAAAAACATAATACAAAAAATAAGCGACAACAATGCAATAGTAACAAAAGCAGACAAAGGTAATATCATCGTTATAATGGACGAACAAGAATACATAGACAAAACTAACGAATCTTTCAACAACAACAACATAACACCTCTAAGCACAGATCCAACACCAGCCTACACCAAAGAAATAAACAAAGCCATAAATAAATGCAAAAACCTATTTAATAACAATAATTATAACATTAAACAAATGAACCCAACTGCTCCTCAACTCACCGGTCTACCAAAAATACACAAACAAAGAACACCAATACGACCACTCATAAACTACACTACAGCTCCAAGCTACAAAGTTGCCAAAACATTACAAGAAATAATAAAAAATAACATACAAATACAAGATAACCACAATATTAAAAACTATATAGAAACCAAACTAAACTAACCAAAAAATTAGAAAACATTAATATTAATACAAACCATAAACTAATATCATTTGACATCACCAACATGTACACCAACATTCCCATCGAAGAAACTATTGAATTAATAAAAAACCACTTAACCAGAAATGCAACATTAAACAAACAACAAATAGACGAACTTATTTTACTATTAGAAATTATATTAAAACAAAACTACTTTACATTCAACAATAAATTTTACAATCAAACAGAAGGACTAGCCATGGGATCCCCCTTAAGCGGACTAATTGCCGATATTTACTTAAATCATTATGAAAACAAATATATATTATCAAATAAAAATCCACAAAAACATAAGATAATATCATACTCAAGATACGTAGACGACACTTTCATTATTTTTGATGGAACACATAGACAAATAGACATCCTAACTAATTACACCAATAACATAAATTCTAATATTCATGCTTATTTTGACATTCTATTCGAATGAAAGTTTAGTCGAATTCGAAAGAAGTGGATTTTGAGACTCGAATGATTCGAAATTTTACATGTTTAACATTCGAATCATTCGAGTCTCAAAATGCACTTCATTCGAATTCGACTAAACTTTCATTCGAATAGAATGTCAAAATAAGCATGAATAAAATAACAAACGAAATCGAAAACAACAACACAATAAACTTCCTGGATATCAGCATAACAAAAACCAACAACAAACTCACATATAAAATCTACAGGAAACCCACCACAACAAACACAACAATACACAAAAACTCCCACCACCCGCATTCACAAAAAATGTCAGCATATAATGCATTCATCAATAGATTGATTAATATCCCTATGAACAAAAAAGATTATGACAATGAACTAAACACTATAAAACAAATCGCTATAGCTAATGGCTACTACACAAAAATAACAGACAACCTACATCACAAAAGTATAAGAAAGAAAAACAGCAAAATAAACACTATAAAAAACAACGAAAAGAAATTCACATCGATAAACTACACTAACATATTTCCACAAACACTCCAATATGAATTTAAAAAACAAAATATACACATAGCATTTAAAACAAACAACAATATCCAAAAAATCTTAAAACAAAAACCTAATACAGAAACTGACAATTGTTCAGGAGTATACAAATTAACATGCAACGACTGTAACAAATACTATATAGGACAAACAGGAAGAACATTCAAGGAAAGATTCAAAGAACATAAACCAAAAATAAACACTAGATCAACATATGCACAACACCTAATAGATCAGAACCATAATTACACAAATATCACAAATAATCTAAAACCATTACACATACGCAAAAAAGGGAAAATACTAGATGCCACCGAAGAATACGAAATATATAAAGCGAACAAGATCGATAAAGACAACATTTTAAACGACAAACTAATACTAAAAACAAACCCACTATATGACACCGCTATTAAGAAATATATAGATAAAAGAAGACAACAATAGTAAGAGCCACTAACTAAAATTAGTCACAGATAAAAACCAACAACAACTCAACGAAAGAAGCCACAAAGATCAGCCACCCGAAAAAAGAAAAACAACACCGACAACATACGAAGCTTGCGGCCGATGATGGACAGAGTCCGAAACGCGTCGCCTATTAGATTTAAAAAAATAATTTGTGAAATTAAGCAAAGTAGCTTTACTAATCTTATATATAAAAATGAATCGCAAAATGTGTTGGTAAGCGCATAACTCAACAACGCCTGGACCAATTTGGCCAATTCTTTTTTTGTTGTGTTTGTTATTGTCAGGAGAAGGTTCTTATGACATAAAAAATTTAAAAGCTGATATTCCCACAGGAACGGGTTTGGGAACGGAAACTTAGAAACTATTAGACAGGTTTCTAAAGCGATTCCAGCATTAGGGGTGCTACATTATCCCCTCCATCAGTAATTAAGATTTTATTTCATCCCTATAATCCCACGGGAACAGAAACGGGAACGATAACCGAAACCTTAAAGTTACTTGACCGATTTAAAAAATTCTTTCAACTCTTGGATGTTTCATTCATCCCTCAGTGACATAGACTAATGAATGATTCCTGTCAAGGTTTGATCCCCATATTCCGACAGGAACGGGTTCGGGAATGGAAACTTAGAAACTACTGGACAGATTTCTAAAACCCTTCCTGCATTAGGATTGCTACATTATACCCCTTCATTAGTAATTTAAATTATATTTCATCCCTATAATCCCACAGGAACAGAGACGGGAACGAGAACCGAAACCTTAAAGTTACCGATTTCAAAAATTTTTCAACTCTAGGATGTTACATTATCCCTCAGTGACATAGACATATAAATGGTTCCTGTCAAGGTTTGTTCCCCATACTCCCACAGGAACGGAATTTAAAATATTGCGGGGATATTCCGACAGGAACGGGTTTGGGAAAGAAAACCTAGAAACTACTGGTCAGATTTCTATAACCCTTCCCCTTCCTGCATTAAGATTGCTACATTATCCCCCTCAATTAGTAATTTAGATTATATTTCATCCCTATAATCCCACGGAATCAGAAACGGGAACGAGAACGGGAACCTTAAAGTTACTTGACCGATTTCAAGAAATTTTTCAACTCTACGATTATCGCCTTATATTTCACATATTTCCAAGGTAACGAAAGATTCCCACAGGAACGGGGCTGGAAACGGAAAACTAGAAACTACTGGACAGATTTCAAAAATTCTTTCGTCATTGGGATGCCACATAATTCCAAAGTTAAAACGATTATTTTTCATAAAAAAAAACGAGAACGGGAACCTTAAAACTACAGACCCGAGCAGCGCCCGCCGGGTGGCTCAGCTAGTAAAAAATAAAAAATCTAACAATTTTGTTTTTAAAAAAATTCAACTAAGTTTATTGTTTTTATTTACATATTATATCACACAAATTGGAGACAAAAAATCCAAAAATGGAAAGGGATAAGCAAGAATCCCAGATTTGCGAAGTTAGGCAATTTTCATCGTTTTTGAAATTGAAAAATTTTATTGATGACCTCCTACATATCTACATAATGACATCTCTGATTAAATTTCTTTATTACTGCTATATGAAATACTTAGAAACAATTCATACAATTGCCAGAAGAACTACAACTGCACAATATAAGTCAGAAATCAAAAAAAATTCGAAGAAAAAATCGTGGGGTCCAGTTCGGGTGGACACGACTTTTTTCGGTTCGTAAAGGAGGGTTAAGAAAGCGATACCAATCAAAGGTAAGTTTTTTATGTAAACGTTCCTAACCTTATCAAGACCACCAGCTTTTTTTACTTTTAAGGCTGTAATACTTTTAATGTCGTTAACATTAACAAAAATAGGAGGTGAAGTTGCAACTGCTGTTGAATTAAAAGTTTCAGTGGCTTCTTCAACCAACAGATTTGTTTAGGTTAGGTTAGGTGGAAGTGGCTGTCAGTCAATGAGTACATTGCCTAACACACTTAGGCCACAAGGGCCCATTGTGATACCACAGAGATCAGCAAGTTAATTACCTACTTATCTCAGAAACCAGATGTAAGATTAACGAGTTGATCACTTATTAATCTTCCATTACGGGACTAGCCGGTTAATCACCTGCTAGTCAAACCACGTGGAACTTTTAATGTATTTTGAAAGACTTTTGGGGTCTATGTAAGCTAGGTCGCTAGTATCATCGAAGAAGAATTCACCGAGATGAGTTTTCCTCCTATGAAGTAGTGCAGGGCATGAGCAAAGAAGGTGTTGAACGGTTTCTTCCTCCTCCTCGTCCATGCAGCTTCTGCAGAAATCATTGGAAAACACGCCAAGTCTTTTGGCGTGTCTCCCTATGAGACAGTGTCCCGTAAGAACACCTATGGTAGAACCTAGACACAGGCGGTTCAGGGCCAACAAACTCTTTGATCGTTTTGAGTCTACACACGGCCAAACTTTTTTGGTTGCAAGGCAGTTGTTACTCTCAGTCCATCTAGTGTTTGTTATCCTTGAAGCGTCCCGTCTAAGTAGGAGTTTACATGTAGCGATAGGTACACCTATGTTGTTCCATTCTGAGCGTAGGGAAGTGGTCGTGCCCTTTTTGGCTAGTTCGTCTGCCATACAGTTGCCTGGTATGTCCCTGTGCCCTGGCACCCATGAAAGGTGAATGTTGAACTGATTTGACATCTCCCTCAGAGACATCTGACAATTTTGGACCGTGATGGATTTTGTAGAGACAGAGGCAAGAGATTTAAGGGCAGCTTGGCTGTCTGAGAAGATCCGAATATCCGTGGAAGATATGACGTTTTCTTTGAGCCAAGACAGCACCTCCTTAATCGCCAGAATTTCCGCTTGGAACACACTACAATGATCGGGTACGCGGAAGAAAAGACTGAGATTCAGTTTTTCTGAGTAGATTCCACTTCCCACACCTTCGCTGGTTTTTGAACCATCGGTGTAGAAGTGTATTGCTTCATTTTCCAAAAGAGCGCCATTTTCCCAAGCTTTTCTTGAAGGTATGGTTACTTGGAAATTATTGTCAAACACCAACTTGGGGGTGGTGTAGTCGCATCGATTCGGTAAGAATCTAAAGTTATCTAGAATGGTAGTGTGGCCGATTTGATTATTGGTCCACTGTGATGTAGCTCTGAGTCGAGTAGCTGAGCTAGCTGCGACTTGTTTGCTGAAGATATCTAGGGGTGTGAGATCTAGTAATACATTGAGGGCGTCCGATGGGGTTGTCCTCAGTGCGCCACTAATACACAGACTAGCCGTTCTTTGAACTTTGGCCAACTTGTTGTAGTTGATCATCTTGTCTAGTGCTGTCCACCAGACTATCACCCCGTATGTGAGTATCGGTCTAATTACCGATGTAAACAGCCAATGGGTGATTTGGGGGGAGAAACCCCATTTCCCGCCAAGGTTTTTTTTACAGGAGAAGAGTGCAACGTTGGCTTTATTTACTCTTTCCTCAATATTGGTTTTCCAGGTCAGTTTTTTGTCAAAAATGAGACCTAGATATTTAGCCTGATTTGACAGTGTGAGAGTTACCCCTTTAATAGTTGGGGGTCTGAAGTCCGGAATTTTGTATTTCCTCGTAAAGAGAACTAATTCCGTTTTGTGTGGATTGATGCTCAGACCACAATCTGCAGCCCAATTGTTAAGCTTGTTAAGTGCTGTTTGTAGCAGCTCAGCTAGGGTTTGTGGGTGCTTGCCTGAAACGGCAATTGCTACATCATCGGCATAGGCTATAGTTTTGAAACCTTCGTTCTCTAGGTCGATTAGCAATTTGTTAACGACCAGATTCCACAGTAGGGGAGATAAAACTCCTCCCTGCGGGGTTCCTCTATTGGCCATTCTGCTTGTTTTGTAGTTCCCCATTTCGGAACTAATGATTCTGCTGCTGAGCATTGTTGTTATCATGTTTTTGATGTGTTCCTCTATGAGCAGCCCATCAAAACTACTGGACAGATTTCAAAAATTCTTTCGTCATTGGGATGCCACATAATTCCAAAGTTAAAACGATTATTTTTCATAAAAAAAAACGAGAACGGGAACCTTAAAACTACAGACCCGAGCAGCGCCCGCCGGGTGGCTCAGCTAGTAAAAAATAAAAAATCTAACAATTTTGTTTTTAAAAAAATTCAACTAAGTTTATTGTTTTTATTTACATATTATATCACACAAATTGGAGACAAAAAATCCAAAAATGGAAAGGGATAAGCAAGAATCCCAGATTTGCGAAGTTAGGCAATTTTCATCGTTTTTGAAATTGAAAAATTTTATTGATGACCTCCTACATATCTACATAATGACATCTCTGATTAAATTTCTTTATTACTGCTATATGAAATACTTAGAAACAATTCATACAATTGCCAGAAGAACTACAACTGCACAATATAAGTCAGAAATCAAAAAAAATTCGAAGAAAAAATCGTGGGGTCCAGTTCGGGTGGACACGACTTTTTTCGGTTCGTAAAGGAGGGTTAAGAAAGCGATACCAATCAAAGGTAAGTTTTTTATGTAAACGTTCCTAACCTTATCAAGACCACCAGCTTTTTTTACTTTTAAGGCTGTAATACTTTTAATGTCGTTAACATTAACAAAAATAGGAGGTGAAGTTGCAACTGCTGTTGAATTAAAAGTTTCAGTGGCTTCTTCAACCAACAGATTTGTTTAGGTTAGGTTAGGTGGAAGTGGCTGTCAGTCAATGAGTACATTGCCTAACACACTTAGGCCACAAGGGCCCATTGTGATACCACAGAGATCAGCAAGTTAATTACCTACTGATCTCAGAAACCAGATGTAAGATTAACGAGTTGATCACTTATTAATCTTCCATTACGGGACTAGCCGGTTAATCACCTGCTAGTCAAACCATGTGGAACTTTTAATGTATTTTGAAAGACTTTTGGGGTCTATGTAAGCTAGGTCGCTAGTATCATCGAAGAAGAATTCACCGAGATGAGTTTTCCTCCTATGAAGTAGTGCAGGGCATGAGCAAAGAAGGTGTTGAACGGTTTCTTCCTCCTCCTCGTCCATGCAGCTTCTGCAGAAATCATTGGAAAACACGCCAAGTCTTTTGGCGTGTCTCCCTATGAGACAGTGTCCCGTAAGAACACCTATGGTAGAACCTAGACACAGGCGGTTCAGGGCCAACAAACTCTTTGATCGTTTTGAGTCTACACACGGCCAAACTTTTTTGGTTGCAAGGCAGTTGTTACTCTCAGTCCATCTAGTGTTTGTTATCCTTGAAGCGTCCCGTCTAAGTAGGAGTTTACATGTAGCGATAGGTACACCTATGTTGTTCCATTCTGAGCGTAGGGAAGTGGTCGTGCCCTTTTTGGCTAGTTCGTCTGCCATACAGTTGCCTGGTATGTCCCTGTGCCCTGGCACCCATGAAAGGTGAATGTTGAACTGATTTGACATCTCCCTCAGAGACATCTGACAATTTTGGACCGTGATGGATTTTGTAGAGACAGAGGCAAGAGATTTAAGGGCAGCTTGGCTGTCTGAGAAGATCCGAATATCCGTGGAAGATATGACGTTTTCTTTGAGCCAAGACAGCACCTCCTTAATCGCCAGAATTTCCGCTTGGAACACACTACAATGATCGGGTACGCGGAAGAAAAGACTGAGATTCAGTTTTTCTGAGTAGATTCCACTTCCCACACCTTCGCTGGTTTTTGAACCATCGGTGTAGAAGTGTATTGCTTCATTTTCCAAAAGAGCGCCATTTTCCCAAGCTTTTCTTGAAGGTATGGTTACTTGGAAATTATTGTCAAACACCAACTTGGGGGTGGTGTAGTCGCATCGATTCGGTAAGAATCTAAAGTTATCTAGAATGGTAGTGTGGCCGATTTGATTATTGGTCCACTGTGATGTAGCTCTGAGTCGAGTAGCTGAGCTAGCTGCGACTTGTTTGCTGAAGATATCTAGGGGTGTGAGATCTAGTAATACATTGAGGGCGTCCGATGGGGTTGTCCTCAGTGCGCCACTAATTACACACAGACTAGCCGTTCTTTGAACTTTGGCCAACTTGTTGTAGTTGATCATCTTGTCTAGTGCTGTCCACCAGACTATCACCCCGTATGTGAGTATCGGTCTAATTACCGATGTAAACAGCCAATGGGTGATTTGGGGGGAGAAACCCCATTTCCCGCCAAGGTTTTTTTTACAGGAGAAGAGTGCAACGTTGGCTTTATTTACTCTTTCCTCAATATTGGTTTTCCAGGTCAGTTTTTTGTCAAAAATGAGACCTAGATATTTAGCCTGATTTGACAGTGTGAGAGTTACCCCTTTAATAGTTGGGGGTCTGAAGTCCGGAATTTTGTATTTCCTCGTAAAGAGAACTAATTCCGTTTTGTGTGGATTGATGCTCAGACCACAATCTGCAGCCCAATTGTTAAGCTTGTTAAGTGCTGTTTGTAGCAGCTCAGCTAGGGTTTGTGGGTGCTTGCCTGAAACGGCAATTGCTACATCATCGGCATAGGCTATAGTTTTGAAACCTTCGTTCTCTAGGTCGATTAGCAATTTGTTAACGACCAGATTCCACAGTAGGGGAGATAAAACTCCTCCCTGCGGGGTTCCTCTATTGGCCATTCTGCTTGTTTTGTAGTTCCCCATTTCGGAACTAATGATTCTGCTGCTGAGCATTGTTGTTATCATGTTTTTGATGTGTTCCTCTATGAGCAGCCCATCAAGAGCATTAGTGATTGCTGAATTGTTAACATTGTTAAATGCACCCTCTATGTCTAGGAATGCGACGAGAGAGTATTCTTTGTAGTGCAGGGATTTTTCAATGGTGCAAACCAGAGAGTGGAGTGCAGTTTCCACTGATTTACCTTTTGTATAGGCATGTTGCGCCGTTGAGATCAGACTAGGTTTAATTTCTTGTCTTAAGTGTATGTCAATCATTCTTTCCAGTGTTTTAAGGAGGAAGGATGATAGACTAATAGGTCTTAAATCTTTTGGATTTACATGGGAGCTTTTGCCGGCTTTAGGTATAAAGACGACCCTAGCTTCTCTCCAGGCCTTGGGAATATATGCATAGCTTATACATCCTTTCATGATCATCTCTAAGTTATAGATGATGATGTCTGAAACCTGTTGCAGCTCCGCAGGGATGATTCCGTCAGGCCCTGGTGATTTATAAGGGTCAAAGCTGTTTATTGCCCATAACAGTATATCTCTAGAGATAAGACCTTTTCCTGATTGGTTTGCGAGTCGAGGCAAGTGCTCCTCGTCTGTTATTGTCAACGAGCTACCAGGGAAATGAGTATCCAGTAGCAAGTTTAATGTTTCTTCATATGAGTTGGTCCAGTTGCCGTTTTCATCTTTTATAGAACTTGGCATGTTTGGACTCGTTGATAGGATTTTCCTAAGTCTAGATGCCTCTGAGGAGTCTTCAATTTTATTGCAGAATTCTCTCCAAGAGGATCTTTTGCTTATTCGTAACCTCTTTTTGTAAATCCTAAGGGATTCCTTGTAGAGATCCCAGTCTATGGGATTTCTGGAAGATTTGGCTCGATTGAAAAGCTTCGTACAACTTTTCTTGAGCGGTTCTAGCTCCTTGGTCCACCAGTGTGGTTTCTTCTTCCCTCTTACTATGGTAAGAGGACAGGAGTTACACAAGGCATGGTTAAGAGCACTAGTTAGATCGTCGACTTTGCTGTCAAGATCCTTGGGGTTTGAAGGGAAGCTATTGTCATTGTAGTTGTAACAATGTTTGAAGATTTCCCTGAATTTTACCCAATCAGTTTTCCTATAATTACGGAAGCCTATGGGTTTTGGTGTGTCATCTGTTAGACTAAATTGGATGTATCTGTGATCAGAGAAGGAGTGATCCTTAGATACAGCCCAATTTTTAATCTTGTTATAGATTGATTGAGATACAAAGGTAGCGTCTAAAACCTCTTGTCTGTTTTTTGTGACAAAGGTTGGTTCGTTACCGATATTGCATATAAGAAGGTTAGTACTTAGAATAAAATTAAAAAGAGACTCACCCCTTTCATTTACGTCCGTACTCCCCCATACTGTGTGATGTGCGTTGACGTCACTTCCTATTATAAGATCCACTTTGAGCTTTGTTGCGCTTTTTATTACGCGCTCGAGCGTCTCTCCTGGTAGCGGCCCTGGTTGGTCATGGCCTAGATAGGCGGACGTGAGCCAGTAAGTCCCACTGGTGGTCTGCAGTTTTACTGTTGTGGTGTCGCAATTTCTGTAATTAGGTAGTAAAAATACGTTAAGTGTTTTCTTTGTCAGTATGCAGGATCTTGGTTCACCTTTGTCCGTCACATACAGCAGAGAATAATCTTTCGTCCTGAGTCCTTTTACCACGGATTTATTAATCCATGGTTCCTGGATCAGGACTATATCCTCGCCGGACTTGCTTAGTTGGAGAAGGAGTCCGGCTGAGGCTTTGATCGAGTGTTGGAGATTAATCTGGAGTATTTGCAGCATCGCTACAATCATCCAGCTTAATCTCCAACACTGTAGCATTAAGGTCCTCCATATCTGAGGCGGAGTCTAGCAACTCATCCTCAGAAAGGAGAACCCCAAGCATTTCATCGTCGGAGTCTAAGACTCCACCTTTGTTGTTGTCGTCCTTATCGGACGATTTGTTGTCAGTTGCGTCTTTATCAGACACTATTATTGTAGTCTTTTCGACCAGTAACAGATTTGTTTGGTTTTCCCACAAATTTTGTGAAACATGATGGTTTTTTAAAAATGTGTTTCCGAGTTCTTCAGCCTTTTCATTGTCGGTATACAGAGTTTCTGAAGGAGTATTTAGGAATGGAATATTTTTTCCTTTGTTTTTAGTTACTTTTACAATGTTTCAGAAAGGTTTCGTATTTTTGTCCAATGTAGTCAGCTTAGAATTCCATTCTAAGTTTCTGTAACAGTTAATTTTTGACGATTTTTGTTTATTGTAGTAAGATATCATATGTCGAGAAAGTGGTTGGTGGTATCTTTGCCAGTTTCTTCTGTGAGCATTTCTTATTTTAATTAGTTCTAATATATCAGTTGGAAGCTTCTTGTATTGATTTCGAAGTCTTACTTTTGGTACGCATTTGTCAGCACAACCTAGGACAGTTTCACTGAAATGTTCAACAATTTGATCAACGTCTGAAAGCCTACAGTGGCATCACTGGTTTTTTCTGTGTTGGTTTACGTGTAGATTAGCTCCGATTATTTTTTCATTTTTTTGATAGTTAACCTTTTATTTAATTGTGTTCCTTATCAGTTTTTTCTTTAATAACAGCCTGTTAATTCTTACTAATAATTCATTGTATAGTGTTGTGTCTATTTAGCATTTATGCTTTCGTGAAGTTATTTGTTAAATTATTCTTGGTAAGCCATTGCTTGTGTAATAAACTTTCCTACATACCTACATCTTCCTACTCCAATCTCTCTTAGATCGTAGTTTACCACTAATCTGAGTGTTATCCACTAGCTAAAAAAAAAAAAATAAACAAAAATTACTCTTGAGTGTTTTTCTCTTTATTCATTTTATATTTTGTTCACAATTTACACGTTTACCTCCTTTATTCAATAAATATTAATTTTTTTTATCATAATTTTACACGTTCTTTTTCAATATATTCTTCAGCGCAGGTGCTAGGAGCTTCGACTTTGAATCTCAATAACTCAGGATCAATCCCGGTACTTCAGTTGAAATTTTTTTTTTTTTTTTTATTTTTTTTTCTTTCTTTTTTTTATTTTTTCTGCTATTTTCATTTTGATTTGTTCAAAAATTTTTAAATTAGAAAATGAATTGCGCAGCAGACAAGTGCATTGATAGCTCCAACAACAACCCCCTTTTTGCCTGCTTTGGCCCATGTGGCAAAGCATTCCATGCAAAATGTGTTGGTTCTACGAGTGCTTTCATTGAAAAAGTTACTGCATCGAAAATCGCTTTTTGGTACTGCAGCAACTGTAGAAAAATTTCTCTTTCTCAATTAGCCTTTAAGTTAGAATCATTTAAAAATGATATAACAAAAATATCAAAGGGTATTAATGAAATTTCAAGCTGTTTTAATATAGCAGTTGCTAATGTCAACTCATTCTCGAGCGCCCAGTACTCGGTAGATATTTCTACCTCTACTGACGACTTAGACTTTCAACTTCCTCCTATTCCTTCTAATTCCTACCAATCTTTAAAATCTAGTAAGGGTTTGAAGAAAAAACAGGACAGCGTGTCCTCTGTAATTGTTGGTACGAAACGAAGTGGTTTGCGAAGCAATGTAGCTACACCTCTTAAATCAAATGTGACTGAAATACTCAACTTAAGCTCTTCTGTTCAGCCTAATCCGATTGAGCCTTATAATTCAAACACGACTGAAATAGTCACTTTAAGCTCTCCAAACTCACCTAATCCAATCGAATCTGTCGCCCCTATGGTTTCGAACAATGAGGCTATTATAATATCTGATCATGATAGACCCCCACGGTTTGTGGAATCAGTGCCTAAACCAAAGACTATATTTATATCTCGTCTCAAATCAGATACTACTCCAGAAGACATAATTTTCCACCTTAAAACTAATAAATGCATCACAAACGATTCGTTTGTTAGGTGTAATAAAATAAGTAAGCCTAACAACTATGTGGCTTCTTTTAAGATTATTGTTTCTCCAACGCTTTTTGACCCTATTTGCAACCCTCAGATTTGGCCCGCTGGTACTCTTATTAAAGAATTTTCAGCTCGTCATAGTAAAAGTACCGTCAATAAGGGACCAAAAAACTTGAAAGTATCTCCCTCTTCTACCAAAATGTAAGAGGGCTTCGCAGTAAAACTGCTAATCTCTATAACAACTCCCAAGCATTCTCTCATGACATTTTTGCTCTGACTGAAACTTGGCTTAACTCTGCCATTTTAGATACTGAATTGTTTGACCACCAGTACTTAGTGTATAGAAAAGATCGTACCTACAATAAACCCTCGGAAGTTGGAGGTGGCGTACTTACTGCTGTTCGTAGCAAATATATGTCTTCTCTTATAACTTTTCCATTTGATTTAACTGTAAATGTATTATGTGTCAAAGTCACAATCAAATCAAAAGTTGTTTATATCATAAATACATATATTCCACCAAAGAGCTCTGCTTCATCTTATAAAGAATTAACGTTAGTTTTAGATTATATTAATGAATTGCTGTGCGTTGAAAATTATGTATTGTTCTTAGGTGACTTTAATTTACCTTATATTAAATGGTTACCATCTTCAGATGAAACCTATTTTAAACCATCTTTGACTTCACCTCAACAGGAATTAATGTTGTTGGATAATTTAACATCAACCGACTTACGGCAAGTAAGCTGTATCAAAAACTCTAAAAATCGAATTCTCGATTTGGTCTTCTCTTCAGACTCTGTTAGTACCGTTGTTATTGAATCTAGTTTCGGTATTACTGATCCTAGCCTTGATGAAACTAACATAGATGACCACCACCCACCTCTGAATATTTTTCTTGACTTGAGTGGTGAAATCCACACTAATAGTAACTCTCATGATTGTTCCTATGTTTTTGACTACCGCAAAGCTGATTTCGATTTGCTCTGTGGTGAATTAATTATGTCTGGTATCGAAAACATATCAGTTTTTACCAATATTGACGAAGCTGTTAGCAGCTTTTATTTGATTCTCTATAGATGTATAGAAAAATCAATTCCTAAAAAAATTTTTAAAAATTCTGACTCCAACCATCCATGGTATACTAAAGAGTTGAAAATCTTAAGAAATAAAAGAAATAAAGCTTGGAACACTTATATTAAAACTCATTCCGTTTCCGACTATGAGTTTTACGTTTTTCTTTTTGAAGAATTTAAAACACTTTCTAAAAATCTTTATTCAAATTATATTGACCGAATGGGATACTCTTTTAAAAAGGATCCAAAAACGTTCTGGCAGTTTGTTAACTCAAAGAAAAAATCAGATGGCTATCCAGCTAGTTTTGTTTATGAGAACTGTTCTTATGAGAACATCTCTGATATTTGTAATGCATTTGCTGACCAGTTTCGCAGCTCATTTTGCGATACTACTCTTGACATTGATGCTGATTTCTTCAGTTATCTTCGCAACTGTAATCAAGTATGCTTTAATAACATTGTTATTGAAATTGATAAACTTTTTTGGAGTCTTGAAACCTTAAATGACGATTTTTCTTCCGGGCCGGATGGCATTCCTCCCATTGTACTAAAAAAATGTAGGTCATGCTTAGCATACCCGTTACAATATTTGTTCTTACTTTCTTTGAAATCTAGTAAATTCCCTCTACTTTGGAAAAGATCATTTATCACTCCAGTTTTTAAGAAAGGGGACAAATGTGATATAAAAAACTATAGACCCATTGCCAAACTTTCTAGCATTCCTAAACTATTTGAAAAACTAGTATGTGAACAGCTGGCTTTCAGTGTAAAAAACGTTATTTGCACACAGCAACACGGTTTCGTCAAAAATAGATCGACTGTCACAAACCTGCTATGCTTTCTTCAAAAATGTTCTTTAGCACTAGAAAATGGTAATGAGCTCGATTGCATCTACACGGATTTTTCTAAAGCTTTCGATCAACTTTCACACAATATTATTCTGTTCAAACTAAAGGCAATGGGCTTCCCACCTGTGTTCACTGATTGGGTACTTTCTTATCTATCTATGAGATCATACCAAGTAAAGTTCCGTAATATCCTTTCCCACCCTTTTAATGCTGGCTCAGGTGTACCTCAGGGAAGTCATTTAGGACCTCTTCTATTTATTTTAGCTATCAATGATGTTGCGTCTTGCATTTCCTTCAGTGAAATATTAATTTTTGCTGATGATATGAAAATTTTTAAAAAGATAACTGGTTCGCTTGATCGCTCTCATCTCCAATCCGATGTTAATCATTTTGCTGTTTGGTGTTTTAAAAACGGGCTCAACCTAAACCCCAATAAATGCCAAAGCATGACTTTCTCTAAAAAGAAGGAACCTAGCAACCCAAGTTATTCTATTTCCAATAATATTTTGAGTCAAGTGAAATGTTTTAAGGATCTTGGCGTGTATTTTAGTTTCAATATGGACTTTACTCAACATGTCAACTACATCGTTAGTAAGGCCAATAGTATGCTTGGTTTTATGAAAAGATGGTCAAAAGAGTTTCAAGACCCATATGTTACCCTTGCTCTATACAATTGTTTAGTACGACCTCATCTAGAGTATGCTTCTCAAGTGTGGTCCCCTTTTTATGAAATACACAGCTCAAGAATTGAATCAGTACAACATAAATTCATAAGATTCGCTCTTAAAGGGCTTCCGTGGGTAAACCCTTATGATTTACCACCATATGAGCACAGAATCCAATTATTACATATGCAACTTCTTTCTCAAAGGCGTACCATTAATGATCTGGTGTTTTTTCATCAACTTACCGGACATATCGATGCACCTGAGTTACTTTCTTGTGTTCAATTCAACTTTCGAGGCGGATCTTACCACCTGCGCAACTTAGTTTTAATATACTGCCCTTACCATAGAACGAATTATGGCATGAATGAGCCATTGACTCGTATGGGTAGACTTTTTAATCTTAACTCGTGTTTAATTGATTTCAACTTAAGTAAATCTAGTCTAAAAAATTTGTTAAAAACCAGTGCTCCACTTTCTTAAGTTTAGTTTGCATGTTTGCATGTTTCAATTAATTTTAGTTTATATATCACATTTTGTATGTTTTTGTTTATTATATCACATTTTGTATGTCTTGTTTATTTTATAGTGTACTTTATTGAAGATAATTTTGTAGTATTTATTTGAAAGTTCTTGTTATAATGTCTTTTTTTTTTTGTTTTTACTATTCTTACGTTCTCTATGTGCTGGTGTTGGTGTTATACTAACACTTGCATTCATGATGAAGAGCGTATATAAGTATGTACATTTGAGCTTGTTCTAAGCTCAGTACTACTTAGTCTCTGAAATAAAAAAAAAAAAAAATAAAAAAAATAAAAAAAAAAAAAAAAAAAAAAAAATATAAGTTAGATCCAGGGATGCATGTTGAAGTTTAGTTTGACGATATTGAACGAAAACCAGACCAATTTGCTCTTTTAAGATCTAAGATGTATTGCACTTTTTCAACTCCCGACCCATAAAGACGACAGAAAACAGGAATGTGATCAGAGATCAGTACGTTATCAGTCAAGGGGGATGTTACTCTATTTGCTATATTGGTAATAAACAGATCAGGAACTGACGGGGAACCACGAGAACCTTCAGGAAAATACGTTGGACTAGACGGAAACAGAATTGATATTGGAAACGTGAGGGTGAGATCTGATAATATATTTTCCCAAGCATTAGCTCTGAGACAACCCCAGTCTCTCGACAATTGAGGTCTCCACCAATCCGACAATCACCTTGAATTGCAAAAAACTTGCATAAATCATGCTTCAATAGTTTTCTTTTTACTTCAGACGATGATCCGCCGGGAAAGTAAACACAAAATATCTTTACACTATTTTGATTCCTTAACTTTACTTCTATACCTACATTTTCTATGCATTTTGTATTGAAGGTAGGTAACATCGAGTGTTGAATTGATTTTGTTACTAAAATTGCAACACCGTCACCCATTTGACCAGTCTGTCAACGCGGAAATAATTAAAATTTGAAGAATGTAGCCTAACTTCAGACTTAAGCCAAATTTCGGTTACTAAAGCAACATCGACGGTTTTCATATTTAAATCCTTACTAATATTATAAATGTGAAAGTCACTCTGTCTATCCGACTTTCTATGTAACCATCTTCCGCTCAATCTACTAAACTGATTGAAATGAAATTTTGTACAGAGATAGTCTTGAACCTGAGGAAGGACATAGGCTATATATTGTATCCCTAAATTTGCACGGAAACGGGAACGTATACGGGAACTTAGAAGTTACAACACCGATTTCGAAAGTTTTTCTACCATTAGAATGCTACATTATCCCCGAGTAACATAAACATTAATTCATCCCCATTTTCCTACGGGAACCGGAGTCCTTACTAATATAATAAGTGCGAAAGTAGCTCTGTCTGTTCGTCTTTCTATGTTACCATCTATCGCCCAAGCTACAGAACCGATTTAAATGAAATTTTATACAGAGATGATCTAGAACCTGAAGAAGGACATTGGCTGCATTTCATTCGAATATTCCCACGGGAACCAGTCTTCACTAATATTATAAATGCAAAAGTAGCTCTGTTTGTTCGCCTTTCTATGTTACCATTTCCCGTCCAAACTAATGAACAGATTGAAATGAAATTTTGTACAGAGATAGTCTATAAACTGAGAAAGGATAAAGGCTGTATTTGTTATCTCTATATTAGCACGGGAACGAGAACGCAAACAGGTACTTTGACACTATTGCACCGATTTCAAAAATTCATCCACCGTTAAAATGCTTAGCTCTCCTTGAGTAACATAATCTGGTGTAAGTCATCCTCATATTCCTACAAGAACGGTCACCATATTCCGATGGGAATGGGAATCTTTTTTACTTATATCATAGTTCTGTCTGTCTATTTTTAAACCTATTTATATGAATTTTGGTACAGAGATATAGTCTTGAGCCTGAAGATTGACATATAGGCTATATATATTATCCCTGTATTCCCATAAGAACGCAAACGTAAACGGGAACCTATAGACTACTAAACTGATTTCAAGAATTATTTCCCCGTTAGAATGCTACACTATCTCAAAGTAACATTAACTTTAATTTATCCCCATATTCCCATGGGAACGGAAGTACGTACTTACATTATAGATCCGAAATAACTCCGTCTGTCTGTTTTTCTTTGTTACCATCTGTATGAATTTTGGTGCAGAGATGGTCTTGAGCCTGAAGAAGGACATGGGCTGTATTTGTTATCCCAATATTTAACGGGAACCTTGAAGCTACTGGACCGATTTAAAAAAGTTCTTTCACCGTGAGGTGATTTCAGTCAAATTGTCTATTACACAGTTGACCTGAGAGGAAATGTCTATCCTGATCTTCAAATAAACATTGGCAATAGGCAATGACTGTGTGAAAAGTCTATTTCCGCGCCGACTAATAAGATAGTTAACCATATCAACTAATATATTATGTTAGACGTATTGGGGGATGTTGTCGAATATCTATCAGAAGACAATATTAGCCGCGTTTTATTATTGATCTGATCCGGATCAGATCATGGGCTTATTAGCGTTACAACAACAAAGCGAAATCCTGCTTTTTAGTTGGATCATTTCCAATATTTCCAATAACAACAGTATTGCCACATGAACATTTTTATCTGTGTGAAATGAAATATATTTTAGATAGATACCGAGAAACTTCACATTTATTCATTCTTATATAATACATGACATAATGAAAAAGTTTTACAAAACAAAACATATATTCGTGAAATTAATAAGAATTAGTGCAAAAAAATATATATTTGACAAAGTGGATGAATATCATTTTTCCCTAAAAAAAAGAACAAAAAATTAACCATTGAAAAAAAAGTTCGTATGGCAACTCTGCAACTCTTTTGAAATGTCAGTTGAGAGAGCGAGTCTCTCACAGCTTCCAACTAGAAATATGATGATCTAAAGCTGTTTTATTATCAAGATCTGATCCGGATTGGATCATTGTGATAATAAAACGCGGCTATTATGGACATTGAGCAAGTCATATCAGATCCTATAGAGTATCTCAATTAATTAGAACTATCAGGAGTGGCTGAAAGTTGGTGTTCCAGTGCCAATAATGAGTAATCTAGAATTGTACACAGCTACAAATTACACATATGGGATGCGGCATTTTAAAAATTTTAATAATGACTGGCGTAAATAAATAAATAAATAAATGACAGCGTAATTAGAAAACTATTGATTCCCCGTATTTCTTTAATTCCCACTGATTAGTCTTTTAGTTTAAAAGAGTGTATCAAACTAGCAAAACCTTTTTATTTGACAAAAGAAAGAAAAGTAAGAACGTCCTGTGTAAAAATGTACTGAAATAAAATAATATAACAATAGTTTACTATAACAAAAAAAAATGCTGCCGAAAGTCACTATTCCACGCGGACGAAGACGCGGGCGCAGCTAGTAATCAATAAATTCTAAATATTTGCTGCGAATGGCTTTTGCATTCCACGTAATTACATTTAGATACTTATCAGACATGTTACTTATCATTTTTAGTATACAGAAATTTAGTAGCTAAACGTGTGATGGCATTAAATTGATCTACTCTAGATTTACAATTAGCTAAGCTTGATATCATCTCCATGCAAAGGTCGTTTAGTTCTTCGAATGAGAAGAGCGGGTTGTTGTTGCAACTATTGTTGTTAGTTGAGATTGTGGGCAGCGTTGCCACAAAGATACAAGTGTAACAAAAGTGTTACACTTTTCAATTATTTTATAGTTTTGCTACAATGTTACTTTTTTTTCCGTTTCGTTACACTTTTCCCGTAAAAATTTTTTGTTTTTTTTTTTTGTTAAAAAATATTGAAAAGTTTAACTGGCAGCACTTTTCTCTTTCGAACCATTTGTATGTGAATTCTATAGACTGCTTTTACATTGAGACGTTCTTAGCTCGATGCTTTTCGAAAATACGTGAGAGCAAAGAGTGAAAGCATCTTTTTCAATCTATGTTTCTCTTTTACCCTACAGCATTTTCGAATTGCGTCGAGCTAAGAAGGTCTCCATGTAAAAGCAGACATAGTATTTTAGAGGGAACGTACTTAGTTACGCGCCGTTCGGGCAGCAGATGGCGAAGTAGGTCTTTCTATTAATGAAAAAAAAAATGTATAAAAACAAAAATGAAATTATTTTATACAGAAATATGTCAGATTAAAAAAAAGGTTCGATTTTACTAATGAAAAATTAAAAAATATTGCCCTTCTAGATCCTGGAAAAATTGTTTCTGAAAGCAATTGTATCTTGCCACTATCAAATAATTTCCCGAATTTGTATGATCCCGAAAAAAAAAGAAAAAAATATGCATTGAGTTTAGAAAGTTACAGTTACAACAAAACTTAAAATATATTGACGACATTGAATTAATTTGGGGCCTTGTTAAATCTTTACAAAATCCACAAAAAGAGAAATGTTTGAATATATTGTACAATTTTCCAAAAAAAAAATATTAAGCTTACTTCACAGTTCCGCTACTGCGAAACGTGTTTTTTCTGAAACTTCATTAAATAAAAAATAATAAGGCGAACAAATATGATTTAAAAACAATTGAGGCAATAATATTTGCAAAGCAAATCAAAGACTTGTACTTGTAAGACTAATGAGAAAAAAAATTAATTTATTACATTTTCTTAGTATGTATGTATGTACATATATAAAAACGAAATGTGATAAGGTGTTCCTAATAAAGTTTTTTTTTTCTTTTTTTTTTTTTAGTTAAGAAAACATGTTTTTATTATTATTGTAGTTTTTTTCAGTTTGTTACATTTTCTTTCCATTTGTTACACTTTTTGAAAAAAATTGTTACACTTTCAAAAAGACCTGCGGCAACATTGATTGTGGGTACGGTGTTAACTGTGTGTGAGAGAGTTTCGTTTGACCATGCGGGCGCGGGCATAGCTGGTGGCATTGAATATGTATTTGTAATGGGTTGTGCATTTACTCTATTTGATGTAGGTACTCTGCCTTCGTTGTCCGAGCATAGGGAAATCTGTCATTAGCCGCGTTTTATTATTGATCTGATCCGGATCAGATCATGGGTTTATTAGCGTTACAACAACAAAGCGAAATCCTGCTTTTTAGTTGGATCTATTTTTGTGATTTAAAAATTAGTTCTTCTATTTCACACAAGAGGAGACTTTCCATTGAAACGTTGGTATCATTTCCAATATTTCCAATAACAACAGTATTGCCACATGAACATTTTTATCTGTGTGATATGAAATATATTTTAGATAGATACCGAGAAACTTCACATTTATTAATTTTTGTATAATACATGACATAATGAAAAAGTTTTACAAAACAAAACATATTATATTCGTGAAATTAATAAGAATTGGTGCAAAAAATATATATTTGACAAAGTGGATGAATATCATTTTTCCCTAAAAAAAAGAACAAAAAACCAACTGGAAATATGATGATCTAAAGCTGTTTTATTATCAAGATCTGATCCGGATTGGATCATTGTGATAGTAAAACGCGGCTATTGATTCAAACAAAACCGGTTTATGACGATGAAAAGTAGGATTTGCAGAGCGTTGTGGCATTGTTGGTGCAATTCGTTGCTGAGCAAATGTTTTTCGACCTGATGATGCTCTTTCTTTCATTTCTAAATATTTGATTCGGCTTGCACAAGACAAATCAGTGGCCTTCCCTTATGATTTCCATTGCAATTGGCGCATTTCGGATTTGAATCGTTTGTGCACTCATTAGTCTGATGACAACCAGCGCAGATGGAACAGTACGTCTTTATATGACAATTTCGCTCACCGTGGCCAAACATTTGGCAGTTGTGACACTGGGTTAACTTACCTTTTAATTGTTTTTGGATGTTCCATTTCACTTGTGTATGAAAAATCGAGCGGTATTTTTTCTTTAGTTCAATGTATTTAATTGAACCCGTGGTGCAATGGTTAGCATGTCCACCTGCTAACCCAGAGGTTCAAGGTTCGAATCCCAGCAGAGGCAAAAAAATGTTTTTTCGCGAGGAATTGGCAAGTCCTCCGTCAGTAAATTCATGCCATGAAAAGCGCTTTCTCAATTAGCCGTTCGGATCCGGCATAAAATTGTAGGTCCCCTCCATTCCCTCACAAGGCATGGTTGTGAGAAATGCGCTAGGCCCAGGAGCTCCTCGCTCTGTTGCGCCACCCTATTTATTTATTTATTTATTTTTATTTAATTGAACCGTTTTCCAATGAGATTAAATAAAATATGTCGTTGTGACTATCGTATGATTTATTTATTTTTTTAATGGCAATGCATTTTAGGCCGAGATTAACAAGTTCAGATTTTAAGACATCCACTTCGATGTCATCCAAACCATAGAGAACCACTTTGAATAGTTTCGCGCCTTAAGATCATGCGAAAAAAATTGGCAGTTCGATTCTTTAAGTTTGTTTAAAACACAATTGTAATTTTCAATAGATTCACATGGAATTTTAATAACTATAGATAGTTTCTTGACTGAATATTCGGTGTTATTAAGTGAATTCATTAGTGAATGAACAAAGTCAATTGATTTTTTTAACAGTTTGATCACCCCAATCAATAAAAATATAAGTTCTTTTTTCATTAGTCGGGGCAAGAATTTCGTCCATTTCATCTATTTCAATATCATTGTCGGGTTGGCACTGTAAAGGTTTCCAATATTTGGATTCCTTCCAATTTAAAGTATCTTTTTTTTTTTGTTTATAATTTCCATTGTTGAACAATGTTTCTTATCCGAGGACAATTGGTTGTCCTCGAGTTTGGGGGATCTAACGCGTTTGAGAATGATTGTATTCACTGCACACACACGATAGAGAAAAACTGTCTTACACGGTTAAAGCGCCGACTTAGGCCGGCCACTGACGACACAATATAACTGCGCAAACTGGAGTTTGCGCAGTTATATTGTGTCGTGAATAGGGTTGTTTGTGCAGTTAACTGTGTAAAAATCGAAAATATTTTGATTTTTGCTCAAGTCTGCAAACTTGTGCAGTTATTTTGTGCGGTGAATGGCAAAAACTGTGCAAACTGGTCAGTCAGTCAGTTTTTTTCACAGAGTGCACATCGATATTTTGCGGAGTTTTTATAAATTATGTCTGAAGAACAAAGCTTTTGGAGTGAGTTTCTCGACGTTTATATGGAAAATCCGGCGCTTTGGAAAATAAGTAGTCCGGATTATAGCAACCGTATAAAGAAAAACCAGGCGTACGAACGTCTCGTGGAAAAATTAAAAGAAAAATTTCCAGACGCCGACCGAGAAACTGCTGTGAAAAAAATAAATACCTATCGTACTAACTATCGAAAGGAACTAAAGAAAGTGCTAAGCAGCCAAAAGTCCGGTGCTGGAGCGGACGATATCTATGAACCGTCCTTATGGTACTTTTCAAAGTTGTCGTTTTTAAGAGACCAAGAAACCTGTGCCCCAGGAAGATCATCTTTTGACGACGGGGATACGGTAAAGTATTTAAATTTCTTGTTTCTTATTGAACTAATATTTACATTTTTAATTGCAGCCACCTCCGTCGTCACGTACAAAGAAAAAGAAAGTGTCAGAGGAAGACAATCTTATAAGAATGGCCTGTAAGCAGCTACAGGAAGAGAGCACTTCATTCGACGGCGATGATACGGCTGCTCGAGGATGGGGGTTCCAATTGAAAGAAATGGAAACGAGACAGAAGTGCATTGCCAGGAAGTTGATTGCCGACGTCCTGTTCCATAGGTCTCTCGGAAATTTACGCACCTTTCATACCGAGGAGGTACCTAAGCTGCTGCAGGAAACAAGCTCAAGACCTTCCACCTCTTTTTCAGTCATGTCGGACCCATCCCCACATGTTTTGTCGTATGAAAATTCATCTTATGCAGATCAGATAATTGAAGTCTCACCACAACAATTTGAAACTATGTCTCTAAAAGATTACTATATTAATTTTGATCAATAAAATTTCTTTTGATAATGGGAGCTTTTTTTCTTTTATTTGTGTAAAATGAAAATAACTTTGTTATAAAGATTAAATTTTTGGTTTTACTAATCCTTCGTAAACATTGTTTTGCCATGAAACTTATCCAGAAGTGTTAAAATATTCGCAAAAGAGTTGTCTTATATTTTTGATGTTGTTGCATACATTTCTTTTAGTTGTCGATCTTAGGGGAGTTAAATCATCTTTCAAAGAATTTTCTGCGTTAATATTTGCAATACTTGCATATACAGAGTCTTTCTTTCTTCGCAAAAAATTATGTAAGTAACAGCAAGCTAATGTGATTGTTGTTGCTTTTTCTGGCGCTAAGTTTATAGGTTTCAACAAAACTCTAAACTTCGATGTTAACTGGCCGAAAGTCATTTCCACATTGCCTCTTGCACGAGATAGTCGATAGTTGTAAATTATTTCTTTTTTGTCCATTGATTTATGACTGAAGGGTTTCATGATATTTGTCATCAAGGGGAAAGCATCGTCTGCGACAAACACATAAGACATTTCTGTACTGAAGTTGGGGATCAATTCAGGGGCTGGAATGTTCAAGCTGTTCTGTGTTAATTTTGAAAAGAAATGTGTGTCACTAAACATTCCAGCATCTGAACATCGTCCATGTGCACCGACTTCTACCATGATGAATTCACAATTCGCATTAACAATAGCCATCAAAATAATTGAAAAAAACTTTTTATGATTGAAAAACTGAGAACCAGTTCCTGGTGGTTTCGTTATGGATACATGCATGCCCTCGATTGCACCGATGCAATGCGGAAAGTTCCAGCGTTGATTAAAAGATTCAGCCAACTTCTTCCATTCCGTTTCACTTTCAGGTAGCTGCACAACAATAACACACATAAAAACTTATCTAAGATAAAGTTTCTTTTTCATACCTTGATGTGCTCCTTCAAAGCATTAATTATGGCTTCACATGTTTCCATTATTATGTGTCCAATTCTTTGCGGAGAAATAGCTGTCAAGAATTTCAAATCCTCGTAGCTGTTTCCGCTGGCCAAAAAGCGTAATGTTAATGATAAGCGATGATAAGCGGATATTGCTTCCCTCATCACAGTGTTTTTTTTTCTAGATTAAAGGTGATACTTTAGACAAAAGTTCCTCAAAAACATCCTTCTCCATGCGCACATAGTTTTTGAAATCAACTTCAGAAGTAAATTCTAGTTCTTTTAACAATTTTTTCTGTCCTAATTTTTGTCTCTTTAAATATATTCTTTTACACCATAGACGTTTTCTGTTTTTACTCATTTTTTCTTTTTTTTTCTTCAATGCAATAGCAAGTAGTATGTAGAGAGCGTGTTTTTACACATGTTTACTGAGATGAAACTTTTTTAAACTAAGAACTGTGCAGTTCACTTGTGTCGTGTGTGGCGAAATTTGAATTGCGTAAAATGTCAGTTTGCGCAGTTATATTGTGTCGTCAGTGGCCGGCCTTAGACTGAGTATGAAAATCTTTAAATGCCAGTATTTTGTATTAAGAAAAAGTGGAAACTTAAACTGGTGCCAGTTTGTTAATAATTGTGCTACAATACGAAGGGTTTCTGAGCTCAGCATAACGTGGACAATATTTTGGCATTTGAAGATTTCGGTTGTGACAAGTTTTCCCAAAATTGTATACATGGTTTAATATAGTAATGTATTGACCAATTTATACCCCTATTACGATTGGCGAATCAAACGTTCGAAGTGAGTTTTTTTCATTGGCGAACTAAAGCATTCGACATACTATGGTTGGCGAACTTCACGGTTCGAGTTCGAAATTCAGAATTACAGTAAAAAAAAAACAAACGTCAAATCATTGAAGATAATTTTCAAATAACAAAATCTCCACAAATAGAAAGTGTTTATTTAATAAGAGGGAAACAAAGTACCTAATAAGAAATGATTAGTAGTATAGATTTATTTTTTAATGATAGTGAATCTCATAGAATCAGTGGCGTATTATTTTCAAACTTTCGAAACGTTGAAACCTCAAACTTTTTCTTCATAACAATGAAAAAACTCAAAAGTTAACTTTTCTCGATTTCATTGCTGCAAATTAACGTATTATATCCTCGTAATCTAACATTGCAGCAGTTTCACTTTCGATTGAAGGAATTGCAAGGTTTGATAATCTACTTTGACTCATGGTTGATCTCAAGTAAGATTTGATCAATTTAAGTTTGCTGAATGATCTTTCACAAGAAGCAACTGAAACAGGTATGGTTAGTAAAATTTGCAAAGCTGTCGCTAAAGTTTAAAGTAGGACGTCTTGAATATCATTGAACAAGTCTTCGTTGTCCAAGTCATCTGGATAAAACTCGGCAAGTTTCTTGCATTTTCCTTCTATTTTGAGAAGCTCATCTTTGTAAGAATCTCTGGGAAGTTGTATTATTTTCTCAAAGTTACAAAGGAAACCAAAACGTTCATCGAGCTTCTTCAAATCTGTGAAACGTGTAGATATTTCCATTGAAAGTTTATCCATAATTTCAATCAGAGATCGTCGCATTTCTTCTTCCGAATTCAATTCAGAATATTCAGATGTTTTTCCTGGCATATTTCGCTTTTTTCGAATTCTTTTGAAGGTGCTCACACCCAACTCGTTACATTTTTCTGTAGCTTTACAAATGGCACGGTCGCACAATTCGATTCTCCAATCATTCAGTGTGTCTGTCAACATTTGCAATTGTCCAAGTATATAAGTGAAACTGATTCCTTTTTCTTGTAACCGTTTCTAAACTCTATCAAATGATACGAGAATTTCTGCCCAAAAAAACAAAAGAGCGAAGAAATCAAATGTTTCTATAGCATTGATAACCAACGCTGCCTCTTGTCTGGTATCAATATTTTCTGTGACCGTATCCCTCAAGTGTTCCAGCGCTGAAATGGCTTCGTCCAATTGTGTTGATACTGTTCTCACAGCTTCTGAGCTCCACCTAGTTTCACAATGCTTTTGACCGTTATACTCACGTATTTTTTGAGAACGTCCCATCTGTGGGTAGAGGAGGAGAAATAAGTGAAGAGACGCAGTATTGTTCCAAAAAATGATGACGCTCGGACATTGACGTGGGCTGCGTGTACTCCTGCCAAATTGAGAGAATGATTATCACAAGGAACGAAAACAGCTTGTTCATTCAGGTCGATAATTCTCTGCTGGACTCCTGTTTGGATACCGGCCATTGTTGGTACACTGTCGTACGATTGACCTCTACAATCTTTCAGGATTAATTCATCTTCGTCCAGTTTGTTCGTAATAGCTTCAGTAACTCCTTTTGCTGTTTTGACTTTCAGAGGTATGAAATCAATGAAGACTTCTCTGATTTTTACTGAATTCAGTCTAACTTCGACGAATCTGATAATTTGAGACATCTGTTCCTCATGTGCGGAGTCCGGAGTTGAATCGAACATTAGATTGTAATATTTCGCATCTTTGCACTGAGAAATGAGAAACTTACGCACTTTGTTCTCCATCATAGTGATGAGTTCGTTTTGAATTCTGGGAGAAAGATACGATAAGCATCCTGGTTGTGAAGAAATGTGTTCGAAGTGAGATTTCATGACAGGATCAAATTTGGCCAAATATCTCAGCAGACTCAAAAAATTCACAGGATTTAGAATATCGACTGACTCGCGATGTCCTCTCAGAGGCAAATTTTGTTGTGCAAGCGTTTGAATAGTTACGATAATTCTTTCGAGTATATTCCTCCAATATTTTTCCTCTACAGCAACTTGGCGTTGTAAATCATCATCGAAACCTCCACCTTGATTCAGAGTTCGTTCTAATTCCTTCCATTCTAAGAAAGCTAAGCGGTGAGCAAAACTATTTTCATGATCTTGGACACGTGGATTTAATTTTCGCCACGATGAAAACCTCAAAGCATTGGTAAAGAGACTCTGACTGCTCTGACAACTTTTTTGTGGGAATAAGATGCAACAAAAACAAAACAAAGCATTTTTGATCAGGGAAAAACACATCCAGGTGCGAGCGATCCGTTCGCCATTTTTCAAAGTTTTCTCAAACCAAGTTTTGGTTAATGATCGTCCAGTATAATCCTGTGGGAATTCCGCATTAATATTTTGAAGTTTGCTCGTTCCTTGTCCAACCATAAAATCGCGAAAAGATTGATCGATCTTAACAGGCCAAATTCCCACATCTTGTGTAAAAGTAGCATTCACACCACTTGCGTTTGGACTCTTGTCATCTTCAGGATCACATCGATTGATATCATTTGCAGGATCACGCAGAGGACACACGATGGGTCGAGAGCATGAAGCAAAGTGGAGTGAACTGACAAGTGACTCAAATGCACAAAAATGGGAACTCATAGCGTCGCCACTGTAAAGCTGCGGTCGCTGTGTTATACGAATGTGATTGGTCGCGAAGCGCGCGCATGTTTTCAAATTTAAATCACCGGCAAAACACTCTTCATATTTTCATTACACCGTAATGTATCACAATGTTGTGGCTACGAGAAAATATCGGATCATTAAAAACTATCTACAGTATTGATCGTTTTTATACCAAATATATCCGACCAAGTATTAGCGATTGGTCAGTAACCTAAGAATATGTACGCAAATTTGCGTGAATAATGAATAGATCATCAAAATTGTAAAAAATTATCTGGAAAATTATGAGAGGACGTGATCTACGGAGTTTGTATGTATGAGGATCATATAAAACGAAAAGGGGGCGGCAAATAATTTCTTGCCCCGGGCGCTAAATTTTCTAGGTACGCCACTGCATACAATAAAAAGAATGCTTCGACTCCAAAGAGTATACGAGACCAACGTCTTGGAACTGCCAGATCATCTGTAAGTAGGCACAATTATTTGTCTTTAGTTTTTTTTTTTTTTGTCAGGAGGAAATCTTCAAAAGACACTTGGCAGTATTTTTGGGGTTCTTACCTCACTAAGAACTCCTCATAATCAGAACCAATCTATGAACGATCGACAACAGATTTTTCTTTCTCAATAATATAATCGCTTTAAGGGAAGCTGAAACTTTTAATGCTTCTAATGACTTTTAGACCATTACCTCGTGTGGCTTGGTTCTTCTTAATCTCCGAACATTGCCTCTTGTATTTAATACGGACTCCATTTCAGAGTTGATATGACTATGCAGTTGCTGATTGTGTGATACAGCATGTTTTCTTACAACTTCTGTAACCGTTTCTATTTGTAGGTCACGATGTAAATCGCTATTTCTTATATATAATGGTGCATTTACTACTCCACGAAGGACTTTGTTTTGGAACTTTTGGATGATTTCAGTATTTGTTTTCTTTGCACAGCCCCATAATTGGATTCCATAGGTCCAAACAGGTCTTAGTACTTGTTTATAAAGTATTATTTCATTTTCGACAGATAAGTCAGAATTTCTACCGAGTAACCAGTACATCCTACTAATATTATAAACGTGAAAGTTTGTATGTGTGGATGTATGTTTGTTCCTCTTTCACGCAAAAACTACTGAATGGATTTTACTTAAACTTTCCAATAATATAGCTTATACATCAGAATAACACATAGGCTACAATTTATTCCTAAATTCCCACGGGAACGGGAACGTATACGGGAACTTAGAAACTACAACACCGATTTCAAAAATTTTTCCACTGTTAGAATGCTTTATTATTCTCGAGTAACATAAAAACTAATTCATCTCCATATTCCTAAGGTTCCCTATATTCCCACGGGAGCAGAAACGTATGCGGGAACTTTGACACTACAGCACCGATTTCAAAAATTCTTTCACCGTTAGAATGCTACACTATCCCCGAGTAACATAAGAACTAATTCATCCCCATATTCCTACGGTTCCCTATATTCCCACGGGAGCAGGAACGTATACGGGAACTTTGACACTACAGCACCGATTTCAAAAATTCTTTCACCGTTGGAATGCTCCATAATCCCGGATTAACATTAATTTTAACTTATCCACATATTCCCACGAAAACGGTCACCATATTCCGACGGGAACGGGAGTCTTTACTAATATTGAAAGTGCGAATGTAGCTATGTCGGTATGTTTTTCGTATGTCTCCCGTTCAAACTGCTAAACAGATTTTATTAAATTAGCTACAGATATGGTCTAGAACATGCGGAAGGATAAAGGCTATATATCTATCCTTATATTCCCACGGGAACGGAAATGCGAATTCAAAAACTACGGTCTCAAAAGTATTTTTAACAGGGCTACAAGGTGTTGAAATAGGAATTGAATGTTTTTTTTTGGAAATACCGCCATTTTTAAGGCTAGAAGTTTTATTTCCTAAAATTTTAAACACGCGGACGAAGTCGCGGGCACAGCTAGTTTTTCTATATTTCAAGTTGAGCTCTTCCCTTTTCTTTTTGATATGCTCTTTCCATTTTAGCTTTGCATCCAAATTCATCCTAAGGTATTTGGCCGTATTGGCGTAAGGAACAGCTTGATTGTTGATGAATATTTGTACGTAGCTTAACTTTTTATTTGTAAAGTTTATATGTGCAGATTTAGCTTCATTGAGCTTGATACGCCATTTTTTGGTCTAATCACTAACGGTGTCAACGGCATTTTGCAATTTCTCAGCAGCCTTGACGACGCACTTACTGGATGCCTGTAGTGTTGGCTCGCCAATGCACGCACGCGCTCTTGTCAGTGGTCAGATTAGAACTGAACTACTTTCCAGTTGAGCATGCACACGAGACAATCATAGATGAGATAAGAGATGAGATATCAATATACTCAATATACTTACTCATTATTGTATTGAGATTGAGCATTTTTATCCATTCTCCATAAAATATGATGTTAATACACTACAATGCCAAAATTGCAGTATCATCTGCGAAAGTAGCCATAATGGTGTTGTTATCCACTGGAATATCCTTTGTATACAGCAAATACAGGGTAGGTCCTAGGACGCTTCCTTGTGGAACACTGGCTTGTATTTTACATAGCTTTGAATATTCTTGATCATACCGTACTCTGAAGAGCCGGTTTGAGATATAAGATTTTAGTATTTCGTAGTAGATACTGCCTGGGTAGGTCCCTTTGCATTTTGTACTCTAGCCCCTCATGCCATACCTTGTCGAATGCTTGAGCAACATCTAAAAATATAGCCGAACATACTTGTTTTTCTTCTAATGCTTTTTCAACTGCATCCGTTATTATATGAACTTGGTCTGTCGTGGAATGTTTATTTCTAAATCCAAACTGATGATTTGGGATTAGATTTTTTTCTTCTATGACTTTGCTTAGTCTTTTCAGTAGCAATTTTTCAAAGACTTTTGCCATTATTGGTATAAGCGATATTATTCTGTAAGACGTCACTTCTGTTGGTGGCTTACCTTGCTTTGGTATAACAATTACTTCAGCAATTTTCCAATGATGTGGGACATATTGGGTCTTTAGGCATGTATTTATTATGAATTGGAGTTTTATGAAGGCTTTTGATGGCATTTCTTTCATAACCTGAGCAGTTATTAGATCGTATCCAGGTGATTTTTTGTTCGATAGTTGATTTCGGCACATACTTTTTATTTCTTTGAGTGTGACAATTGGTATGTAAACTTCATCGACTTTATCAATAAACTGTAAGCTGTTTTCAGATGTATTTGCTGAGAATGGCTTAAAAACATTCGCAAGATCTTCTGCAAACAGGTTAGCTTTTTCTTTCAGATTTCCGATCCAATTTCAGGCGCTTAACTGCTTTCCAGAGCGAATAATCAGTTGAAGCATCAGTCGTTAAATTTTTCAAGAATCTACTTAAAGAATCATTTTTGAATTCGTAGATTTGTTTTTTTTTTTTCAGTTCGTTGCTTAGACGGTTAAACGCTATTTTTTCTTCTGGAAATCTAGTATTTTGCCATTTTCTTCGAGCTCTTCTCTTCTCCAATATCAACTCTCTTATCTCGAAAGGGTATTTTGTTTCAGTTTGCTTCCTACTCGAGTAAGTTGGTGTACTTTCTTCTGCAGCTTGTTGAACATCGGCAATGAATTGTTCTACTTCAAGGTCGATTTGCTCTTTTGTTTCCATAGGGGATCTGAGATTTATATAGCATTCAAGCTTTTCTCTGAATTCACTCCAGTTTGTTTTATTATTTACAAGCTTAGGATTACTTTTTTCCATTATCTCTGATTCATTAAGTGATAAAATCACCGGTGTATGATCTGATGATAAGTCATAATTACCTTCAACTCTTATATGGTTTCGTTTGATACCTTTAACTATGAAAAAATCAACAAGGTCTGGTATTTTACTAGTATCCGATGGCCAGTAAGTTGGTGATCTGGAAGAATAAAACTCGCAATTGTATTTGAGGCATGCTTTGTAGAGCCTTCTGCCCTTTGTTGTTATAAGTCTGGATCCCCAATGGGTGTGCTTAGCATTGAAGTCACCGCCAACAAGGAAGTTATGTCCTAGTAGATTTAGCAGTTCTGTATAATCATCTTCAGTCGGGGAACGCCTTGGCAGGCAGTATATTGATTGAACTTGAAGTCTTTCTTTTTCATACCAATACTAATTATTGTTACTTGCATATTCTCGTTTGTAAACATAGCTGCTTCATGGTGTTTTAAGCTCTTTTTTGTCAGGATTGCCGATCCACCTCTAGCCTTATCAGCTGGATGAGGAGCGTGGTAGCAAATATAGTTTGATATTAAATCATCAAGAACCAGTCCACTTGAGAAATGAGTTTCGGACACCAGACAAATATCTATGTGTTCGATGTCTAAGAAAATTTTTCATTCTAAATATAAATATAAATATAAATGGTAAATGGATAAATGGTGTTAAAGACCGTTTGCATTCCATGTTCCAATTTTTAGTGTTCTGTCCATCATTGTTTTTTAAGAGCGACTTCTTCACTTAGCCGTTTGATGTTCAAATCCTGATTGTCAATTCGTTTAAGAATAAGTTCAAGAATTTCTTCAATGGAAGTTTCTTCATTCTTCCGCACGTTTTTAACAATCTATGAGTAGGATTTATTTTCGTCGCTGTTGCTTTTAACAGCTTCCTTCGGAAGTTCTTTCTTACGTTTATCTTCATCTTCAGGAGTTCTTTTTGTGTTTGCTGAATTGCTAGGCTTTATTTCACCGGATGTCATTTTGCTTTTGGATTTTTGAAATCTTTTAGCAACTGGACAGCCTCTATAGCTTGCAGGGTGATTACCTTGACAGTTTACACATTTTGCTTTCTGTTCTTTGCTTGATGGACAGTTTTTAGTTGCGTGTTTTCCGTCACACTTAACACAAGCAAACTCGCGGTTGCAATATTTTTGGGTGTGGCCAAATGCTTGGCATCGTTTACATTGCATAACAATTTTTGATTTTCGCAGTGGTTCAATTTTGATTTTTATGCCCAAGATTGATCGAATACTATAAACATTTTCAAGACTTTGTTTGCTGTCAAAAAATAGCGTGAATAAAGGCAGGGATCTCTTTATTATTATTGGTTCCCCAGCAGAGTTCTTAGTAGTCTCATTTTTAATGAGATTGGCTGCATCAAGGGCTTGGAAGCCTGCTTGAACAAGGTCTTCTACTAATTCTTTTGGAGAACATGAGCAATGTAGGCCTCTGGCTACTACTTTTATTGGTCTTGTGGATTTGTTTTCATACGAGTGCCACTGGATTTTATGTTTTCTTAGTTCCTCAGTGACCAGTCTATAGTCATCATCTTCCTCGACATTGACTTTCCAATTGTCTTTGTTATACGATGTATATTTGCATGCTTTTTTAGTACATTTCTCAATAATTTTCTTAAGATCTCCAAAATTTGGGAATCCTGTGATCATAATTGGTGGTGGTACAATTTTTCTGTTACCTTTAGACAAAGATTTCGGTTTAGCATTGGCTACCATATTATTTGCATTATTTTTTGTAGTACCCAAGTCTTTTTTATTTTCAGTTTTCGAGGTTTGCTGGTTCTTTGTATGCAATTCGAGGTTACCTTCCGCTTTTCGTTTTTTAGCAGTGCGCTTATTTCTTTTTCTTTCAGTTTCAAATAAAAGTTCTTCTTCGTCAGTTTGATAGACAGTTACAGTATCTTATTGACTTGTCTGAACCGTAGACCTGAGTTCCTTGTCAAATAGGGACACCTTTTCTTAGAGTCTTTTTACTTGCTCCTGAAGACTTTGAACTAAGGTTTCAAGTTTCTTTCTTGCTGCTATTTCCTTTTGCCATTCATCAAACTAATCTTTTGATTCGGTTTGGCAGTTTTCTTTGAGACTCTGTTGTCTTGCAGTGTCGATCATTTCAGAGACATTGGTTTCTTTTTAGCCAATGACTTTTACGTCATTTATCTTAGTTGCGGTTTTCGATGGTGTAACCCTTTGGGAATAGTTTTTTGGGGGAGTTCTCTGTATTTTCGTACTCCGTTTTTCAAAATTTTTAAGCAATAAGTGGTCCTCTTTAGATCTCTTTAGAGAGTGGATTTTCCAGTTTTGCTGGAGTGCCACCTGGGGTAATAAATCTGTTTGTTTGGTTCATTGCCATAAATTATTTAAACTTTTTTTTTTTATGATACAAATAGGTCAGTTACTTCTATTCGCATTTTATATTCAGCCGTCCCACTGGGATCAGACGCTGACCAGTGTGCCGCACAATATGTGTCAGACGCTCTTGGATTTATTGTTGGGCTGGTACATTCAGAGTGATATTTTTCTTTCTTTGCTCCTAGTTCCTGAAAAGATAACTCAGGTGACACAGCTCGTGGATCAATTGATTAAACGCTCGTCGTTAGTCGGTTATCCAGCGAGCACCACTTGGAGGTGACGATGCGATTTTGCTCCGCCAAATTAGTTTGTCTTTAGTGCAAATTCTTTTACAACTTTTTAATTTTTGAAGTTTCCGATCAGATTTTAGGCTGAATAAGGAGGCTTTTGTTTTCATGCTAAGCAAATTAGAGGCAGAATTCCGAAATATAAGCACCTCTTCAATTCCTCTTATTGTTAAATTGACTTGTGCTCTAAGATTTTTTGCCAGTGGGAGTTATCAAAGCAGCGTTGGAAATGATTTTGATTTAGGTTTGTCAAAACCTTCTGTTTCCATAGTGCTGAAAGAAGTGGTGTCTGCAATTGAGGACAAGCAATGTTCTATGAGGATTAGTATCGACATTGGGAGACCCCAATGAAAAGCAAAACGCGCGCAACTACGTCTTTTGAACATCCAGGTTACCAGGAGTAGTTGGATGTGTTGATCATCAATATCTAAAGGATATTACAGTTTGAACGCTATGATAGTTACTATCTTTTAGTTTGCTTTTTGTTTTTAATTGCAAAGTTTTAAGGCCTGTGGCCATAACATGTGCATACGCTATGTTCTCAAGATATCCTGACTCAATGTATCCTGGATCGACACATGATTCCTTTGTGTGGAACTCCAGCCATTTTAACTCAGTTCTAGAATCATGGTATCAAAGAGGAGAACGTGCAATGTACCTTGGTAAGTTGAAATTCATTTTTTATGTTATTTATTCGTTCAATAGCCTTTTTTAACTTTTAGGAGACGCCGCACTGGTTATCCGCTTTCGCCTTCCTTGCTTACTCCTTACGGGAACGTCCAGTACTCACGTTCGAGGCAGGCTTTGTTTAACAAGCAGCACGCCAAATAGACCAGGGTCGATAATTTTTGAAACAAAAAAAAATTATAGTAGAATGAAACAAATTGGAAAATGTAGAAAATAAATCAAAAGAAAAAGGAAAAATAAATTACGGGCGATCTGAGGTCGGGAAGGGGGAGGGGGGGGGGGAGTATTTAAGGGTAAAAATTGGTTAATCTCGATTTCCGGTAAAACGGCAAGTCTTAGGAAAAAAAGTTAAATAGCAAAGTTGTAGGTATGAAAAAGATCTAAAACTTTTGTTCAGACATTTTTTTCACATAACCTCAAAATGTATGTGAAAAATTCGAATAACTGAGTTTTTGGTTTTTTATTTTTATCTTTTGCAAAAAAACTTATTTTTTCACGAAATTTAGTGAAAACATACCTTTATATATTCCAAACATACAGTAATTTTTTTGATTTAAAATATTTATTTTTTCAGCTTATTTTGACAAAATATCGAAAAATCACCCTAATTTTCAATCGAAAAATCTCACGTCAAAATATCTGCTTTTTTAAAAAAATTGGTGTGTTTCTTATTCGTTGAAATCTCTACTTTCAGATGGTTAAAAAAATATACATTACTATGGTAAATGTTCTCAGAAAATGCAAAAAATGAAAAAACCCAAATCCAAATAAATTTTTTTTTATTTTTAAGAAATTTAAAATTTACACTTTAATTACTAGAAAACGTAAGATTTCATGTTATACTGATTAACAAAAAAATTGCTAAGCGAAATATACTACTATGATGAACAACCACATATCAGAGTTGTAAAAACTGCAGTCTTTTTGGTACTGCAGTTAAGTCACGAATAAGACTAATTTTTTTAGTCTTTTAACTTTGATAAGTACTTTAACTGCAAAAAAGCAGTCAGCAGTTAGTACTAACTTTTTGACTGTGCAGTTAATCAGTGCAGTTAATTGACAAAAAGTTAATTAACTGCCGTACATTTAACTGGCCTTAGTCTTTTTAGTCAATAAAAATTCTTTTGTACTGGTGTGATTAAATTTTTAGTCAGCAAGTCTTTTGACTGTAGTGAATTAACTTTTAGTCATTTAACTTTTTTTTAGTCTTTTGACTTTTTTTTAGTCATTTAACTTTTTTAAGTCTTTTGACTGCAGTTAATGTTCCGAAAGACTTTGATTCTTTCTTTTTCTGTTTTTTGACGAGAATAGTTCAGAAAACCCCATTTATTCAAATTTTGTACGAAATCTGTATGATCTACTATTATATATTTCCTGTGACCCACAGGAACATTAACTGCAGTCAAAAGACTTAAAAAAGTTAAATGACTAAAAAAAAAGTCAAAAGACTAAAAAAAAGTTAAATGACTAAAAGTTAATTCACTACAGTCAAAAGACTTGCTGACTAAAAATTTAATCACACCAGTACAAAAGAATTTTTATTGACTAAAAAGACTAAGACCAGTTAAATGTACTGCAGTTTATTAACTTTTAGTCAATTAACTGCACTGATTAACTGCACAGTCAAAAAGTTAGTACTAACTGCTGACTGCTTTGTTGCAGTTAAAAGACTGGTCACAGTAGATTAACTGCATTCAAAAGATAAGTTAATTAACTGCGACTGCACAAGTACTAGTACCAAAAAGACTGCAGTCTTTACAACTCTGCCACATATGCATTGTGCATGTCGTCGACGGTGGATTTTTACTGCACAAAGTAATTTGGCAGAAAAATGAAACGGTGGAAGAGATCATTAATAAATATTTGAGCTATGTACAAAAACATTTCGCAGCAAGCAGCTATATCGTTTTTGATGGGTACCCCGAAATTGAAAAATTAGTTACTGTGACAACAGTACCAGCAGCTAATTCAACTAAAAGAGGAGAACGTAATCGTAGAAAAACCTCAGACAATATTCCAGAGTTCGATTATCAAAACCATACAAAAATACCATTTTCGCAAGAAAAATTTTTATCTTACGAGAAAAACAAGGACAGAATAATAAAAACGCTAATAAAAAGATTACAGTCACAAGGATTTTCCTGCAAACAAGCAGAAGAAGATACTGATGCTGACGTTATTAAGACCTCGATAGAAATTGCTAGAGATACTAATAAAACTATCATTGTTGTGGGTCAAGATATTGATCTGTTAAATTAAATCAATTAAATTCTAACAAACATGATATTCATTTTCTCAAGCCAGGTTCTGGTACTATAAAATATCTTTTTTTCACATCTAATAGTTTCAAATATGAATCCTTAAAAAATATCGTTGCATTTCTCCATTGTTTTTCTGGTTGCGATACAACATCTGGTTTTGCCGGAAAGGAAAGAAAAGTATCGTCAACTCTTTATTAGCCGATAAAAATGTGTTAACTTTGGCCAATATTTTTTATAAAAAAGATGCGAACAAAGAACATGTAAAAAAAAATGGATTACAATTAATCAAATCTATTTATAAATGTAAAAATGATATAACACTGAACCAATTAAGATTTCAAAAATATCAATTGGCAAGAATTAAATCTTCTTTCATATTGGCCAATCTCCCACCCACAGAAGGTGCAGCAGAACAACATTGTTACAGGGCATATTATCAGCTTCAGACTTGGCTGGGTAACGAACTGACAGCAACATGTTGGGGCTGGAAGCAACATCAACGCGGCATTATGCCCAAATTTACAGACAAGGAATTAATTCCCGAAATATTGCTTAAAACTATTTGCTGCAGCTGTGAAACTGGATGTAAAGGTTCAAAATGTGGCTGCCGAAAACATGGTTTGAAATGCACAAATTTATGCTCAAATTGTCATGGTTCTGAAACATGCTACAATGTAGAAGAAAAAACCTACGAGGAAGTTGATGATTCGGATGAAATTGTGGATGAAGAACTAATGCAAACCGGAAATAATATTGGAGACGAAGATGGTGATGGTCTCGAAGATTTCGAAGATCCACTAAAATCGGGACGTTTTGTCGAATCAAATGATGAACAAATGCCATCAAAGAAACAAAAACTAATGGAGAAGTAATTTAAATGCAATATAAAGCATTGATAAATATGAAGATTTTTGACAGAAAAAAAAACAAAATAAAAAAAAATAAAAAATATATATATATAATACAAAAAACAAAAAAAAAAATTACAAAATACAAAAAAAAAAAAAATTACAAAATACAAAACATCAAAAAAAAAAAAAAATTTATTCGGATTTGGGTTTTTTCATTTTTTGCATTTTCTGAGAACATTTACCATAGTAATGTATATTTTTTTTGTAACCATCGAAAGTAGAGATTTCAACGAATAAGAAACATACAATTTTTTTTAAAAAGCAGATATTTTGACGTGAGATTTTTCGATTGAAAATTAGGGTGATTTTTCGATATTTTGTCAAAATAAGCTGAAAAAATAAATATTTTAAATCAAAAAAATTACTGTATGTTTGGAATATATAAAGGTATGTTTTCACTAAATTTCGTAAAAAAATAAGTTTTTTTGCAAAAGATAAAAATAAAAAACCAAAAACTCAGTTATTCGAATTTTTCACATACATTTTGAGGTTATGTGAAAAAAATGTCTGAACAAAAGTTTTAGATCTTTTTCATACCTACAACTTTGCCATTTAACTTTTTTTCCTAAGACTTGCCGTTTTACCGGAAATCGAGATTAACCAATTTTCACCCTTAAATACTCCCCCCCTCCCCCTTCCCGACCTCAGATCGCCAGTAATTTATTTTTCTTTTTTTTTGGTTTATTCTCTACCTTTTCCAAAAGGTTTCATTCTACTATAATTTTTTTTCTTTTTTGACCATTTTAAAAATTATCGACCCTGGTCTAAAAGCGAGGAATATTATAGAAAAGACTATTTTTATCCTAAAGAAGTAAAGCGCCGATTTCGCTGCCTTTTGAATGGAAGGAAAATGCATTACGCTCCTTTAAAGGCCAAACAAATTGTAAATACTTGCTGTGCATTAAACAATATTTGTTACAATATTTGTTTATGATATCGAATAGAAGAACCAGAGATAGTATTAGAAGAAATAATTCCACCAGTAGAAGGTGGACAGCTCGAAGCAATAAACAACACAGAAGCCGTACGCCGAAGAGACGAAATAATGGAAATGCTGTAACTTAAACAACAATAGATTTTTTTTATTTTAAATAATGTATTTTGGATTCTTAAAAGAAAAATAAATAGATAAAATATTTTTTCGAAAACTCAAATAATTTTTCCTTAAAAACTGAAAATAAAAAAGGATAAAAACTAAAAGAATTCATTCACAGCAAAAAATATAACACAAACAAAGTAACTTAACAATTACACAAAAAAGACATATTATGAACGATAAATTTTTTAAATTGAACTTCAGAGTCTCCAACTCCAGCTTTCTAGCTTCCATATCTAGATGTTCAACGTATCGTCGGTTCTTATCATTGTTTTCCTTTTCTTTACGCTTCTCGACGGCTTTTAGTAAACATAATTTTTCTTTTTTGATTTCATAAGGCTTGCGTGTGTATCTGGCGATGTCGGCCAATGAACTTTTTTTTGTCGTTTTCGATACTGATCAGGTCTGCCTGTGATTTTGTTTGTTGTTGCCACAAACAAATGCGTTCGTTTTCAGTGCAGCCATTTTTTCCAGGGTGGTGGTGGTGGTTGGGTGGCGACTTCCACAGAATCTTCCTGTGCAATGACTTGGGCATCCAGTGGTACTTCTCTATATTCTTTTTGATTCCTTTTCGAGGAACCAAACTCTCCGACACCTCTTGCTAAGTCGGTGTTGGACCCCATCAATTCGACCAGCTTTTCGAATTGAACTCTGTTAGTTCTCTTGCAGTTGAAAAATAAAATAATTAATTTATGTTGTTTATAACAAACAACAAAACAACAAATCAATGACTTACTGCTGATCCTTAACAAATTTCACCCCAAGATACAATTACCGTTGAAAATGAGAAAAATTGTGCAATATCGTTTCTTGACGTAAAACCCATGCGCTAGAACAACCAACTTACTTTAGAGTGATTCCAAAAAGAATCTGCTTCAGGAAGACTAATCAATTTTAAGTCCAACCATCCAAACCACATAAGACTTAACACTGCCCCAATCTAATACACAAAGTTTTCACAATCAGTGATGAAAACTTCCATCTCAAAAAATGAGAGAATAATTACAAACATCCTGATTGACAACGGCCATCCTATCCCAACGATTCGTGAATTGTTTCACAAACAAAAACACAATATCACAATACTCTTAAGAAATCACCCGTTATTACAAAATGCAATATGTATTTACATTGTTCTGTTTTCCGAAATTTTCCTTAGCTCCTTATCGGTCGACTTCTTTTCACGTTATGCTTGTTGTTCGACAAAAAACAACATGAAGGGCATTCAATTTAACGAACGTTCGATAACCACAATAGGGTGAGATCACATTTCGAAAATCATTCGACAACGGTAATTGTATCTTGGGGTCATTGATTTGTTGTTTTTCAACTATTGCGAATATGTCATCAACGTATTTAGCTATGAAGCTTGGTTTTATTGTAGAGGAATCAAAATAATCATCAAGCACGAAGTCCATCACAATATCAGCAACAGTTGGCGAAAGAGGGTTTCCCATTAGCATTCTAAAAGTTTGTTTGTATGTGTCGGTTTTGAATTGTAGAAAATTGTTTTCTTTGTTATATTGATCGCCAGTTGCGTGGGAAAATTGGTAAAAAGCGATACAACATCAAAAGAAATTAAAACTTCAGTCTCTTTTAGTTTAATCGTTTTTATTTTATTCACAAATTCGAAAGAATTTCTTACAGTGTACTTTGAGTTGTTTGTTATACATTGTAAAATCCTACCAACAAATTTCGCTAGCTCATACCATGGCAATTTCATAGACGATATGATCGGTCGCATGGGCATATTTTGTTTATGTATTTTCGGTAGTTCGTAGATGGAGGGGAGTTGCGCGGTGTAAGTTGTAATTTTTGATTTTTCTCTATCATCTTTAAATTTGTTGTTGTATAGCCACTTTACAAGAACATTATTACGAGTTTGTAATGCTGTAGTTGTATTTTGCCTTACTCGCCAAATCGCCAATATATGTTACGTTCTGATAAGGGTTGACTCATTTTCTCATCATTCTCTTCTCGCAGCATCGCAACTCGCAACCGTCACATTGCTTTGTCAGCTGAAATAATCACAATGTTTTAATGTTGTTTAAGAAAAGAGATTTCTTTTTTGTTTACATACTTAGAATATTGGTCATTGTGTTGATATTGATAACGCTGAAAAGAGTGAAGCATATTACAGTATTTTGCTCTGACTACATGTCTTGTTCTCTTTCATCCTGTACTTTTCTTATTAATTCTTCCCCATCGGCTATTAAGGCTAGGTGTCCCTTGCATTTTTCGTTAAAATTTGAAAGGTGCGTTGACTTATTGCTTCATAACTTTTGCAATTTTCTTGATAATTTTATGAAACAAAATGTATTGCAAAGATAATAAACACACAAACATTTGTGTATCATTCAAATACTTACTTACTTAGGTGGGCATTACAGTTCGGGGTGAACCTGGGCCTCAACCAACATCCTTCTATAACGATTTCGATTTCGGGCGAGCTCTCTCCAGTTTCGCACTCCAAGTCGGTTGAGGTCTTCATCCACTTGATTGCGCCACCTAAGATGAGGTCTTCCCTTTCCGCGATTTCCCTGTAATGTGCTTTCGAACACCCGACGAGCCGGAGCGTTTGGGTCCATCCGCTCTACATGGCCCAACCATCGTAGCCTCGCGATGCGTACTCTTCTGGCTATGCCCATGTCGCGGTACAGCTTTTACAGCTCGTTGTTGTATCTTCTTCTCCACATATTGTCTTCGCATACCAAAGATCATTCGGAAAATTTTTCTTTCGAAACGACCAAGAGTTTCCTCATCCGCTTTCGATATGGTCCATGCTTCCGCGCCGTACAGCAGGACTGGGATGATCAAGGTCTTATACAAGGTCACCTTGGTTTTTCTAGAGAGGGTTTTGTTTCTCAATTGCCTTCTTAACCCAAAGAAGCAACGGTTGGCAAGAGTTATTCTCCGTTTGATCTCCGCACTGATGTTGTTTTCCGTGTCTATAGCGGATCCTAGGTAGACGAAGTCCTGTACTACCTCGAAGTTATGTCTGTCTATTGTGACGAATTGTCCAATTCGTCGATGTTCTGTGTCCTTGTTTGATGACAGCATATACTTCGTTTTGCCCTCATTAACCATCAAACCCATTTTTGCCGCTTCTGTTTCAATACTCGCAAAAGCACCTATGAAATCGCGCTTTTTTCTTCCCATTACGTCAATATCGTCTGCATAGGCGAGTAATTGTACAGACTTTTGAAAGATTGTTCCTCTGGTGTTGACGTTTGAGTTTCTTACAATCTGTTCAAGTATGATGTTGAAGAAATCGCATGACAGTTTGTCGCCTTGCCTAAAGCCTTTTTCGACATCAAAGGACTCGGTGAGTTCTTTACCGACCTTGACGGAGCAGCGTGAATTTTCCAAAGTCATCCTGCATAGTCGTACGAGCTTTGCAGGGATGCCGAAACTAGACATGGCTCTGTACAGCTCGTCTCTGTAGATACTGTCATACGCGGCCTTGAAATCGATAAAGAGGTGGTGAATATCGATATTGCGTTCTCGGGTTTTTTCCAAGATCTGCCGTAATATGAAAATTTGGTCTATTGTGGACTTCTCTGGTCTAAAACCACATTGATAAGGATCTATCAAGTTGTTGACGTGGGGTTTCAGACGTTCACATATTACAGCAGACAAGATCTTATAAGCGACGTTAAGGAGGCTTATCCCTCTGTAATTGGCGCAATTGTGAGGGTCTCCCTTCTTTAGGATCGGGCATACGATACTGAGGTTCCATTCATCGGGCATGCTTTCTTCCGACCATATCATGCAGGTCAGCTGGTGCATGCTCCTTTCCAACTGATGTCCAGCTGCCTTGAAAAGTTCGGCATCAAGGCCATCTACACCTGCAGTCTTATTTGATTTAAGTTTGCATATGGCTTAACCTCTTCTAGGTCGGGAGTACGGCATTCTTGATCATCGTCCAAGCTGAATGGGGCAATCTGCCTGACAGAGGAATTTGTGTCCTCATCGCCGTTAAGCAGTCTGCAGAAATGATCTTTCCAGATCCTCAGTAGCGACTGTGACTCTATAACTATGTTTCCCTGCTGGTATTTACAGGCTTGAGTTCGGGACTTGCCACCCTGGCAGAATCTTTTTACCTTTTGGTAAAACTTCCGAATCTCGTTCCTGTCATGGCACCTCTCGATTTCCTCAAACGAGCTTTTCTCATGCTGCTTCTTTTTCTTTTTGAGAAGTCGGTGTTCTTCCCTTCTTTTCTCCTTGTAGATCTCGTTATACTGATCGTAAGCAGCCCTTGTTCGTTGTTGCATCAGCATTTGACGTGCTTGCATTCTTCATCAAACCATGGGTTTCGTTTTGGTGGCCGAGTGAAACCCAGAACCTCAGAAGCAGCGGTTCTGATGGCTTCTTGGCATTGCTGCCACTGGTCTTCAATGCTTAATGCTGGCGGCATGGGATTCAAGGATAATTGAAGGGACACTCGATTGGAAAAGGCACTGGCAATCTCTTGCGATTGTAGCTTTCCGACGTCATATCTCTTCACAGCGTTAGTTCGCGCTGGTCGTGAACAAAATATCCTCATTCGTACCTTGGCTACAAAAAGGTAGTGGTCCGAGTCAAAGTTGGCCCCTCGGAAAGTTCGGACATCTAGAGCACTGGAAGAGTGCCTTGCGTCGATCGCAACACGGTCAATTTGGTTGACGGTTAATTGATCTGGGGATCGCCATGTGCCTTTATGAATTTTGAGATGCGGGAAGCGCGTACTACTTACAACAAGATTCAGCCCCGCAGCAAAATCGATTAGCCTCAGTCCGTTTTCGGAGGTTTTGTCATGGAGGCTATGCTTACCGATTGTGCTTCCAAAGATGTCCTCCTTCCCTAGCTTTGCGTTAAAATCGCCAAGAACGATTTTCACGTCGTGTCTAGGGCACTGCTCATACGTTTCTTCCAGGAGCTCGTAGAAACAGTCTTTGGAATCGTCGTCTTTCTCTTCTGTGGGGGCGTGGGCGCATATAAGGCTAATGTTGGCGAATTTAGCCCTGATGCGGATGGTCATTATACGCTCATTGACTGGATTTTGGCTAATCACCTTATCCCTGAGTCTGAGTATCATTCAAATGCTGAAAGTTATTCCCTAACGGTTTTTATGGGGACCGTACCGTTTTTTTTTATTGAAAATTTCGATTTGTTCACTATTTTGGTCGGGGCATCCGTATTTATGAACTTTTTATTTTTTTCTTTTTCGTTTTATAACTAGAAAATATATATGCAACTAACCTATGAGCGTTTTTTTTTCAAATTTTGTCTCCTTATATGAAAAAAGCCTTCGTCAATTTGCTGTAATTTTTCAGTTTTCAGCATACTCTTATGGTAATAACTTTGACGTTTATTAATATTTTTTCATTATATAAAAAGGAAATAGTAGATAGATATCAGGTTCATGTTATAAGATCATTGGTAATAGTTTGAAGTGTTTTGAAACAGGTGTTGATGAGAAGTTGGTGAAACTGCCTTTTTTTAGCTTATAAAGCATGGGGCAAGGCGTGGGTGTTTTCAAGTACATATATATATGTATACATTTTTTTGAAGGTAATAAAGCTCCTGAACTAACCTCCGAGCCCAAAATCAATATTTTTTTCTCCACACCGCTAAAATTCAACTTCAATAAAGTCATATTTGCAAACAATTTTTGAAAAACGAGAAGCCAAAAGAACCTCAATTTTTTGTTATTATTTTTCTTTGATATAATCTTAATTAGTTTCAATAAAGAAATATACTATTGTGGTCACAGATTTTGGAATATTAATTCTAGAAAAACTGTCTTCTTTGGGTTTCTTACTAGAAAAACTTGCTAAGAAACATATACATATGCATTTCAGTTCGAAGCAAATCCGCCACCAATTTTAGCGCCGTTTTCTCTTTTTTTGGTCTGTTCTCTGTGATTTGCAAAAGGAGTATCGCTCAAATGATCTTATGCATTCCGTCATACATATCATTTATATTCTATACCTATGACCTTATTTTGTGATCTTTTGTGCTATTCATTTCTCATGACAAACTGTGTGCCTGATGTTTTTTTTTTTGCTGTAGCTTGCATTGTAAAAAAAAGTGTGAAATGAGGAAGGATTGAAAGAAACGGACATAGCCATACGCACAAAGGGAAAGGGGTGAGAAAATAGCACCACTGCACTAATAGAATGGAATTCCATGGTCAAGTGTACGCAACTTGATGAGAGTGTGTCTCAATTTTTTCTTCAGCTAAAAATTTTGTATTTGACTAGGTACCTAGTTATTTTGTGTTTGAGAACTTCTATTGTTTTGTTGATGACATAACGCGGTTGGCATGAAAATGTATGTAGGTATAGGTCAGTAACTTACATAGGCGTATAGGATTCAACTTATTTGGAATAAGATATGCGTTTGGGTAAGGTGTATGCGAAATAATTTTTTTAACTTTGTTTCAAAGCTGTTGGTTTTACTATTCTTTCGTTATTGGTTTGTATTTGTATATTTTATTTATTTTATTTTTGTTTCATATTGTGCATGTGGGAAGGCAAGCTGAGGGTGGATAAGTGTGGGTAGGTAGGTAAAAATACATATCCGGAGGTTTATGGGCATTTAATTGCAATTCAGCGTCTTCTTTATTTCTGATAAAGAAGGAACTTTTTTGTATTTGATAATTCTTTCAATTTAAAATAAATTATACATTGAGAGTTACAGTGTAATTTTCTGTAAATTGTGTTGTGCTGATCGTTAGATACATGTTGAATTTGAATTGGTATAATATTTAACAAAGTGTTCGTGTCTACTTTTGTTTATTCGTGCTGGTGATAACATTTTAGCCCATTCATTCAACATAACAAAACTTGTAAAAATGTCTCAAAAATCTGTCAAAGTCGTTTTAAAAATAGCAGTTAAAAAAAGTCTTATACTTTCACAGTTATAAGCGGACCTAAAACTTTTTTCTCAGAACTGTGTTTTTCAGACTTTCCTCTATACTATCTAAAGTAAGTAATTTTGCTTTATTTCATGGTAACGCTATTTTATACAATTATTAAGAATATTCAAGAAATATTTTATATATATTACAGAAAAATGTACATGTTCGTATAAAATTAAAATTAATATTAATAAAAAAGGAGCATAAGATAAAATAGTTAGGACTATTCTATTGACGAAGTGTCAAGAGGTGAATAATCCGTTAATTGAAATGAGTTTATTCAAGAGAATGGATAACATAGTTCTATCTATCTATACTATCTCAAAAGCTTGTTTACCGAATGACTTGAAATTTGAAGGGTACACTCAGCAAATGTACTATGTGTGCATAGAATCACTATCAACCAAATATTCCCAAATTTACGACTTTTTTTTAGCAAAAAACTAAAAAAACCAACGCAAATTCGTAACTATTGGTAAAGGTGTAGATAATGACTCCACCCCCGGAGGGGTGGGGTAAAGTTGGGGGTGATAGGGGGTGCCTCCCACAACAACCTCCAAGTGCAAATAGGTGGCGGTCACGCCCCCAAAAATAGTTACAACCCCCATTTCATGAAATTTGATTAATTTGATGAATTTTATAAAATGTACAGGAGTTCCTCCGGCGTGGGGAAAAGTTGGAGAGGGTATAGGATGTCCCCCACATCCCAAAACATCCTCATAGTGCAAACACGTTGCATTTACCCACCCCATTCGAAAAAGTTATACCCCCCCATATCAGAAAATTTGATGAATTTAATAAAATTTAATTCATCAGCACAAAATTTGTTTGGGGATGGGAGAAACATGGTGGTGTTGGAGGGTGCCCCCTAACAACTTCAAACAGGTGTCGCTCAACCCCTTCAAAATTTTTTTATTTTAATAATAATAGCCAAAAATTCGCGCGAATTTTTCATTATTCATTAGTCATTATGTACACCTTTACCTAACTATTTTTTCCAAATATTTACCAAAAGTCCAATTTTGTATAGTATATTCATTTCATAATAGTTCATGCCATGCATTTAGGATTGCAGATGCAAACGACGATATTTGATTTCGACAAGCCAGTTGGAATCGTGGAGGAATTGCGAGTTCATGTTTTGAAGCGGGGTATTCAGAGAACTATAACTCATATTCTACCTTATATTTTTAGCTTAAGACTCATATTTATCAGTCGATATAATTATATGTTAGTAAATTATAGTAAATTTAAAGTTCTATCTATTTACTGGTCATTGAAAAAAAATCCTAAGAACTCCCACAAAAAACAGGCCGTTTCATAAGATGACTTCTTTAAATCTCAATTTGCTTGGTTATGGCCCACAAGATTACTGTTTTTGTTCAAATTTCAAGTGAAAAAAAAAATAATAATAATTGTAACGGAAAATTTTTAAAATCAAATTTAACTTGAAAAATTTTGAATTTTCTTAAAGAATTTTTTGTCCTTCGATTGCATTTTTCAAAAAACATCCATTCCTTTATTTTCTTAAAATATATCTTCTTGCAAATGAAATTTAAATGGATAATGGAAAATAAAATAATAAAAATAAATAAATGAAAAAAAAAAATTTGTATTATCTAAGTTCCTACCTCCCAAGTTATCCCCTTTTTCATTAATTTTGCTGATCAAACTAAGCCCAGAAACTGACCTACATTTAAATCACACTAATATCATGTTTTCCACATCCGCAAAAACACAAGATAAGAAATATCGACCTACAACATCTTCATAATTTGTAATTATCTGTATTTATCTCAGCAAGCTAACTGACAAAAAAAGGACCGGTTTTCTTACTTTCCTGACTTGACACAATATTTCTATTCTTAACCCATCCAAAAACAAGAAATCGTAAAAAATGTTCATTCGGACATATTGTGTACATACATATATCTTCATCAGTGTGCCTTATGAATGATATCTGTTTTTTTTATATGCCTACATGCACAGCGAATGCTCGTATAATTCTCACCCCTTTGACTGCTATTATACGGTGAAATTTGTTGCACGAAACTGTACGAACACCATAAGTGCAAAAGAGAACGAAAGTTCGAAAAACAGAGATGGACAATGTGCTACCGTTTGTCGCATGGGTTATGGTTTCGTGAAACAGCTTTGACGTTTCTCTTTGGGCTCGTTCGAGAACCTATCGGATAGCCTATCTCGGATAGCCGTATCTTGGATACCTTTTTGAACGATCCAGATATCTTTTTCCAGATTGCTGCAGACAACAGCTGTGAAATATTAAAATTCGACTTTTGAAAACAGAAAAACAATCAAAATATCATTGCTAGACGATTATAACTTATTTTTTTCAATTTCCCATCCGTTTTAAAAGACTTATGCTGAAATAAATACACACCAAAACAAAAAATCAACATGAAAAGAAATAAAAATTAATTTTCTATCAGCTGATCACTTGATTAGAAAGGTATACCAAAAATACTCGGATACCTTAGATAGCTTTTTAGTTGAAATGGGAGTGTGACTCTGTTAAAAGTTTAACACGTAAACAACAACAACAAGCTATCCGGATACGATTCTCGAACGCCCCCTTTGTCTTTGTTCGTGTTTCTGTTTATTCTGTTTCATTTGGTTCAATAATAAGTAATAATACTAATAATAATGACTTTTTTGTTTTTCAATTGCCAATTAAAGAGGTTTTGAAGCAACCAGGCACTACTAGATAACTATTTTTCCCCAAAAATAAAAACACCGAATGAAAGATAAAGAGAAATGTGAAACTAGTTTCATGAAACTGAATTTCATCATGTAATAACACTTGCGACACGGGATGACAGAACAAAGAAGAATTCGAAGTATTTTCGTTCAACAAATTTCACCGTATAATAGCAGTCTTTGTTCTGCTTATGCAAGTGCGTAATTCTTTTCTAGTTTCTGGCTGTTGCCGAGACCAAAAAATAGAGAAAAGAGGGAGAATTTGAAATCAGACACGACGATGGCAAGAGGGATCACTTTTAAGAGAATAAAATGATTTACTATATCAAGCAAACACTTTTACATGAGTTCTGAGTTCGCCAAAAAAGTCCACCTAGCCTTAAGGCCGTCGTCGCGTGTGATTTCAAATTCTTCCTCTCTCTCTTTTTGGTCTCGGCAACAGCCAGAAACTAGAAAAGAATTACGCACTTGCATAAGCAGAACCAGCGTTACCGTTGGATATTTTTGAAAAGTAGCAAAAAAAGTGGCACTCGAGAAAAAAAGGTGGCACTTGAAATTAAAAACGAAACACCATATAATGTATGAAAAAATTTCACACATCTCAACGAATTCATAGGAGTTGAAGAAAACACATAACCTTAACAATCATTTTAAGGTTTATTGCAACTCATTCTTTCATTTTTTCAACTCATTTTTTATTGATATTTCAACACAACTAAATAAATAATAGTTTGAATAAATAATAAAAAAGAGATAAATAATAATTTATTAAAAAGAATTCGTATTACTCTTTACTTTCTTGTAATGGTTGTTTCCCTATATTTTTTTATAAGAAGCTCATCAGGGCTCCATTCAGGTGTGTCACATTTGCTTACTAAATTTAAGGAATCCAACATATTTTCGCAAATTTCAGTTTTTAATCTGTTGGTGTGAACACTTTTCATCACAGTTGTCTTGGAAAAAACCTTCTCAGCGCAGGCACTGCTATGAGGCAAGGTTCATATTTTTGCAACAAATTCATATAAGTCGGAAAATAGGTATTCATTCAAATTTTTTTTAATGTTACCCATTTCAAACCAAAAAATTTATATTGTTCGATTACCTTTTCGGGACTTATAGTAGAATTACTAAGAACGGAAACTAGTATAAAATAAGTGAGCTCTTATTTCGACTTGATTACTTTGGGTTGGGGTCTTAATGCCTCCTAATAGAAAGTTTTTCATTTTTGATGTCAAATCGATTAAATATTTCATCCCAAAGTATTTTATAATAGCTTTGAATATTTTTCTTAATTAAAACAAGTTCAATTTCCGTTAATCTTTGACTTACAACACAATTTTCGGCTTCAGAACCAATGTATATATACGAGGTCTTCCCCTTCCGCGATTTCCCTGCAACAATCTTTCGAAAACCCGTCGAGACGGAGCGTTTGGCTCCATCCGCTATACATGGGCCAACCATCGTAGCCTCACGATGCGTACTCTTCTGGCTATGCCCATGTCGCGGTACAGCTCCTACAGCTCGTTGTTGTATCTTCTTCTCCACATATTGTCTTCGCATACGGGACCAAAGATCATTCAGAATTTTTCTTTCGAAACGATCAAATGTTTACGGCTTTACGGCGCGGAAGCATGGGCTTTATATCCCGCTTTGGATAAGGTCCATGCTTCCGCGCAGTAAAGCAGGACTGGGATGATTAAGGTCTTATACAGGGTTACCTTGATTTTTCTGGAGAGGGTTTTGTTTCTCAATTGCCTTCTTAACCCAAAGAAGCAACGGTTGGCAAGAGTTATTTGATCTCCGCACTAATATTGTTTTCCGTGTCTATAGCGGATCCTAGGTAGACGAAGTCCTGTACTACCTCGAAATTATGTCTGTCTGTTGTGACGTTCTGTCCAATTCGTCGATGTTCAGTGTCTGTACACAATATGTCCGAATGAAAATTTTTTACGATTTCTTGTTTTTGGATGGGTTAAGAATGGAAATATTGTGTCAAGTCAGGAAATTAAAAAAACCGGTTACTTTTTTTGTCAGTTTGCTTACTTGCTGAGATAAAATACAGATAATTACAAATAAAGAAGATGTTGTAGCTTGTAGAGTCATTTGGGGTAAGAGCGCGCAGTGGGTAAGAGCGCGCACTGCTTATTTCCTTGGCTGTGTAAAAAATAATCGAAAACAAAAAATAAGGAAATGAGAAGCTTGCAAGACATCAACAAAAAAAGTCCTTTGCGAGTGTGTGCGCAACTAGATTAAAAAGATATAGGGGTTGGAAAAAAAACGTGTCAAACCAAAAAAAAAAAGCGCTGGCAGAAAAGTTTGTGGCGACGGCGTGGCTGCACTATATATCGTGAGTAGCATATTTTTGTAATAAGTGAACATTTAAGCTTCAATCAAGCTTAAAATTTTGCAAAATTTGTGTTATTTTCTATTAAGTTTTATAAAAACAAAAAAAAGTAGCTTTGTGGGTAAAATCGCGCAGTGCTCTTGTGGGTAAGAGCGCGCAGTGCGCAATCTTACCCCGTATTGAAATTTTCGTTTTTCAACTCTGTTTTCATTTTTTTAACTCTCCATCTCCACATTATAAAAATTTAGATTGCAGAAGTTTTCCGAAAATGGGTCGAACTTAACAAAGAAAAACACAAAAACTACAAATTAAAAAACCACATTGTAGATTTAACTTACTTTATTTAATTTATTTTATTTTGTTTATTTATCTTTTATTAAAAAAAGTGAAGGCTGTATCAAAAATTTCTATGAATTTCCAAACACAAAGGCTGCAATATTTTAATAAAAAATATCTTATTTTATAGTCTTTGTTAAGTTAATTTTTGTTTTGTTTTCTGAATTGAATTCGTTTAAAAGGAATAAGATATGAGTCTTATTTCTTGTAAGTAATTGAATTAAGTTGTCTTTTTCTAGTATTTTTCTCTTGAGTTAGAAAAGGTGGAAGTTGTGGAATAACTAATGTTGGCTGTTTCAAGAAGTACGATATATACGTATATATATATACGTATTATAGTAAATTTTAAAATATTTAATTGATTTAAACTGCTAAGATTCCAATACAAACTAGGTGCGCGCTCTTATCCGACATTTTGAGCGATCTTACCCTGACCTCGGGGCAAGAGTGCGCAAGTTGACTTGATTTGGTTTTTTAACAAAATCATACAAAAAACTTTCACCAACATTAACTTTTTTGACATTTTTTTGCTCTTAAAATATTGATTAATCAAATGTTAGAAACCTTAAGTTGACATCTGTTATGACCTTTTCTCAATTTGAGCTTAAAGTGAAAAGTGCGCGAACTTACCCCTAATGACTCTAGGGTCGATATTTCTTATCTTGTGTTTTTGCGGATGTGGAAAACATGATATTTGTGTGATTTAAATGTAGGTCAGTTTCTTGGCTTAGTTTGATCAGCAAAATTAGTGAAAAAGGGGATAACTTGGGAGGTAGGAACTCAGGTAATACTAATTTTTTTCCAAATTATTTATTTTTATTATTTTATTTTTATTTATTTTTTTTTATTTATTTTACCAATAACTTGTATGCATTTAAATTTCATTTGCTAGAAGATATATTTTAAGAAAATAAAGAAATGTATTTTTTTTGAAAACTGCAATCGAAGGACAAAAAATTCCCTAAGGGAATTCAAAATTTTTCAAGTTAAATTTTCCGTTACAATTATTATTATTACTTTTTTTTTTCACTTGAAATTTGAACAAAAACAGTAATCTTGTGGGCCATAACCAAGCAAATTGAGATTTAAAGAAGTCATCTTATGAAACGGTTATTTTCAACTAGCTGAGCCACCCGGCGTTGCTCGGGTCTATAGTTTTAAGGTTCCCGTTCTGGTTTTTCCGCTTAAGTGGGAACTTGGGGATGAAAAACAATCGTTTTTACTTTGGGATTATGTGGTATCCCAATAACGAAAGGATTTTTGAGATCTGTCCAGCAGTTTATAAGTTTCCGTTCCCAGCCCCGTTCTTGTGGGAATCTTCCGTTACAGTGGAAATATGTGAAATAAAAGTCTATGTCACTGATCATGGGCGTAGCCAGGTAGGGGCAGGTAGGGGCAAATGCCCCAACCTAAGCCAAACGTCCTCGAAAAACTCGGCGTTTTTTAAGAAAAAATTAATCTTTGTACTTCACGACATTTTTGGAGAAAATGTTGAAACAACGAGAACTTTTCAAAGAGCATTCTCGTAAAATACGAAGACACTTTGGGAAAAAAGCGGAAAAAAGGAGTATTAATGAAAATTTTTATAAAAAATGAGGACAATTCGCAAAATTGCCGAAAAACGAGGACTTTTCAATGAGATTTCTCATCAACACTCATCAACATCTAGAAATATTACACGGGCATATTTGGGCATTTATATTTATAGTTATTCGAATCAAAAAATTTTCCAGAAATTCTGAATTATCTGAATGCGGCATTTTGAATGCGGCATTGCGGCAACATCAATTAGTCGCGATTGATCGTTCTAACGGTACAGCTCAATACAACAAGTGGAAATAAAAGTGGAATTGTGAATACTAATTGATTTTTTTGTTGTCTTGTGATATCAATTTTTTCTTCGCTTTGTGAGAAACCAAAAATGATACTTTTAAAGTATCTCTCAATATTATTGTCAATAAACATTTCCTACTTTTTTTTTTAAAAAAAATGTTTCGTTTTTTCATTGATTTTTGAGAATTTTTTTTCGAAAAAAGACCTAAAAAAATTCCTGGCTTCGCTCATGTCACTGAGGGATGATGTAACATCCAACCTAGAGTTGAAAGAATTTTTGAAATCGGTCAAGTAACTTTAAGGTTTCGGTTCTGGTTCTCGTAGGATTATAGGGATGAAATATAATCTAAGTTACTGATGGAGGGGGATAATGTAGCACTCCTAATGCAGGAAGGGTTATAGAAATCTGTCCAGTAGCTTCTAAATTTCCGTTCCCAACCCCGTTCCTGTGGGATTATGGGGATCAAACCTTGACAGGAACCATTTATAAGTCTATGCCACTGAGGGATGAATGTTACATCAAAAAGTTGAAAGAATTTTTGAAATCGGTCAAGAAACTTTAAGGTTTCGGTTTCTCGTTCCCGTTTCTGTTCCCGTGGGATTAAAGGGGTGAAATATAGTCTAGGCTACTGATGGAGGGGGATAATGTAGCACTCCTAATGCCGAAAGAATTTTAGAAATCTGTTCAGTAGTTTCTAAGTTTCCGTTCCCAACCCCGTTCCTGTGGGAATATGGGGATCAAACCTTGACAGGAACCATTTTTAAGTCTATATAACTGAGGGATGAATCTAACATCCAAGAGTTGTAAAATTTTTTGAAATCGGTCAAGTAACTTTAAGCTACTCGTTCTCGTTCCCGTTTCTATTCCCGTGGGATTATAGGGATGAAATATAATCTAAATTACTAATGGAGGGGAATAATGTAGCAATCCTTATGCAGGAAGGGTTTTAGAAATCTGTCCAGTAGGATCTAAGTTTCCGTTCCCAACCCTGTTCCTGTGGGAATATTGGGATCAAACCTTGACAGGAACCATTTATAAGTCTATGTCACTGAGGGATGATGTAACATCCTAGAGTTGAAAGATTTTTTGAAAATCAAGTAAATTTAAGGTTTCGGTTCTCGTTCCCGTTTCTGTTCCCGTGGGATTATAGGGATGAAATATAATCTAAATTACTGATGGAAGGGGATAATGTAGCACTTCTAATGCAGGAAGAGTTATAGAAATCTGTCCAGTAGTTTCTGAGTTTCCATTCTCAAACCCGTTCCTGTGGGAATATCCGCGCCATTTTTTAATTTTTTAATGTCATAAGAACCTTCTCCTGACAATTACAAACACAACAAAAAAAGAATTGGCCAAATTGGTCCAGGCGTTGTTGAGTTATGCGCTTACCAACACATTTTGCGATTCATTTTTATATATAAGATGACCAGTAAATAGCAAGAACTTTAAATTTACTATAATTTACTTACATATATATCGACTGATAAATATAAGTTTTAAGCTAAATATATAAGTGAGAATATGAGTTATAGTTCTCTGAATACCCCGCTTCAAAAAATGAACTCGCAGTTCCTGCACGATTCCAACTAGCTTGTCGAAAAAAAAAAAAAAGTTATCGTTTGCATCTGCAATCCTAAATGGATGGCATGAACTATTATGAAATGAATATATACAATATTGGACTTTTGGTAAGTATTTGAAAAAAATAGTTTCGAATTTGCGTGTTTTTTTTTAGTTTTTGCTTAAAAAAAAAGTCGTTAATTTGGGAATACTTGGTTGATAGTAGTTCTATGCGCACATAGTACATTTGCTGAGTGTACCCTTTAAATTTCAAGTCATTCGGTAAACAAGTTTTTGAGATAGTATAGAGGAAAGTCTGAAAAACACAGTTCTGAGAAAAAGTTTTAAGTCCGCTTATAACTGTGAAAGTATAAAATTTTTTTAGCTGCTGTATTTTTAAAACGACTTCGAATTTTTAAAAATCACTTTTCTATCGTATTCTAGATATTTTAAGAAAGCAATTTATGAAAAAAACAAAACAAATCACGTGGGATGGTCCTCTTAAAAAATTTATATATGCATAGATAATAATAAATAAAGTCTTTCTCATCACTACAGAATTTAAAACTTCATGTACTTGGCCATATCAACACCATCTCCTTAGGTACCTACTTGATTTAAAAAAAAAGGAATTCCATCTCTCTAGGAATAATCTACCTTATGAATAATTACCTTCCATAACTTTTTCTTGTAAAACGAATTTTGATTTTTTTGGATTTGTACACAACAGATTCCTTACAAGTTTTGGTATGTTGAATAAATAGGCTTAAATTTTGTCACCAGCACGAATAAACAAAAGTAGACACGAACACTTTGTTATAATATACCAATTCAAATTCAACATGTATCGAACGATCAGCACAACACAATTTACAGAAAATTACACTGTAACTCTCAATGTATAATTTATTTTAAATTGAAAGAATTCTCAAATACAAAAAAGTTCCTTCTTCATCAGAAATAAAGAAGACGCTGAATTGCAATTAAATGCCCATAAACCTCCGGATATGTATTTTCATAGATATACTAGCTGAGCCACCCGGCGTTGCTCGGGTCTATAGTTTTAAGGTTCCTGTTCTGGTTTTTCCGCTTAAGTGGGAACTTGGGGATGAAAAACAATCGTTTTTACTTTGGGATTATGTGGTATCCCAATGACGAAAGGATTTTTGAGATCTGTCCAGCAGTTTATAAGTTTCCGTTCCCAGCCCCGTTCCTGTGGAAATCTTCCGTTACAGTGGAAATATGTGAAATAAAAGTCTATGTCACTGAACATGGGCGTAGCCAGGTAGGGGCAAATGCCCCAACCTAAGCCAAATGTCCTCGAAAAACTCGGCGTTTTTTAAGAAAAAATTAATCTTTGTACTTCACGACATTTTTGGAGAAAATGTTGAAACAACGAGAACTTTTCAAAGAGCATTCTCAAAAACGAAGACACTTTGGGAAAAAAGCGGAAAAAAGGAGTATCAATAAAATTTTTATAAAAAATTAGGACAATTCGCAAAATTGCCGAAAAACGAGGACTTTTCAATGAGATTTCTCATCAACACTCATCAACATCTAGAAATATTACACGGGCATATTTGGGCATTTATATTTATAGTTATTCGAATCAAAAAATTCTCCAGAAATTCTGAATTATCTGAATGCGGCATTGCGGCAACAACAATTAGTCGCGATTGATCGTTCTAACGGTACAGCTCAATACAACAAGTGGAAATAAAAGTGGAATTGTGAATACTAATTGATTTTTTTGTTGTCTTGTGATATCAATTTTTTCTTCGCTTTGTGAGAAACCAAAAATGATACTTTTAAAGTATCTCTCAATATTATTGTCAATAAACATTTCCTACTTTTTTTTTTTTCAAAAAAATGCCCTCGTTTTTTCATTGATTTTTGATAATTTTTTTTCGAAAAAAGACCTAAAAAATTCCTGGCTTCGCTCATGTCACTGATTGATGATGTAACATCCAACCTAGAGTTGAAAGAATTTTTGAAATCGGTCAAGTAACTTTAAGGTTTCGGTTCTGGTTCTCGTGGGATTATAGGGATGAAATATAATCTAAGTTACTGATGGAGGGGGATAATGAAGCACTCCTTATGCAGGAAGGGTTATAGAAATCTGTCCAGTAGCTTCTAAGTTTCCGTTCCCAACCCCGTTCCTGTCGGAATATCCGTGCAATTTCTTAAATTCCGTTCCTGTGGGAATATGGATAACAAACCTTGACAGTAACCTCTTATAAGTCATTGTCACTGAGGGATAATGTAACATCCTAGAGTTGAAAGAATTTTTGAAATCGGTCAAGAAACTTTAAGGTTTCGGTTCTCGTTCCCGTTTCTGTTCCCGTGGGATTATAGGGATGAAATATAGTCTAGGTTACTGATGGAGGGGGATAATGTAGCACTCCTAATGCCGAAAGAATTTTAGAAATCTGTTCAGTAGTTTCTAAGTTTCCGTTTCCAACCCCGTTCCTGTGGGAATATGGGGATCAAACCTTGACAGTAACCATTTATAAGTCTATGCCACTGAGGGATGAATGTTACATCAAAAAGTTGAAAGAATTTTTGAAATCGATCAAGTAACTATAAGGTTCCCGTTCTCGTTCCCGTTTCTGTTCCCGTGGGACTATAGGGATGAAATATAATCTAAATTATTAATGGAGGGGGATAATGTAGCAATCCTAATGCAGGAAGGGTTTTAGAAATCTGTCCAGTAGGATCTAAGTTTCCGTTCCCAACCCTGTTCCTGTGGGAATATTGGGATCAAACCTTGACAGGAACCATTTGTAAGTCTATGTCACTGAGGGATGATGTAACATCCTAGAGTTGAAAGATTTTTTGAAATCGGTCAAGTAAATTTAAGGTTTCGGTTCTCGTTCCCGTTTCTGTTCCCGTGGGATTATAGGGATGAAACATAATCTAAATTACATTTAAAGTATCTCTCAATATTATTGTCAATAAATATTTCCTACTTTTTTTTTTCAAAAAAATGTCCTCGTTTTTTCATTGATTTTTGAGAATTTTTTTTCGAAAAAAGACCTGAAAAAATTCCTGGCTTCGTTCATGTCACTGAGGGATGATGTAACATCCTACCTAGAGTTGAAAGAATTTTTGAAATCGGTCAAGTAACTTTAAGGTTTCGGTTCTGGTTCTCGTGGGATTATAGGGATGAAATATAATCTAAGTTACTGATGGAGGAGGATAATGTAGCACTCCTAATGCAGGAAGGGTTATAGAAAACTGTCCAGTAGCTTCTAAGTTTCCGTTCCCAACCCCGTTCCTGTGGGATTATAGGGATCAAACCTTGACAGGAACCATTTATAAGTCTATGCCACTGATTGATGAATGTAACATCAAAGAGTTGAAAGAATTTTTGAAATCGATCAAGTAACTTTAAGGTTCCCGTTCTCGTTCCCGTTTCTGTTCCCGTGGGACTATAGGGATGAAATATAATCTAAATTACTAATGGAGGGGGGATAGTGTAGCAATCCTAATGCAGGAAGGGTTTTAGAAATCTGTCCAGTTGTTTCTAAGTTTCCGTTCCCAAACCCGTTCCTGTCGGAATATCCGTGCAATTTCTTAAATTCCGTTCCTGTGGGAATATGGATAAAAACCTTGACAGGAACCATTTATAAGTCATTGTAACTGAAGGATAATGTAACATCCTAGAGTTGAAAGAATTTTTGAAATCGGTCAAGAAACTTTAAGGTTTCGGTTTCTCGTTCCCGTTTCTGTTCCCGTGGGATTATAGGGATGAAATATAGTCTAGGCTACTGATGGAGGGGGATAATGTAGCACTCCTAATGCCGAAAGAATTTTAGAAATCTGTTCAGTAGTTTCTAAGTTTCCGTTCCCAACCCCGTTCCTGTGGGAATATGGGGATCAAACCTTGACAGGAACCATTTTTAAGTCTATATAACTGAGGGATGAATCTAACATCCAAGAGTTGTAAAATTTTTTGAAATCGGTCAAGTAACTTTAAGCTACTCGTTCTCGTTCCCGTTTCTATTCCTGTGGGATTATAGGGATGAAATATAATCTAAATTACTAATGGAGGGGGATAATGCAGCCATCTTAATGCAGGAAGGGTTTTAGAAATCTGTCCAGTAGGATCTAAGTTTCCGTTCCCAACCCTGTTCCTGTGGGAATATTGGGATCAAACCTTGACAGGAACCATTTATAAGTCTATGTCACTGAGGGATGATGTAACATCCTAGAGTTGAAAGATTTTTTGAAAATCAAGTAAATTTAAGGTTTCGGTTCTCGTTCCCGTTTCTGTTCCCGTGGGATTATAGGGATGAAATATAATCTAAATTACTGATGGAAGGGGATAATGTAGCACTTCTAATGCAGGAAGAGTTATAGAAATCTGTCCAGTAGTTTCTGAGTTTCCATTCCCAAACCCATTCCTGTGGGAATATCCGCGCCATTTTTTAATTTTTTAATGTCATAAGAATCTTCTCCTGACAATTACAAGCACAACAAAAAAAGAATTGGCCAAATTGGTCCAGGCGTTGTTGAGTTATGCGCTTACCAACACATTTTGCGATTCATTTTTATATATAAGAAGATGACCAGTAAATAGCAAGAACTTTAAATTTACTATAATTTACTTACATATATATCGACTGATAAATATAAGTTTTAAGCTAAATATATAAGTGAGAATATGAGTTAAAGTTCTCTGAATACCCCGCTTCAAAAAATGAACTCGCAATTCCTGCACGATTCCAACTAGCTTGTCGAAAACAAAAAAAAAAGTTATCGTTTTCATCTGCAATCCTAAATGGATGGCATGAACTATTATGAAATGAATATATACAAAATTGGACTTTTGGTAAGTATTTGAAAAAAGTAGTTACGAATTTGCGTGGTTTTTTTTAGTTTTTGCTTAAAAAAAGTCGTTAATTTGGGAATATTTGGTTGATAGTAGTTCTATGCGCACATAGTACATTTGCTGAGTGTACCCTTTAAATTTCAAGTCATTCGGTAAACAAGTTTTTGAGATAGTATAGAGGAAAGTCTGAAAAACACAGTTCTGAGAAAAAAAGTTTTGAGTCCGCTTATAACTGTGAAAGTATAAAATTTTTTTAGCTGCTGTATTTTTAAAACGACTTCGAATTTTTAAAAATCACTTTTCTATCGTATTCTAGATATTTTACGAAAGCAATTTATGAAAAAAAAACAAAACAAATCACGTGGGATGGTCCTCTTAAAAAATTTATATATGCATAGATAATAATAAATAAAGTCTTTCTCATCACTACAGAATTTAAAACTTCATGTACTTGGCCATATCAACACCATCTCCTTAGGTACCTACTTGATTTAAAAAAAAGGAATTCCATCTCTCTAGGAATAATCTACCTTATGAATAATTACCTTCCATAACTTTTTCTTGTAAAACGAATTTTGATTTTTTTGGATTTGTACACAACAGATTCCTTACAAGTTTTGGTATGTTGAATAAATAGGCTTAAATTTTGTCACCAGCACGAATAAACAAAAGTAGACACGAACACTTTGTTATAATATACCAATTCAAATTCAACATGTATCGAACGATCAGCACAACACAATTTACAGAAAATTACACTGTAACTCTCAATGTATAATTTATTTTAAGTTGAAAGAATTCTCAAATACAAAAAAGTTCCTTCTTTATCAGAAATAAAGAAGACGCTGAATTGCAATTAAATGCCCATAAACCTCCGGATATGTATTTTCATAGATATATTAGCTGAGCCACCCGGCGTTGCTCGGGTCTATAGTTTTAAGGTTCTTGTTCTGGTTTTTCCGCTTAAGTGGGAACTTGGGGATGAAAAACAATCGTTTTTACTTTGGGATTATGTGGTATCCCAATGACGAAAGGATTTTTGAGATCTGTCCAGCAGTTTATAAGTTTCCGTTCCCAGCCCCGTTCCTGTGGAAATCTTCCGTTACAGTGGAAATATGTGAAATAAAAGTCTATGTCACTGAACATGGGCGTAGCCAGGTAGGGGCAAATGCCCCAACCTAAGCCAAATGTCCTCGAAAAACTCGGCGTTTTTTAAGAAAAAATTAATCTTTGTACTTCACGACATTTTTGGAGAAAATGTTGAAACAACGAGAACTTTTCAAAGAGCATTCTCAAAAACGAAGACACTTTGGGAAAAAAGCGGAAAAAAGGAGTATCAATGAAAATTTTTATAAAAAATGAGGACAATTCGCAAAATTGCCGAAAAACGAGGACTTTTCAATGAGATTTCTCATCAACACTCATCAACATCTAGAAATATTACACGGGCATATTTGGGCATTTATATTTATAGTTATTCGAATCAAAAAATTCTCCAGAAATTCTGAATTATCTAAATGCGGCATTTTGAATGCGGCATTGCGGCAACAACAATTAGTCGCGATTGATCGTTCTAACGGTACAGCTCAATACAACAAGTGGAAATAAAAGTGGAATTGTGAATACTAATTGATTTTTTTGTTGTCTTGTGATATCAATTTTTTCTTCGCTTTGTGAGAAACCAAAAATGATACTTTTAAAGTATCTCTCAATATTATTGTCAATAAACATTTCCTACTTTTTTTTTTTTCAAAAAAATGCCCTCGTTTTTTCATTGATTTTTGATAATTTTTTTCGAAAAAAGACCTAAAAAATTCCTGGCTTCGCTCATGTCACTGAGGGATGATGTAACATCCAACCTAGAATTTTTGAAATCGGTCAAGTAACTTTAAGGTTTCGGTTCTGGTTCTCGTGGGATTATAGGGATGAAATATAATCTAAGTTACTGATGGAGGGGGATAATGTAGCACTCCTTATGCAGGAAGGGTTATAGAAAGCTGTCCAGTACCTTCTAAGTTTCCGTTCCCAACCCCGTTCCTGTCGGAATATCCGTGCAATTTCTTAAATTCCGTTCCTGTGGGAATATGGATAACAAACCTTGACAGTAACCTCTTATAAGTCATTGTCACTGAGGGATAATGTAACATCCTAGAGTTGAAAGAATTTTTGAAATCGGTCAAGAAACTTTAAGGTTTCGGTTCTCGTTCCCGTTTCTGTTCCCGTGGGATTATAGGGATGAAATATAGTCTAGGTTACTGATGGAGGGGGATAATGTAGCACTCCTAATGCCGAAAGAATTTTAGAAATCTGTTCAGTAGTTTCTAAGTTTCCGTTTCCAACCCCGATCCTGTGGGAATATGGGGATTAAACCTTGACAGTAACCATTTATAAGTCTATGCCACTGAGGGATGAATGTTACATCAAAAAGTTGAAAGAATTTTTGAAATCGATCAAGTAACTATAAGGTTCCCGTTCTCGTTCCCGTTTCTGTTCCCGTGGGACTATAGGGATGAAATATAATCTAAATTACTAATGGAGGGGGGATAATGTAGCAATCCTAATGCAGGAAGGGTTTTAGAAATCTGTCCAGTTGTTTCTAAGTTTCCGTTCCCAAACCCGTTCCTGTCGGAATATCCGTGCAATTTCTTAAATTCCGTTCCTGTGGGAATATGGATAACAAACCTTGACAGTAACCATTTATAAGTCATTGTCACTGAGGGATAATGTAACATCCTAGAGTTGAAAGAATTTTTGAAATCGGTCAAGAAACTTTAAGTTTTCGGTTCTCGTTCCCGTTTCTGTTCCCGTGGGATTATAGGGATGAAATATAGTCTAGGTTACTGATGGAGGGGGATAATGTAGCACTTCTAATGCCGAAAGAATTTTAGAAATCTGTTCAGTAGTTTCTAAGTTTCCGTTTCCAACCCCGTTCCTGTGAGAATATGGGGATCAAACCTTGACAGGAACCATTTTTAGGTCTATATAACTGAGGGATGAATCTTACATCCAAGAGTTGAAAAATTTTTGGAAATCGGTCAAGTAACTTTAAGCTACTTGTTCTCGTTCCCGTTTCTATTCCCGTGGGATTATAGGGATGAAATATAATCTAAATTACTAATGGAGGGGGATAATGTAGCAATCCTAATGCAGGAAGGGTTTTAGAAATCTGTCCAGTAGGATCTAAGTTTCCGTTCCCAACCCTGTTCCTGTGGGAATATTGGGATCAAACCTTGACAGGAACCATTTGTAAGTCTATGTCACTGAGGGATGATGTAACATCCTAGAGTTGAAAGATTTTTTGAAATCGGTCAAGTAAATTTAAGGTTTCGGTTCTCGTTCCCGTTTCTGTTCCCGTGGGATTATAGGGATGAAACATAATCTAAATTACATTTAAAGTATCTCTCAATATTATTGTCAATAAATATTTCCTACTTTTTTTTTTTTCAAAAAAATGTCCTCGTTTTTTCATTGATTTTTGAGAATTTTTTTTCGAAAAAAGACCTGAAAAAATTCCTGGCTTCGTTCATGTCACTGAAGGATGATGTTACATCCTACCTAGAGTTGAAAGAATTTTTGAAATCGGTCAAGTAACTTTAAGGTTTCGGTTCTGGTTCTCGTGGGATTATAGGGATGAAATATAATCTAAGTTACTGATGGAGGGGGATAATGTAGCACTCCTAATGCAGGAAGGGTTATAGAAAACTGTCCAGTAGCTTCTAAGTTTCCGTTCCCAACCCCGTTCCTGTGGGATTATAGGGATCAAACCTTGACAGGAACCATTTATAAGTCTATGCCACTGATTGATGAATGTAACATCAAAGAGTTGAAAGAATTTTTGAAATCGATCAAGTAACTTTAAGGTTCCCGTTCTCGTTCCCGTTTCTGTTCCCGTGGGACTATAGGGATGAAATATAATCTAAATTACTAATGGAGGGGGGATAGTGTAGCAATCCTAATGCAGGAAGGGTTTTAGAAATCTGTCCAGTTGTTTCTAAGTTTCCGTTCCCAAACCCGTTCCTGTCGGAATATCCGTGCAATTTCTTAAATTCCGTTCCTGTGGGAATATGGATAAAAACCTTGACAGGAACCATTTATAAGTCATTGTAACTGAAGGATAATGTAACATCCTAGAGTTGAAAGAATTTTTGAAATCGGTCAAGAAACTTTAATGTTTCGGTTTCTCGTTCCCGTTTCTGTTCCCGTGGGATTATAGGGATGAAATATAGTCTAGGCTACTGATGGAGGGGGATCATGTAGCACTCCTAATGCCGAAAGAATTTTAGAAATCTGTTCAGTAGTTTCTAAGTTTCCGTTCCCAACCCCGTTCCTGTGGGAATATGGGGATCAAACCTTGACAGGAACCATTTTTAAGTCTATATAACTGAGGGATGAATCTAACATCCAAGAGTTGAAAAATTTTTTGAAATCGGTCAAGTAACTTTAAGCTACTCGTTCTCGTTCCCGTTTCTATTCCTGTGGGATTATAGGGATGAAATATAATCTAAATTACTAATGGAGGGGGATAATGCAGCCATCTTAATGCAAGAAGGGTTTTAGAAATCTGTCCAGTAGGATCTAAGTTTCCGTTCCCAACCCTGTTCCTGTGGGAATATTGGGATCAAACCTTGACAGGAACCATTTGTAAGTCTATGTCACTGAGGGATGATGTAACATCTTAGAGTTGAAAGATTTTTTGAAATCGGTCAAGTAAATTTAAGGTTTCGGTTCTCGTTCCCGTTTCTGTTCCCGTGGGATTATAGGGATGAAATATAATCTAAATTACTGATGGAAGGGGATAATGTAGCACTTCTAATGCAGGAAGAGTTATAGAAATCTGTCCAGTAGTTTCGTGAGTTTCCATTCCCAAACCCGTTCCTGTGGGAATATCCGCGCCATTTTTTAATTTTTTAATGTCATAAGAACCTTCTCCTGACAATTACAAGCACAACAAAAAAAGAATTGGCCAAATTGGTCCAGGCGTTGTTGAGTTATGCGCTTACCAACACATTTTGCGATTCATTTTTATATATAAGAAGATGACCAGTAAATAGCAAGAACTTTAAATTTACTATAATTTACTTACATATATATCGACTGATAAATATAAGTTTTAAGCTAAATATATATGTAAGTGAGAATATGAGTTATAGTTCTCTGAATACCCCGCTTCAAAAAATGAACTCGCAGTTCCTGCACGATTCCAACTAGCTTGTCGAAAACAAAAAAAAAAGTTATCGTTTGCATCTGCAATCCTAAATGGATGGCATGAACTATTATGAAATGAATATATACAATATTGGACTTTTGGTAAGTATTTGAAAAAAATAGTTTCGAATTTGCGTGGTTTTTTTTAGTTTTTGCTTAAAAAAAAGTCGTTAATTTGGGAATATTTGGTTGATAGTAGTTTTATGCGCACATAGTACATTTGCTGAGTGTACCCTTTAAATTTCAAGTTATTCGGTAAACAAGTTTTTGAGATAGTATAGAGGAAAGTCTGAAAAACACAGTTCTGAGAAAAAGTTTTAAGTCCGCTTATAACTGTGAAAGTATAAAATTTTTTTAGCTGCTGTATTTTTAAAACGACTTCGAATTTTTAAAAATCACTTTTCTATCGTATTCTAGATATTTTAAGAAAGCAATTTATGAAAAAAACAAAACAAATCACGTGGGATGGTCCTCTTAAAAAATTTATATATGCATAGATAATAATAAATAAAGTCTTTCTCATCACTACAGAATTTAAAACTTCATGTACTTGGCCATATCAACACCATCTCCTTAGGTACCTACTTGATTTAAAAAAAAGGAATTCCATCTCTCTAGGAATAATCTACCTTATGAATAATTACCTTCCATAACTTTTTCTTGTAAAACGAATTTTGATTTTTTTGGATTTGTACACAACAGATTCCTTACAAGTTTTGGTATGTTGAATAAATAGGCTTAAATTTTGTCACCAGCACGAATAAACAAAAGTAGACACGAACACTTTGTTATAATATACCAATTCAAATTCAACATGTATCGAACGATCAGCACAACACAATTTACAGAAAATTACACTGTAACTCTCAATGTATAATTTATTTTAAGTTGAAAGAATTCTCAAATACAAAAAAGTTCCTTCTTTATCAGAAATAAAGAAGACGCTGAATTGCAATTAAATGCCCATAAACCTCCGGATATGTATTTTCATAGATATATTAGCTGAGCCACCCGGCGTTGCTCGGGTCTATAGTTTTAAGGTTCTTGTTCTGGTTTTTCCGCTTAAGTGGGAACTTGGGGATGAAAAACAATCGTTTTTACTTTGGGATTATGTGGTATCCCAATGACGAAAGGATTTTTGAGATCTGTCCAGCAGTTTATAAGTTTCCGTTCCCAGCCCCGTTCCTGTGGAAATCTTCCGTTACAGTGGAAATATGTGAAATAAAAGTCTATGTCACTGAACATGGGCGTAGCCAGGTAGGGGCAAATGCCCCAACCTAAGCCAAATGTCCTCGAAAAACTCGGCGTTTTTTAAGAAAAAATTAATCTTTGTACTTCACGACATTTTTGGAGAAAATGTTGAAACAACGAGAACTTTTCAAAGAGCATTCTCAAAAACGAAGACACTTTGGGAAAAAAGCGGAAAAAAGGAGTATCAATGAAAATTTTTATAAAAAATGAGGACAATTCGCAAAATTGCCGAAAAACGAGGACTTTTCAATGAGATTTCTCATCAACACTCATCAACATCTAGAAATATTACACGGGCATATTTGGGCATTTATATTTATAGTTATTCGAATCAAAAAATTCTCCAGAAATTCTGAATTATCTAAATGCGGCATTTTGAATGCGGCATTGCGGCAACAACAATTAGTCGCGATTGATCGTTCTAACGGTACAGCTCAATACAACAAGTGGAAATAAAAGTGGAATTGTGAATACTAATTGATTTTTTTGTTGTCTTGTGATATCAATTTTTTCTTCGCTTTGTGAGAAACCAAAAATGATACTTTTAAAGTATCTCTCAATATTATTGTCAATAAACATTTCCTACTTTTTTTTTTTTCAAAAAAATGTCCTCGTTTTTTCATTGATTTTTGAGAATTTTTTTTCGAAAAAAGACCTAAAAAAATTCCTGGCTTCGCTCATGTCACTGAGGGATGATGTAACATCCAGCCTAGAGTTGAAAGAATTTTTGAAATCGGTCAAGTAACTTTAAGGTTTCGGTTCTGGTTCTCGTGGGATTATAGGAATGAAATATAATCTAAGTTACTGATGGAGGGGGATAATGTAGCACTCCTAATGCAGGAAGGGTTATAGAAATCTGTCCAGTAGCTTCTAAGTTTCCGTTCCCAACCCCGTTCCTGTGGGATTATGGGGATCAAACCTTGACAGGAACCATTTATAAGTCTATGCCACTGAGGGATGAATGTTACATCAAAAAGTTGAAAGAATTTTTGAAATCGATCAAGTAACTTTATGGTTCCCGTTCTCGTTCCCGTTTCTGTTCCCGTGGGACTATAGGGATGAAATATAATCTTAATTACTAATGGAGGGGGATAATGTAGCAATCCTAAGAAGGGTTTTAGAAATCTGTCCAGTTGTTTCTAAGTTTCCGTTCCCAAACCCGTTCCTGTCGGAATATCCGTGCAATTTCTTAAATTCCGTTCCTGTGGGAATATGGATAAAAACCCTGATAAGAACCATTTATAAGTCATTGTCACTGAGGGATAATGTAACATCCTAGAGTTGAAAGAATTTTTGAAATCGGTCAAGAAACTTTAAGGTTTCGGTTCTCGTTCCCGTTTCTGTTCCCGTGGGATTATAGGGATGAAATATAGTCTAGGTTACTGATGGAGGGGGATAATGTAGCACTCCTAATGCCGAAAGAATTTTAGAAATCTGTTCAGTAGTTTCTAAGTTTCCGTTACCAACCCCGTTCCTGTGGGAATATGGGGATCAAACCTTGACAGGAACCATTTTTAGGTCTATATAACTGAGGGATGAATCTTACATCCAAGAGTTGAAAAATTTTTTGAAATCGGTCAAGTAACTTCAAGCTACTCGTTCTCGTTCCCGTTTCTATTCCCGTGGGATTATAGGGATGAAATATAATCTAAATTACTAATGGAGGGGGATAATGTAGCAATCCTAATGCAGGAAGGGTTTTAGAAATCTGTCCAGTAGGATCTAAGTTTCCGTTCCCAACCCTGTTCCTGTGGGAATATTGGGATCAAACCTTGACAGGAACCATTTATAAGTCTATGTCACTGAGGGATGATGTAACATCCTAGAGTTGAAAGATTTTTTGAAATCGGTCAAGTAAATTTAAGGTTTCGGTTCTCGTTCCCGTTTCTGTTCCCGTGGGATTATAGGGATGAAACGTAATCTAAATTACTTTTAAAGTATCTCTCAATATTATTGTCAATAAATATTTCCTACTTTTTTTTTCAAAAAAATGTCCTCGTTTTTTCATTGATTTTTGAGAATTTTTTTCGAAAAAAGACCTACAAAAATTCCTGGCTTCGCTCATGTCACTGAGGGATGATGTAACATCCTACCTAGAGTTGAAAGAATTTTTGAAATCGGTCAAGTAACTTTAAGGTTTCGGTTCTGGTTCTCGTGGGTTTATAGGGATGAAATATAATCTAAGTTACTGATGGAGGGGGATAATGTAGCACTCCTAATGCAGGAAGGGTTATAGAAAAATGTCCAGTAGCTTCTAAGTTTCCGTTCCCAACCCCGTTCCTGTGGGATTATAGGGATCAAACCTTGACAGGAACCATTTATAATTCTATGCCACTGATTGATGAATGTAACATCAAAGAGTTGAAAGAATTTTAGAAATCGATCAAGTAACTTTAAGGTTCCCGTTCTCGTTCCCGTTTCTGTTCCCGTGGAACTATAGGGATGAAATATAGTCTAGGTTACTGATGGAGGGGGATAATGTAGCACTCCTAATGCCGAAAGAATTTTAGAAATCTGTTCAGTAGTTTCTAAGTTTCCGTTCCCAACCCCGTTCCTGTGGGAATATGGGGATAAAACCTTGACAGGAACCATTTTTAGGTCTATATAACTGAGGGATGAATCTTACATCCAAGAGTTGAAAATTTTTTTGAAATCGGTCAAGTAACTTCAAGCTACTCGTTCTCGTTCCCGTTTCTATTCCCGTGGGATTATAGGGATGAAATATAATCTAAATTACTAATGGAAGGGGGATAATGTAGCAATCCTAATGCAGGAAGGGTTTTAGAAATCTGTCCAGTTGTTTCTAAGTTTCCGTTCCCAAACCCGTTCCTGTCGGAATATCCGTGCAATTTCTTAAATTCCGTTCCTGTGGGAATATGGATAACAAACCTTGACAGTAACCATTTATAAGTCATTGTCACTGAGGGATAATGTAACATCCTAGAGTTGAAAGAATTTTTGAAATCGGTCAAGAAACTTTAAGGTTTCGGTTCTCGTTCCCGTTTCTGTTCCCGTGGGATTATAGGGATGAAATATAGTCTAGGTTACTGATGGAGGGGGATAATGTAGCACTCCTAATGCCGAAAGAATTTTAGAAATCTGTTCAGTAGTTTCTAAGTTTCCGTTCCCAACCCCGTTCCTGTGGGAATATGGGGATCAAACCTTGACAGGAACCATTTTTAAGTCTATATAACTGAGGGATGAATCTAACATCCAAGAGTTGAAAAATTTTTTGAAATTGGTCAAGTAACTTTAAGCTACTCGTTCTCGTTCCCGTTTCTATTCCCGTGGGATTGTAGGGATGAAATATAATCTAAATTACTAATGGAGGGGGATAATGTAGCAATCTTAATGCAGGAAGGGTTTTAGAAATCTGTCCAGTAGGATCTAAGTTTAAGTTCCCAACCCTGTTCCTGTGGGGATATTGGGATCAAACCTTGACAGGAACCATTTATAAGTCTATGTCACTGAGGGATGATGTAACATCCTAGAGTTGAAAGATTTTTTGAAATCGGTCAAGTAAATTTAAGGTTTCGGTTCTCGTTCCCGTTTCTGTTCCCGTGGGATTATAGGGATGAAATATAATCTAAATTACTGATGGAAGGGGATAATGTAGCGCTTCTAATGCAGGAAGAGTTATAGAAATCTGTCCAGTAGTTTCTGAGTTTCCATTCCCAAACCCGTTCCTGTGGGAATATCCGCGCAATTTTTTTAATTTTTTAATGTCATAAGAACCTTCTCCTGACAATTACAAACACAACAAAAAAAGAATTGGCCAAATTGGTCCAGGCGTTGTTGAGTTATGCGCTTACCAACACATTTTGCGATCCATTTTTATATATAAGATACATAAGTACCTACCCACACTTATCCACCCTCAGCTTGCCTTCCCACATGCACAATATGAATATGAAAAATAAAATAAATAAAATATACAAATGCAAACCAATAACGAAAGAATAGTAAAACCAACAACTTTGAAACAATTTAAAGAATTTGGAGATAATAAAAAAAAATTTCAATTTTTTAATTTTCTTTTTTAAACAAAGGAGTTTTACTAATTTCTTAAAATAAAATATTATCTCCAAATTCTTGAAAACCATATCTCTACCTTGCGAATTTTAACTTTTATTTTTCTTAGTTCTCAGAAGCAAAATCTTATTCCGCTTTCTATTGTTTTTTCTAATTTTATTCAATCTTTTTCTGTTTGAGGAAAACAAAAGAAAGCAGAATGATTTTGTTTCACTTTTTTCTTTTTCCTTTAACTGCTACATTAAAATTTCTCTACAGTTTTTTGCTTATAAATTCGAAGAGCGAGCGACGGTATTCTAACAACCTTTGGTTTTCTAACTGTATTTCATAAGGCTTTTTATTTACTATTATTTATTGAAAAACTGAGATTCTATGCAAATTGTGAACTTATGTCTCAGCTAAAATAAAAAAAATTGTGGACTTATGTCCCATATTGGTGGGAAATAAGTCCATAATCTACTTTTTATCCAGTTTTGAACTTATGACCCGAGGAGTTATGTCCACTGTTGTGAATTTGATCTTGATGTCGTTAACTCCTCCCGCCTTAGGATCGGACGTCCACGTTCGACGTAGCTGGCCTCAAGATGTGAGAAACATCTTCTAGACCCAAGGTTACAGTGGGTACTACGTTTTTAGGAACTTGATGTGGTTCATTTATCCATAGATTTTTTCTTTGCATGAATTTGGTGATAAGGTAGGCACCATTCAAGATGAATATTATTGTTGTAAGTCCGATATTGATAGCAAAGTTAGTGTTTTTTTTTTAGTTTATATGGGGATAATTTTTAATATAATAATTTTTTTTCAGTGATTGCATTTTCTGATTTAGGTTGTGGAATAGCGGGCAACGGTTGGTGCTTTGTGATCTCCATGGTTTCGTAGAGCTTATTATTAACTTCAATTGACGAGTTGACATGTTTAATCAGGTAGGAGCCATTTGACATAATTGCTTCGTTGTTGATTTTGAGAGGACCATTAAACTGATTCAAGAATAGGACATCTGTTGATATTTCCTCCACTGAAGGTACGTGTTGGTTGTTTACCAGAGGACATGATGATTTTTGGTTTTTCAGTAGCTTGGGAGTGAATGTACTATTAGTTATATCTATTATATTATTTGAATTACAAATAGTATGTTTATTGTAAGATTTACATTTGTCTATAATTCCATAAAGTTTGTTACTGCAATCTAAAACATTATAATATGGTATTTTATTAATTTTAGAACCAATTTTTACAGGATCAAGTAAGAAAGAATTACAAATGATTGGACTTAAAGTCGGTAAACTGATAATATAAATTATGTTTTTGCCATCAGATGCAATTTTTACATCGGCAAATTCAAATGCTTCATTTATGTTCATATAAGGCATATTCTTAAGGATCTGATCGGACAATTTTATTTCTGAGCTTGTTAAAATGTAGGAATTTACAATATTTGCCTTAGCCCAAAGAATAGCATATATGTAGTTCGGGATCCCTGGTCCAATTTTTTTGTTGACTACTATCAAGCTAATTTTCCCTGAGTGGCTTTATTTTGTTGAGACGCCCAACAATTTTCTAACGAAAACTTTCGACTGTGGTAGCTAACAGAGGTAGAAAGGGTGAAATATGTCGATTTCATGATACTAAAAAATTTATTAGTAACAGTTTCTTTCTTAGTTAAGCTTCAAGATAATTATCTGAATCACGTAAAAAAATATTTGTCCTACAAATTGTATGGTTTGATCTTAAGAGTCCTCTTCCTCAAACATGTATCGATTACGAGGTCAAAAAAAGTGATTACTCACAAGCTGATTTTTTCGTTTTTACTTATTTAATATTTATATAATCTAACAGTCGGATTGTCCTACAAATTCCGTGGTACGTTTTTTCAGTCCTACGCCCAAAAGTAGTAGTACATATGCATGATGTAAAAATTATTACTATCAGGCTGAATCTTCGTGAATAGCATCGTTTCGATGAGACGCCCAACAATTTTCTAACGAAAACTTTCGACTGTGGTAGCTAACAGAGGTAGCGAGGGTGAAATATGTCGATTTCATGATACTAAAAAATTTATTAGTAACAGTTTCTTTCTTAGTTAAACTTCAAGATAATTATCTGAATTACGTAAAAAAATATTTGTCCTACAAATTGTATGGTTTGATCTTAAGAGTCCCCTTCCTCAAACATGTATCGATTACGAGGTCAAAAAAAATGATTACTAACAAGCTGATTTTTTCGTTTTTACTTATTTAATATTTATATAATCTAACAGTCAGATTGTCCTACAAATTCCGTGGAACGTTTTTTCAGTCCTACGCCCAAAAGTAGTAGTACATATGCATGATGTAAAAAATAACGCGCTACGCTATAGCGGTGCTCAAATTGAATATATATGTATTTGAAATTCATGAAATAGAAAATCAATTTATTTTTCAAGCGTGACAAAAAAAATTTTGACTTTTTGATAGATTCCACTTAACAAGTACAAAAAACCTAGTATTAAAGATTTTGAACATGATTTGAGAGGTGAAGAGGACACACAGTATGACGTAATACGTAAAGACTCGAATCGTCCTGCAGATTTTTGCAAATTATTAAAGAGCAACAACTTTAAAAAACAATTTGTAGAATTTTTAATTGAAGATTGGACAAGGGACGAATTTATTGCATTGATCATCGGAAAGACTGTTAAACTTAATTATGAGCAATGTTACACTTACGAGCTGTCTAGTGAAAATAAAATAATAAGAGTCATTGACTATAACCTCTCGTGTTATCATGAAAAAGCTGATACCAAAATTGTATACCACATTTGTCAACTTAATACTAATTATAGTGTGCAGATACATTGTACAGATTCTGATGTACCAATAATAATGTTGGCAAACTTTAAGTATTTAAAAGATCAAATTCAAATAATAATTAATCTAAGCACGAGTAAAAAAAACTGAATGAATATTATTGGTTTGATGTTCCCCAAAGTCCATCTTGTGAAGAAATATCTTCCGACATTCAAGGTACCCTATTTATACAATTGTTATTTTATGATTGACTATTCATTATTATATTATGATTTACTTAATTTTTTTATGTTATTACAGTGTCAGATATCACGAATGAAGGAAGTGAAGTAGATGCCGATGACAGCGATTGTTGCGATAGTAGCGATAGCAGCGAAAGGTTGTCGGATGAATCTGAGGAGGATTAATTTTGTTTTTAGAAATACCGAAATCTCTGTGCTTAATTTGCTAAAAAATAAAGCTAAATATTTAAAATTAGAACAAGATTTTTTCTTGTACCATATGTTACAAATAAACAAACAAAAAAATTACAATTCTTGTCGGACTAGCGATACATATGTACCTGTTTTCTTGTAGGACATTGTTTGAATTGGGCAGATAACACACTAACCTATAATTAGGATGTCCATCGTATCTCTTTAAAAGAGAACATGTTCTCTTTTTATGGCCCGATCTTTTTTACACTATCTTTTCTTGCAAGGATCTATTTTTGTTCTCTTTTTAGACAAAACTCACTTTCTTTTTATTTACGTATTTAAATTTAATTTCACTATAAAATATATAATTCAATCACCTAAAATCAGATGTAGACGTAAGTTGCATTTATGAAGACGTAGTTTAACGAGTGTTAAGGTAGTTTACTTCTTTCTATATACTACAAAAATTCCAAAAGGGCTACTATAAATGTGCTTAGCTATTTTCACGATGGTCAAACCTTTGCTTCTATCGCCATAAAGTTTCTTTAATTTATATGTATTGTTGTTTTTGTGGTACCCGTGGTGCGATGGTTAGCATGTCCACCTGCTAACCCAGAGGTTCGAGGTTCGAATCCCAGCAGAGGCGCAAAAATGTTTTTTCCCGGGTATCGCCTTTCGCGAGGAATTGGCAAGTCCTCCGTTAGTAAATTCATGGCATGAAAAGCGCTTTCTCAATTAGCCGTTCGGATCCGGCATAAAATTGTAGGTCCCCTCCATTCCCTCAGAAGGCATGGTTGTGAGAAATGCGCTAGGCCCAGGGGCTCCTCGCTCTGTAGCGCTACCCTATTTATTTATTTTATTGTTGTTTTTGAAACACGACAAAGATAAAAAGAAAGGAAAAATACGAAGAAGACAAAAGTGAAGAGCATAAATTGGTCGAAGAATCTATATAAAAACATTTTACTGCGAATTAAACACTTATGTAAAATCCATTTAAAGACTTAAAGACTTATACGTACTTATGAACTACCAAAGGTGATTTTGTTCTAGCTTTGTAATTTTTTTGTTGGTTTTTTAAAGTTCTATTTTTGTGTTAAATCAATTAAAATGTTTTTGTTAAATAAATTTTTTTTATTGCTTTATTCAGTTTTTTTATGTTCTCTTTTTTGTTCTCTATTTTCTTCTTCAAAGTTCTCTTTTTCAATAGTTTTTGAGTTACTTGTCCTCTTTTCTGGAAGTAGCCAGATGGACACCCTACCTATAATGTAATATTTTTGTCCTACAGTTAGTAATGAAAATAATAATCTGGTGGTATTGACATTTTCTGAGCGTCGTAGGACTGAAAAAACGTACCACGGAATTTGTAGGACAATCCGACTGTTAGATTATATAAATATTAAATAAGTAAAAACGAAAAAATCAGCTTGTTAGTAATCACTTTTTTTGACCTCGTAATCGATACATGTTTGAGGAAGGGGACTCTTAAGATCAAAATATACAATTTGTAGAACAAATATTTTTTTACGTAATTCAGATAATTATCTTGAAGTTTAACTAAGAAAGAAACTGTTACTAATAAATTTTTTAGTATCATGAAATCGACATATTTCACCCTTGCTACCTCTGTTAGCTACCACAGTCGAAAGTTTTCGTTAGAAAATTGTTGGGCGTCTCAACAAAATAAAGCCACTCAGGGAAAATTAGCAAAAAAAATTGGACCAGGGATCCCGGACTAATAGGCGACATTCACAATTTCTTCTTTAATTATATCTAGCTTATATTTTATTTCCCAAATTTCTTTATCTATGATTTTTTCATTTACAATTTTGAAAACTCTATTGGTCATATTAGTTATTTCATTAATTTTACTTACTGTAATCCTATTGATAACGGCTTGTTTGTTATTATTCTGTAGTACGTTATTAATTTTATTCTTATTGATTTCATGGTCGCGGTGATCAGGGTTCCCTGCAATCCACTTCCATGCACTGCATTTATGGATCTTTTATCTTTTCTTTTGATTTGTAGTCTTTGAAAATGACTTCTTATTCTTTGGACTTCGAAGTGCAAAATTTGATAAAAGGAGTGATTCTGATTTTTATTTAACATTTCTTCTAATCTCGTTATCAAATTGCCGTATCCTTCTAGCTCTATTACATGAATAATCTTGAACGTGCCATCTTGTATTGTTGAGGTTCCCGTGCTAACCTTAATTAGCTGGGAGTTTGAATAATCTAGAATCTGGACCTCTGCACCGCAAAGGGTGGCTAGTGCCCTGTAGGAATAAAGGTTTAATTTTTTTATCAGACTTTTGTGGACTACTTTGCCTGATCGCGTTTTAACTGTGGAATTAAGATTTTCTCTAACAATTTCTTTTTTATATCTAGGATCTAATTTATTTCCTACTCTTTTAGTAGTGTTGGCGCAACTAGCCAACGTCCAGACTTTTGTTAACTTATACACACGGTTTAGTGGGAGAAGTTACGAAACCTTTATTAAATAATAAATTATTATAATAGGCAATGAATATAATAGTTCGTAAGCTTACATGTCTGGTTACTGGTAGTACTCCAATTTCCTAACAATGAGTTACTTTAAATGAGTGTACTTTAAATTTAAACTGTTGCAGCACAACTTGAGCAGTAAATGAAAAGAAAATGAATGAAATTTTCTCTAAATGAACTTACTTTTTACTTTATCTAGTGTTGCAACACAACTTTTCAAAGTGCAAAAATGAAATGCAATGATCAATCTATATTTCGTGACTAGTGAGGTAAGGTACCATCACCGACGTGGAATTTTTCTTCGGTGTGAAGTTGGGTTCAACTACTGTACTGAAGTGTACTGAATGCAACATAAATAAATATAAAATAAACAGATCAAATAAATACAGTCCACAAACATACATGTCAAACATTTTATAAACAAAAACATAGAATTTATGTAATGCAAATTAATGATACTACTGTACACAAAGTCATATGACAAAATACTTGTTACAAATCGAAATACAAAGTCAAAGTGGTTACAAGGTGAATTTTGCGTTTTAATTCTTTAGAAAATCTTTCTTACGGAAAATTTCAGGAGTTTAACTTTACAAACATAGACAATACATTTATTCCTTCAGCCTACAATTTGAACCATTTTAACGAACAATTAACTTTAAAAACAATAGAAGTGTGTGCAAAAAAAGTGTGTGTGCGCGAAATACTATATCCAATCAACGATTGATATATACATATATATAAAATCAAGTGCGAACAATTTTCTTTTTTGAAAAATCGTGTTTCTTTTTTTTTGAGTAATTTGTTTCGCGTATCTTACAAAACACTCAAATCGAAATTAAAAACAGTTCTTAAAAAGCTAAAACTTATTCTACGAATAATCAACGTTCAGCGGAGACTCTGGTGAACATCTTTACATATATATAGACTGCAGCAGTTCCAGAAAAGGCAGTAAGTTTTACTTGTTCTGTGTAGTAAACTTGTCGATTACTTTTCATTTTATAACTATAAAATAAAGAAATATATATTAAATATGGCTCAAAAAACGAATTTTAAATACGGAGAACTGCAAAAAATGCTCCTTAACAAAATTATAAAAGACCTTACAAATTATAAGAAGTCGCCAAAGGACCGCAAGGTGACAGCATATGTTTCAGGTCGTTTGTCAATGCTGGAAACGGATATGGCGTCTGCAAAATCCTATCACGAGGCGATTTTCGGTGCTGGGATGCTGGAAGAAGACCTGAAAAAGGAAGAACTAATGGTGGTATACGAACAAATCATTGAAATATATTTTGAATACCGGGCCGAGTTGGTGGATACGTTGGAAAAGTGCGCTACAGCGAAAGCAGCACAAGTAAATGCAGGTGCTCCGCCCTCTGAAACTGCCGCTGTTGCTACAACATCGCATTCGGGTATTCGGCTTCCCCGAATCGATCTTCCGAAGTTCGATGGTTCGTATACCACCTGGAGAGCTTTCCAGGACAAGTTTCATGTTCTGGTACACCAGAATAAGTCGATAGACGATATCGACAAGCTGCATTTCTTGCAATCTTGTTTGGTGGGTGATGCAGAGCGGTTTTTACAAAACCTGTCGGTTGAAGCAGCGTCTTACGACAAAGCTTGGGAGCTGTTAAAGGACAGGTATGACTATAAGCGCATTCTGGTCCACATCCAAATGCAGAATTTGTTTGGTCAGCCGTCCTTGAGTCGCGAAACTGCTTCGGGTCTTCGTGACTTGTTGTACACCACCCGTGAATGTGTTCTTGCGCTGGAGAACATGGATGTGCCAGTTTCTGAATGGGATACGGTGTTGATTTGGTTCTTACTCCAGAAACTTCCCAGTGCGTGCCAAAAACTGTGGGAAGAAAAGTTAGGTAACCGGAAAGACTTACCGAGTTTTAAGGAGTTCACCCAATTTTTGGAGACGAGGTTCCGGACGCTTGAGGTTGTAGGCCAGCAGGAGCTTGGTGCAACATCTAGGACCAAAGAAGAGCCAACCGCCAACAAAGGGCCACGAGTTCCAGCCAACAATCCGAAGGTGTACCACAGTAAGCAAATCAATAAGCAGCCGTTCAAACCAGCGAGGACGAGTTTCGTTGAGCAGCCAGTGAGGACGAACTCCGGCGAGCAGCTCGCATGTAAGTTGTGCAACCAAGGCAAACATACGTTGCGAAAGTGCCAGCGCTTCCTGAACATGGACAACATGGGGCGTAAAGATGCTGTTCGCAGGTTGAAGGTGTGTGAGAATTGCTTGTCTTACGGGCACTTTCTCCGTGACTGCCAGAGTGTTAGTTCGTGCTACTTTTGCCAACAAAAGCACCACTCGTTGCTGCATTACAATGCACAAAATGGCATGTCACAACCGCGACAACAACAACAACCTTCAACGAGTTCGCAGGCGAGGAACATGGCATCCAGAGGATTTCAGGCTCCTCTGAACAGAAATGCGTCGGAGTTTCAGCCAACGGGAGAACAACAGCAGCTCCAATCAAATGGACAAACTTTTAACTACCACGCGTCGCATGGTGATGGTCATCACCAGGTGCTTCTAGCAACGGCAGTAGTAAAGGCACGAGCAGCAGACGGGCGATTGCACCTCCTACGAGCGTTGATCGACACAGGCTCAGAAACGTCGTTCATCACCGAAACTGCCGCACTACTGTTGAAGCTAGAAAAGCAGCGCACCTTTGCCGAAGTATCTGGGTTAGGGTTGGTCAGCAGTGGCACTACACAGCACTCCGTCGAAGTGCGCTTTGCTTCCCGCCACTCGACGTTTGAGACGGCCGTCCCGGCTTTGGTTTTCAAGTCACTGACTGGCCTTCTCCCTGCCCAACGAGTGATACACGGCAAATGGCACCACCTCAAAGGTCTTTTGTTAGCAGATCCCCATCTCTACGAACCTGCACCCATCGATTTACTGCTGGGAAGTGATGTTTGTGCGCAAATCCTTTTGCCGGACGTAAGGCGACCTCAGGATGGTATCGGTCCCATAGCACAAAACACCGAGCTTGGATGGATAGTTTTGGGCAAGGTCGCAGTAGAAGATCCCCAGCGAGTTCGAAGCTTCGTGCAGTTTGCAGACCTGAACTCTCAACTGGAGAAGTTTTGGGAGATCGAGGAAACCCCGTTTCATAACCTGGAAACAGAAGAAAACATCTTGTGACGACCATTTCAATAGGTATACAAAACGCTTACCTGATGGGCGATATGAGGTAAAGCTGCCTTTCAAAGAGGACGGCGTTCCTGCGATGGGATTGAGTCGACAGAGCGCCTTCCGAAGTTTTCTTCATCTTGAGAAACGGCTGGATGCAGATCCAAAGCTTCGTGCGGAGTACACGAAATGTATACGGGAGTATGAAGAACTCCACTATATGGAAGAGATTAATGCGAATGATGCAGTTTTGCAGACTCCATTCCACTATTTCTTACCGCATCATACGGTGTTTAAGGAAGCGAGCTCCACTACGAAGCTGAGAGTAGTGTTTGACGCAGTGGCGAAGGCTTCGGATGGGAAATCCCTCAACGACCGTCTTCTTGTGGGTCCAAAGTTGCAGTCGAGTATCATAGATCTCGTACTTAAATGGCGGGCTCATCGTGTCACATTCACGGCCGACATTGAGAAAATGTATCGCCAAATTTTGGTTAGTTTCCCAGACCGATAATGTGGAGAGAGCAGAAGGTTTCGCCACTACGAATCTTCAAAATGAATACGGTCACTTTCGGGACAGCCAGTGCACAATATCTAGCCATCAAGATCCTGAAGAGAGTTGCTGAGGACGAAAGTGAAAATTTTCCGGAGGGGACGAAGGTTGTTCGTGAGGACATGTACGTTGACGAACTCATCAGTGGTGCTGATTCAGTTGAAGAGGCACGCCTCAAACGCGACGAAGCAAGGCAACTGTTGGCATCCGTAGGTTTCCACCTGCGAAAGTGGATGAGCAACGTCAAGGAACTCGTGGATGATATTCCGGTTCAAGACCGTGAATTAGATTTTGAACTGCCGTTCAATACGTCGGAGCATGTCAAGACGCTCGGCATAAAATGGTTTCCTGTTGATGACCATTTTTCTTACCAGAACCTGCAGCCATCAAAGGAAGCAACAACAAAAAGGGCTATGTTATCGACAATTGCCAAATTGTTCGACCCACTTGGATGGATATCGCCGTGCATCATCACGGCAAAACTTATGATGCAGAGACTCTGGGAGATCGGCTGCGATTGGGATGATCCGATTCCACCAGCGTTGAGGAAAGACTGGGAAGCTTTTCATCGAGAACTTCCTCAGATCGAGCAGCTTCGGATTCCACGGTGGACCCAGATGAGTCAAAACAACAAGGCGATCGAGCTGCACGGTTTCTGTTGTGCGTCTATGAAGGCTTTCGGAGCAGCGGTGTACGTTCGTGTCTTGGATATCGATGACAACATCCATGTCAACCTGCTTTTGTCAAAGACGAAAGTAGCACCAAATCAGCGGACGATTACTCTTCCCCGTTTGGAGCTTTGTGGCCTGGATAAAGGCCACTCCCGCTAGATGGACAACGTCGTGTCCAACCGAGTGTCAGAGATCCAGCGGCTAGTGGGGATCGATTGCTGGGGACATGTTGCAACGCATCATAACCCAGCCGATCTGGCGTCCAGAGGTGTTTTTCCGTCGGAACTGAAGTCACTGGAGCCATGGTGGAATGGTCCAGAATTCTTGCGTCATCAATGGGTGTTCGATGTCCCACATCAACCTGTTGACAATGAAACGGAAGAGGAGCAGCGTACTGTGAAGGTACTCAGCGTTCGGATCAACCATGGCGACAGTATTCTGCAAACAATATATGACTGTTCGAGTTTTCTCAAGCTCGTTCGAGTCGTCGCTACCTGTCTTCGTTTTGTTGCTAAATGTCGTCGTATATCGGAAGCTAATGTGGGTCCACTTACCCCAAGTGAACTGGAAGCAGCGCGCATTGTCGTCGTCAAGACAGCGCAGAAGGAGATGTTTAAGACGGAGATCAAACAAATCGCGGATACGTCCCAGATCCCAAAATCCCTTAGTGCGTTGAGCGCATTTCTAGATGCAAATGGGATCTTAAGAGTTTATGAAGCGCAACACCCCATATTGCTGCAGAACAACCACCACTTTGCAAGTTCTGGTTGTTAGAGATGCCCATAAAAACACTCTGCATGGCGGCATCCAGCAGATGATCAGTTATATCCGCCAACGATACTGGATTGGACAGATAAGAAGAAGTGTGAAGTATCAACTCCACAGGTGCCCTTCTTGCTACCGGCAAAAGGCATCGGAAATGCAACAACAGATGGGAAATTTACCTGCCGCTCGAGTTCAGATATCTCGACCTTTCAGCCATATCAGTGTCGATTATGCTGGTCCCATCGAGATCAAAAGCTGGAAAGCACGCGGAGCTAGGATATTGAAAGGATATTTTGCAGTGTTCATCTGTTTAGCCACAAAGGATATTCACTTGGAAGTCGTGTCAGATCTGACAACCCATGCGTTTTTGGCAGCATTTCATCGTTTCACTGCAAGAAGAGGAAGCTGTCAACAAGTTTACAGTGACTGTGGAACCAACTTCGTCGGTGCTAACAACGAATTAGCAAAAATGTTAAAGGAAGCCACGCATGACTGGAAGGAGATAGCCGAAAAGCTTGCAAATCGCGGTACTCATTGGCACTTTATTCCCCCCGCTTCTCCACACTTTGGTGGTTTATGGGAAGCAGGTGTGAAATCTGTCAAGCACCATTTAAAAAGAGTTGTCGGAACTGAAAGGCTCACATTTGAGGAGCTCGCAACGCTTCTAACACAAATAGAAGCGTTTTTTAATTCGAGGCCCTTATGCCCTCTTACCGATAGCTTCGACGATTTGGATGCGTAAACCCCTGCGAATTTTTTAGTCGGCGAGTCACTACATTCCATACCACAAGGCGAACTCAACAACAACGTAACACATCTCGACCGATGGAAACGAGTTCAAGCGGAAGGGTTCTGGAAAAGATGGAGTTCAGAATATCTTTCACGGCTCCAACATCGACCAAAATGGACTCAAGTCAAGGAGATGCCCAGACTAGGAGACTTAGTTCTGCTCATGGATGAGCGACTCCCACCAACCTAGTGGAATCTCGGCCGAATTGAAGGAACTCATGCAGGATCAGACGGTCTTGTACGCGTCGTCACCGTCAAAACGCAGAATGGAATCCTAAAGCGGCCCATCGCAAAAATTTGTCGTCTTCCTTCAAACGATCACAAGGAACATACTGCCATCGTTTAAAAAAACATCTTTCCTGAAGATTTACAAACAAAAACCTAATACATCGTCCCTGGATTCAGAACGAATCAAAATCTACTTAATAATTATCTCTTCCCCGAAGAATTACCTAAGAACCTGAAAATACACCGCCCCTGGATTCAACAAACGAATCAATACCTGCTGAATTAAATATCTTCCCCGAAGATTTACCTGGAAAAATCCAAAACACAACGCCCCTGGATTCAACGAAAGAATCAACACCAACCTTATCTGATGTTGCCTACATCTTCCTCGAAGATATTCAAAACCACAAACTTTATACAACGCCCCTGGACTTTTATATGAATCAATACAAACCTGCTGAATCATACATCTTCCTCGAAGATTACTCGAAAACCTAATACACCGCCCCTGGATTCTACCGATTCAACAACAGTATATCTAGCTGATGTACCATCATCTTGTCCGAAGATAACATCTTTTCTCTCAATACACGATCCCTGGATTCGTATAAGGCTTAATTCAAGCCCAACGCAAAGCTGAAAACAACAATCAACCCAACTTTAAAATTCCGACAACTAATCATTAAAAAAAAAAAAAAAAAAAAAAAGGTCACCATGATCGGAAAACACATCGTACCTGCAAATACACAATCTTCTATACACTCCTGAAAATGAAACAACATAATTGAATCAAAGAATCACATTTTCTGCAATCAACTCATCTTTAATAAAGTACACCATACAACATTCAACTTTGCAAATAATACACCAAATTATACAATTTGTATTCATCTTGATTGATATCCATTACAATACAAAATACATTCGGATTGAAACAACATTTCAACATTACATTACGCTGCGACAATGCACATAACAAGTTATCAAGTTTACTTTTTATAACTTTCAATTCAACAAAGCACTGCCACAACGCAAGCAAAAGGAAAATAATATTTAAATAATTTTATTGATCAACAATTCTTATTAAAAGTAACCAAACAAATCTCGAATGGATATTAAACATCTTCCACAAAACTTAAAGGAAAAACATCGACAGCACATCGAACGTCAAAAAAAACCGTCGGTAAAACAAAAGTCAAATTGATGAAAACATCGCGTATTAAAATACCGATCGAAAACCAAATTACACAAAAGCACAATTTCATTTGTAAATTTTAAAATACACAAAATAATTTCAAAATTTAATCAAAATTCACTGAATTTAATAAACGATCGAAAACGATTCTGTACACAAAAATATGATTCAATATAAGTACGTGCTACGCGCCGAGCTGCACTTGAACCATATCAATAAGAAAATCACAAATTCACAACCACTTTTCAATGCAATCATATTTTTTATTGCAATAAAATGACTTGCAATTGCACTACAAGCATTTAATAACACCACGCAACTTACACTTTTAATTTATTTCGCAAGAAATTCACGAAATAATACGCGTTGTTTACCTCGCAAAAATGTAAACAAAGTTCTAGTCGGAACCAAAAATGTCCGACTAGAAAGAGACCGAAACGCGAAACCACTTCGTTTTTTCCTATTATTTACCAAAGTTGTCGCAGGCAACAAGTAAAGAATTCACACACACACACATACACACAAAAACGCGATCGCGAAAAATCGATAAAATTTGCCGGAGGCGCGCGACGACGCCACCAACAATAACAATACTGTTGCGGATTCGCGGATCTTAGAATTCCCGAAGAATAGATGGAAGAGTAAATCAACGATTTAAAATAAAAGAAAACGAGGTGAACTTAGTAAGAGAGTTTTAATCCAAAGCAATCTATTTCTACAAAATGACAGATGTCAGTCGCTACCTGATGGTTCTTGGTTCAGCCGTCAGAAAAGTCAGTAAGTACTTCCGTGACAGGTTCCACCTCAATGAATGCATTCAGGGATTCGTAACACTCCCCCCTTCTTGGACTGGAGCCTCCCGGAACGTAAGCCTATTTTCGGGAGGCCTAGCACTTAAGTTATTGCCTCGATAGCTGGTGACCCGATCAATGTGTACAATTTTAAATTTTGATCGAGGTGTCTTCTGGATCTTTATCGTGACGTCTGATATGATTTCTATTACGCGATATGGTCCATCCCAATCCGATTGAAGTTTAGGGCAAACTCGAACTCTTCGTTGAGGATTGTGGAACCACACAAAGCTTCCAATCTGAAATTAAGAAAAGTTAGCTTTTACATCATACCTGCTTTTCATTTTGTGAGCAGAACGCAGAAGTTCAATTCTAGCTCTGTTATGAATTTCTCGAAGCTGGTCCTGAAGCTGTTGGGCGAATCCCCGATATGACTTGGGATCGCTGTTTGGAACCGTTTCGAAATACAAATCTTGAGGTAGTCTCATTTCACGTCCATACAACATCGTAAATGGCGTTTCTTTGATGGATTCTTGAGTTGATGAACGATATGCCATTGCAAATAGTGGGAGCAGATCATCCCAGTCATCCTGCTTATCGCTGACGAATTTCGAAAGATAGTGAAGTATCGTCCTGTTCATTCGCTTCACAAGACCGTCCGACTGTGGGTGAAGCGGTGTTGTCCTGGTTTTGCGAATACCCATAATTTCCATAACACTTTTAAAAACCTCGGACTCAAAGTTGCGCCCTTGATCCGCATGCAATTCGGCCGGGACGCCATAACGACAGAAGACCTCATAAACTAAGATCTTAGCCACCGTATCCGTTGTTTGGTCGACGAAAGGGAACACTTCAAGCCACTAGGAAAAGTAGTCCATTAGCACTAACACATACCTATTTCCTCGTTTAGTTGAAGGTAAAGGTCCCAAAATGTCAATGGCTACGCATTGAAATGGTTCACCGGTCAAATAAAGTTGTAAATTACCTTGTGTTCTTCTTTGAGGCCCACGCTTTGCAGCACAGATGTCACATTCAGAGCAATAGCGTTCAACTTCCTGTCGTGCTCCCACCCAATAAAACCGGGATCTTATCTTTGAAAAGGTCTTGTTGAACCCAAAGTGACCTCCGGACACGGTGTCATGATACAACTTAATTATTTCGCAAAACAGTGATCTCGGAATGATTGGCAGCAAGCGTTCCGGTTGTTGTTTTGATGTTGGCACCCACTTTTTGCACAAAATGCCATTTTGTTCCTTAAGGCACGTAAACTGTGCCCAGTAGACCTTGAGCTCGCTACTCTGGCCAGAAATTTCATTCCATAAAGGACGTCTTCCTTCCTTAAGCCAAATGCTTACTTCAGCAAGAACTGCATCTGTCTCTTGTGCACGTCGAAGTTTGTCAAGATCAATGTCACTAGAAACTATTCGAATGGCATGAACTGCAAGGTTATCTTCTACTTGAAATCGTCTTTCCTTGACATCGCAATGATTGCAGACTTCATTCGCACATGGTCGGCGTGAAAGAGCATCGGCATTAAGGTGTTTTTTTCCTGCTCGATGTTGCACTTGAAAATTATATTGCTGAAGGCGTTCCATCCACCGTGCAAGTTGACCTTCAAGATTTTTAAACGACAACAGCCAATTCAATGCTGCGTGATCAGTGCGAACCAAAAATTTTCTACCTTACAGATACACATGGAAGTGTTCAATAGCTTTAACCAACGCCAGAAGCTCCTTACGTGTGGTGCAGTAATTGCGTTCAGATTTATTGAGAGACCGGCTGTAATATGCAATAACTCTTTCAGTTCCCCCCTGCTGCTGTGAGAGTACAGCTCCCAGGCCATATTCACATGCATCGGTGTCGAGTATGAGTTCCCCTTCCACCTGGAGATGTCCTAATATTGGAAAAGAAGTTAAAGCCTCTTTCAAATCATTGAAAGCACTGGCACACTGTTCAGACCACTTAAATTGCATGCTCTTTTCCGTAAGTTGATGAAGAGGACGAGCGATGGCAGCGAATCGTGGTACAAATTGCCGATAGTAAGTACAAAGTCCAACGAAGCTTCGTAAATCTGTCAAATTCACGGGAGTAGGCCAGTTACGAACAGCATCAATTTTCGAAGGGTCTGGAGAGAGCCCTCTTTTACTAAGCACATGGGCCAAAAACTTGACTTCATGACGAAAGAGGTTGCACTTGGAAGAGTTCAATTTTAAACCAGAATCCCTTAAGCGGCTGAAAACAGAACGTAAATTGGTTAACATTTGATGGAACGTCTTACCATGCACTAGTATGTCATCCAAATAAGGAAGGCAAACTTCTAATGGAAGTCCTCTAAGCACATTCGACATCAGACGTTCGAAAGTGGCTGGTGCGTTCGTCAAACAATAAACTGCCACAAGCCATCTCTAGTCGCAAATGCAGTTTTATCTCTGTCATCTGGATGAACTTCAACCTGCCAGTATCCTGACTGACAGTCAAGGGTGGAGAACCACTCTGACCCTGATACCGAATCTAAAGTGTCGTCTATCCTGGGCAACGGAAATGAATCCTTGATGGTAACGGAGTTCAAAAGACGATAGTCGACACAAAATCGCATTGATCCGTCCTTTTTCTTGACCATTACGATCGGTGATGCCCACGGACTGGTACTTGGTTCGATGATACCCCTTCGTAGCATGTCATCAATTATTTGTCTAGATTCTTCCTGCTTGGCCATGGGAAGCCGACGTGGGGCTTGTTTAATAGGCTTGGATGATCCAACATCAATTCGGTGCTGCACAACTTTCGTTCTTCCCAAATCATCTGGGCCAGAAGAAAAAATGTCTTTAAATTCCCAGAGAAGTTCTTTTGCGGATAACTGTTGTGCTAGTTCGAGATGCCCCACTGATCTATTAAAAAATTCGATGAGACAAGTTGACAGAAGACCACCGGTGGTTGACGTCGATTCCAAACATTCAGCTTCTTCGAACTGTGCAACAGGTGTGTCACTTGGTAAAGTCACAGAATGATCCGCCACATTTACAACTCGTACGAACACAATTCCTATTTACCGATTTTCCAATTAACAATCCTTTCGGTAGCTGCATTCCCATTGGAGATACCACTCCTTCAGAAAAATTGTTGTCGATGGGAACAGTTGTAGAGACCATCGTTTCTGTACGGGGAGGAATGACAAAATCACTAACAGCTCTCAAACATGCCACTCTTGGTCTTTCATCTAAAGGTGTTTCACCAGAACGGTTTGTGTCACTCTCACACGTCATCGAAATTTGGCGTCCACCAACAGTGAATTTTTGAGACGAAAAATTCAAAACTCCTTTTGTGGCTTGCAGAACGTCCACACCTAGAATTCCTTCGCAACCAATGGGTAAGGAATAATCGAACACCAACAATTTTACACGACGTTTAAATCTCCCGATTGTAATGTCTGTACGCCAAAAATGAGAACTTTGAAATGAATTTCCGCATAGTGTTTGTAAACAAACGTTGCTAGGCACGAGGTGAGCATTGGGAGGAATAATAGATCGACTCACCAACGTCACTGAAGAGCCGGTATCGACGAGCATTTTACAAGGCACTTTGCCAATTTCAACGGGAACTATAAGTCCGCTGTGAAGTTTCTGAGAATAAATATTACAGATTTGGGGTCGAGGAGACGACATCAGTGTTGAACCCGTACCACTGACTGCTGGTCGTTTCCCGACACATAGCTTGCTTCATTGTTGACTTCAATTGTTCGAGTCTGGTGAACAGGGTTTGTTGCTAGACGAGCAGCTTCAACCGTGATAGCTTTTGAAAGTGCTTCGGTAAAGGTCTTGGGATCCGCAAGTCTTACAAGCTCTTGAACACTGCGATCGAGAATTCCGTCGAGAAATTGCATTATGGCAATTCGCTCTTGTGCGCTGGATGGGCAATCGCTAAAAACAATACGTGTAAGTCACTGTATGTCGCTCGCGAATGCACCTAAATCTTCATTTGGACGCTGTCGCCTAGAACGAAACGTAGCATGAGTGATGTATTTTTCTTGGCCTACAAACCTTAGCTGTAAAGCTGACATTAGTTTTTCGTAATCGGAACGATCAGCACCATCTAAGTTTGCTAACACGGCCACACTTTCTCCGCGAAGTAAAGAAGCGAGTGTTCTTGCTTTCTGTTGAGACGTCCAATTGTTAGCTTCCGCGATGAGGTCGAATTGCAAGTGATAATCTCGCCAGCGTGTTATTTTGCTGTCAAAGGGAGGCGGTAAGGGGTTAAACAAATGAGGGAATATGTTGGCAAGGCATTGTGCTTGTGTAATTGCGGCGTTATCTTGTTGAATAGCGTTGTTCTCCTTTGCGGCGTTATGTTCTGGAGTGGAACAATCAAAAACTTTGTTGACAAAAGTTGTTGCACTCATTGTTTTAAGCTCCTCCGACTGCCGTTGCTGTTCTTGTGAAATTTTGGTTATGGCAGCATTTTGCTGCTCCAATTCAGCGCACAAGAGATTAAGTTTTGCAGCAATTTTCTCTAGATTCTCTTCCATATCGATTAGAGAATCCCACTTCTGACACCAATGTTGCGAATTCGCGGATTTTAGAATTCAAGAAGAATGGATGGAAGAGTAAATCAACGATTTAAAATAAAAGAAAACGAGGTGAACTTAATAAGAGAGTTTTAATCCAAAGCAATCTATTTCTACAAAATGACAGATGTCAATCGCTACCAGATGATTCTTGGTTCAGCCGTCAGAAAAGTCAGTAAGTACTTCCGTGAGAGGTTCCACCTCAATGAATGCATTCAGGGATTCGTAACAATACATATATATAAATTGTATATATATTATATATCCAAATTTCATGCATTGGATAAAATCTATTTAAAAGAAATTAATGGAAAATCAAAAATATTAACAAAAAAAAAAAAAAAACACACATCAAATTCTATTTGGGTAGGCACACATTTATTCCATCCATCCATCCATCTGAATTGCACCACCTTCTACATTCCTAGTGCGGGAAAATCTACGCACTTATTCAACAACTCAACAGTCTCATCAGTATTCTTTCACTTCACTCTTCACTGCACTAATTTACAATAAATTTAATCAAAAATTATTATTAACAAAAATTCGCGATTAAATTTTTCGCACAGCATGTCGGCACCATGCTCACGTCTCACGAAAACAATAAGACGATAGATGAAGAACGAACAGCATCACAGTATAATTACTTTACAACGCAAGCCGCAAGATAAAAGGCAACGAACGTGCACGGCACTACGACTCAATGGGAGAAAACAGAAATACAACTTACGCATGTGAATACAATGCATGCGATACAACGTCTATACAGTATACAAGTAAAAATGAAAGGCAAAATTTTTTGGTGTCTTTTGTTGTATTTGTTGTACTATTTCTTCGTATTGTCCTTTTATGTTTATTGTAATGTATTAACATTTCATCCATCTCTTACATGTGAACTATGAGAAAGAAGGGGACCACCACTCATCAGTTGGTAATTGGTATTTATACTAATTAAATGCATCAGAAATGTCAGAGGCCATCTGTTGACGAACACTACATGACGTCCGTCGGTATTGCAGTTCAAAATCGAATAGGGTGCTTCATACATGCTGCAGACTTACAACTTTCGGAGGCGGGAGAATGTACTGAAGTGTACTGAATGCAACATAAATAAATATAAAATAAACAGATCAAATAAATACAGTCCACAAATATACATGTCAAACATTTTATAAACAAAAACATAGAATTTATATAATGCAAATTAATGATACTACTGTACACAAAGTCATATGACAAAATACTTGTTACAAATCGAAATACAAAGTCAAAGTGGTTACAAGGTGAATTTTGCGTTTTAATTCTTTAGAAAATCTTTCTTACGGAAAATTTCAGGAGTTTAACTTTACAAACATAGACAATATCAACTACTGACGTGAAACTTTTCTTCGGTGTGAAGTTGGGTGCAATTGCTGACGTGGAACTTTTCTTGGTGTGAAGTTGGATATACTCGTATTTCTGCAGGGCACAGGGGTGGCCTGCTAACACTCCCCTTGGTATATCCAGCAGGGGTCACTTAGCACCTTCTTGAGGGGCAACGTCTAGCACCGCCAGCTTGATAGAGGGTCTAACGTACACCCCGGAGCGTGTCAAAACCGTCGCGCTTCGGACTTGACCATCCACTGCGACCTTGGTCTGGATTACTCGACCCTTAAGCCAACAGTTCCTTGGACTATTCTGGTCTACTATTAGAACTACATCACCTTCTTTTATTGGTTCTACGGGAGTAAACCACTTGGACCGACGTGTTTGAGTCGGAAGGTATTCACTTACCCATCGTCTCCAGAAATGATCCGCGTATTGCTGTGATGCTTGCCAATTTTTTCTAACTACTTTTACATCATCTTCGAAGATTGCCAAAGGTTTCATTCCATTCGACGACCCCAGAAGGAAGTGATTTGGGGTGAGCGCTGCTTCGTTTTCGTTTTCGATCGGGAGATATGTAAGGGGGCGTGAGTTTACGATGTTTTCCACTTCCATCATCATACTTCTAAGAAGTTCGTCTGAACGATTCCTCATAGGCATAATTTTGTAGAGAACTGTTTTTATGGAGCGAACCAGTCGTTCCCAGCAACCTCCCATGTGCGACGAACTTGGCGGATTAAAGTTCCATTTCCTTCTAGTAGAAGTGAACGCCTCCATTAATTTGTTTTTGTCGATGCAGTTCAACGCTTCCCGCAGTTCTCGTTCAGCACCCTGGAAGTTAGTACCGTTGTCACTGAATATTTCATTAGGAGTTCCTCGGCGAGCTATGAAGTTTTGTATGGCGACGATACATGAGTCTGCTGAAAGGCTGTGCGCGATCTCTATGTGAACTGCTCGGGTGGTGAGACAGGTCAGAAGGACCCCCCCACCTTTTCGCGGATCTTCTGAGAATGGAAACATTAATTGGGCCGACGTAATCAATCCCGGTAAAAGAAAAGGGTCGGGTGAAAGGTGAGAGTCGCGCTTTCGGCAGCTGAGCCATTATCGGTTCCTTGGGCTTGGCCTTTTGGTTCTTACAATCCTGACATTTTCTTCTCATAGCATTAAAGGCTGCTCGCAGTTGGGGAATCTGATACGTTTGGCGAATTTCATTGATGTATATATATATATATATATAAATATCCAAATTTCATGCATTGGATAAAATCTATTTAAAAGAAATTAATGGAAAATCAAAAATATTAACAAAAAAAAAAAAAAAAAACACTCATCAAATTCTATGTGGGTAGGCACACATTTATTCCATCCATCCATCCATCTGAATTGCACCACCTTCTACATTCCTAGTGCGGGAAAATCTACGCACTTATTCAACAACTCAACAGACTCATCAGTATTCTTTCACTTCACTCTTCACTGCACTAATTTACAATAAATTTAATCAAAAATTATTATTAACAAAAATTCGTGATTAAATTTTTCGCACAGCATGTCGGCACCATGCTCACGTCTCACGAAAACAATAAGACGATAGATGAAGAACGAACAGAATCACAGTATAATTACTTTACAACGCAAGCCGCAAGATAAAAGGCAACGAACGTGCACGGCACTACGACTCAATGGGAGAAAACAGAAATACAACTTACGCATGTGAATACAATGCATGCGATACAACGTCTATACAGTATACAAGTAAAAATGAAAGGCTAAATTTTTGGGTGTCTTTTGTTGTATTTGTTGTACTATTTCTTCGTATTGTCCTTTTATGTTTATTGTAATGTATTAACATTTCATCCATCTCTTACATGTGAACTATGAGAAAGAAGGGGACCACCACTCATCAGTTGGTAATTGGTATTTATACTAATTAAATGCATCAGAAATGTCAGAGGCCATCTGTTGACGAACACTACATGACGTCCGTCGGTATTGCAGTTCAAAATCGAATAGGGTGCTTCATACATGCTGCAGACTTACAACTTTCGGAGGCGGGAGAATGTACTGAAGTGTACTGAATGCAACATAAATAAATATAAAATAAACAGATCAAATAAATACAGTCCACAAATATACATGTCAAACATTTTATAAACAAAAACATAGAATTTATATAATGCAAATTAATGATACTACTGTACACAAAGTCATATGACAAAATACTTGTTACAAATCGAAATACAAAGTCAAAGTGGTTACAAGGTGAATTTTGCGTTTTAATTCTTTAGAAAATCTTTCTTACGGAAAATTTCAGGAGTTTAACTTTACAAACATAGACAATATCAACTACTGACGTGGAACTTTTCTTCGGTGTGAAGTTGGGTGCAATTGCTGACGTGGAACTTTTCTTGGTGTGAAGTTGGATATACTCGTATTTCTGCAGGGCACAGGGGTGGCCTGCTAACACTCCCCTTGGTATATCCAGCAGGGGTCACTTAGCACCTTCTTGAGGGGCAACGTCTAGCACCGCCAGCTTGATAGAGGGTCTAACGTACACCCCGGAGCGTGTCAAAACCGTCGCGCTTCGGACTTGACCATCCACTGCGACCTTGGTCTGGATTACTCGACCCTTAAGCCAACAGTTCCTTGGACTATTCTGGTCTACTATTAGAACTACATCACCTTCTTTTATTGGTTCTACGGGAGTAAACCACTTGGACCGACGTGTTTGAGTCGGAAGGTATTCACTTACCCATCGTCTCCAGAAATGATCCGCGTATTGCTGTGATGCTTGCCAATTTTTTCTAACTACTTTTACATCATCTTCGAAGATTGCCAAAGGTTTCATTCCATTCGACGACCCCAGAAGGAAGTGATTTGGGGTGAGCGCTGCTTCGTTTTCGTTTTCGATCGGGAGATATGTAAGGGGGCGTGAGTTTACGATGTTTTCCACTTCCATCATCATACTTCTAAGAAGTTCGTCTGAACGATTCCTCATAGGCATAATTTTGTAGAGAACTGTTTTTATGGAGCGAACCAGTCGTTCCCAGCAACCTCCCATGTGCGACGAACTTGGCGGATTAAAGTTCCATTTCCTTCTAGTAGAAGTGAACGCCTCCATTAATTTGTTTTTGTCGATGCAGTTCAACGCTTCCCGCAGTTCTCGTTCAGCACCCTGGAAGTTAGTACCGTTGTCACTGAATATTTCATTAGGAGTTCCTCGGCGAGCTATGAAGTTTTGTATGGCGACGATACATGAGTCTGCTGAAAGGCTGTGCGCGATCTCTATGTGAACTGCTCGGGTGGTGAGACAGGTCAGAAGGACCCCCCCACCTTTTCGCGGATCTTCTGAGAATGGAAACATTAATTGGGCCGACGTAATCAATCCCGGTAAAAGAAAAGGGTCGGGTGAAAGGTGAGAGTCGCGCTTTCGGCAGCTGAGCCATTATCGGTTCCTTGGGCTTGGCCTTTTGGTTCTTACAATCCTGACATTTTCTTCTCATAGCATTAAAGGCTGCTCGCAGTAGGGGAATCTGATACGTTTGGCGAATTTCATTGATGTATATATATATATATATATAAATATCCAAATTTCATGCATTGGATAAAATCTATTTAAAAGAAATTAATGGAAAATCAAAAATATTAACAAAAAAAAAAAAAAAAAACACTCATCAAATTCTATGTGGGTAGGCACACATTTATTCCATCCATCCATCCATCTGAATTGCACCACCTTCTACATTCCTAGTGCGGGAAAATCTACGCACTTATTCAACAACTCAACAGACTCATCAGTATTCTTTCACTTCACTCTTCACTGCACTAATTTACAATAAATTTAATCAAAAATTATTATTAACAAAAATTCGTGATTAAATTTTTCGCACAGCATGTCGGCACCATGCTCACGTCTCACGAAAACAATAAGACGATAGATGAAGAACGAACAGAATCACAGTATAATTACTTTACAACGCAAGCCGCAAGATAAAAGGCAACGAACGTGCACGGCACTACGACTCAATGGGAGAAAACAGAAATACAACTTACGCATGTGAATACAATGCATGCGATACAACGTCTATACAGTATACAAGTAAAAATGAAAGGCTAAATTTTTGGGTGTCTTTTGTTGTATTTGTTGTACTATTTCTTCGTATTGTCCTTTTATGTTTATTGTAATGTATTAACATTTCATCCATCTCTTACATGTGAACTATGAGAAAGAAGGGGACCACCACTCATCAGTTGGTAATTGGTATTTATACTAATTAAATGCATCAGAAATGTCAGAGGCCATCTGTTGACGAACACTACATGACGTCCGTCGGTATTGCAGTTCAAAATCGAATAGGGTGCTTCATACATGCTGCAGACTTACAACTTTCGGAGGCGGGAGAATGTACTGAAGTGTACTGAATGCAACATAAATAAATATAAAATAAACAGATCAAATAAATACAGTCCACAAATATACATGTCAAACATTTTATAAACAAAAACATAGAATTTATATAATGCAAATTAATGATACTACTGTACACAAAGTCATATGACAAAATACTTGTTACAAATCGAAATACAAAGTCAAAGTGGTTTCAAGGTGAATTTTGCGTTTTAATTCTTTAGAAAATCTTTCTTACGGAAAATTTCAGGAGTTTGACTTTACAAACATAGACAATATCAACTACTGACGTGGAACTTTTCTTCGGTGTGAAGTTGGGTGCAATTGCTGACGTGGAACTTTTCTTGGTGTGAAGTTGGATATACTCGTATTTCTGCAGGGCACAGGGGTGGCCTGCTAACACTCCCCTTGGTATATCCAGCAGGGGTCACTTAGCACCTTCTTGAGGGGCAACGTCTAGCACCGCCAGCTTGATAGAGGGTCTAACGTACACCCCGGAGCGTGTCAAAACCGTCGCGCTTCGGACTTGACCATCCACTGCGACCTTGGTCTGGATTACTCGACCCTTAAGCCAACAGTTCCTTGGACTATTCTGGTCTACTATTAGAACTACATCACCTTCTTTTATTGGTTCTACGGGAGTAAACCACTTGGACCGACGTGTTTGAGTCGGAAGGTATTCACTTACCCATCGTCTCCAGAAATGATCCGCGTATTGCTGTGATGCTTGCCAATTTTTTCTAACTACTTTTACATCATCTTCGAAGATTGCCAAAGGTTTCATTCCATTCGACGACCCCAGAAGGAAGTGATTTGGGGTGAGCGCTGAGTTAACGATATGCGGACTCATCAGTCATCACATTTCTTTGTCATACGACACCTTCTTAAAGTTATTAAAATAAACATAAACATCCGACGGACAAGATCGATATTGTCTCACGATCATTGTCTGTTCATAGATATAAGATAAATACCATACTCAATTGGAGATGACATAGTATTAAGAAGATTGTAAAATTAATCTTAAGTCTGACACCGAGCGGGTAAGATCTCATAAGAGATCTCGGTAATATTTTTATTCTTGAATTTAATAAAGTTTTATTCTTTTTTAAAAAGCTTAAGCATTCAATTCAGTTTTAATTGGCGCCCGAGCAGGGACACTTGTTTCGCGTAAAGTGAAAATTCCGTAAAAGAGGAAAAGATAGTTTTATCTATCGCAAGTGAACCGGTAAACAAAAAAAAGACCTACCCAACATAAAACACTGGGAGGCAAGTGAAGTGAAAAAAGATCAGAAGACATACGCTCATAGAGCGGAAAATTCAAACAAAAAGAGAAGAAAATGTGTTGAAGTGAATTAAATAAATTAATTGCAAAACAAAAGAAAGAGTGAAAAAAAAAAAAAAAAAATTATTATTAGCGGAAAATTCAAAACAAAAAGAGAAGAAAAAATTGTGTTGAAGTGAATATAATAGAAAGAAAGAGTGAAATTAAAGAAAATTTAGAAGCGGAAAAAACAAAAAGAGAAGAAAATGTGTTGAAGTGAATTAAATAAATTAATTGCAAAACAAAAGAAAGAGTGGAAAAAAATTATTATTAGCGGAAAATTCAAAACAAAAAGAGAAAAAAATGTGTTGAAGTGAATTAAATAAATTAATTGCAAAACAAAAGAAAGAGTGAAATTAAAGAAAATTTAGAAGCGGAAAAAACAAAAAAAAAAGAGAAGAAAATGTGTTGAAGTGAATTAAATAAATTAATTGCAAAACAAAAGAAAGAGTGAAAAAAAATTATTATTAGCGGAAAATCCAAAACAAAAAAAAGAAAGAAGAAAGAAAAAATGTGTTTGCGTGAATTAAATAATTAAGTGCAAAACAAAAGAAAGAGTGAAATTAAACTGAAGAAAAAAATTATTGAATGTGAATTAAATAATTAATTGCAAAACAAAAGAAGGAATGAAATTAAAAAAAAAAAAAAGTTATTAGCGGAAAATACAAAACAAAATAGAAGGAAGAAAGAAAAAATGTGTTGAAGTGGATTAAATAATTAATTGCAAAAAAAAAGAAAGATTGAAATTAAACTGAGAAAAAAAATTATTATTAACAAATATTGCGAAAGGTTGCTATCTAGCCGAAACTAGATAAAAAGTGTTGAAAAATAAAAAAAAATAAACTGAAAATAAAAATTATTAACAAACATTGCGAAAGGTTGCTATCTAGCCGAAACTAGATAAAAAGTGTTGAAAAATAAAAAAAAACTAAGCTGAAGAGAAAAACAACCTACTAGAAGCCGTGCAGAGGATAATCAATTAGAACGAGGAACAAAGAGCAACGAAGGAACACAAGTAACATTTTTATAAGTGTATTCTTTTTTTATATTACGAAATATATATTTATATACACGTACAAATACCTAAATTAGGCAAATTTAAATTTTTTAATTATAATAACAAGATAAAAAAATGGCACTAACGGTAGAGCAGGTAGGGGGAATGATTGCTATGGCGGTCACTGAGCAGACTAGGGATCTACAAATAAGAATAACGGAGTTAACAACAGCTTTGGGTAGACTGTTACCCACGGATAATATAGTTCCATATAAGGATATAGAAATAGATCCGTCAAATGATACAAAGGAAGGATTAAATCTAGTTAAAAGCCTACAGAAATTCGATGGTGACAGTTACATTAGTTGGCGCACATCAGCAGTGCATTGCATGCAGGCATACGAACACTGTATAGGTAGTACAAGTTATTTCACAGCGGTGAATATTCTAAGAAACAAAATTGTAGGAAAAGCAAACGATGTATTAACATCACACGGGACTCCACTTCATCCCAGTGCAATAATAGCGAGATTAGATGTAACATACGAGGACAAGAGACCGATTCACATGTTACAGACAGAACTTACTAACGCAAGACAGGGAAGACAGACTTTAGAGGAATTTTGTGACCAGGTTAACAGATTATTGACTTTAATAACAAACAAAACTATGATGAGTTATGGGCCAAAAACGGCAGAAACAAGAGTTCTACTGGAAGTGGCAAGACAGAATGCACTAAGGGTTTTTATTACTGGGCTCAACCAGCCAATGAGCAACTTGGTGTTCGCACTAAACCCAGGGGATATCCCAAATGCTCTAGCTAGAGCACAAGAGATTCAAATGAATCAAAATACGAGATTTATGAATCAGAATCAACAGGTACAAAACAGATCTTTTGGTATTTTACCACCAAGGCCAACGAATTTCCAAAATTTTCAAAGACCATTTGCGAATTCGTCACAGAGACACCATGTAGCTCCACAACAAAGAATTTGGAATAACGAACAGCAACAGAGGATAGATCAGGGAAGCGGTAATTTCAGACCGGAGAGAAATAATAATTTCCAGAGAAACGTACCTTTAAATCAATATAGGGACCAGAGATTTAATAATGAAATTCGCAACAACAACAATCCGTTTAAACGAGATAGGCCTAATAGCAATCAGCAGCCTTTAGCAAAAACACCAAGAATAAATCATCTTAATGAAAGGGATTCTTTTTTAGAATGAGGTACGACCTGCCTACAATTATACGAACAAATAAAACGACAGGTCAAGTATATAAAATATTAATAGATACAGGTGCGACACATAATTATGTTAGACCAGATAAAAATAAGTGTAAGAAATTGAAGACAAGTAATAAAGTAAAAAGTGTTCATGGTAGTAGTATCATAGATACGTACCAGGATATAAACATATTTGGAAATTGGGAAATTTTTTATGAGCTAGAAGAATTAAAAGACTATGATGCTATAATAGGCATAAATACGTTAAGACAATCTAATTGTAAAATAAATATAGCAGACAGTTTTTTGGAATTCAACGGAGGCAAAGTACCTCTAATATATAATGATAAATTAGTTAACAGTCTTCAAATAAACACCCATATGCAGGTGGAATACCAGGAAAGACTGAAGGAAATTTTAAGGAAATATCAGGGAATTTTTACGGAAAGACCAAACTACTTACCGTATAATACAAACGTTAAATGTAATATAAAAACTGTAAATGAAGAACCAGTTTGGCAAAGAGCATACCCATATCCGCAATCTGCTTCCGCGTTTATTAATAAGGAAATACAAAATTTATTAGAAAATGATATTATAAAACCAAGCCGAAGCGCGTATAACAGTCCAGTTTGGGTGGTAGATAAAAAAGGTTTCAATGAAGATGGCACAAAGAAACTACGAATGGTCATTGATTACAAAAAATTAAATTCTTTTACGAAGTCTGATAAATATCCCTTGGCAGAAACCTCAGTAATTTTATCTAATTTAGGCAAGTCAAAATATTTCTCTACTTTAGATTTACAATCAGGATTTCATCAAATCCTTGTTAATGAAAAAGATAGACCAAAGACTGCATTTTCAGTCAACAACGGGAAATACGAATTCAATCGTATGCCATTCGGGCTTAAAAACGCTCCAGCCATATTTCAATGAGCTATGGATGACATTCTCCGAGAATACATCGGGAAATTCTGTCATGTTTATCTAGATGACGTTATTATATTTTCAGGAACACATGATGAACACTTACATCATATTGAAATAATAATTAAAGCACTTTCAGAAGCTAACATGAGAATTAGCAGTGAGAAGAGTAAGTACTTCATGGAACAGGTGGACTTCTTAGGATATGTTGTATCCTACAACCATATAAAAACCCATCCAGATAAAGTAAAAACAATTAAGGAATATCCCGAACCACAGACTTTACGTCAATTGAGAAGTTTTCTTGGACTATCAGGTTATTATAGGAAATTTATCCGAAATTATGCAATGATAAGCAAAGGGTTAACAAAGTATTTACGGGGAAACGAAAAAATAAACAGTAAGAGGATAAATATTGAATTAGATTCAGAAGGCAAAAAAGCGTTTCAGGTATTAAAGGATAAGCTTACAGAAGAAGTTGCGTTAAATCAACCGGATTTCGATAAACCATTTGATTTAACAACTGATGCAAGTAACTCAGCCATAGGTGCAGTACTAAGCCAAGACAATAAGCCAATAACCTTTGTAAGTAGGACGTTATCTGAAACTGAACAAAATTATGCTACCAATGAAAAGGAATTGTTAGCAATAGTATGGAGTCTAAAAAACTTGAGAAATTATCTATATGGTCAAACTGGAATCCGCATATACACGGACCATCAACCATTGAGTTTTGCTGTATCTGATAAAAACCCTAATATAAAATTGAAGAGATGGAAAGCATTTATAGAAGAATATGCACCAATAATAAATTATAAACCAGGTAAGGAAAATGTTGTAGCAGATGCATTAAGTCGTCAAGAAATAAATATAATGGAAAATAGTGAAGATTTAGCTACAGTACATAGTACTCACAGCAGCCCAAGAGAAGAAATTAGAAGGTTAGGTGGAATAATCAATCGATTTAGAAATCAATTAATTATAGAAGAAGGAGATTCCAATAATATAAATAGTGGACAAATTCATAAAGGATATTGGAGGCATACTATTAAATACAAAGATGATGACGTTTTCACTAAATTGAAAGAAATAATTAGGAAGGGAATAAACGCAATATATTCAACAGAAGAGACTCTATTTAAGATTAAAGACAAATTACTAAACGAATACCCAACAACACAGTTTGCGTACGTTTCAAATCTTGTAGAAGATATAACAGACAAAGACATGCAAATAACAATTATGAAAGAGGAACATAATAGAGCACATAGAGACTCTAGAGAAAATTTTAAACAAATTTCAGCTAAATGTTACTGGCCCGAATTTTTTAAACAATTACTCGATTACGTGAAAGACTGCTCTGTTTGTAAGGAAAACAAATATGACAGACATCCTGTTAGATATAAGATTGGAGAGGCTCCAATTCCAAAGAAAGGGGGGGAACGCATACATGCAGACATATACTACATTGACAACGATCAATTTTTGACTATGATAGACTCTTTTTCGAAATTTTTAATAGTTAGACATATCGACAGTAAAATAGACGCTAAGGAAAAACTGATTGAAACACTACCAGTGTTTGGGAAAGTAGAAGTTTTGGTAACAGACAATGAGAGAACATTCTGTACTCCGACGGCAGAATTAGAATTAGAAAAATTTGGGGTTAAACACGAAAAGGTAGCTCCGAATCATAGCAAAACCAACGGAATGATTGAAAGAGTGCATAGCACACTAACAGAACTAATACGCATTACGAAAACAGAAATTCATGCAGACACAAAATTTATTATGCCATTTGTAGTAAAGAAATATAATGAGTCTATTCACTCAGTAACGAATCAACAACCATTAGAGGTTTTCCATAACTTTGAAAAGTTTAAATCTCTTACAGATGTATTGAAAACAAAACAAGATAAAGATCTTTCTTATTTCAATAAAAATAGAACTGAAATTGAGTTTAAGCCAGGACAAAAGATACACGAAAAATCAACACGTAGGAAAGGTAAAGTTAAACCTTTATTTAAAAAGCGAATTGTTAAAGAGGATAGAGGAAGGGTTGTAGTTGACAGTAAAGACAGGATTATACATAAAGACAACATAAAGAAATAAAAATTTTATTTGTATTAAATTTCAGATGTATGTAAGTACAGTTTTGAGATTTTTGGCATTACTAGCCACAACATCTGCACAAGTGCAGATAACTAATTATAGTTCAGAGGAATACATTCTAATAGAGGACGGACCTGCTGCATTATACGAAGATACAGGAGAATTGTATCATGTAATTAACTTGACATATTACAGGGACATTTTGAATAACATAAAAGAAAAAAATACCAAGTTAGAACTTAGAAATCTAGAAACAGCAGACAGATTGCTAGAGCAATTAACGATAAGAAATAGATCCAAAAGAGGTATTAATGAAATTGGCACATTATGGAAATGGATATCCGGAAGTCCAGATCACGACGACAAAGTTAGAATTGAAACAAAGTTGCAAGAGTTAATAGAATCTAATAATAAACAATACCAGACCAACTCACAGATATTTAAGGCTATAGAGAAACTAGCAGCAAAAGATAACGAAATAGACAAAGAGGACGTTTTAGTATTACGACTGATAATAGAGGACTTACGTGAAATAATAAATGCCATTAATCTGAGTAAGAATGAAATTTTGAATACTGTAATTTTAAATATGAATGATTTGAATAAAATAATCAATACTGAAACTTTACCAGTTTCGATAGCTGATGTGTTAGATGCATCCGACTTTAAGATAATTCAGAATAAAGATTTAATTTTAATTTATATTGAATACCCACTAGTTAAGGAAATAAATAAAACATATATTGTTGAAAGTATAAATGTTGGTGATGGAAAACTATCATTACCCAATCAAGTTGTGTTATATAAAGAAAAATATAAAATGGCAAATTGCATTAAAGAATTAAATGACATATATTGTAAAGTAAATAATGAAAGTAATTGCCTAACAAATTTGTTAAATAATAAGAAAGCCGATTGTCACAAAATAAAAGAAAAAAATCCAGAGGTCAAAATAATTAAAGACGGTATTATTTTTGTAAGTGGAAAAACCACAATAAATGAAAAAATATACATAGGTATATATCTTATTCATTTTAAGAACAATGTAACTATTAATTCTAAGAGATATGAAAATAAAAGAACAGAAATTTTGAAACATATGAAATTAAATTCACCAATTGAATTAAACATTTTGAAATATTTAGAATCAAGTGACGAAAAGCTTAAATTTACCAACATTGACCTCATAAGACCTTATATTAAAGATATTAAAGAACATCCAATATTGTATGGTATAACTTTGAATATTGTTCTAGTACTTAGCATTTATATTGTTATTAAATTATTGAAAATTTACAAGTTGAGACAGGAAAAAGAAAACCGAAAAATATTTGAAATGACATCATTGAAATGTTTACAAGAAACCAGGAAAGCAATAGAAGAGCGATCGGGACGATCACTTCCAGGGTAAGAGGGGAGTTAACGATATGCGGACTCATCAGTCATCACATTTCTTTGTCATACGACACCTTCTTAAAGTTATTAAAATAAACATAAACATCCGACGGACAAGATCGATATTGTCTCACGATCATTGTCTGTTCATAGATATAAGATAAATACCATACTCAATTGGAGATGACATAGTATTAAGAAGATTGTAAAATTAATCTTAAGTCTGACACCGAGCGGGTAAGATCTCATAAGAGATCTCGGTAATATTTTTATTCTTGAATTTAATAAAGTTTTATTCTTTTTTAAAAAGCTTAAGCATTCAATTCAGTTTTAATTCGCTGCTTCGTTTTCGTTTTCGATCGGGAGATATGTAAGGGGGCGTGAGTTTACGATGTTTTCCACTTCCATCATCTTACTTCTAAGAAGTTCGTCTGAACGATTCCTCATAGGCATAATTTTGTAGAGAACTGTTTTTATGGAGCGAACCAGTCGTTCCCAGCAACCTCCCATGTGCGACGAACTTGGCGGATTAAAGTTCCATTTCCTTCTAGTAGAAGTGAACGCCTCCATTAATTTGTTTTTGTCGATGCAGTTCAACGCTTCCCGCAGTTCTCGTTCAGCACCCTGGAAGTTAGTACCGTTGTCACTGAATATTTCATTAGGAGTTCCTCGGCGAGCTATGAAGTTTTGTATGGCGACGATACATGAGTCTGCCGAAAGGCTGTGCGCGATCTCTATGTGAACTGCTCGGGTGGTGAGACAGGTCAGAAGGACCCCCCACCTTTTCGCGGATCTTCTGAGAATGGAAACATTAATTGGGCCGACGTAATCAATCCCGGTAAAAGAAAAGGGTCGGGTGAAAGGTGAGAGTCGCGCTTTCGGCAGCTGAGCCATTATCGGTTCCTTGGGCTTGGCCTTTTGGTTCTTACAATCCTGACATTTTCTTCTCATAGCATTAAAGGCTGCTCGCAGTTGGGGAATCTGATACGTTTGGCGAATTTCATTGAAGGCTGTCTCATGTTTTAGATGGTGGAGCTTGCAGTGCATGTCTCTCATAATTAGCTGAGTAATTCGATGATCTCTTGGCAGTATAATCGGTCTTTTAAGGTTATCACTGGATTCTATGGAAGGGTCAATCCTACCTTTAGCTCGGATAACATTGTGGTCATCAAGATATGGACACAGATTAAAAATTGAACTGCTCTCTTCCACAGATCGCTTGGAGGTTAGGTCTGCTAGCTCTTCTTTATAAGTAATACGTTGAGCCTCTCTTATTAGCACAAACCATGCTTCTTCAAGTTCCTCTCTTTTCAGGGTTCCAGTAGCTCGTCTATGTGCGTTGTCTTTTTTTATTTTTAGATTGCTTGTGTATCGGATAATGTACGCTGTGCTTCGTAACAGTCTCTGCCAACTTGAAACGTGGTCTATTCTAAGAATGCTTTCTTGAGGCGTAACTGGAACATGGACATTGATGTATTGGGTTTTCAGCTCTTCGATAGTTGCGTCTTCACCGTTTGCTTTTTTTTGCCAATTGCTTTCCGTATTGATATCAAGAATTCAGGCCCTTTGAACCATCGGGTTGTTGACGAAAACACAGGCACACTTTTCCATTTGGTCGCTTCATCTGCAACGTTAGCTTTGGTCGGAATCCACTGCCACTCTGTTACCTTGGTGAGGTCGAGGATTTCGCTAACTCGACATGCAACGAACTGCCTGTAACGCCGATGATCGGAGCAAAGCCAACTTAATACGTTCTTAGAGTCCGACCAGAATACTCTACGTGAGAAGTTAAGATAGTGTGAATCAACCACAGATTCTGCAAATAGTGCACCAAGGATGGCAGCTTGAAGCTCAAGGCGGGGAATCGAGAGACTTTTTAATGGGGCGACTCTTGTTTTAGCTCCTATGAGCGCAACTTCGACTTGTTCATCATGTTCACTTCGCACATATGCCACAGCCGCAAAACCATTTTCGCTTGCATCCACGAAGGTATGAAGCTGGCGTTCAATTGTGCATCCGCTTGAGTCATACATGTAACATCTGGGTATGTTTAGGGTTTCAACAGCTGGTAGGAGTTGTACGCATTTCGACCACTTTTCGAACTCCGGATATTTTATTTTGTCATCCCAATCGATTTTGGAGCGCCATATGTCTTGCAATATGATTTTGACAAACATCAGAAAGTGCGATAATAGGCCTAGTGGGTCGAAAATGGTCATTAATATCTTCAGGACTTCGCGCTTCGTAGGTCGGCTACCTTCGAAAAGTATTTTTCTTTGTTGGGCGTTTTTTGTTATTTTGTACGTGAAACAATCATTAGAAGTGGACCACCACATACCTAAAACTTTCTCGGTAGTTAGCTCGACATCGACATTCAGGTTTTTGTTTTCTGTCACCTTCGATTGGAGGGCTTGAAGAGCCACTGGTGAGTTTGAGATCCAATTTCGAATGTAGAAACCTCCTTGCTGGTGTATGTACCGAATTTGTTTTGCGAGATTGATGGCTTCCTTTTCAGTGGGCTTGATATCCATAAGGTCGTCGACGTAATGGTTGTGCTGTATCGATCTCACTGCTCGTGGGAACATTTTAATGAAGTCTTCAGCATTTCTATTCTTTGTGAACTGGGCACAGCACGGTGAGCATCTAGCACCAAAGGTCATGACCTTCATTTGGTAGACAACGGGCGGTTCGTCAGAGCTGCGACTCCATAAGAACCTCTGACAAGGTTGGTCTTCTTTCCTTATGTTGATCTGATGGAACATCTCCATTATATCGCCGCATATGGCTATTTGGTTCTCTCGAAATTTGAAGATTACCGATACCAGGGATGTAAATTGGTCTGGCCTTTTGAGGAGAAGCGAATTGAGTGATACGCCCTGCACCTTTGCTGCCGCGTCCCAAACGAGTCGCATCTTACCCGGTTTGTTTGGGTTAAACACAGGGAATATAGGCAAGTACCAATAGCGAACATTTACCGCCCGTAGTTCTTTATAGGACAACTTACTTGCATACCCTTTGTTGAGATATTCGTCTATTTTTTGGTTGATGGCCTCGGCTAACTCCGGTTTTCGCTTCATTCTCCTATGGAGGTATGCTAATCTTCGTTCAGCCATTGGATAGCTGTCAGGCATCTGAAAGGTATCGTATTTCCACAACAACGACGTTTCAAAACGGCCATTCGCTCGGACGGTGTAGGTGTTCAATAAATCTATAGCTCGCTGGTCCTCATTAGACAGAAACTCTTTTCCTGGATTTGACGCTCCGAAGTTTTCGTTGATGATATGATAAATCCGCTTATCAGGCGCTCCAGGTTTTCATTGTCACAGTCACATATGAGAAAACAACCTTTGTAGCCTTCCCGACGTTTAGGACCTTGTTGCCCGTGAGATAGGTTGCCGTGAACAACCCATCCGAGACGAGTTTTTGTTGCCACAGGTTCGTTGATGTCGCCTTCCTTACAACTTACTGGTAATCCTACCTTGGTGTTGTTAATACCTATTAATAAGCGAGGTGCGACATTATCATAAGAGTCAATAGTTACTTCTCGAAGATGTTCGTAGCTCCTTTGTAGCGCTGTGGTGTCTAGGGTCTGTTTGGGTAGGCTAAGACTTTTTACTGTATGGACGTCTGTCAACGAGTATTTTTCGGATCCTGTTTGAATTCCTGATATCTGAAGTTGAAGTACGTGCGAGTCGTTTTCAAGTCGACATGTGTCACCAGTCCATTTGAGACGTAAAGGTTGAGGTTTACCTTTTAGTTTCAGTTGGTTGGCAAGTTCTTCGTCTAATAACGTTACCGACGATCCATCGTCGATAAAAGCGAACGTTTTGATAGAGGTGTTGTTGCCAAACAATCTCACCGGTACAATCCGAAAAAGCGACTTGGGACACTCTTCTTTTGCGCTTTTTTGTTGATGAACAGAAACATTTGCATCAGCACCCTGACTTGTGTTTTCGCTATAGGCATAGCCGTGCAGGAGCCTGTGGTGGTTAAAATTACAATTATCAATAGCACACTTCGATGTTGACCTGCACTTATCTTTTGGATGTTTGCTCAAACAACGTCGACACAAATGTGAAATGAAGCATCTCAGAGTTCTATTGAAACCTTGAAAACGCTCACAGTTTTCGACCGTACTACAACTTCCCTTGCATATACAACAAATAACGTTAGCTGGGCCGATAGGTTTTTGATTTGGCGTTTGAAAGTGGTTGTGAGCGTTGACGAAACCTTTACCCTTCGTGATACGACTGGGTTGTTTTGTCTTAGATACTGAACCAGAACTCAGAGGTGGAACAATACAACTAACGGCATCAGCGAGTCGCATTAACCATTCATTGAAGTGGTAAAGGTTGCAGTCTATTAACAGGCACTTATGTGACGCCCAGTTCAGTCGAATATCATGAGGCAGCTTGTTTTCCAGCTCTTGTAGAAGCGATGGATGCTGAAGATAAATGGTTTGCCCTGAAACTTCTATGATGGCACAATAATTTTGCACAGCGAGGGAGAAGTCGACAATGCTTTCAAAATCTCCTTCCTTTGGCGCTGGAGTGGCTTGAATCTTCTTAAGAACGGCTTGGATGATGACTTGAGGTCTTCCAAATTTAGTTTGCAATGCTTTGATTATTGGACCAACGCATTGTGGCTGAACGAGAATGCTTCTTACCGCGTTTAATGCGTCTCCTTAAAGTGATTTTTGCAAACGCAAAAGATTCTCCTCTTCTGTAAATCCACACAAATTGGTGCTTCTTATGTAGTTGGATATGAAGACCGGCCATTCCTCAGCATTACCTGTGAAGCTTTGTAGATCTCGAGATATAAGTTGACGTGCGGCAATTTGGCTTCTAGTCAATCTGGAAGAGGGTGTCGACTCTCCGACCGCCTGTCGTTACTGGTTGAGTAGAGCGGACGAAAATGTTTGTGGAATCTCGTTTTCATTTTGTTGTTCTGACTAGAACAGTGGGTACCTCGTCGTAAACCTTGGTTGTTGTTGTAATTCGAAAGACAGCTGGTGATTCGGAAGACTATCACCAAGTATACGTTGTTGTTGTTGTTGCGTAGAAGTCGGATGCAAACTCTGTTGCTGTGAAGAAGCTATGTGCAGGCGCTGTTGTTGTTGCATAGAAGTTTGATACCGGTTCTGTTGCTGTGAAGAAGCTGTATGCATGCGCTGTTGTTGTTGTAGCGTAGAAGTCGGATGCAAACCATGCTGCTGTGAAGAAGCTATATAAAGCTGTTGTTGTTGCACGGCGACTGGATGTACATTCTTTCGCTGAATGGAACTTTCAGTCGTAAAACAGGTTCAGACAGGCAAAACATCCTGCGCAGTAGCTGGTTGCTGCATTTGCTTTGCTTGATGTGTTAGCCAATTGTTTACGTTGACACTTGCAACTGATGAATTTCCATCCTCTTCGTCTGACGAATGCTGTGACAACTGACTCAGCAACTGATATTTTTTATTTAAATAGTCCTTGTCTCTTTTCTCCTTTAGCTCCTTTTCTTCTTCCAGTCGTTGAAGCTCCATTCGAATCTGTCTTCCATGAGAGGACGTGGTGCGCTTAGAACACACAGAGGCCTTGGATGTCCATCTGGTACCAGGTGTAGCAGCACTCGAACTGTGTATCTTAGTAGAAGTCAATGCACTTCCGGTAGCGGTCGACGGGAAAGTATTTGCGCCTTGAAACGATCTCCTGATTGTCCCAGACGAATATAAATTAAGAGCACTCGGACGAATAGACTGTGGCTAACGAAGAAAATGGCAACGTATTACTTGTCGCACTCAAAAAGGCAACGTTCTCGTTTTGACATGTTTCTGACGCAGGTACACTTAGACTGCTTGAAACGATAGTGGGTGGACCGGTTGATGAGGGCACATGCGCGATGGTAGCTAAGGTTGAGTTCACAGACGCGACACTAAGCGAATTAGTCGGTGTATGTGACGAAATTGTATTTATAGAAATTGTTGCGGTCGCAACTGCGGTTTCGTACGTAGCAGATGGTAAAATACTAGTTGTAATAATTGGCAATGTAGCAGAATCATAATCGCGATGATAATTTGTAGCAGTAGTGATTATATCATTCGAAAAGTTTTTGTCGAAAAAAGTAGAGTTAGAAATTTTGGCAAGTGTTGTACATGTCGCACCTTCATTTGAGGTTGTGGCGAAACATACAGGAGCTACGGGATTCATTTCAGAAAACTTAGAATAAGGTACCTTACCTGAAGAGCATTTGGCGCAGAGCCAGTCTTGATTGGCGATTAGGCTGTCCACACCAGCGCAGTTGAAATGGCACCAGGCGTCACAATCGTCACATTTCACCATAATCTCTGCACAATCAGGTCCATCGCAGGCATAGCAGTTGAACTCTTCTGACGTCGTTGACTTCGGTGCCTTTGCCTTTGGTATCTTCAACGATTTAGTTGAAGTACCCGCTTTTGTAGTACCTTTCCGTGATGATGACATCTTTAACACAATAGGTGTACACCAATGTTTTGTAAAATGTTGGCGCAACTAGCCAACGTCCAGACTTTTGTTAACTTATACACACGGTTTAGTGGGAGAAGTTACAAAACCTTTATTAAATAATAAATTATTATAATAGGCAATGAATATAATAGTTCGTAAGCTTACATGTCTGGTTACTGGTAGTACTCCAATTTCCTAACAATGAGTTACTTTAAATGAGTGTACTTTAAATTTAAACTCTTGCAACACAACTTGAGCAGTAAATGAAAAGAAATGAATGAAATTTTCTCTAAATGAATTTACTTTTTACTTTATCTAGTGTTGCAACACAACTTTTCAAAGTGCAAAAATGAAATGCAATGATCAATCTATATTTCGTGACTAGTGAGGTTAGGTACCATCACCGACGTGGAATTTTTCTTCGGTGTGAAGCTGGGTTCAACTACTGACGTGGAACTTTTCTTCGGTGTGAAGTTGGGTTCAATTGCTGACGTGGAACTTTTCTTGGTGTGAAGTTGGATATACTCGTATTTCTGGAGGGCACAGGGGTGGCCTGCTAACAATTAGTTTTTACATAAATAGTTTCTCCCACCCGATAAGTTCTTATAGGTTGTTTTCGTGTGTTATGGTAACCTAGATCAGCACTCTGTTTCTTTAAGATAGCTTCAACAGTTTCTCGTCTTGCGTTTTCAAGTTCTTCGGGCTTATTAAGCAATTGCCTACCAAAGAGAAAAGGGTTTTTATTCGTTGTTGAGTGATTTGACCTATTATATTCATAAACGCTTCTGTCAAATAGTTCAGAGAAGGTAGAGTGGGTGTTGTCTGGTTTGAGACATCGTATCAACTCAGAAAGGTTGAATGGAACCTTTCTATCTGGCCATTCACACAACTGGTGTAAGGAGGTGCTTTATAAACAGTTATGCCAAACATATTTTCTAACATAAATGTTATAGAATTTGACCCTAAGGACTTTTCGTTGTCAATTATTACTGTTTGTGGGACACCGAATGCCAGTATTAATCCTCTGAGAGGTTCTTTAATGTCCTCTGCCGATCTTGATCTTATAATTTTGGCTAGGGCATATTTGGAGAACTTATCAATGGCTGTTAGGTTTACTTTTTTGTTAGTAAAATAAATGTCTATGTGAATCATCTGCCCAGGGTATTCTGGAATAGGGGTTGGTAGTGATTCGGGTTTATTAGGATGCCTTTCATATTTATTTTCTTTGCATACTTTGCAAGATTTGGCTATCCTTTCGGCTTTTACCTTCATATTAGGAAAAAAGAAATGTTGTGAAAATTGTATTCTACTTTCGCTTGCTTCCTATGGGCACGATTATGTTCCTTTATCACTTTATCTTCCTGCCTAATTTCATTCGTGAGATCTACAACCATGGTCCTGTATTGCTTAAAATGTCTAGGATACACTTCCTGTATTAATTCACAGATATTATCTTCTGCGTTTATAACATTTGTGACGCTTGGGTTAAGATATTTTTTAAGTATTTCAATTAACTATTCTTGATCATATCTTGCCTCTACTACTATATGCCGGTGGTAGGTCGGAAAAACAATCTTAAATTCACAAGAAGGAAAGTCGCCTACCGATAGAAGGATTTGGTTTTTGAATCCGTTTATAGGAGCTTTTACAATTGGGATAGAGTCTTGATCCAGATTTTCGTTGTTGTCTTGGGACACAGGTAGATTGTTGACGTGTGACTGAATGGGTGCTCTGGACAATGCATCTGCTACCAAATTCGTCCTTCCGGGCTCATATTTCATTTCATAATTATATTCCTCTAACCTTGCTTTCCATCTTTTCATCTTAGTGTTATTATTTTTGTTGCTTAAAGCAAATGTCAAAGGTTGATGATTTGTGAATATGCTCACTTTTGCTGAACCATAGAGATATGCTGCGAGGGAACTCAAAGCCGATATAATGGCTAAAAGTTCTTTCGCGCTGGCAGAGTAGTTCTCTTCCGGTTTGGAAAGTGTTCTTGAAATAAAGGTTATAGGTTTTCCCTTTTGTTCCAGTACGGCTCCAAGTGCAAAGTTTGAAGCATCCGTAGTCAGGTCAAATGGTTCAGAAAAGTCAGGATAGGCCAAGATTATGTCTTGGGAAACAAGAGAACTTTTTAATTTACAGAAAGCATCAACAGCTTCCTCATTAAGTTGAATAGATAATTTGGACGATTTTGACTTCGAGACTCGTCCCTCCTTCCCCCTTAAGAGGGCTGTCAGGGGCTTAGCCAGCTTGGCATAGTTTTCGACAAAGCGCCTATAATACCCTGAGAGACCAAGAAATGATCGTAATTGCTTAAGGATATTTGGTATTAGAAAATCAAGGATTGCCTTTAGTTTATCCGGATTAGTTTTAATACCATTTGCTGAAACAGTAAATCCCAAAAATTCCACTTCTTGCTGAAAGAATTTACACTTATCTATTCTTGAAGTATGTCATCAAGAGTTCTTTGGAATATTGCCGGGGCGTTTTTAAGGCCAAACGGCAGTCGCACGAACTCATACTTCCCGTTATTAATCGGAAAGGTTGTTTTCTCGATGTCTTCTTCCCTTAGAGGTTTTTGGTGAAATCCACTCTTTAGGTCCAGAACCGAGAAGAATTTATTTTGCCCTAATTTTTCGAAATAACCATGTTAATATCCGGCATAGGATATCTGTCTGCAATAGTCACCGTATTTAATTTTCGGTAGTCTATTACCATTCGAAACTGTTTTGCCCCGGTGGAATCAGGTTTTTTTTGGCACAATCCATACCGGTGAATTGTACGGAGACCGTGAAGGTCTTATAATGCCATCATCAAGCAGTTTCTGAACTTGTTTCTCTACTTCTTCTTTCAAAGACATAGGAAACGGATAGTGTCCACTATAAACGGGGTCTTCAGTAGATGTTCGAATCTCCGCGACTATTGACGTGGTATATGTCAATTTCTCATCGGGGTCTGCGAAAAGACTCAAATTATTTTGCAGAATAGAGCACAGCAGATTTTTCTGTGAGGGTTTTAAGTTGCCAACCTTTTCTGAAAGAGAAGCTATATCGAGTGAATTAACAGCCTGCTGTTTAAGCTGTTTAATTTTGATATTGAAATTATTGAGAATTGACATATAGCTTTCTTTAGCAAAGATTACTGCGGAGAGCTGTTTTAGGCTGTCATTCCCCAATATTCCATGAAAAGTTTTGAGATATGGCAGAATGTAAAATTTCAGTGGCGCATTTCTTAGACCAAATAAATTTATAAGGGTATGCTGCCAAATTTTGACATCCCCCGCAATTGATTGTGCATAAAAAATTTGTTCGTTATTGATAGGGTTTTTAACCAGATCGGGCCTAATATAATTTTTAGTCGATCCTGTATCGACGAGAAATTTTAACATTTCCCCGCTTTCCGTTCGACATTCGAAATAAGGAAGTGAGGAATCGCTTAGCCTAAAAAATGAATGTCGGTGTAATCTTGTTATGCTGAATTTCGATTAGGAAAATTTTGAGCATATTCCTCTAAGGTTTGCTCGTAACCACTGTCGGACTCTTCCATATATCCTTGATACTCGGTGTGGGAGACATCAGAGGTTTCCGAGGTTTCTGATAAATGGAAATTCATCTGTGGGGTCTGATTACTATTTGGGCGATACTTATTGTTATTAAATTGTCGATTATTATTCGAATTATATTGTTGCTGGTTCCGCTGACCAAAGTTTCTTTGTGCAGAAGAACCTTGGGTAATAGGTTCTTTTTTATTACAATATTATCGGGGATTGAACATTGAATCACTATTATTAGTAGTTGGTTTAAAATTTTTCTGAAAAGTGTTATTATTGAAACGATTCCCTTGATTGAATGGTGGAAAGGTACGGGTATTATTGAAACGATTTCCTTGATTTGACTGTAAAAAGGTTCGAGATTGATTGTTCTGATTGGAAGAACTAGGTTCAGGTTTTGATGTATATGCCTGGTTTCTTCTGTAATTCTGGTTTTCCAGTTTCATACACAAGCCAAGTGCATGAGGGAGATCATTCGGTTCTCTTACCCCAAGAAGTATTGGTAGATCTCCTTTTAAGCCCCTAATAAAGGTATCTAGGGCCACATTTCGATAAGTTTCAGTAACTTCCATAGGTTCTGGGCCTATATTCATACAGGAAATATTATTTAGAATTAATGAAAGGTGGGTATATATAGAATTATAGTATTCTTGCACAGTTTTTCCTCTTTGCACAAGCCTCATCATCTGATATTCCAGTGTCCCCAAATCGCGTTTGTCCGCATAATGTAGGGTAAGACACTGGGAAATACTTCCCCAATCTAAGGGAGTATTGAATGACTCTAAAGCAATATCTGCCTTCCCAGTAATATTATTTCTTATAACATTTAAAATTGCAAAGTATTTTTCAGTCCCTTTTAAACGTTTGTATATACCTAACACTCTCTCTACACTCTTTTTCCAGGAGCTGTACTCACCTGGATCCCCAGAAAAATCCCTGATACTCCTCACTATTACTGGAATAGTATCTGCATCTGTAGTTGTCGGCCTATTTCTCACTTGTTGAGTACTGACCTCTATGTTTTGAGAATTAAAATTTGGTTGTGATGAGGACATAACCCTATGTGTCTGCCCTTCAATAACTTGTGAAACTATACTAGTAATTAATAATTCCAACTCTGGTGTGGCTTTGGGTATCACAGTTCCTACTTGAGAGGCACTAGTTGTAGTTGACTGAGAAGATACGTTCAAATCTCTAGAAGGACCCGGTTCACTTTGATAATTATCATCAGCATTATCTACTTCAATTGGTTGATTGTTTGAATCACTACTTTCACCAGGTTTACTATCTGCAGCTGTCTGCTGTCTAGTCATCATTTTTTATTCATTACAAAAAATTTAGGAACTTTCCTTTACTAACAAGAATAATGATACTTAATTTGCCGAATCAGTTACTTATCTTAAATGTAAATAATCGGTTACAGTAAAAAATTTTAATTTTTTTCTTACAGTAAAATCGTAAGTCTTAACATTCCGCCTCCCTCGTTGTTGATTAGACTAGAGATGAGCTGGATGGTTCTGGTCCCAGGATTTATGCACTTTTACGGCGAGCTACATTTAGGTCGACTTAAGAAAGTAAGTGTAAGTGAATTTTTCTTCGCCGCGGCAAGTTTAACAGGTCGACTTAGGCGATTTAATATGCGAACACTTTATTGCACTTTTTCAACTGGGCCCCACGTTGGGCGCCAATCAAAACACTAAATGTTTAAATTACTTTTTAAAAAAGTTTTATTGAACTGGCAGCGATACTGCCTCACAAATAACTGACAAAGATTCTTACAATTCATAAGCTTAAATACTAAATCTGCACTACACAAAGCCAACAAAGACATCTCATTCCCATAGGTATTCGAATTACCGCATCTTTCCCACAGCGACGCTTGACGCTGACAGCAGCATTCTTTACTTCTCAGTTTTCGGCTCGTGTAGTGGCTGTCTATCTACCTGTTGTGAATTTGATCTTGATGTCGTTAACTTATAGATGACATGTATGAGGGGATACATAACGCATAAGATCATCTGAGCGATATTCCTTTTCCAAATCTCAGAGAACAGACAAAAAGAGAAAACGGCGCTAAAATCGGTGACGGATTTGCTTCGAACTACCGTGCGTATGAATATGTTTTTAAACGAGGTTTTCTAGTAAAAAACCTAAAGTAGACAGTTCTTCAAGAATTAATATTTCAAATTCTGTGAGCACAAGAGTATATTTTTTTAATGAAACTGATTAGGATTATATCAAAGAAAAATATCACCAAAAAATTGAGGTTCTTTTGGCTTTTCGTTCCTCAGAAATCGTTTGCAAATATGACTTTATTGAAATTGAATTTTAGCGGTTTGGAGAAAAAAATATTAATTTTGGGCTCGGAGGTTAGTTCAGGAGCTTTATTACCTTCAAAAAAATGTATATATAAGTTAACGTATGCTAATACCAAGAATTAGTTAACAATTAATGCTGACTTAGATACCCAGAAAAGTATCTTATGAAATCGCGCAATGCTATCCACACACTTGCCATAGTGTTTACATCCCATCATCCGCCAAGAAGACGTTGATCGTCGACAGTCGTTGTTTACGCCAACATTTCCTAGAATCAATAGCTTAGGTTTTGCAGATGTTCAAATTGATCATCCACAGGATGAAATACTTTTATCTGTCTTTATCTTTTTTGCACACGATTGGCTTCTGTAGGTATAGTGAGAATTAGATTAGTTTTTGTAAGTTCAGTTATAATTTGTATCTAGTGTCGAGCGGTAACCTACTTTGGATTGCCTAAGTTGAAATAAAACTTTTTAAAAAAGTAATTCGTGTTGAGAATTTATTAACTGGCGCCCGAGCAGCAGGGACCTAGGCTAACCTACAACTAACGTTAAAGTATCGCGAATGTAGAAAAAAAAGTGTGTAAGAAAAAAGTTAATTTAAAATACGCGCGTTTGGAAGCTTAGGTCCTGAACCTTCAAACAGTAAAATAAGTGAAGTGACAACAAAACATAAAAAATTTTTTTTGAAAAAAGTGAAGAAACGAAAAAGCAAAAAGCAAAGAAAATTTTTTTTTAAAAGTGAAGAAACAGAAAGCAGCACAGAAAGCAGCACAAAAAGTAGCAGACAAAAGATGAAGGAAAAATTAAGCAGCAGCAGCTTCAACTCCAGCATCAAAATTTTAAGCATGTAAGATAAAATAGTATTAAGAATTGGAAAAAGTTTTATTATTGAGTGAAAAATTTTTATCAGAAAAGAAAAGAAAAAATTAAAGAAATGGGTTTTAATAATATGAAACAAAAAAGTTTACTAATCTAGAATTTTGAAACGAACAGAAAATTGAAAAGTAATTTTTAAGTGAAGCAATTAAGAAAAAAATAAAAAGAAATTAAAAATAAAAATTAAGAAATAAAATAAAAGAAAGGGTCGATTCAGAACAAAACAGAAAATAATTAAAAGAAAAAAATTGAATTAAGGAAATGAACGATAGAAAATAAAGAAATAAAATTGACCTGTAAGAAACTATAAGAATAAAACACACTGATCGTTTGGAAGTTGCTTCTCGACTGACTTTTACTTTCAATGTTCCTTACACATGTGCAGCGGTACAGTACATTGTTATGTAAAGTGAATTCATTGTAGCATTGTATAGAGTCCGATACAACACATTTATATACTTGTAAATACAGTACACTCTTCCTTGCTTTAATAAGAAGGTTGGCCTACTTTAGTATAATGAAAGGGCTTGATTAACTTCTTCTGACGTGTTGATCGTCTTATAGTTTGTTCTTCACACACCACCTCGGGTTTGTTTTCGTCTGTGTTTTGCTCTGATAGGCTGGCTTCGTTCTGTTTATCACATAACATGGCCTCCTTTGAATTGCTATCTATTGATTCTCGTGCAGTTCTCTCTAACTCTTTTAAATCGATCCCTGACGACCTCAATTGATTACGATGAGCTACTCTAACTCGTCCCTCACTGTTTACTAGGTAGCTGCTTTTTGAAAGAAGCTGAAGAATCTTTGCCGGGACCCATTGACTATTTTCTCTCAAAAGCACTTTGTCACCAGCAGTGTATAGCTTTTCTGGAAAATACAAAGAATTATTTAAATATGCGTTATGATTACCAGTCGTTGATTGACCAAAACTTGGCCGCAGCTGAGTAAGCAGAGTCCTTGGTGCATACTTAAGTAAAAAGTCAGAAGGACTACGTGAAGTTGCCGTGTTTGGCGCTGATCGATAAAAAAACTGGAACTTTTCAATTGCTCGTTCAAGCTCTTCATTCGAAACCTTTCGCCCTTCACCTTGAATGTCTTTTTGAAGAGCTTGTTTGACCACACGCACCTCAGTCTCTGCCAATCCATTCGCTTGGGGATAATACGGAGGACTCTTTTTCGCATCAATTCCAAGATAGGCCAAAAAACTTATGAAGTCCACACTGGTAAATGGGGGACCATTATCCGTTACCACCGTCTCTGGCAATCCAAACGTAGCAAATGATTTTTCCATAGCCTTCACTACTTCTCGTGCTGATGTATTCTTCATGAGGTAAAGGTCAATCCATTTGGACGTTGCATCCACTACCAATAATATCGTTCTTCCATATATATGAAAAAAGTCTGCATGTAATCTCACCCATGGGACGTTTTCTTGACACCATCCTTCAAAGCGTTTTTCTACCGGGTTAGCCGCTTGCATTTTTTGACAAACTGCACAACACTTAACTGGCGACTCCAAATCACTGTCGATATTCGGCCACCAACATAGAGATCTTGCTAGCAACTTTATTTTCACTATTCCAGGATGATTATTATGAAGTTTAGTTAAGACATATGCTTGAAGACTTTTTGGGATGACTACGCGAATACCCCATATAAGGCATTCTTTTTCTATTGTTAAACCATTCTGACGCTGGAAGTACGGCTGAAAATCTGGATCATTAATGTGAGCTGGCCAGCCACTTGACACGAACTGGCACACTTTGATCAGAATTGGTGTAACAAGTTCTTCTGATAGTGCACTTATTAAGCTAGCTGTCATATCATTGGTTTTTTTTTTTTTTTTTTTTTTTTTTTTTTTTTTTTTTTTTTAAGAGGAGGCTTATGCTAATCTGGAGAACTCATACCTAATATCCAGTCCATTGTACTACCACAGTAGCAGCCTTTCCCTTTTTTTTGTGTTGCAGTACTTGGAAATAAGTTGTTAGTAATTTCACATATATAACCTCAAGGGCGGCGAATTAAAACTGAATTGAATGCTTAAGCTTTTTAAAAAAGAATAAAACTTTATTAAATTCAAGAATAAAAATATTACCGAGATCTCTTATGAGATCTTACCCGCTCGGTGTCAGACTTAAGATTAATTTTACAATCTTCTTAATACTATGTCATCTCCAATTGAGTATGGTATTTATCTTATATCTATGAACATACAATGATCGTGAGACAATATCGATCTTGTCCGTCGGATGTTTATGTTTATTTTAATAACTTTAAGAAGGTGTCGTATGACAAAGAAATGTGATGACTGATGAGTCCGCATATCGTTAACTCCCCTCTTACCCTGGAAGTGATCGTCCCGATCGCTCTTCTATTGCTTTCCTGGTTTCTTGTAAACATTTCAATGATGTCTTTTCAAATATTTTTCGGTTTTCTTTTTCCTGTCTCAACTTGTAAATTTTCAATAATTTAATAACAATATAAATGCTAAGTACTAGAACAATATTCAAAGTTATACCATACAATATTGGATGTTCTTTAATATCTTTAATATAAGGTCTTATGAGGTCAATGTTGGTAAATTTAAGCTTTTCGTCACTTGATTCTAAATATTTCAAAATGTTTAATTCAATTGGTGAATTTAATTTCATATGTTTCAAAATTTCTGTTCTTTTATTTTCATATCTCTTAGAATTAATAGTTACATTGTTCTTAAAATGAATAAGATATATACCTATGTATATTTTTTCATTTATTGTGGTTTTTCCACTTACAAAAATAATACCGTCTTTAATTATTTTGACCTCTGGTTTTTTTTCTTTTATTTTGTGACAATCGGCTTTCTTATTATTTAACAAATTTGTTAGGCAATTACTTTCATTATTTACTTTACAATATATGTCATTTAATTCTTTAATGCAATTTGCCATTTTATATTTTTCTTTATATAACACAACTTGATTGGGTAATGATAGTTTTCCATCACCAACATTTATACTTTCAACAATATATTTTTTATTTATTTCCTTAACTAGTGGGTATTCAATATAAATTAAAATTAAATCTTTATTCTGAATTATCTTAAAGTCGGATGCATCTAACACATCAGCTATCGAAACTGGTAAAGTTTCAGTATTGATTATTTTATTCAAATCATTCATATTTAAAATTACAGTATTCAAAATTTCATTCTTACTCAGATTAATGGCATTTATTATTTCACGTAAGTCCTCTATTATCAGTCGTAATACTAAAACGTCGTCTTTGTCTATTTCGTTATCTTCTGCTGCTAGTTTCTCTATAGCCTTAAATATCTGTGAGTTGGTCTGGTATTGTTTATTATTAGATTCTATTAACTCTTGCAACTTTGTTTCAATTCTTACTTTGTCGTCGTGATCTGGACTTCCGGATATCCATTTCCATAATGTGCCAATTTCATTAATACCTCTTTTGGATCTATTTCTTATCGTTAATTGCTCTAGCAATCTGTCTGCTGTTTCTAGATTTCTAAGTTCTAACTTGGTCAGTCGAGTATTTTTTCCTTTTATGTTATTCAAAATGTCCCTGTAATATGTCAAGTTAATTACATGATACAATTCTCCTGTATCTTCGTATAATGCAGCAGGTCCGTCCTCTATTAGAATGTTTTCCTCTGAACTATAATTAGTTATCTGCACTTGTGCAGATGTTGTGGCTAGTAATGCCAAAAATCTCAAAACTGTACTTACATACATCTGAAATTTAATACAAATAAAATTTTTATTTCTTTATGTTGTCTTTATGTATGTATAATCCTGTCTTTACTGTCAACTACAACCCTTCCTCTATCCTCTTTAACAATTCGCTTTTTAAATAAAGGTTTAACTTTACCTTTCCTACGTGTTGATTTTTCGTGTATCTTTTGTCCTGGCCTAAACTCAATTTCAGTTCTATTTTTATTGAAATAAGAAAGATCTTTATCTTGTTTTGTTTTCACTACATCTGTAAGAGATTTAAACTTTTCAAAGTTATGGAAAACCTGTAATGGTTGTTGATTCGTTACTGAGTGAATAGACTCATTATATTTCTTTACTACAAATGGCATAATAAATTTTGTGTCTGCATGAATTTCTGTTTTCGTAATGCGTATTAGTTCTGTTAGTGTGCTATGTACTCTTTCAATCATTCCGTTGGTTTTGCTATGATTCGGAGCTACCTTTTCGTGTTTAACCCCAAATTTTTCTAATTCTAATTCTGCCGTCGGAGTACAGAATGTTCTCTCATTGTCTGTTACCAAAACTTCTACTTTCCCAAACACTGGTAGTGTTTCAATCAGTTTTTCCTAAGCGTCTATTTTACTGTCGATATGTCTAACTATTAAAAATTTTGAAAAAGAGTCTATCATAGTCAAAAATTGATCGTTGTCAATGTAGTATATGTCTGCATGTATGCGTTCCCCCCCTTTCTTTGGAATTGGAGCCTCTCCAATCTTATATCTAACAGGATGTCTGTCATATTTGTTTTCCTTACAAACAGTCTTTCGCATAATCAAGTAATTGTTTAAAACATTCGGGCCAGTAACATTTAGCTGAAATTTGTTTAAAATTTTCTCTAGAGTCTCTATGTGCTCTATTATGTTCCTCTTTCATAATTGTTATTTGCATGTCTTTGTCTGTTATATCTTCTACAAGATTTGAAACGTACGCAAACTGTGTTGTTGGGTATTCGTTTAGTAATTTGTCTTTAATCTTAAATAGAGTCTCTTCTGTTGAATATATTGCGTTTATTCCCTTCCTAATTATTTCTTTCAATTTAGTAAAAACGTCATCATCTTTGTATTTAATAGTATGCCTCCAATATCCTTTATGAATTTGTTCACTATTTATATTATTGGAATCTCCTTCTTCTATAATTAATTGATTTCTAAATCGATTGATTATTCCACCTAACCTTCTAATTTCTTCTCTGCCCACTGTGAATACTATGTACTGTAGCTAAATCTTCACTATTTTCCATTATATTTATTTCTTGACGACTTAATGCATCTGCTACAACATTTTCCTTACCTGGTTTATAATTTATTATTGGTGCATATTCTTCTATAAATGCTTTCCATCTCTTCAATTTTATATTAGGGTTTTTATCAGATACAGCAAAGCTCAATGGTTGATGGTCCGTGTATATGCGGATTCCAGTTGGACCATATAGATAATTTCTCAAGTTTTTTAGACTCCATACTATTGCTAACAATTCCTTTTCATTGGTAGCATAATTTTGTTCAGTTTCAGATAACGTCCTACTTACAAAGGTTATTGGCTTATTGTCTTGGCTTAGTACTGCACCTATGGCTGAGTTACTTGCATCAGTTGTTAAATCAAATGGTTTATCGAAATCCGGTTGATTTAACGCAACTTCTTCTGTAAGCTTATCCTTTAATACCTGAAACGCTTTTTTGCCTTCTGAATCTAATTCAATATTTATCCTCTTACTGTTTATTTTTTCGTTTCCCCGTAAATACTTTGTTAACCCTTTGCTTATCATTGCATAATTTCGGATAAATTTCCTATAATAACCTGATAGTCCAAGAAAACTTCTCAATTAACGTAAAGTCTGTGGTTCGGGATATTCCTTAATTGTTTTTACTTTATCTGGATGGGTTTTTATATGGTTGTAGGATACAACATATCCTAAGAAGTCCACCTGTTCCATGAAGTACTTACTCTTCTCACTGCTAATTCTCATGTTAGCTTCTGAAAGTGCTTTAATTATTATTTCAATATGATGTAAGTGTTCATCATGTGTTCCTGAAAATATAATAACGTCATCTAGATAAACATGACAGAATTTCCCGATGTATTCTCGGAGAATGTCATCCATAGCTCTTTGAAATATGGCTGGAGCGTTTTTAAGCCCGAATGGCATACGATTGAATTCGTATTTCCCGTTGTTGACTGAAAATGCAGTCTTTGGTCTATCTTTTTCATTAACAAGGATTTGATGAAATCCTGATTGTAAATCTAAAGTAGAGAAATATTTTGACTTGCCTAAATTAGATAAAATTACTGAGGTTTCTGCCATGGGATATTTATCAGACTTCGTAAAAGAATTTAATTTTTTGTAATCAATGACCATTCGTAGTTTCTTTGTGCCATCTTCATTGAAACCTTTTTTATCTACCACCCAAACTGGACTGTTATACGCGCTTCGGCTTGGTTTTATAATATCATTTTCTAATAAATTTTGTATTTCCTTATTAATAAACGCGGAAGCAGATTGCGGATATGGGTATGCTCTTTGCCAAACTGGTTCTTCATTTACAGTTTTTATACTACATTTAACGTTTGTATTATACGGTAAGTAGTTTGGTCTTTCCGTAAAAATTCCCTGATATTTCCTTAAAATTTCCTTCAGTCTTTCCTGGTATTCCACCTGCATATGGGTGTTTATTTGAAGACTGTTAACTAATTTATCATTATATATTAGAGGTACTTTGCCTCCGTTGAATTCCAAAAAACTGTCTGCTATATTTATTTTACAATTAGATTGTCTTAACGTATTTATGCCTATTATAGCATCATAGTCTTTTAATTCTTCTAGCTCATAAAAAATTTCCCAATTTCCAAATATGTTTATATCCTGGTACGTATCTATGATACTACTACCATGAACACTTTTTACTTTATTACTTGTCTTCAATTTCTTACACTAATTTTTATCTGGTCTAACATAATTATGTGTCGCACCCGTATCTATTAATATTTTATATACTTGACCTGTCGTTTTATTTGTTCGTATAATTGAAGGCAGGTCGTACCTCATTCTAAAAAAGAATCCCTTTCATTAAGATGATTTATTCTTGGTGTTTTTGCTAAAGGCTGCTGATTGCTATTAGGCCTATCTCGTTTAAACGGATTGTTGTTGTTGCGAATTTCATTATTAAATCTCTGGTCCCTATATTGATTTAAAGGTACGTTTCTCTGGAAATTATTATTTCTCTCCGGTCTGAAATTACCGCTTCCCTGATCTATCCTCTGTTGCTGTTCGTTATTCCAAATTCTTTGTTGTAGAGCTACATGGTGTCTCTGTGACGAATTCGCAAATGGTCTTTGAAAATTTTGGAAATTCGTTGGCCTTGGTGGTAAAATACCAAAAGATCTGTTTTGTACCTGTTGATTCTGATTCATAAATCTCGTATTTTGATTCATTTGAATCTCTTGTGCTCTAGCTAGAGCATTTGGGATATCCCCTGGGTTTAATGCGAACACCAAGTTGCTCATTGGCTGGTTGAGCCCAGTAATAAAAACCCTTAGTGCATTCTGTCTTGCCACTTCCAGTAGAACTCTTGTTTCTGCCGTTTTTGGCCCATAACTCATCATAGTTTTGTTTGTTATTAAAGTCAATAATCTGTTAACTTGGTCACAAAATTCCTCTAAAGTCTGTCTTCCCTGTCTTGCGTTAGTAAGTTCTGTCTGTAACATGTGAATCGGTCTCTTGTCCTCGTATGTTACATCTAATCTCGCTATTATTGCACTGGGATGAAGTGGAGTCCCGTGTGATGTTAATACATCGTTTGCTTTTCCTACAATTTTGTTTCTTAGAATATTCACCGCTGTGAAATAACTTGTACTACCTATACAGTGTTCGTATGCCTGCATGCAATGCACTGCTGATGTGCGCCAACTAATGTAACTGTCACCATCGAATTTCTGTAGGCTTTTAACTAGATCTAATCCTTCCTTTGTATCATTTGACGGATCTATTTCTATATCCTTATATGGAACTATATTATCCGTGGGTAACAGTCTACCCAAAGCTGTTGTTAACTCCGTTATTCTTATTTGTAGATCCCTAGTCTGCTCAGTGACCGCCATAGCAATCATTCCCCCTACCTGCTCTACCGTTAGTGCCATTTTTTTTATCTTGTTATTATAATTAAAAAATTTAAATTTGCCTAATTTAGGTATTTGTACGTGTATATAAATATATATTTCGTAATATAAAAAAAAGAATACACTTATAAAAATGTTACTTGTGTTACTTCGTTGCTCTTTGTTCCTCGTTCTAATTGATTATCCTCTGCACCTAGAAGCCGTGGTTGTTTGTTGTTGGTTGCTTTTCTCTTCAGCTTAGTTTTTTTTTTTTTTTTTCAACACTTTTTATCTAGTTTCGGCTAGATAGCAACCTTTCGCAATGTTTGTTAATAATTTTTTTCTCAGTTTAATTTCAATCTTTCTTTTTTTTGCAATTAATTATTTAATCCACTTCAACACATTTTTTCTTTCTTCCTTCTATTTTGTTTTGTATTTTCCGCTAATAACTTTTTTTTTTTTTAATTTCACTCCTTCTTTTGTTTTGCAATTAATTATTTAATTCACATTCAATAATTTTTTCTTCAGTTTAATTTCACTCTTTCTTTTGTTTTGCACTTAATTATTTAATTCACGCAAACACATTTTTTTTCTTTCTTCTTTCTTTTTTTGTTTTGGATTTTCCGCTAATAATAATTTTTTTTTTTTTTTACTCTTTCTTTGTTTTGCAATTAATTTATTTAATTCACTTCAACACATTTTCTTCTCTTTTTGTTTTGAATTTTCCGCTCTATGAGCGTATGTCTTCTGATCTTTTTTTCACTTCACTTGCCTCCCAGTGTTTTATGTTGGGTAGGTCTTTTTTTTGTTTACCGGTTCACTTGCGATAGATAAAACTATCTTTTCCTCTTTTACGGAATTTTCACTTTACGCGAAACAAGTGTCCCTGCTCTTCGGGCGCCAATTAAAACTGAATTGAATGCTTAAGCTTTTTAAAAAAGAATAAAACTTTATTAAATTCAAGAATAAAAATATTACCGAGATCTCTTATGAGATCTTACCCGCTCGGTGTCAGACTTAAGATTAATTTTACAATCTTCTTAATACTATGTCATCTCCAATTGAGTATGGTATTTATCTTATATCTATGAACAGACAATGATCTTGAGACAATATCGATCTTGTCCGTCGGATGTTTATGTTTATTTTAATAACTTTAAGAAGGTGTCGTATGACAAAGAAATGTGATGACTGATGAGTCCGCATATCGTTAACTCGGCGTCCATATGAAACTGGGAGGCTGAAAGAAAAGTAGATGCCCAGAGCGGGATTTGAACCCACGCGTCCGGCCTATCTACTAAACACTCTACCACTGCACCATGGGTAGCTTCTGTTGAGAGTGGCAACCTGGATAACGCATCACAGTTGGACATATCTCCGCTCTTCCTGAATCGAATGGTGTAGTCATATGCTGACAAAATTATCGCCCATCTTTGCAGTCTTGCTGATGCCGACACCGGGATGCGCTTGCTCGGTTCGAATATCGCTCGAAGTGGTTGATTATCTGTAAATAAGATAAATCTTCTACAAAATAAGTACTTGTGAAAACGTTTGACACCAAATATAATAGCCAGGGCCTCTTTCTCGACCTGAGAATATCCTTTCTCCGCAGATGACAACGTCATTGATCCGAACGCAATCGGAATTTCCATATTTGTCTTACTAAGGTGACTAAGAACCGCTCCCACTCCCTTGGAACTAGCATCACAAGCCAGCAAAATCAGTTTTGATGGGTCATAAAAAGACAACAGACTTTTTTCAGATAAGGCTATTTTGCTATTGTGAAACGCTGTTTGACATGCATGTGACCACTCAAATGCGCAACCTTTTTTTGTTAATTCATAAAGCGGAGACAACTTCGATGACTGCATGGGCACAAATTCTCTATAAAAATTAATCAAACCAAGGTATGACTTCAATTCACTGAGCTAAACAGGGGTTGGAGCATTTCGAATTGCATCTACTTTTCCTGGTGCTGGACGTATACCTTCGCTCGATACCAAAAAGCCCAAGAACTCAACTTTAGTTACAAAAAAATGGCATTTTGCTATGTTAATTCGTACACATGCATCATTCAGCCTCATTAAAACCTGACGGACCAACGAAACTAGTATTGTTGAATTCCTTGCACTTATTATCACATCATCTATGTAACACTTCGTATTCGGGATACCTTTCAAGATCTGATCCATGGTTTTTTGGAAAATCCCTGGAGCAGTCTTAAGCCCATACGTTAGTCTATTAAATCTCATCAGGCCTATATGGGTATTTATAGTAAAATACTTCTTTGATTCCTCGTACAATTCTAACTGCTGATATGCCCCACTCATGTCCAAAACTGTAAATATCGAGTTTCCTGCCATTGTTGCAAAAATGTCATCTTTTGTTGGTATTGGGTATTGGTCGTTTTCCACAACTCTATTAAGTGCCACGCGGAAATCCACGCACAACCGAATTTCCCCGTCCTTTTTAGGCACTATTACGAGTGGGCTGGCCCATTCACTGCTAGAAACACGAAACAGAGTTCCTTCGCTTTCCATCTCTTCCAACTCAAACTCCACTTTCGACTTCAAGGCGTAAGGTACAGTATATGCGCAACAGAAAATTGGACTACAATCGGCTTTTATTGTCACACCTGCCTTGTGTCCAATTATGGTAGAGGGCGCGGTACTAAAAGCCCGAGGGTACTGATGTTTAAATGACTCAACAAGATCAGAAACCGCATGTATAGCGCTTGTCGCTGGGTTTCCCCCACACCCAAACATTGATTTCCAATTTGTGAACAATATTGACAATGCCGACCGACCCAATAGTGGTACAAATCTATCTTGCCTATCTATGACAATAATTTCAATCACTCCAGACCTCCCCCTGTAGCTTGCCATTACCTCTATTCTACCCTCAATTGGAATCACATGAACATCTACGCCTCTGTATTTCTTATTGGTTGCTCCTAACTACTTTGCTCTTCCGAATTTTTCATCGAAATCTCGTTTTGACATCACACTTGTAGCAGCACCTGTATCGATCTCAAAATTAACCAGCTTACTATTTATTGCGATTTCCAAATAACATGGGTACGCATGACTTTCAATTGCCTTAACGGACTGATTACCACTCGAATATAATGACCTACTAACGGGCAAACTTAGCCTAGCAACTCTATACTCAGATGTCATATTGATATTTAAGAAATCTTCTTCGTTTACTATGGTCATCTTCCTCACTCAGCATATGATTCATGTTACGGTTGTTATTTCTACATGTTCGTGTCGTATGACCCACTCGATCACAACTATAGCATTTCCAATTAATAGCGGGACATGTAACAGGATTGTGCCATCGACCACAACGAAAACACGCTGAATTTGATTTACTGTTTCTTGTATCTACATTTTCAGCAAATTTATTTCCCCGTCCTTTTTGATGATGCCCGTTAAATGCATTTACTTCCCCTATCGTCTCTTCCATACTTAACGGATTACTATGTAATAATTTTGTTTCGGATGACGCCATCTCCATACTCAATGCAATCTTGCCTGCTTTTTCAAATGTCAGCGACTCTTCCGACAGTAATTTTTTTTTTGCGTACTTTCGTTTATCAAACCGCATATAAAACGATCTCGCAGAGCTTCATCTAAAAAGCCCTCAAATTTACACGTTCTCGCGTGCTGCCGAAGATGGACTAAATATTCCGCAATTGTCTCATTCGGTTTTTGGTCTCTTTTATTGAATTTAAAGAGCTCTAATACAACTAATGGGTCTGGAATATAATGGCTTTTTAAACGTTGGACGCATTCAGTATACGTCTTCGTAAGGGGATCTACAGGCACGCACAAATTCTTAAAGGAGCTCATAATGTTTCACCGCCCATGAAAGTAACAAAAAGAGGCAATTTTTTTTCTTCTCCGACGTCATTTACCAACACGATCTGTTCATACCTCTCAACGTAGGTTAGGAACGAATTTTTCGATTGGTCGAATGGTTCAATATTTCCGATAAACGACATTTCAAAAATTACAAATTTTCCGATTTTACTTTACTATACACCACTTAAAATTGAAAATCTGGCAACCCTAAACCTATGGAAGCTCAACTTAAATACAGTCTTAAAGGTTGTTATTTTTACAAAAAATTTAGTCTAAGATTAGGTCTATATCATCAGTATTGACAGAGATATCGAGTTTAACAAAGGTCAGGGTACACCAAAGTTAGCCTTTTTTAAATTGTCAAAAAGTGATGTCAAACTTGAGAAACGGACTTTACTGTTGAACCATTTTTTTCTTAGAATATGACCAAGAATTATATCTTAAAGTATTAGAGCTGTGTCAATCGCGATTGATTCGGTCTTTTCGACCCGTTCACTGGAAATGATTGATGATTGCAATCATACAAAACTAAAACAATCAATCACCATTTCAATCATTTCCATAGAACGCCACTGAAAGAAACTCAGTATTTTACTATTATATATGCTGTATTTGTATGAGATGGGTGAAGACGACCGAAACTGAAACCAATGATTTGATAGAAACGAACGACGAGACCGAAACCAATCATTTGTACGAGCCGAACGTCAGAAAATGAAACCAATCACTTTAACGATAGACGAACGACCGAAAATGAAACCAATCGTTTGAACGAAATGAACGACCGAGACTGAAACCAATCACCAATCACTTGAACCAAACGACCGACCGAGATTGAAACCAATCGTTTGAACGAAACGAACGAACGAGACTGAAACCAATCACCAATCACTTGAACCAAACGAACGACCTAGACTGAAACCAATCGTTTGAACGAGACCCGAAACGATTGACCGAAACTGAAACCAATCAAACAAGTACTACAGTACTCTGACTTTAATGCTCATAGAATGGTGCTATTGCTGAGCAGGTAGGCGATGTTTATCATTTCAGATAAAGCACATATACATACTTATGTTTATTTTATATTTTCAGCTTTTAGAATTTGATTGATTTAGAACTTTTCTAGTCCTTGTTTCAAAGCGATATGGAAAAATTTCTACTTTGAATTTTTTAAAGCGATTCTCACTGAAAATGTGTAATGAATGTAATGTGTGTATGTATATATGCACTTTTAAAAAAGAAAACCATCCCCCATCAACAACTCAGTACCATACTATTGGTTCTTGCCTACGTTTCTGTTTCGATGTTGACTCGACTGCACCTATGTATGTATGTATGTAGGTACTAGGTTCTAGGTAGACACGAAACGTAAACAGAGAGTAATAAAAATTAAAAAATACAACGCTGCTGGCTGCCTGCAAATGATTGGTTTCAATTTCGGTCGTTCCTCGTTCTCGAGGGTCTATTGGTTTCAGTTTCAGTCGATCGCCTCGGCCAGTTCAAGTGATTGAATGATTGATTGAATTGACCGAATCTTTCCATTGAACGATTGATGACTGGTTCGTTCACTGGAAATGAACGATTGACACAGCATTATAAAGTATGTAAAACGAATTACGGGACACCCTGTATATTGAAATATTATCGAACAAAACTGAAATGTCAATGCAATCACGTGCGTTCTTAATAAAAAAATACTCGTCGCCAAAATGACCTGTAAGAAACTATTAGAATAAAACACACTGATCGTTTGGAAGTTGCTTCTCGACTGACTTGTGACTTTTACTTTCAATGTTCTTTACACATGTGCAGCGGTACATTGTTATGTAAAGTGAATTCATTGTTGTATTGTATAGAGTCCAATACAACACATTTATATACTAGTAAATACAGTACAAAAATAACGAAAGGAAAAGTTAATTCTAATAAAAGAAACTATATTTTTTTTTAAATATGGCAAAAAAATTAGAAGACGTGCAAAAAACAAAACCAAAAACTCTAACATTAGAGGAAAAAATTAAACTTATTGAAAAAGTTTTTGGAATAAATCTTATATATAAAAATGAATCGCAAAATGTGTTGGTAAGCGCATAACTCAACAACGCCTGGACCAATTTGGCCAATTCTTTTTTTGTTGTGTTTGTTGTTGTCAGGAGAAGGTTCTTATGACATAAAAAATTTAAAAGCTGATATTCCCACAGGAACGGGTTTGGGAACGGAAACTTAGAAGCTATTAGACAGGAGTCTAAAGCGATTCCAGCATTAGGGGTGCTACATTATCCCCTCCATCAGTAATTTAGATTTTATTTCATCCCTATAATCCCACGGGAACAGAAACGGGAACGATAACCGAAACCTTAAAGTTACTTGACCGATTTAAAAAATTCTTTCGACTCTTGGATGTTTCATTCATCCCTCAGTGACATAGACTAATGAATGATTCATGTCAAGGTTTGATCCCCATATTCCGACAGGAACGGGTTCGGGAATGGAAACTTAGAAACTACTGAACAGATTTCTAAAACCCTTCCTGCATTAGGATTGCTACATTATACCCCTTCATTAGTAATTTAGATTATATTTCATCCCTATAATCCCACAGGAACAGAGACGGGAACGAGAACCGAAACTTTAAAGTTACCGATTTCAAAAATTTTTCAACTCTAGGATGTTACATTATCCCTCAGTGACATAGACATATAAATGGTTCCTGTCAAGGTTTGTTCCCCATACTCCCACAGGAACGGAATTTAAAATATTGCGGGGATATTCCGACAGGAACGGGTTCGGGAAAGAAAACCTAGAAAATACTGGTCAGATTTCTATAACCCTTCCCCTTCCTGCATTAAGATTGCTACATTATCCCCCTCAATTAGTAATTTAGATTATATTTCCCTATAATCCCACGGAATCAGAAACGGGAACGAGAACGGGAACCTTAAAGTTACTGGACCGATTTCAAGAAATTTTTCAACTCTACGATTATCGCTTTATATTTCACATATTTCCACGGTAACGAAAGATTCCCACAGGAACGGGGCTGGAAACGGAAACCTAGAAACTACTGGACAGATTTCAAAAATTCTTTCGTCATTGGGATGCCACATAATTCCAAAGTTAAAACGATTATTTTTCATAAAAAAAAACGAGAACGGGAACCTTGAAACTACAGACCCAAGCAGCGCCGGGTGGCTCAGCTAGTTATTAATAAAAAAAAAAAAAATTATAGAAAATTAAAAAAGTTTTTGAAAGTCTGTTCAAGTTTGAAAAAATTAACTTTTCCAAGAGAATTTAATGAAAGTTAAAAATTTTTAAAAATAAAGGTAAATTACAAGCTCGTTTTAAGAATATGCCAGACCTTCGCTCAGGAGTATCAATTGATCCTACGGGAAGCAAATCGGCAAACCCTACAGAGCAGATTGCAACTAGTTCTGTTGTTAAGCAAAGTTCTACTACGATGGCTACTAACACGAACAAGCCAATTGAGTTAGCTGCATCCTATGCAGAAGCTAACCAAATAACAGGGCCAATCTCTGGATTGGATGAAGTGTTGATCGTATCTTCGACATGTACGAACCGTTGAGGGGTACACCAAAATTTTACGGCATTCTAAATGTCATAAGAAACAAAATCGTCGGAAATGCGGACATGGCATTGGAGTCCTACAATACTCCACTTGACTGGAATTTTATTTCCAGATGCCTGGCATTACATTATGGCGATAAGAGGGATCTAAGCACTTTAGAATTCCAAATGATGTCCCTTGTACAAGGGAATAAGTCAACTCAAGACTGTTATCAATTGGTAAATAAACACCTTTCTCTAGTAATAAACAAAATTCATTGCTTAGATGCTAGTCCTCACGCCATGCGTTTAGTAACGCAAACATATAGAGACAAGGCTTTGGATATCTTTATCCGAGGACTTAGAGGCGACTTACCTCGTCTGCTTGGCATCAGAGAACCATTAGATCTCCCACATGCTTTGAACTTGTGTTTGAAGCTAGAAAATCAACACTATCGCCCAAGTCAGTTTAATGGTCATCAGGGGGCAGTAAGGAAATATGAAAGCCAGCCTCCTCCCTTCCAAGCAAGGAGACTATTTAACGCTCCTTGGCAACAACCTGCACGGTTTCACCAACCATCGAATAACTTTTCGGTTCCTAATCAGAGCTTCCCAAGAGCACAGGTAAAACAGGAACCACTGTTTGATAACACTCAGACTCGATCCGCAAATTTCCAACAAAAATCTTCTAACAATTCACAACAATTTGCTGGGAGAAATTGGCAAAATAATTCACAACCTCGTCCTGTTAATTTTCAGCCAAGATATCCGAATTATCAAGGTTCACAAACAAGGACAACTAATTTTCGACATACTCCCTCAGGAAACTTTCACATAAATACTGAAGAGTATAATCATCGTAAAAATAATGAGTATGTGATGGCAAATCAGGCACATCAAAACACAATTGAAAAACCTAAAGGGAATTAAGGAATTGATTTTATAGATGTTAATTTTTTAAATTAACGGGCTCTTCGTTGCCATATTTTGAAGGAAAAACGAAGAGCGGGGAATTCATTAAAATATTAATAGACACCGGTTCAAATCGCAATTATATCCAACCCTCACTTATTCCTAATCCCATTCCAAATAAAGAATGCTTTTACGCAAATTCAGTAAGCGGAAGTACTAAAATAACGCATCATACTGAAGCAAACTTATTAAATTTAGAAAACCATAAAATAAAATTTTTTCTTCTCCCAACGTTAAAAACATTTCATGCAATTTAAGGTCATGACAGTTTAAGAGAATTATCCGCGGTTATTCATATCAAAGAAGGTTATATGACTATTTTTAATGGCGTTAAGATTAAAATTAATCATTTAGTAGCACAATCTGTAAACTCTTTGGATTCAAAGCTGCATTCAATACCTTATACGCAACGGAAGGTAGTGGAGTCCTTAGCAGCAAAATTCCCATATTTATTTGCTGAACCAGATGAAAGATTAACTTTCACTACAAGAGTAGTAGGTGAGATACGAACGAATTCAGATTCTCCAGTGTTTTTATAATTCTATCCATATCCCATGTCCCTTAAAGATGAAGTGGAAAAACAAATAAATCAGCTCCTCGAAGACGGAATAATTAGACCGTCGCGATCTCCATACAACTCTCCTGTATGGATAGTAAACAAGAAACCAGATTCCGAAGGAAATAAGCAATATCGGTTGGTAATCGACAACAGAAAGCTTAATTCTATAACGATTTGTGATGTGCTTTTTTCTCTAGAGCTGGGGTATGCTCGTCGGGTCCAGGGTAGACCAAAGAAAACACGTAAAACTTCGGTTTATGAAGAAGGTCCAATCCTTTTATTGGTTTTAAAGCCAATATAATATTCTAATAATCTTATTACTAGTTCTGGTGGTGGTTCCAACGCTGGTAGATCCTTACTCCTATGTTGGCACCACGGTCATCAAGCATGGGTCCTCAATCGACAGGAAAATCACGGTAAGATACTGGCATCAACAGACAAAGTCTGGCATCAACAGGAAGATCCTGGCATTAACAGTAATATACTGGCATCAACAGACAAAGTCTGGCATCAACAGGAATATCCTGGCATCAACAGTAAAATACTGGCATCAACAGACAAAGTCTGGCATCAACAGGAATATCCTGGCATCAACAGTAAAATACTGGCATCAACAGACAAAGTCTGGCATCAACAGGAAGATCCTGGCATCAACAGTAATATACTGGCATCAACAGACACAGTCTGGCATCAACAGGAAGATCCTGGCATCAACAGTAATATACTGGCATCAACAGACAAAGTCTGGCATCAACAGGAATATCCTGGCATCAACAGTAAAATACTGGCATCAACAGACAAAGTCTGGCATCAACAGGAATATCCTGGCATCAACAGTAAAATACTGGCATCAACAGACAAAGTCTGGCATCAACAGGAATATCCTGGCATCAACAGTAAAATACTGGCATCAACAGACAAAGTCTGGCATCAACAGGAAGATCCTGGCATCAACAGTAATATACTGGCATCAACAGGAAGATCCTGGCATCAACAGTAATATACTGGCATCAACAGACAAAGTCTGGCATCAACAGGAATATCCTGGCATCAACAGTAAAATACTGGCATCAACAGACAAAGTCTGGCATCAACAGGAAGATCCTGGCATCAACAGTAAAATACTGGCATCAACAGACAAAGTCTGGCATCAACAGGAAGATCCTGGCATCAACAGTAATATACTGGCATCAACAGACACAGTCTGGCATCAACAGGAAGATCCTGGCATCAACAGTAATATACTGGCATCAACAGACAAAGTCTGGCATCAACAGGAATATCCTGGCATCAACAGTAAAATACTGGCATCAACAGACAAAGTCTGGCATCAACAGGAAGATCCTGGCGTCAACAGTAATATACTGGCATCAACAGACAAAGTCTGGCATCAACAGGAATATCCTGGCATCAACAGTAAAATACTGGCATCAACAGACAAAGTCTGGCATCAACAGGAAGATCCTGGCATCAACAGTAATATACTGGCATCAATAGACAAAGTCTGGCATCAACAGGAATATCCTGGCATCAACAGTAAAATACTGGCATCAACAGGAATATCCTGGCATCAACGGCTTATAGCCGGCAAAATAAAACCCAAAAGTCCTTAAGAGGCTAGTGGGGGGATTTATGCTAGGAACTCCAAGGAGACCTTGCGTAAAATTGGGAATCTCTGGGCACAATACGTACCCCTGGTTTTCCTCTAGTGGAAGTAGCCTGTACACGAGATTGGTACTTTTCAACACGGGCTGGCTTCTGGCTTCTCGTATTTTTCCAGGGTGCCTTATAAAGTTTTCTGCAATCAGTGAGTGTGAGCTCTATGGCGCGAATGAAAAATATCATATGAAAACAATGGTATGTATATTGGCTGGCGGTAGGGTGTGTATTTGTAACTTCGTTACAGATTGCAGATCGTTATCCGATACCCGAAATAAATGAGGTTCTCTCTCAATTAGGGAAAAATTCTTTCTTCACAGTGCTCGACCTCAAGAGTGGTTTTCATCAGATTCCTCTAAAGGAGTCTGATATCGAAAAAAAGGCTTTTTCCGTGAATAATGGAAAGTACGAATTTACACGACTTCCATTCGGCCTAGAGAACGCTCCATCGATTGTTCAAAGAGCTCTCGATGATATTCTCCACAAACACATTGGTAAGATATGTTATGTTTATATAGATGATATCTTAATCTTCAGCAAAAGTGAAAACGAACACATTGATCACATTAAAAAAATATTTCAAACTCTAAATGATGCTAACATGAAAATTCAATTAGATAAATGTAATTTTTTTTTAATCAGAAGTAGAGTTCCTTGGGTTCGTTATATCCAAAGATGGAATAAAATCCAACCCGAATACGGTCAAAGCAATATCAAAATTTCCACAGCCTGGAACATCAAAAAACTTGCGATCATTCCTTGGACTTTCAGGATATTATCGCAGATTCATAAAAGATTACGCAAAAATCGCCAAGCCTTTGACATCACATAGGTGATGGAGGACGCAGGACGCATTTCTAAATCCTTGTCCAGTTAAAAATTAATTCACTTAAATACAGAAGCTATGGGAGCTTTTAATAAAATTAAAGAATCACTTATTTCCCGAGACATCATGCTCGGTTATCCAAGATTTGATAGAGATTTCGAGTTAACAACCGATGCATCAAATTATGCCATTGGTGCTTTTTTATCCCAAGACGGACGACCTATAACCTTTATATCTAGGACTTTGAGCAAAGCAGAAGAGCATTATGCCACAAACGAAAAGGAAATGCTGGCAATAATTTGGGCTCTTAATTCATTACGAAACTACCTTTACGGATCCGCTCACGTTGATATTTTTACAGATCACCACTTACTTACTTTCGCCCTTAGCAATAAGAATACTAATAGTAAGATGAAACGTTGGAAAGCTATACTAGAAGAATATGATTATACGCTTCAGTACAAGCCTGGAAAAAGTAACATTGTTTGCAGATGCTTTATCGCGACCACCTCAAGAAACTGAAATAAATTCTCTAACACCAACTGATACAGATCTTAGTGGCGAGAACTCCTCTCAAATTAAAATTCAATGCGTAGAAATACCCGTAAACGCTTTCCGAAATCAATTAGTTTTTAAAATTGACGAAGGAAGCTATCACGAAACACAAACTCCTTTTGCAAATTTCAGAAGGCATATCATTACAGAACCAAATTACACAAAAGAGAAACTAATAGGAATTTTTAAAAGGTTCTTAGACCCGGCTGTAATAAATGGATTCTCAATTCCTGAAAATTTAAAAAGCATAATTCAAGAGATATGTCTCTTACATTTTTCTAAATATAAAATTAGGTTTACACAGCCTTTAGTGGCAGATATTCAATCTATAGAAAGACAAGAAGAGATAGTTATTGAAACCCATGGAAGAGCACATCGCGGACCAGATGAGAATAAAAAACAGATCTTAGAAAATTTTTGTTTTCCTAGTATGACACAGAAAATTAAACAAATCACAAAAAACTGTTTAGTATGTAAGGAAAATAAGTACGATCGACACCCCAACAATCCTTTATTAAGTGAAACCCCAATTCCAACACATCCCGGCCATACAGTACATATAGATATTTTCTTAACTGAAAGACGGTTATTCCTTACAGCTATTGATAAGTTTACCAAATTTGCTATAAGCAAACCAATTAAATCGAAATCCACTGAAGACGTGAGGAGTCCCTTACGTGAAATAGTATTTCAATTCGGTGTTTCCAAGTGTATGATTTTTGATAGTGAAAAGTCTTTCAATTCAGCCACAATCCTTTACATGCTGAAAGACGAACTCAAAATTAATGTCTTTACGACACCTCCATACAAAAGTGAAGTGAATGGACAAATCGAACGTTTCCATTCTACTTTGGCAGAAATTATGCGATGCCTCAAAAAGGATACAATAAATAGAAGTTTTGAGGAATTGTTAGAAAGAGCTGTTAACGAATACAACCACACATTTCACTCTACTACGAAAAAAAGACCAGTCGATCTTTTCTTTGGTCGAACAGTTAGTTTTAGTCCTGGAGATTGTGAAAAAACACGTCTAAATAATATAGAAAAATTAGCACAAAAACAGAAGAAGGATCTTAAGTTTCATAATAAGAAAAGGCAAACTTTTAAGGATTATAGTCCAGGAGAAGTAGTTTACGTTAAACGAAACAAAAGAGTAGGATCAAAATTAAGTAAATGTTATTTCAAGGAAAACGTAAAGGAAAATTTTAAATCTACAATAAAAACAAAGTCTGGGAGAATAGTACATAAGAGTTTCATCCGAAATTAAAAACCATTAATAAAGTTTTTTTTTGAACATAACAAATCGTATTCAAAATAATATCAAGTTATTTCTTATTTTCATTTTTTTTAGAGTAATGATAATATCGCCATGCCTTGGTAATGTTCAGATATTAGATTATTCTAATTCGCAAGCAGTAACATTTGGCATAGGAACTGCAAAGTTCCAAACAGGAAATTTTCGTCTAATTCATGTCATTGACTTAGAGTCTTATGAGACTACAATTAATAATCTCGAAAGTAAAATGAAACAACATTTAAACACAGACAACCCTCTTTATCCTTTCCTAGTACATGAAATTTCTGTACTAAGGACACATATTAAAAGATTAAAACCCAAACCAAGGAAGACAAGATCTATTGATATACTGTGTAAAACATGGAAATGGATTGCAGGAAGTCCTGACCGTGACGATCTTGTAATTTTAACTGATAAAATAAATAACATTTTGGAAAACAATAGTAAACAAGTAATCATAAACAAATTCGCCTTGGAAAGAATAAACCAAATTTCATATATAACAAATCATGTTATCAAAGTAATTAAAGAAGGTGTAACTATCACCGATGAATTGTCATTAAACATAAAACTCCAACTCGAAGTTATTAAAGAAGAAATAACTAATGTAGAATATGCCATGCATTGGGCCAAAGTTGGACTCATAAACTCATTTCTATTAGATGATAAGGAAATGAATATTGTTAATCAGATATTGGAAAAAAACAAAGTTCCGTTCATTAATATAGAAAAAGCTATCGAATTGTCGACTTTGAAGATAGCAGCAAGTAATACAAGCATAATTTATATAATAGGTATCCCTATATCTGAAGAAGCCATGTGCAATATTGTATTAGTAAAACCAACTAAAATGAAAAATATTATGAGTAAAGTAATGAATTGTAGTAATAAATTATACGGAATTAAGAAAGATTGTAACAGTTTTAATAATATCTATTTATGTAACGATAATATTTTGGTAGAGTTAGAAAAAGATGACTGCATAACTACGCTGCTGAGCGGCCAACACCCATCATGCGTAAAAACGACTAGTCTCCACATTCCATCCGTAGAAGAAATAACACCTGGAATACTTTTCTTGAACCAGTATAATGGTTCCATCTTGATAGATAGCGATATCACAAACGTCACCGGAACATTTGTTATTCACTTTGTGAACACAACAATTACTGTTGGTAACAGAACCTATCACTCAAAGGAAATCTCTGGATTTAAACCATTACCAGCGATCTTACAACCAAATGCAATCAATAGCGCATATGAAGAAATTCTCAGTCTGGAATCCCTAAAAGAATTACATAATAAACAACACTAAAGAAATAGAACAGCTAAGAGACGAAAACCATGTCAAACATATCACTAGCTTCAGTTTATCATCTATTATAATCCTGGCAGTTATCGCAATATTTCTCATAAAATGTCGAAATTTACGTAGACCATCTTTAACTCCTGTTTCGATCAGCTTAACCAAAATGTCAACAGCTGAGGCAACTTCAACTAATTATTTTCACATTTCACCAGCACTTGAAGAAGGCGAGAAAGAGGTGTCAAAAACCTTACAAGAAATAGCAGAGGACCCAATTCAGGAGCCACAGACAAAAAGGTCCAAAGCCACCAGAATAAGCCAAATACCTTTCTTCTAACATCAAACGAGGACGTTTGAAATTAAAAGGGGGATGAGTTAACGTATGCTAATACCAAGAATTAGTTAACAATTAATGCTGACTTAGATACCCAGAAAAGTATCTTATGAAATCGCGCAATGCTATCCACACACTTGCCATAGTGTTTACATCCCATCATCCGCCAAGAAGACGTCGATCCTCGACAGTCGTTATTTACGCCAACATTTCCTAGAATCAATAGCTTAGGTTTTGCAGATGTTCAAATTGATCATCCACTGGATGAAATTCTTTTATCTGTCTTTATCTTTTTTGCACATGATTGGCTTATGTAGGTATCGTAAGAATTAGATTAGTTTTTGTAAGTTCAGTTATAATTTGTATCTAGTGTCGAGCGGTAATCTACTTTGGATTGCCTAAGTTGAAATAAGACTTTTTAAAAAAGTAATTCGTGTTGAGAATTTATTAACTTATATATGTACTTGAAAATACCCACGCCTTGCCCCATGCTTTATAAGCTAAGAAAAGCCAGTTTTACCAACTTCTCATCATAACTCCTGTTTCAAAACACTTAAAGCTATTACCAATGATTTTAAAAGACGCGCCTGATATCTATCTATCTACTATTTTCTTTTTATTTCATGAAAAAATATTAATAAACGGCAAAGTTATTACCATAAGAGTATGCTAAAAAATACAACAAATTGACGAAGGTTTTTTTCATACAAGGAGACAAAATTTGAAAAAAAAACGCTCGGAGGTTATTTGCATATATATTTTCTAGTTATAAAACGAAAAAGAAAAATATAAAAAGTTTATAAATACGGATGCCCCGACCAAAATAGTAAACAAATAGATATTTTCAATACAAAAAACAGCTTCCGGTCCCTATAAAAACCGTTACGGAATACATTTCAGCATTTTAATGATACACAAATGTTTGTGATAGATTAGATTAGATTAGATTGATTTTATTATCAGTTTCTTAAATTAAGATTCACATTTTAATATATAAAAAAATCGTTAAGCGTGGCTTTTGCCGTCTGTTCGATTGACAGTAATATGTTAATTTTAAGTTACTAGTATTAGATTAAAAAAAAAAAAAAAAGAAATCACATAATAAGAACGTTTATGTTAAGTGTTTCTAAAAGATAATTTGCTTTGCTTTTAAAAGGCTTCATTCAAAATTTGATTTCTATATGAAATAGCTATAATAGTTGTAAAGCTGGCTTACATCCTCCTCGCAATTAAGAATTGCTAGCACTTTTCCTTCAGACAACTGGTTGCTCCCAAAGTAAGATCTTCTTATTTCTTTTAGGATCGGACATATTTCTATGAAATGCATGACGTCTTCTCTCACGGAAAGATTGCAAAGACTGCAAATTAATGGTAGATCCTCCCGGTGCGGAATAAAATTTAATTGAAGCAGCTCGCCTCTCATTCTAAACAAAGCTGAGATTAGCTTTTGGCTATTGTCAGACCGAAAGTAATTTCTTTCACAGAGATTGTGTTGCAGTACACTATAGATTTCTCTATGTACAGAAGTAGTCGCCTGGTTGATACAATCCAATCTGAGTTTCTCATCTGCTTTTGATACAAGGTCGTAGAGCGCATTCTCGACTTCTCTCCCATCATTTCCCTGTAGATTCGGCGCAGGGACATAAGTCCCCGGGACATAAGTCCCAAATTTTATTTTTGGGACTTATGTCCCATCTAAGTGAGACATAAGTCCCAACTTCGATTTGGGAGTTATGTCCCACGCCATCGGGACATAAGTGCCAACTTTTTTCCGTTGAAGATGGGACATAAGTCCCAACTTTTCAGGAATAGAGCTTAGTAAATCGTTGTACATTTCTACTAGGCAACCAAACAATTTTTGCTTGCCATAAAGTTGTTGGTCCTTGACACCTTTCTCTCAAGTGATTTTAGGCAATGGAACCAATAACTTCTAGATAATCTCAGAATCGTTATATACTCTTTGAATACCGATTCGAAGGCTCTGTTCGAAATATTATATTCCATCCAGCGGGCGATGGAAAATGTTTACTTTAATTATAGCTGAGGTATTTGCACATATAGTTCCTCCGACTTTCTACTCATTAGAAAGTAGAGATATGGTTTTCCGGAATTAGGAGATAATATTTTACTTGTAGAAGTTAGTAAGATTTTTTTAATTTAAAAAAGAAACTTAAAAACTTAGAGTTTTTGAGTATTTGAGAAAATAAAATTAAAAAATCGCGCGATTTTTTAATTTTATTTTCTCAAATACTCAAAAACTCTAAGTTTTTAAGTTTCTTTTTTAAATTAAAAAAATCTTACTAACTTCTACAAGTAAAATATTATCTCCTAATTCCGGAAAACCATATCTCTACTTTCTAATGAGTAGAAAGTCGGAGGAACTATATGTGCAAATACCTCAGCTATAATTAAAGTAAACATTTTCCATCGCCCGCTGCCCTTACAACATATTTCAAACAGAGCCTTCGAAACGGAAATCAAAATTTTTTAAGTTTCTTTTTTAAACTAAAATTTTTTTACTAAATTCTAAAAGTAAAATAACGTCTCCTAATTCCGGAAAACCATATCTCTACTTTCTAATGAGTAGTAAGTTTGCTTTTTGAAAAAAGAAGCTTCAAGAATTTGAGAAAAACACAGACAATTTTTCAGAAGGGCTTCTGAAAAAAATGTCTTAGCTTGTAAAAGTATATTCGGAGGGACAAAAGTCCCAACTTTTATTTTTGGGACTTATGTCTCATCTTAGTGAGACATAACTCCCAAATCGAAGTAGGGACTTATGTCTCACTTAGATGGGACATAAGTCCCAAAAATAAGATTTGGGACTTATGTCCCGGGGACTTATGTCCCTGCGCCGTAGATTCAGGTTAAAATCAAGGCCACAATAATCTGCAAGCTCCTTCAATTTCCCAAAGTAAAGACTCTTCCTTCGAATTATATGCCGGCTTATTATTTTCGGTAGTCTTTCGTCTTGCATTTTTGAAACTTTCAAAAGATAATCTACGTGTAGTTTGAGTGTTTTAATAAAAAGCGGTGGCAGTCCGGTTTCGATATGTAGCATGTAGTTAGGCGTATTTCTCGGTAATAGAAAACATCTTTTAAGGTAGAATCTTAGCAGCTTTTCCACCGTTTCATATTTCTCATAACCCCACGCTTGAGCACCATACATCATAATAGATTCTGCAACTGCTAAAAAAACTTTATACTTTACGCTGTGTGCAATCAGGTTATTTGCAAAGCATTTCTTCCAAGAAGCACATATTGCACTCTTAGCTTTTACTAGTTTGTCTTTCAAGTGTGTTTCCATATTTAGGTTGCTTTTTATTATCATACCAAGATATTTGTAGGTTTTCACCACTTCGATTGGTTCGTTGTTCAAATGCCATTTCTCGTTCCCAGCCGCTCTGCCTGAACCATTTTTAAAAACCATCGCCTTCGATTTGCTTAAGTTAACCGTCAGATTCCACACATTGCAGTACATATGAAGTCGGTTAATCATAAGTTGCAGGGTTTGAGGTGAGAAGGCAAATAAAACAACATCGTCAGCAAAGAGTAACGCTTTAATTGACATCCCGGCAAACTCTATTCCTCCTGGAAGGTAGTCGGTTAGGTCATTGATGAAAAGAGCAAAAAGGTTTGGGCTCATGGGGCATCCTTGTTTAACTCCCATTGTTGTATCGAACTGATCAGACAAGTCTTCCCCGTTCCATACCGCTGCCTTATTTTCATCGTAAAGGTTTTCTATGACCCTTCCAAACATTGAAGACATTCCCGCGTTGTACAGCTTGTAGAACAAGGCCCTCCTATCAATTGTGTCGAAAGCAGCCTTGAAGTCAACGAAGAATACATATAATTTCTTGTTTTGTTCCAAGAATGTTCCCGCAATGCTTCTTAAGATAAAGATGTTGTCGATGGTTGAATATCCGCTCCGAAAACCTGCCTGGCATTCCTTTATCATTTTATTGTGGCTTATCCATCTACAGAGACGGTTGTTTAAAAGGGAGACAAATAGTTTATATGAGGAATTAAGGAAGGATATTCCCCTATAATTGTTTGGATCGGATATGTCGCCTTTTTTATGAATTGGAAAGATTATCGCTTCCTTAAACTGCTGCGGTATGCTCCCAGTTCTTATTATATAATTGAAAGCATCAGTAAGTTTCTTAATGAGGTCGGGCGTTCCATATTTCAACAATTCCGCCGGTATTCTATCCATTCCTGGAGCTTTTCCATCCTTAAGTTTGATTGCTGTTGAACGCACTTCTTCATCAGTAAATGGCGAGTCCAGAATGTCATTAACATAAAAGGGTTTCGCATACAGGATATTTGGGGCCATGATGGCAGGGCTTAGTAGTTTTTCGAAATGCCCTTTCAATAAAAAAGCAGAAAGTTTGTCGCTGATTTTCAAACTCCTCCCGTTTATGTTTTTTATTGTTCTCCAGAATTCTTTTGAATCCTTGCAGTATGTCAGCTTCAAGGCCTCAATTTCGTAAAATCTTGTTTTTTTCTCTCTACAAACTTTCTTAAAGGATTTGTTTTCTTCTATATAACGCCTTTTAAAGTATGGGTTGTTGTGCTTCCGAAAAAGGATGAGCCATCCAAAGGACCTCCTCCTGGCCTTTTCACAATCAGCATCAAACCACTTTTCCTTTCCTTTAAGCTTACCCTTGTATGGCAGTGAGTTGAAGGGATATGAAGTTTTTATAACTGATTCAATATCACCCAAGCTTAGTTCTCCTACCATTTGCAGGTTTGTATTAAGATTTTGTCGGTACTCCATTGCCTTTGTTTCTTTCCAAATCAGTTTCGGGGGAAGTTTAAGATTCCTGGACTCCTCGGGTGGTATCACATACGAGTTTAATTGGACTGTTATTGGCATGTGGTCCGAAAATGGCATACTCAGAACCTCAAAATCGTGGATTAGCGCCGTCCATTCCCCTCTTGCTAGACAAAAGTCCACCACTGACGAACCTTGTTGTCCCAAAAAGGTATATTCGCCACATTTATCAGACTTACTTGTATCATTCACGACATAAAAACCAAATGAGTCACATAGTTCAAGTAGTTTATCTCCTCTTGAGTTAAAAGTTGTATCTTTGGAATGCCTTACTTTCCCAGCGAATATATTTTCTCTGCCTGCTTCATCCCCGATCCTTGCGTTTAAATCACCTATTAACAATATGTTATCCTCATTGTTGCGTTCTAGAAAACTTTGTAAGATTCCAAAATCCCTTTCCCAATGGTTGCAGTTGACGTATACTGGTATAATAATATATTTCGTAGAATTAATGACAATACTTAAATAGATTACTTCTTCCTCTGATATAAATTCGCACGATATATTTTTGATAGTCTTCTTGTACCCGAAAAAGCATCCACCACTTGGTCTTCCTCTTGAATGTAATCTAATTGCTGGTATCCATATAGCGTTGAAGTTCATTAAATGATCGGTGTATAAATTGTAATCTTCTTCAAGAACAAATGTTTCATACAAAAACACAAAATCATAGTTGTTTAATAATTCATAAAAATTTCCATATAATGACTTAGTACTTAACCCTGATATATTGTAACTTATAATATTTATACTTTTAAATTTAATATCTATTTCTTTACAAGGGCAGACGGCGGCTGTAGCCTAAACTGGATTCGATTTCGAAACCGCTTGATTGGTTGGAGCCCCCACTAAGCTGTTTCCATTTTGACTACTAGGTGTCGCTCGAATAAATCTATTTACCAGTTTGTTTTGACGTACATCTGACACACCCAGGCTACCCAGCTGTTTGCTTAGATCTTTTTGGTAAATCTGATTTAATTGCAAAATTCCATCTGCAGTGTTGTTGCACAAAAGTCCCAATGTTTTGCTCCAGCGGAAAATTTTATCATAGATATACATTTTTTCGTCTCTCACATATACTTTTATATCTGTGTTTTCGTCTATCAACTTCTTTCTTATGCTTAAAAGCTGGTTTCTCTTTTGCCGTATTGTAACCGGGAGATCTTTAAAGATAGTGACTCCAGTGTTTTGCAAGCTTTTTGATTTTTTTAGTGCAGAGATTACTTGATTTTTCGTCCCCATTTTAACCACAAAGTTCTTCTTGTTGGAATTTGTTGATCGAAGTTCTTGAATTTGCAGGTTATCGGTGCATGGTGGTGGTTGAACTATGGACGAACATACATTTCTAATCAACTCCTTCTCATCTCTGCCAGCTTGTACATCGATACGCATCATTAGATTATTTTCAGTGTTTTTTTTTCCGCATTTCATCCATTTCACATTCTAAGAGCTCGTATTTTTCCTCTAGTGCAGCTACTTTGTTGGATAGTTGGATATTTTGTTCCAAAATTTGTTGCTTAACGTTGACTAAAGCCTCGATGTCAATTTTTTTCGCAGTATCTTGCAGCTTTGTGTCAAGCAGTAGAGCAATCATGTTGGCTAAATCTAGTTTAGTCATATTTCCAACATTTTCTTTCGGCTCGGACATTTTATCACAGATTTGAGCTCTTTTTAAGATGTTGAAGCTTTCTGGTGATGTTTCGCTAACTTTGCGTTTGTTCATAGGCACGAATAGGTTATGTGCAAAACACTTAGGTATGCAATAGGTAGCAAGACAAACAATATTTATAGCATAAAAACTCACTTGTTCAATACCGGAGCGTGCCTTTTTTATTCGTTAATTTGTTTAGACTTAGAAACACTCAATTTAACTTTATTTTTTTGATTTTATCGCTTTTTTTTCTCGGAGCTATTGTAAAAAATCACCAACTCTTTACTATTGACAGCTGTCCACACAAATGTTTGTGTGTTTATCATTATTGCAAAACATTTTTTTTCATCAAATTATCAAGAAAATTGCAAAAGTTATGAAGCAATAAGCCAACGAATCTTTTAAATTTTAACGAAAAATGCAAGGGATAGGTACCTAGCCTTAATTGAAATAATGGAAAAGTTGTTTTGTCTGCGGGGAGCGCAATTTTTTTTCCCAATGAAAAAATTCATTGTATTTCAATTGGAAATTCAATATTAGTTCCGTTTTCAAACCATTTTTCATGAACTTTAATATTATACTTTTTTAATAACAATGATTTCAGTTGGTCTATTTTCCTATTTATTGTTAATTGTTTTGTCTTGTACATTGCATGAAAAGTTTGTAAACTTTTAACTTTAACTTTGTTTATTGTAGCAAAATTACATTTTTTCTTAATTCAATTACACAATTTACAGAGATTGGTTATTAACTACCTTACTACTGCTAAGTTTTTAAACAATAAATGGAAATGTGGTACGAGAAAAGCTTGAAGGAAAAGCTACTACTGAAAACCTTCATTAAACTGCAAAAAAAAAAAAAAATGGTATATACGTACATGTACAACATGTAATAATATATAAACAAATATATAGTTTTCTAAATTGAGAAAGGGGGAAGGGGGGAGTTGTAGCCTGACAAAGTCTTTTTCAAGATAATCTTTTACACTTTGTGAGCTTATAACTTATTTATGATAAATAACTTAAAATAAAAATAAATAGTTTAAAATCAACAAATACATATACATAAATCAGTCTTTAGAAAAATAAATTAGAAACGAAATCTATAACAAGGTAAAAATAAATAAGTGAATAAATAAATAAATAAATAAATAAATAAATAAATAAATAAATAAATAAATTAATTAACAAATAAAGAAATATATAATAAGTAAATAAATAAATAAATGAATAAATAAATTAATAAGTTAATAAATAAATAAATAAATAAATAAATGAATAAATAAATAAATAAATAAATATATAAATAAATAAATAAATAAATAATAAAGAGTAGTTAGAAAACAAATAATAAATAACAAATAATGTGTATAAATAAATATGTTTGTAACGAATTGGAAGACAACAAGTAACATTTAACATAAGTTAACAAAATTTGTACTGTGTGTATATAAATAAATTGTCGGTATTAAGTTTAGTGTGAATAGATTAAGAAGATAATCTTGAAATTAAGATGTTGTCAGAAGTATTACAGGATGTATTGTATTTCTGCTTTAGTCTAAGTAATCTTTCAGAAACAATTTCCAAATTAGTGATTGAGTGTAGTTCAGCCGTTGAAAAACGCCAGGGTAAATTCAGCATCATTTTCAGAAGCTTATTTTGGGCTCTTTGTAGTCTACAAATATGGCTTTTCGCGCTGATGTCCCAAACGGGAGAGCCATAAAACATTATTGCTTGAAAAATTGTTTTAAAAATGATAAGTTTATTATCATTACTCAACTTCGATTTACGATTGATAAAAGGGTAAAGTATCTTAATTGTCAAATTAATTTTTTTGATAATTTCCTGAATGTGAAAACTAAACGTTAGTTTGCTATCTAAATGTACTCCAAGATATTTGACATTATTTTCCCATTCCGTTGTAGTACCGTTAATATTAAGTCTGTTGCTTGGGAGGAAACATGCTTTTCTTTTCCGAGTGAAAAAAATCGCTTTCGTCTTGCAAGCATTTATTTTGATCTTCCAATTATTAAAATATATTTGTACTTCATTTAAAGCAGATTGTAAATTGGTTTCTATTTCAAAACCAGTCAAATCTGAGCAATAGATACTTGTGTCATCAGCAAAAATAGCTGTTTCACAGTTAAGAAGACAAGGAAAATCAGACGTAAAAACGTTGTACAAAATAGGACCCAGGACGGAACCTTGAGGAACACCAGAAAAACAAACAAACGTTTCAGACAGGACATTATTCACTGAAACAATAAGTTTTCTCGACGACAGAAAAGACATGATAATTTTGATGATGTACATAGGAAAGTTATTTAACAGAAGTTTATGCAAAAGCCCGTTGTGCCAAACACAGTCAAATGCTTTTTCAATATCAAGTAATACCATACCCGTACTCTTGCCCGTAGCAAAATTACTTTTTATATGTTTAGTTATGCGGTGAATCTGGTGAACAGGACTATGGAATGGTCTGAAACCAAATTGTTCAGGAGGAAAAATACTTCTAGCGTTTATATGCGCCATCAATTTGTTTTTTATTAGTTTTTCAAAGCATTTGCTTAACGAACTAAGTAGGCTTATGGGTCTGTAGCTAGAAGGCGATCCGGAACTTTTTCCTGGTTTCAATAAAGGAATTACTTTCGCAACTTTCCATTCAGTTGGAAAATAACCAATTTTTAAACAGCAGTTAAAAAGGCTTTGTAACAATTTTATTGCCGATTCTGGAAGGTTTTTTAAATATAAGTTTCGAAGACTATCAAATCCTACAGACTTTCTAGTTCGTAGTTCTTGAAATACTGTTTTTATATCTTCAATTGTGATATACCCTTCCTCTGGGTTTACACTACTTGAATTGATTTTATCAATGGAAAGTGCGACCAAAGATTCTAACCTAGCATTTGTGTTAAAACTATTGTTATTACACTGGTTATCAGTAAATGACCGTGCTAGTGCATTTGCCTTATCGGCACAAGATAAGAAAAAGTTATTTCCAACTTTCAAAGCTGGAATACGCACATTTCTCTTTTTAATTACCTTTACCATGTTCCAGAATGGTTTGGATGCTTTCTCAAGGCCCTGTAATTTTTGATTCCAAGTATTGTTTCTATGCATCGAAACTCTATCTTTGATGATTGCGTTCAGTATTACCATCTCATTAAAATAACATCTATACCAAGTTCTGATCCACTTAGATCTGTAACTATTTCTTACTTTGATTAACTCTGTCAGATACCGAGGCAACTCATTTGAACTGTTTGGGTTAACGGATTTTTTGGGAACAGATAACTCAACACTTTCAGTTACTGTCTTTGTAAAAATAGTAACTGTTTCATCAATTTCAATTGAGCTGACATCGGCATTTAACAGACTTGGAACATTTCTCAATTTATTTCGAATTATGCTTTTGAAATTTTTCCAGTTTGCTTTTTTGAAATCAAGTGTTTCGTTTGTCTTATTCTGAGGTGATGAAAGAACATTTATTTCAACAGGCAAATGATCTGAACCTAATTCGTTTATAACCATTGGTTGATTGAATAGTCCTGGTATGTTTGTTAGAAACAAGTCTAGAGTGGAAGGACTAGAACTACTATTTGCAGGATAGAAAGTAGGTTCAGGAGTAAATAAAATATTAAATGGATGTCTTGTGTTGAGGTTTTCGAGTATGTTTCCCCAAGCATTTGCTCTGAGACAGTTCCAATTCCTGTGCCTGCAGTTAAAGTCACCACCAATAAGAAAATTATCTTTTAAACTAATAAGTTTCTCAAGTCATTGCTGAAATCGAATCTCTTCTGAGGAGATGCTGAACCACCGGCAAAATAAATCGAAAAGATTTTTAACTTTGATCCATTTTCAAAAGGAATCTCAATTCCAATATTTTGTATGATTTTAGTACTAACAAAAGGAAGAACTTTGTGTTGAATAGTTCTTCGAACTACTATGGCAACACCACCCCCCCTTCCCTCGTTTCTGTCTGAACGATAGCAAACAAATTCTCTGTTCGATAATCTGTCATTATGGTTAAGCCATGTTTCAGATACCAAACCAATATCTACATTATATTTGCTTAAGAAAGCAAAAAATTCAATACATTTAAATCGAATGCTTTTAGCATTCCAAGATATTATTTTGAGTGTTGTGCTATTCATTATTTGGCATATAAGTACTTAATAGCTAATTGTGTAATTGTGTTAAACTGTTCACTCTTAGTTTTACATTTACCAAGCAAAAATATCATCTCAGAAGTAAGAGAGTTAATCTCTTCCATAGAAAATAGTTCATTATTGCTTTTAGGTCCAGCAGTGTTGTTGTTGGCCCATGCATTGCTTTCTGGTGCACGAGCAGTTGATGTGGAAGGTAAGTTGGGCGCTGCATTGTTGTGTTGAGGTCTGAGAGGTGGGAAGTCGGCTACATTGATCGTAGGAACTTCGGCTTGCTGATGCTGATATCTTCTGTTGTTCGGCACAAGAGATGATGTTTTTTTGTTTTTCGAAGAAAGCTTTTCTCTTATTTCGAAGAAATTTTTCCGATTCGGACAAGAGGGATCGATGGCTGTGTGTGTCTGACTGCAATTTGCACACTTAATATTGTTTGAAGTGCATTTACTAGTTTCATGCGGTTCGGAGCAGATCGCGCAGTGGGTTTTGATATGGCAATTTTTTTCACCATGCCCAAACATTTGACAGTTAAAGCACTGTGTGAATTTTTGATGTTGACGACGAGCAAAGTCCCATTTAACTTGTGTCTTGAAAATTGATTTGATGTTCTTTTTTAAGTCGGACAGTTTTATAGATCCACTCTCAAGGAAAACAATATAAAACACTTCCACATATTGGTTTCGATTTTTTTTAATTAGTTTTATGTTTTGGCACTTTAAGTCTAAGGAAGTTAGTTCATTTTTTAATGATTCGATGGGATATTCATCTAGCCCATATAACACAACCTTGAATAACCTAGCTGATGGAAGATCATGTGTAAAATATTGCCAATTTTTTTCTTTTAAAGACGTGATCACAATTGCATGATCTTCGAGTTTAACACAGTTTATTTTAATGCCAATAGACATTTTTTTAATGGTGTAGTCTTTAACTTTAATTGCACTGAGAAGTGAATGAACATTTTCCGATGTTTTTTGCAATACACAAATGGATGGAATTTTAGATTTTTTATTCGAGGGCAGATTTATCACTTCATCACAATCAATACTGTCATCTGAATTAGGTAAACATTGCAAGGGAGTATAATAACCAAACCTTGAATTATTCCTGTCAGCAGAATCCATTTTTCTATTTTTCGTGTTGAAAGACAAAATGTCTTCAACCACAGAAGGGGATCGGAGTCTTTTATTAATTTTTGCTATTTTGTAGTACCGCACAGTAAAAAGTGTCTGATCAGGTCAGAGAGCCGATTAGTACTGCATGAAAAGTTTGTGTTTGCTTAATTGTAAACTTCTTATATTCATGTGGTGGTAGGTTTACTTTTATTTTTTTTATCATTAAATCGCAGAGTGTTATTGATGCGTTTTATTTTGTGGTGCATTTTGGATATTTCAAGGTTGAGAATTTTTTGGTGAAACTTACGCTCAATTTTTTCGTAGATCGAAAGTGATTCTTGGTTAGGAAATAGATTTCTCGTACTAAGAGATGAATTTTTAATATGATCGGGAATTAATCCTGACTGTCGACAGATAAGTAAGAATTTTTGAAATTGTTTGTGCAATGCTTATTTTCTTTGGGAGTTGCTATATTGCTTCGAGATGTCACATACCTGTAAACCATATTTATATTTAATGTGTTCATAATAGTTCTTCATTTTGGTGTTGGATTCTGCTCGGCAGGCCGTCCGATATGATTAATTTAGTAATGACCAATTTTTGTTTTATTTTTCCTGGTGCAGCAAAAGAGCAAAAAGAACATGACAAAAAAATTTTTGCTTAAAAAAAAAATAAGAAAAAAATATAAAAAATTTTTTTTAATCAGCAAAAAAAATTTTGTTTTTTTTTATTAGAGCATCTAAATAGCAAAAAAGAATATGTTAAAACAATTTTTTGCAAAGAAAAAAAAAACTTAGTAAGAATTAGAAAAAAATTATTACATATATATACTTATAAAATAAAATAATAAATAGGGTGGCGCAACAGAGCGAGGAGTCCCTGGGCCTAGCGCATCTCTCACAACCATGCCTTGTGAGGGAATGGAAGGGACTTACAATTTTCTGCCGGTTCCAAACGGCTAATCGAGAAAGCGCTTTTCATGGCAATGAATACTAACGGAGGACTTGCCAATTCCTCGCGAAAGGCGATACCTGTGAAAAAAACATTTTTGCCTCTGTTGGGATTCGAACTCGAACCTCTGGAGTAACAGGCGGACATGTTATCGATCACACCACGGGTACCACAATTTTCTTAGAGCAACTTAATAGCAAAAAGTGTTTGCTGGTTTTTTAAAGAGCAAAAAAAATTTTTATTTTATTTTTCCTAGGGCAAAAAATAGCGATATGATGTGAAAACACTCGGTCTCTTAACCTTTCCTGAAAAAATTGCCTCACCAGCTTGACGTCTAGCTGAAAACGTGAATTTTTTTTAACTAAAGAGGAAGGTAAAAAAATAAAAGTATTGTTTTTTCGAGGTGCAAATAATTAGTGGACAAAATATAAAAAAATCAATTTTTCAAAAAAAATTTTTGTTTTTAGTTTCTTATAGAGCAAAAAAAATTAGCATTAAAATATGGTGAAAACACCCGGTCTACAAACCTCTCCTGAAAAAATTTACTCGCAAGCTTGACGTTAGGCTGGAAATATGAATTTTTGTAATTAATCCATGGGCGTTGTACTATTCGGGTAGGCTCTGATTGGTGTCAACTTGGCGGCGCCCAGATGCTGTAACTTATAGTACACGTCAATTGTGCTTACTATACCTCCAAGCGGTATCCACTGGGACCTGGGATGCTCCGTCCAGAGCTGACCTGCTAAACTAGTAAGTGCGAGTGTTGACAAGGGAATCCGGAACAAAAGAATTGTGATCGGTCAACACTATAATTGCTCTTGCGAACTATGACTGACTGCACGAATCTCAGTGGTTTACGAGAGCTTTCGTGTAAATGTTCCAGCGGATGAATTCGAAGGACAGAATCAACGGTGGACTTCAGTAGCCATAGAAGCAGAAACCCCTGAAGGAGCTACTCCAACATATTTGGTTTAAAGGTCTTTCGGGGTCTTTCAATACTAGGACAGGGTATTGAAGTAGAGATGGTGGCGGATGAGCTCCTGGTGAGCCAACGGCAGCACTCACACCCCTGCAGCAGGGTACTGACACTGGATATTCCAGCCCTTTGTGTCCGAAGGGATCCAAAAAGGACCTGGCCCTCCAGGTTGGGGGTTGTGCGTAGGGTTAACTACCCAACCACGTTAAAAAAGGACAGTTCCGAAACAACTAACAGCCTCGGATAACGATAATGATTTCAAAGTTGACGACCCAAGCAAACGAAAAAAGGACAATGACCTCCGGATCTGCACGTGGAACGTAAGGTCTCTTTACGGACTAGGTGCAGCTGGAGAATTAGCGGACGCCCTGGACTGCTGCAAAGCAGACATAACCACCATCCAAGAAGTGCGATGGAGTGGACCGGGCATAAAGAAGATGAGAAACTGTGACATATATTATGGCGACTGCTACAGACAAAAGAAACAACGCTTATTTGGGTGCGGATTTGTCGTTAGAGGAAGACTCAGGGATAAGGTGATTAGCCAAAATTCAGTCAATGAGCGTATAATGACCATCCGCATCAGGGCTAAATTCGCCAACATTAGCCTTATATGCGCCCACGCCCCCACAGAAGAGAAAGACGACGATTCCAAAGACTGTTTCTACGAGCTCCTGGAAGAAACGTATGAGCAGTGCCCTAGACACGACGTGAAAATCGTTCTTGGCGACTTTAACGCAAAGCTAGGGAAGGAGGACATCTTTGGAAACACAATCGGTAAGCATAGCCTCCATGACAAAACCTCCGAAAACGGACTGAGGCTAATCGATTTTGCTGCGGGGCTGAATCTTGTTGTAAGTAGTACGCGCTTCCCGCATCTCAAAATTCATAAAGGTACATGGCGATCCCCAGATCAATTAACCGTCAACCAAATTGACCATGTTGCGATCGACGCAAGGCACTCTTCCAGTGTTCTAGATGTCCGAACTTTCCGAGGGGCCAACTTTGACTCGGACCACTACCTTGTTGTAGCCAAGGTACGAATGAGGATATCTTGTTCACGACCAGCGCGAACTAACGCTGTGAAGAGATATGACGTCAGAAAGCTACAATCGCAAGAGATTGTCAATGCCTTTTCCAATCGAGTGTCCCTTCAATTATCCTTGAATCCCATGCCTTCAGCATTAAGCATTGAAGAGCAGTGGCAGCAATGCCAAGAAGCCATCAGAACCGCTGCCTCTGAGGTTCTGGGTTTCACTCGGCCACCAAAACGAAACCCATGGTTCGATGAAGAATGCAGGCAGGCAAATGCAGCCAAACAAAGAGCACGACAAATGCTTATGCAAACACGAACAAGGGCTGCTTACGATCAGTATAACGAGATTTACAAGGAGACAAGAAGGGAAGAACACCGACTTCTCAAAAAGAAAAAGAAGCAGCATGAGAAGCGCTCGTTTGAGGAAATAGAGAGGTGCCATGACAGGAACGAGATTCGGAAGTTTTACCAAAAGGTAAAAAGATCCTGGCAAACCCCGAACTCAAGCCTGTAAAGACCAGCAGGGAAACATAATTGTAGAGTCACAGTCGCTACTGAGGATTTGGAAAGATCATTTCTGCAGACTGCTTAACGGCGATGAAGACACAAATTCCGCTGTCAGGCAGATTGCCCCATTCAGCTTGGACGATGATCAAGAATGCCGTCCTCCCGACCTAGAAGAGGTTAAGCTTGCCATATGCAAACTTAAATCAAATAAGACTGCAGGTGCAGATGGCCTTGATGCCGAACTTTCCAAGGCAGCTGGAGACCAGTTGGAAAGGAGCATGCACCAGCTGATCTGCATGATATGGTCGAAAGAAAGCATGCCCGATGAATGGAACCTCAGTATCGTATGCCCGATCCTAAAGAAAGGAGACCCTCACAATTGCGCCAATTACAGAGGGATAAGTCTCCTTAACGTCGCTTATAAGATCTTGTCTGCTGTAATATGTGAACGTCTGAAACCCCACGTCAACAACTTGATAGGTCCTTATCAATGTGGTTTTAGACCAGAGAAGTCCACAATAGACCAAATTTTCACATTACGGCAGATCTTGGAAAAAACCCGAGAACATAATATCGATATTCACCACCTCTTTATCGATTTTAAGGCCGCGTATGACAGTATTTACAGAGACGAGCTGTACAGAGCCATGTCTAGTTTCGGCATCCCTGCAAAGCTCGTACGACTATGCAGGATGACTTTGGAGAATTCACGCTGCTCCGTCAAGGTCGGAAAAGAGCTCACCGAGACCTTTGATGTCGAAAAAGGCTTTAGGCAAGGCGACAAACTGTCATGCGATTTCTTCAACATCATACTTGAACAGATTGTAAGAAACTCAAACGTCAACACAAGAGGAACAATCTTTCAAAAGTCTGTACAATTACTCGCCTATGCAGACGATATTGACGTAATGGGAAGAAAAAAGCGTGATGTCATAGGTGCTTTTGCGAGTATTGAAACAGAAGCGGCAAAAATGGGTTTGATGGTTAATGAGGGCAAAACGAAGTATATGCTGTCATCAAACAAGGACACAGAACATCGAAGAATTGGACAATTCGTCACAATAGACAGACATAACTTCGAGGTAGTACAGGACTTCGTCTACCTAGGATCCGCTATAGACACGGAAAACAACATCAGTGCGGAGATCAAACGGAGAATAACTCTTGCCAACCGTTGCTTCTTTGGGTTAAGAAGGCAATTGAGAAACAAAACCCTCTCTAGAAAAACCAAGGTGACCTTGTATAAGACCTTAATCATCCCAGTCCTGCTGTACGGCGCGGAAGCATGGACCTTATCGAAAGCGGATGAGGAAACTCTTGGTCGTTTCGAAAGAAAAATTCTCCGAATGATCTTTGGTCCCGTATGCGAAGACAATGTGTGGAGAAGAAGATACAACAACGAGCTGTATGAGCTGTACCGCGACATGGACATAGCCAGAAGAGTACGCATCGCGAGGCTACGATGGTTGGGCCATGTAGAGCGGATGGACCCAAACGCTCCGGCTCGTCGGGTTTTCGAAAGCACATTGCAGGGAAATCGCGGAAGGGGAAGACCTCGTCTTAGGTGGCGCAATCAAGTGGATGAAGACCTCAACCGACTTGGAGTGCGAAACTGGATAGAGCTCGCCCGAGATCGAAATCGTTATAGAAGGATGTTGGTTGAGGCCCAGGTTCACCCCGAACTGTAATGCCCACCTAAGTAAGTAAGTAAGTAATTAATCCAAAGCAAGCGGCTGAATCCGAAGCCAAGAAGTCCACTGCGAGCGTCGAGTCTTCCATCATGGAGACCGACGCGGCAAGTTGCTCCTATTCTTAGGAACAGCCGTCTAGCTCGAAACTGGTTGAAAAGACTACAAGAACGGTGTCTGATTAAGACGCAATTAAATACAAATCGTCCGATAAGGACGACAACAAAGGTGAAGTCTTAGACTTCTCCTACACTCCATCAAAGCCTCGGTCGGACTCCTTTTCCGACTATGCAAGTCCGGCGAGGATATAGTCCTGATCCAGGAACCATGGATTAAAAATCCGTGGTAAAAGGACTCAGAACGAAAGATTATTCTCTGCTGTGTGTGACGGACAAAGGTGAACCAAGATAGTGCATACTGGCAAAGAAAACACTTTACGTATTTTTACTACCTAATTACAGCAATTGCGACACCACAACAGTAAAACTGCAGACCAAGAGTGGGACCTACTGGTTCACGTCCGCCTATCAAGGCCATGACCAACCGGGGCCGCTACCAGGAGAGACGCTCGAGCGCGTAATAAAAAGCGCAACAAAACTCAAAGCGGATCACGTAATTGGAAGTGATGTCAACGCACAACGCGCAGTATGGGGAAGTACTGACATAAATGAAAGGGGTGAGTCTCTTTTTTATTTTATACTATAAGTACTAACCTTCTTATTTGCAATATGGGTAACAAACCAGCCTTTGTCACAAAAAACAGACATGAGGTTTTAGATGCTACCTTTGTATCTCAACCAATCTATAACAAGATTAAAAATTGGGTCGTATCTAAGGATCACTCCTTCTCTGATCACTGATACATCCAATTAAGTCTAACAGATGAAACACTAAAGCCTAAAGGCTTCCGTAATTATAAGAAAACAGACAAGATAAAATTCAGAGAAACTTTCAAACATTGTAACAGCTTCAATGACAATACAAACCCCAAGAATCTTGACAGCAAAGTCGACGATCTAACTAGTGCTCTTAACCATACCTTGTGTAACTCCTGTTTTCTCACCATAGTAAGAGGGAAGAAGAATCCACACTGGTGGATCAAAGAGCCAGAACCGCTCAAGAAAAGTTGTGCGAAGCTTTTCAATCAAGCCAAATCTTCCAGAAGTCCCATAGACTGGGATCTTTATTAGGAATCATTTAGGATTTACAAAAAAAGGTTACGAATAAGCAAAAGATACTCTTGGAGAGCATTCTGCAATAAAATTGAAGACTCCTCAGAGGCATCTAGACTTAGGGAAATCCTATCAACGAGTCCAAACATGCCAAGTTCTATAAAAGATGAAAACGGCAACTGGACCAACTCAAATGAACAAACACTAAATTTGCTACTTTATACTCATTTCCCAGGTAACTCGTTGACAATAAGTAACGTAGCATATCCGGTGAGAAGCAAGAAAACTTCATGTTCCAAGATCAGCGCAAAGAAAAACTAATCTCTGACTTCTCTATCCAGAAACCTTCCAGCTTGTCACCACCTATATGACCTCAGACCGCAGGACTCCCAAGGCCAGTCCAGGCAGCTCGATGAAAGGGGGTTCTAGGCAAAGCATATAAGGCATGCTAGCTGCGTGCTCGTCCTAGCTCGTCGGATGGGGGAGTTCTGCCCTGCAATGCCTGAGAACAGGGTTACGAAAATCCATGCCAAGAGTATGCTGTTGTTCGTCTTATAAATATCATATCTCTATTGTTCAGACCCGAATTGTAACCTTTGCATAAAAATATTTTTAAAATTTCCAAAGAGTGGAGGAATTTTGATGTAGTTCATCCTCTCTTACTTACCCACCCTCGCACTATAGTGCAACCATGGCTACCACCCTGTTGCCTTCTTGGTGGCAGCCCCGAACTCGCATCAATTCCCCACACTACTTCCTGTTCAGCTCGAAACAATCAAGATTCAGTCACATCACTAACCTTGTGTCTACTCACTACTGTTCATCTTCATTGACAATTGACATACATATCTTTTCTCAAAAACTTCATGAAATATCTTCCCTGTACATCTCAGCAGCCAGTTCCCTATCACATTCCAAGCCTTCACAAATCAATAGAAGATTTAAAGAAAAAAAAAAACAAGTTTCAGATTTAACTTTTACTCTAAATCTAACAATATTTATTTCAGCACAGCTTCATATCATATTTAGAACTATCTTCTCTTTCTTCAGCAGTATTAGCATCTCTCGTAAAAATCTAATTTAGCATTATCTCCTAACTAATAAACCAATACACATTTCATTTTTCATTTATCATTTGAATTTTTGAAGCTCTTCTCTTCGATTTTTTTCTTTTTTTTTCTTTGACTTACATTACCCTTTCTACCATAGAATATTCAATTTTACTTTGAATAAATGAAAACCTATATTATTTTATATAAAACCTCGACCTGTTTAGATCTATTGTACCCTCTACTTCTAAAGTGGTATTCCTTAATTTAAAGTACTTCATCCAGATTAGTTCCTCTGATGAAACATAGTATCTGGGTTACTCTTAGGAGCTTTAGCTCCCTCTCCTTTATGTAGTAGGATTCTAAGTACTTCTTCCTTTGGTGTATTAGAGCTTCGCAGTCACCTAAGAGGTGGTCAGGAGACTCTTCCTGTTCGTTGCAAAATCTGCATTGGTCGTCGCTCTCTATGCCTAGTACTTTAAGGTGTTTTCTAAGTCGCATCTTGGGGAGGTCATTCCAGTGTTTAGCTCTGTTGTCTTCCTCCGACTTTTTGATTTCTTTCTTAATGTGGCTTTCTGTTATTCCACAAAAAGGTTCCGGGCCAATAAGTGGTGATCCGGCTCCTGTCTTTGCCAGTTCGTCTGCCTGTTCATTGCCTATGATTCCTACATGTCCTGGTACCCAGTAGATTGTAACCTTGTTATTACTGCCCAGTTTGTTCAATTTGTCAATGCATTCGCTGACAAGATTTGAGGAGATTGTGTAGGATCGTAGGGTCTTAATAGCAGCTTGACTGTCCGTCAATATTGCAATATGTCTGTTTTTGTATTTTCTGTCAAGCAGAAGTCTATGCCTATTGCATAGACTTCTGCTTGGAATATGCTTGACATTCTTCCCATAGGTACTGAAATTTTTGTTCCTGGCCCAAAAATTCCTGCTCCAGTTCCCTCCGTTGTTTTTGAGCCATCTGTATACCATTTTATTGCATGGGTCTTAATTGAGTAGGTCTTTTTTTCACTTTGCCATGCCTTTTTGTTACTTAGCTCAACGCCGAAGATCTTATCAAATTTCAATTCCTTGGTCAAGTCAAGTGGGAAGTCAATGAGTAGTAACTCGTTCGATATTATAATCTAGATTTCAGGACACACTCAGTCTCTTTGGCAAATCTAGCTATCGTTGCATTTGAGATGCTTCTTATTACAAGGTGCAAAGGTGTTAGATTTAGCAATACTTCCAAAGCTGCAGTTGGACAGCTTCTCATTGCTCCTGATATGCATATGCACGCAAGTCCTTGTACTTTTTCTAAAGCTTTTCTAGTGGTCACCTGGTCAGTTCTCTTGTTCCAGACTACCGCTCCATAGGTAAGGATAGGTCTTACCATCATTAGGTACATCCACCGAATAATGCTCGGTTTACAACCCCTTGATCTATCTGCTATACTTTTGCATATCATTAGGGTTTTCTTAGTCTTTTCAGTTGCTGCTTCTACTTGCTTTTTCCACAGGAGTTTATTATCTAGAATCACGCCTAGATACTTAACCTCTGTTGTGGGTGCTATGGTTTGGTTACTCCATCCAGTGTAATGTCTTTCATAAGTGGTAGGAGCCTTCTTCTGGTGAAAGGTATAATTATAGTTTTTGTGGGGTTGATGTTCATTCCTACAGATAAACACCACTTTTTCGCGATTGCCAGACCCCTCTGTATTATATCGCATATATCTTCATATTTCAGGTAAGGTAAGGATAGGTCTTACCATCATTAGGTACATCCACCGAATAATGCTCGGTTTACAACCCCTTGATCTATCTGCTATACTTTTGCATATCATTAGGGTTATCTTAGTCTTTTCAGTTGCTGCTTCTACTGGCTTTTTCCACAGGAGTTTATTATCTAGAATCACGCCTAGATACTTAACCTCTGTTGTGGGTGCTATGGTTACTCCATTCAGTGTAATGTCTTTCATAAGCCTTCTTCTGGTGAAAGGTATAATTATAGTTTTTGTGGGGTTGATGTTCATTCCCCACTGTATTATATCGCATATATCTTCATATTTCCCGCAGGCTAATAATGTGATGTCATCAGCATAGCCAATGCATCTTATGCCTTGAGTGGTTTGTTTTTCTAATAGTTCATCTACTACTAGACTCCAAAGTAGAGGTGATAGGACCCCTCCTTGTGGGCAGCCTCTCGTAGTGATGATTCTCTGAATCGTTTGGCCAGAGTGTGTTTTTGCCGTTCTTGTACTAAGCATTGCACTAACCCACTTTATTATTGTAATCGGAGTGTCCTTCCTCTGAAGGGCTTTGTTAACCGCCTCGTGTGAGGTATTATCAAAGGCACCTTCAATATCCAAGAAATATCGGCTGTTTCTTGGATATCGCTGTTTCCTTTGAGTCGATTACTTTTTGGATAGTGGTTGAGAGATGGTATAGGGCAGTTTAAGTAGATCTACCTGTCTAGTGTTTAGTGGATTGCTCACTAGAATTTCTGATCTTAAGAAGTTATCGATCACCTTCTCCATGGTTTTCTGTATAAAGGATGTTAAGCTAATTGGCCTGAAAGATTTAGGATGAGTTGTGTCTTTCTTACCTGTTTTTGGTATAAGGATAATCTTTGCTCGCGTCCATGGACTAGGTATGTACCCTAGAGCCAGACTGCTTCTGATAATTTTAATTAATTTCGTAGTGTAGTTGGATTACTTCTTTTCCCATTTGTAATAATGCTGGAAAAATCCATCTACCCCTGGAGTTTTGAAGGGTTGGAAGGTACTTAATGCCCATTCCAGCCTTTTCTTCGAGCAAACTATTCTTTCATGTCTTCCAGTCTTGCTTATCAGTACTGTGCACAGGTGTAGGTCTATCATGTCCTGTTGTTAGTATGCTTCCAGAGAAGTGAGTGTTAAGAAGGAGAAGAGATCTTTGCTCTTCATTTTCTGTGAAGCTGCCGTCAGCGTATTTCAAGGCCATGGTAGTTAGAGACTTTTCCCTTGAAAGGGCCTTATGAAGTCTGCCTGTTGACGGGGTTGTGGTTATGCTTTCACAGAAGTCTACACAGCTTCTTCTTTAGCTTTAATCACTTCCTTACTATAGGCTGTAAGTTCTGCAAGGTAAGCATGCCAGTTGCCGTTACTTTTCGCATTGTTGAAGAGTTTTCTTACTCTCTTCCTTTGCGCTTCTAGGTTTTTGTTCCACCAGGGGTCATCTGTTTTCTTGTTTGCGGAGCTTAAAGCTCTAACTTTTAGCTTTAATCACTTCCTTACTATAGGCTGTAAGTTCCGCATGGTAAGCATGCCAGTTGCTGCTACTTTTCGCATTGTTGAAGAGTTTTCTTACTCTCTTCCTTTGCGCTGCTAGTTTGTTCCACCAGGGGGCATCTGTTTTCTTGTTTGCGGAGCTTAGGGGTCTGCTTGATTCATATGCAAAAAATCATAGCTGTATTAAGCTCGCTTACCGCATTTTCAAGCTCCAGACGACTTTTAGGTTCCCTGTTAGTAGCTATATTTCCTATATTGTATGTGAGATTATCTCTGTAAGGATCCCAGTTGGTTCTTTATGGATTTCTTCTAGGAGTATTTCCTCATAGGATTCCATCTAGAACAAATTCAATTATCCTGTGACCTGAGAGGGCTCATTCGAGACCTTCCAGTTACTGATACAGTTTTTGAAGACTGTAGAACCGAAAGTAATGTCTAGTACTTCTTCCCTATTTCTAGTAACAAAGGTAGGAGTTATCCCTATATTGTAAATTTCTAAGCATTTTTATAAAAAGAATTTTAAAAGGTACTCACCCCTTTGATTTGTGTCTGTGCTACCCCAGATGCTGTTGTGTGCATTTGCGTTGCAGCCTACCAGTATTGGTAGCTTCTTCTTCCGGCAGTAATCTACCAGATTCTTTATCTCAGAGGGAGGGATGTTCGCTTCATCTCCCGGAAAGTACCCTGATGCGATTACCACCCACCTGGTTTGGCCTCCGATGTTAATTGAGGCCTGAATTGGAACCAGGTCTCTCGTCATGAACTCTGAAAGGCAGAAATGATTAATATCGTTCCATACTATGATTGGTGTTCTAGGAGAAATTGACACTTTATCCCATATTACCTTCGTATTTCTAATGGACAGACCTTTAATTTGTCCCCCAAAGGTCCAGGGTTCTTGGATCAGTGGTAATCCAATGGCTTCTCTTGTAATTTTCCTCGCTGTGACAGGTGAGGCTGCTATGGCATGATGTAAACTTATTTGGATTAGCTTGGTACCTACTGATCCCGCGTACTTCCATTAGATTGCTTCTTCGTCGGGGGTTTCTGCCCCCAGACCTATTAACAGGTCGCTTTCCTCCTCCATCGTGAGGGGAACTTCTTCATTTTCCTCTGCTATGTCCATCGGTAGTGGTCATGGTTTAGGGGCTGGGATGGGGGTAGGTAGTGGACTGGGTGGTAGGATAAGGGATTGGGATAATACTGAGATGGGTTTTGCTATAAGAGGTTTCGGTGGTATCACCGGTTTCTCCTTCACTGGGATGTGGGTGTGTGTATTGGGGATTGAGAGAGTTGGAAGAGTGCTGACTGGATTGGTATCAGTAGGCGGCTTGTCCTCTGTACCACTTCTTTCTTTCAGGCCATGCACCTGGACCTTACCGAATCTGTAGTGGATGCTGTGATTGTTTTTGACAATCGCCTCCACAGACTTTTCATCTACGCCAATGTTTAGTAGTTGGCCGTTACCCTCCTCCTTGCAAGAAAGAACTTTCCAGACTTGGGTATTCAGTTCTGGATTTTGCTGCTTTATCAGAGCTAGAACCATGCAGTGGTCTTGTCCACGGCTTTGTAGGAAACGACATCAATAATTTTTAAATGAAAAATCTCTCGCGAATTTTCGAAGATGTTCAGCGTTTCCGGTCAGGTATAAAAGCCCGTGGTATGCGAGAACTCGGCCCTTTTTCTTTTTGACCTAGTCATATTCGGACGAGTTAATTTGGAGTTGAACTCGGGAGATTTTGCAAACTGTGCAAATTGTTAGTTCGGTTTTTTTTCAATTTTTTTTTTGTCCGGCATTTTACTTAAAAAAAAAAAAGAATTAAAACGAAACGAAAAGCGATAGAAAAAAATAAAGACAAAAAAACGCAAACCCTCAAATCGCGTCAAATTTCCTCGACAATCAATTTAAGAACTCCCAAATCACATGCGATTAAGCAAAATAAAATAAAACAATTCGTACCCATAAAGTGAAATGAACTAAACTAAAACAAACACGTAATCGCGGTCCAAAAAAATAAAAAGAAAAACAAAAAACATACAAAAACGATACGCGCACGCATTTGAACTCACGTGGGGTTCCAAAAAAATAAGTTCCTCGAAGACAAAACAAAAAAACTATCAAAAAAAGTTATAAAAAAAACCCTCCAAATCAGATCGTGAAAAAAAAAAACAAAAGAAAAACTCGAAAACCCCTCGATTCATGATAATACGTCGAGTAGCCGAAATCGACGAAGTGCACCATCGCGAAATCCCCCCCAATGATCATACGTTTACCTGGCGTCAAATTTATCAGTCAGGAATCACACAGACGAGATCTTCATAACAACCCGATGTGTCCCACAGTGACCTACGAGCAGTAGCATATCACTCGGGATTTGATGCCTTTAAAAGCTCCCCTACCACCCGCTACCTGTGTCGTTTGATCTACACGTCATCAACTTCATCGAGTACCACCAGCCTCAACATCATCATCTGATCAATTAGTTTGTGCTTTTAATTAAAGACCTGATAAAATTCATTAGGAAATTATAGTCACTTTTTATTGTTTCATTTTGTTCATTCTTTCTTCCCTATTCACCACAAGGAAATTTAATATCCGTGAAGTATTTTTCCCAGTAAAAAAAAAAAAAAAGTTGTATCGGAATGTCTCCCGGCTAATGTGTGTGTGTGAAACCAAGGCGTAGTGAGTTACTTTTTTTCTATTCCGAAATTCCAATCTAGATGCAAAAGTACTATCATCAACCTATGAAGCGGTGCACCCCCTCACAGGAAGAAATCAAGTCGTGGTAAGTTTTGTTTATAAACAATATATACTTGAACGAAAAATACAAAAAAAGTAATAAAGTTTATTGTGCCTTGTAAGTAAATATCCACCCACATTAATATGACGAGAGAGTTTTGTCTCCCATTGGCCGATTATTAATTGAACGTAATAGTATTTATTGCCTGGTTTGATCTTGACCTAGGCATTTGTTTTATTTTCCTATGTGAGTACGGTGGTGAAAAAGGAATAGTCATTCATTTTGTTTTACATTTTATTTGTAATAATCTGCTTTTTGTAATGTTAGTGAAAAAGGTTGACCCTGAAAATTATAAAAAAATAAAGTAAAAAAAAAAAAAAAAATATATATATATATCAGATCCAAGAGACAAAATTAAAGACCAAATATATTTCAAGTTTGGCTTTAGTAATAATGAAATATTTCCTCAACTTTTGAATTTCAATTAGAATTTTGAAAAACGCTTAAGCTATTTCAAGTAGATATTATCGACTGTTGGATTAAATTTTTCGTAAACTTCACTTTATTGATTTTTTTGAATTTGGTTAGATATAGATCCGCAATAAAAATTTTGTATCCGATGTTGACAGAAGGAAAATTTGAATTATTTTTTTTCTTAATCTATTCGTTGGCTGAGAACCAAGATCGGTTTTAATTTTGTGGGAAGTCAGTTCTTTTCTGGAAATTTCAGGTTTTTTTATTGATATGCATAGGAATATGAGCATGTGCTAAGTGAGATTAAAGGTGGATGTGGCGATGGAACCATGACAATGGAAAAGTGAGCGGCGTTCTAAAATCCATGTACGATTTTAGCAACATCCTCAACCAAATTAGGGGTTGTTATAAAATTAGAGGACATAACAGCCAAGGTCGTATCATTGTGATATGTGGGTGGGATATTCCCTCTGAGAGCCAATACTACCTGGTGCTCTCCTCTCTTGGAAATTCTGGATGTAAAATTGCAGGTTTAATTTTTTTTAGTACGTACTCGGGCTCCGGTGTTTTTTTTTAACCCGAATTTTTATTTTTAATTTCTTCCGGCATGTAAATACGTAACGACCGTTCAGTTTTACGTTGGCAAGAACACCCGGGAGGTTTTTTCTTGGGTGTTTTTAACCAAAAGACGAAACTTTTGTCACACCTATTTTTGAAAAAAAATCAAAATGATTTTTAAAATGAACTTTTAAGTTTTCTGGTTAAAAATACGGCCAGAAATAATGCTTCCGGAATCACATCCCACTCCACATCGAGGAAATGCTCTCTCGCGAATTTTCGAAGATGTTCAGCGTTTCCGGTCAGGTATAAAAGCCCGTGGTATGCGAGAACTCGGCCCTTTTTCTTTTTGACCTAGTCATATTCGGACGAGTTAATTTGGAGTTGAACTCGGGAGATTTTGCAAACTGTGCAAATTGTTAGTTCGGTTTTTTTTCAATTTTTTTTTTTGTCCGGCATTTTACTTAAAAAAAAAAGAATTAAAACGAAACGAAAAGCGATAGAAAGAAATGAAGACAAAAAAACGCAAACCCTCAAATCGCGTCAAATTTCCTCGACAATCAATTTAAGAACTCCCAAATCACATGCGATTAAGCAAAATAAAATAAAACAATTCGTACCCATAAAGTGAAATGAACTTAACTAAAACAAACACGTAATCGCGGTCCAAAAAAATAAAAAGAAAAACAAAAAACATACAAAAACGATGCGCGTATCGTATTTGAACTCACGTGGGGTTCCAAAAAAATAAGTTCCTCGAAGACAAAACAAAAAAACTATAAAAAAAAGTTATAAAAAAAACCCTCCAAATCAGATCGTGAAAAAAAAAAACAAAAGAAAAACTCGAAAACCCCTCGATTCATGATAATACGTCGAGTAGCCGAAATCGACGAAGTGCACCATCGCGAAATCCCCCCCAATGATCATACGTTTACCTGGCGTCAAATTTATCAGTCAGGAATCACACAGACGAGATCTTCCTAACAACCCGATGTGTCCCACAGTGACCTACGAGCAGTAGCATATCACTCGGGATTTGATGCCTTTAAAAGCTCCCCTACCACCCGCTACCTGTGTCGTTTGATCTACACGTCATCAACTTCATCGAGTACCACCAGCCTCAACATCATCATCTGATCAATTAGTTTGTGCTTTTAATTAAAGACCTGATAAAATTCATTAGGAAATTATAGTCACTTTTTATTGTTTCATTTTGTTCATTCTTTCTTCCCTATTCACCACAAGGAAATTTAATATCCGTGAAGTATTTTTCCCAGTAAAAAAAAAAAAAAAGTTGTATCGGAATGTCTCCCGGCTAATGTGTGTGTGTGAAACCAAGGCGTAGTGAGTTACTTTTTTTCTATTCCGAAATTCCAATCTAGATGCAAAAGTACTATCATCAACCTATGAAGCGGTGCACCCCCTCACAGGAAGAAATCAAGTCGTGGTAAGTTTTGTTTATAAACAATATATACTTGAACGAAAAATACAAAAAAAGTAATAAAGTTTATTGTGCCTTGTAAGTAAATATCACCCACATTAATATGACGAGAGAGTTTTGTCTCCCATTGGCCGATTATAAATTGAACGTAATTTAGTATTTATTGCCTGGTTTGATCTTGACCTAGGCATTTGTTTTATTTTCCTATGTGAGTACGGTGGTGAAAAAGGAATAGTCATTCATTTTGTTTTACATTTTATTTGTAATAATCTGCTTTTAGTAATGTTAGTAAAAAAGGTTGACCCTGAAAATTATAAAAAAATAAAGTAAAAAAAAAAAAATATATATATATATCAGATCCAAGAGACAAAATTAAAGACCAAATATATTTCAAGTTTGGCTTTAGTAATAATGAAATATTTCCTCAACTTTTGAATTTCAATTAGAATTTTGAAAAACGCTTAAGCTATTTCAAGTAGATATTATCGACTGTTGGATTAAATTTTTCGTAGACTTCACTTTATTGATTTTTTTGAATTTTGTTAGATATAGATCCGCAATAAAAATTTTGTATCCGATGTTGACAGAAGGAAAATTTGAATTATTTTTTTTCTTAATCTATTCATTGGCTGAGAACCAAGATCGGTTTTAATTTTGTGGGAAGTCAGTTCTTTTCCGGAAATTTCAGGTTTTTTTATTGATATGCATAGGAATATGAGCAAGAGCATGTGCTAAGTGAGATTAAAGGTGGATGTGGCGATGGAACCATGACAATGGAAAAGTGAGCGGCGTTCTAAAATCCATGTAAGATTTTAGCGACATCCTCACCCAAATTAGGGGTTGTTATAAAATTAGAGGACATAACAGCCAAGGTCGTATCATTGTGATATGTGGGTGGGAAATCCCCTCTGAGAGCCAATACTACCTGGTGCTCTCCTCTCTTGGAAATTCTGGATGTAAAATTGCAGGTTTAATTTTTTTTTAGGACGTACTCGGGCTCCGTTGTTTTTTTTGAACCCGAATTTTTATTTTTAATCTCTTCCGGCATGTAAATACGTAACGACCGTTCAGTTTACGTTGGCAAGAACCCCCCCCCCCCCCCCCCCCCCCCCCCCCCCATCCGACGAGCTAGGACGTGCATAAGCTAGCATGCCAAGCCTACGTAAACTGAACACCCTTTCTCTCCGGCTGTCAGGATCAGCCGACTGTACCTATAAGCAGGCGGTTGTAACGGTGTTTTTTTTTTTTTTTTTTTTTTATAATATACGCGCACATCAAGGGGTTATTAATACCCTTATAATGTTATTAACACAGTGCGAGCGGTTAAGAAGGAAGGAAGGGATTAGAAAGGAGGTGCCGATGCACATTATTTTTAAACTTCTGTGTATTACAATGAGAGGGGAAAACAGAGTCAGGTAAAGCATTCCACATCCGAGTAGTACGGCTAAAGAATGAATCTCTATATTTCACTGTACGACCGAAATTGGGCTGAAGGTAAAACTGATTTGCATTCCTTGCGAGGCGTGTATTGCGGTTAAATTGCTTAAGGGGAGGAATGCAACTGGCTATTTCGTCCGAGCATTGTTTGTAAAAAAACCTATAGAAAAGAGAGAGACATGAAACATTACGACGATGATCAAGACAATCAATTGATTCAACAATTGAACTATCACCTATCATTCTTAATGCTCTGTTTTGAATCTTATCGAGTAGGCACAATGATGTTTTAGGAGCACCTGACCAGATATGTGAATTGTACTCTAACTTAGGGCGGATGTAGGCTTTATAAATAGTAGCCAGATCAGAAGGGTGAAAAATTTCCTGCACCTTTTAAGAAAACCTAAGCATTTAGCAGCATTTTTGGCGACTTCAAATATGTGGTCATTCCAACGAAGATCATCGTTGACACACATACCAAGAACTAACATCTTTTCGGTTTCTTTGATGCAGGTACCATTCATGGATAATGGCAATGGGGGAATGTTAAGCTTCAACGACAAGAGACAGCATTGGGTTTTCGAAGCATTGAATTCTACTCGGTTCATAAGACCCCATGAAACAATGCTGTCAAGGTCAGAATTCAATGAGCTTATCATACGCAACCGTTCCATTTCCACGTCCGAAGAGCAGGGACGTGAATTTGGAAACGAATATGAAAAGCTGAGGGTCGAGTCGTCAGCAAAACAGTTAAGCGGATTAGAAGTTTCAGACAAGAGATCATTAATGAAAATGAGGAAGAGAGTCGGAGACAAAACGGAGCCCTGGGGCACACCAGCATTTATGAAGTGGGTATCAGACTTGAAGCCATCCAACACAACTTGTATTGAACGGTCGGAAAGGTAATTTCTAATCCAACGAAGAAGAGACTCATCGATACCAAAAGCACGCATTTTCGATAAAAGAGCCTGATGCCAAACTCTATCAAATGCTTTAGAAATATCAAGCGCAATAATCTTACTTTCTCCAAAATAATGTAAAGATTGGTTCCACTTTTCGGTGAGATAAGCCATCAATTTCACCAGTGGACCGTTTGCTACGAAAGCCATACTGACGGTCATTAAGAAGCTTTCGTTCTTCAAGATATTTCATAAGTTGACGGTTTATCAACGTTTCCATGACCTTGGAAAGAAGGGACGTTAGTGCAATTGGACGGTAATTGGAAGGGGAGGAAGATTCGCCTTTTTTAGGGACCGGCTGGACAAATGCAGTTTTCCATCTGCTCGGAAAAAACCCAGCAGAATAGGAAAGATGGAAAAGTTTACGCAGTGGTTTTGCCAGCGTAGAAGAACACCTCTTCAGAGGTGAGAGAGGTTTAGGACTCTCTGGTATACACGTTTGAATCGGGTGCTTTGTGTTTTTTGGTTCATGGTTATAGCACCTCACCTGAAAGTGAGACAAGTGAAACTTTAGGCCGAGAGTCCTTGCCGACAACACCTCGGTTCCGTTATAGCTTCTTGGTACATAGATTGTAATATTGTACGGCTTGGGTATGTCGTCCCCCTGCCTTGTGGTGAGCTCACAACCTTTCCAACCACTCAGCTTTGGGATTGTCTTCTTGATCCAGTCAGCTGTTTCCTGATTGGTACAGTCTACTAGAATCATACCAGGTTTGAAGGATATGCCTTCAAATTTCATTTCCGTTTCCCACCCTATTCTCATCTCGTCCACCTTAGAGTCTTAGAGAGCTCACTCTGCGAGAGAGTGATTCGGGTGTACTCCTTCGGTAAAATTGCAATTCGTATGGTTCTGGCAGCCGTCGCATATGAGACTGCCCTACTTGTTACAACCGGGCCCTTGCTGACTGAGGCATATGTCTCGGTCGGTGCGGGTGCATAACTTCACAGGTCATAACTTCACATGGGTCATAATTTCACCTCTAGTGGGTTATAATTTCACTTTTTTCGGGTGAAGTTATGTCCCACCTTAGGTGGGAATTAGCTTCACTTTTTTGTAGGCCAGAATTTCACTTCTGTGTGAAGTTATTTCCCACACAAGGTGGGACATAATTTCACTTTTTTAAGACCATTTCTCATTGCAGCTTCAAAGTCCGTCATAAATGAAAATGGACGAAACTCAAACAAATTTCTGTCCACAAATTGGAACAAATGAACATATAGCTCTTCAGTTTTATGGCTTGCCAAGACGTACAAAAATGGATAAACCTATGATAGAAATATTGATATTTGAAGCTGTTTTTTCGTGGTATACACAGTTTGAACTTGAAAATGTTTTCAAATATAGTGTAGCTTTCATAAATCAATTATTGAAATTACGAACTTCGACATCATATATTTTCAAAAACAGATCTCTCGTTTTAGTAAATTATATTATATAGAAATAGTGTGAATAAACAAGCGTTGTTGGCGCTAAGTAGTAAAGCGACCGAAAAAAAAATTGCGCAATTTTTTTTTCGGTCGCTTTACTACTTAGCGCCAACAACGCTTGTTTATTCACACTATTTCTATATAATATAATTTACTAAAACGAGAGATCTGTTTTTGAAAATATATGATGTCGAAGTTCGTAATTTCAATAATTGATTTATGAAAGCTACGGTGCGGGTGCATAACTTCACAGGTCATAACTTCACATGGGTCATAATTTCACCTCTAGTGGGTTATAATTTCACTTTTTTCGGGTGAAGTTAGGTCCCACCTTAGGTGGGAATTAGCTTCACTTTTTTGTGGGCCAGAATTTCACTTCTGTGTGAAGTTAAGCTTCAAAGTCCGTCATAAATGAAAATATAGAAATAGTGTGAATAAACAAGCGTTGTTGGCGCTAAGCAGTAAAGCGACCGAAAAAAAAATTGCGCAATTTTTTTTTCGGTCGCTTTACTGCTTAGCGCCAACAACGCTTGTTTATTCACACTATTTCTATATAATATAATTTACTAAAACGAGAGATCTGTTTTTGAAAATATATGATGTCGAAGTTCGTAATTTCAATAGTCAATTTTATGTCCTTATTGTAGAACTATAGTTCAAAATTCCGTTCATGTTTTTTTGTGAATAGATTTCAATATCTTTGTTTCAAAACGGCGTTTTGAAAATAATAATATGATATAAAGTACCTTTCATAAGAATAATTTTTTTTTTTATAAATAACAGTTTTTGATATTTTTTAATAAAAATGTTTCAATAAATTGATTACAATTTATAATTTTTGTTGGCTTTTGACTGATTGGATTTCTAAAGATTTTTTACAATGTAGGTGGGAAATAATTTCACACAAATTTCAGGTGAAATTGTTGCTCACCTAAGGTGGGACATAACTTCACCCGAAAAAAGTGAAATTATAACCCACTATAGGTGAAATTATGACCCATGTGAAGTTATGACCTGCGAAGTTATGCACCCGCACCGAAAGCTACACTATATTTGAAAACATTTTCAAGTTCAAACTGTGTATACCACGAAAAAACAGCTTCAAATATCAATATTTCTATCATAGGTTTATCCATTTTTGTACGTCTTGGCAAGCCATAAAACTGAAGAGCTATATGTTCATTTGTTCCAATTTGTGGACAGAAATTTGTTTGAGTTTCGTGACTACAATTTATAATTTTTGTTGGCTTTTGACTGATTGGATTTCTAAAGATTTTTTACAATGTAGGTGGGAAATAATTTCACACAAATTTCAGGTGAAATTGTTGCTCACCTAAGGTGGGACATAACTTCACCCGAAAAAAGTGAAATAATAGCCCACTATAGGTGAAATTATGACCCATGTGAAGTTATGACCTGTGAAGTTATGCACCCGCACCGTCTCGGTCGCGGTTTTTATTTTCTTCTGGGCTGCCTGCTGGGGGGAGATATGTGTTTGCTATCTCTCTTACCCCGCTACTTTCAACTGGCCTGCCTTCTGCTTGCGCCGACCTTCTCTCGTCGACCTTCTTCCTCGATTCTGTCTGCAAGAGACCTTGCTTGATAAATCTGTGGTACCATTTCACTCCCGCACCGCTCAGACCATGTCTGTGTGGATCGTCCAAACCACCTGGTTCACCCAGCGCCGGACGAGGGATGGTTTTCCTCTTCCATACTTTCTTCCTCGGAATAGTAGTGCTGGACTTATGGGTTTCTTCAAGTGTGCTTTCAGTGATTGCTCTTCTAGTACTTTCTTCCTCAGATTTGTCAGTGGTAGCACCCACTGGCTTCTTCCGTGCGTCTGGTATTACCTTATGCACTAGCTCGGAAGACCTCCTCTTGCTGGTGCTAGGTTGATCCCTACTATCGGCACGATCTCTGATGACAGCTTTGTCACCCCGGAAGTCATTCTCTATACGATCCGTCAAATCACTTGCAGATGCTCCCTGCGGAAGATAAAAGTTTTTAAAATTTATATTATTGTTTCTTTTCTAAATAAGTCAGCTGTGTCAGAGTTCCGCATAACACAGTAAGGTCTAAGTTACTTCGTGATTCGAACCGGTGTGTCACGAAGGTTCCGTTATACTACAGTCGGTATAACCCCTGACTGCAAACCAACCAATGGGCACGGATCGCATTACACCCTGGCTTAGGGGGTTGGCAGCTCTTAGTTCGTTTAACTCCTCAATTGCTCATCCTACCCAGCTTTTAAACTAGATCGGTTGAGCAGGTGAGTCATTGAAAAACTTAAGCCTCCGCACCACGTCATGGTGTCTGCCACGCGAAAGAAAGAATTTCACTTTACAAGAGAACTTTATTTGCATGATATATCTTCATTCACTAGTTTGATACTGAACTCTCACTAACATGATCATTTCTTTGCCTCTTAATATATTACATAAATTTAATCCTCAACATATGTTTCGCTGACTTAAGAGAGCACTCCTTTCTGGCATTTGTCAGACTCATCTTTCTTCTTATCTATTTCTTTAAACTAATTCGCCTCTAAAATTTTTTATCTCAACAATTCATAACGATTTCAAAAAAAAGAATTGACATCCTATCAACCCTCCACACCTATATTTCACGTTTTCTTTTTGTTTTTTCTTTGTTTTACACTTTATTTCATTAAAATATTTATTTCATATTAAAAGCAATGACTAGACTGATGGGGAGGAAATCAGCTGCTTGTGATGCTGCTGCTACTGAGGAGTATGATGATGAGTATGATAAGTAGGTATGGTGATGTAGATGGTGATCCGGTTCTGGTGGCAGGTTAATGTTGTCAAAGTTGCACCTAAGGTCTTCTTACGAGGGTTACTATGGTAATCCTCCTTATTGACCTGGTATTATTGATGTGACCGGCGGGTGAAGTCTGCCCAGCAACACTGAACTGGCTTGTCCATACACACACATATGCAGTCATGCATCTCCTGCTCACTTTATCCTTATTTTTCTTTGTTTCTTGGTTAAGCATGTATACGCTTTTTTTTAAAGACCCGAGGAGCAATATCAATATCAATATCGCGACCAACTTTCTTTTCACCTTTCGACTTGTTTTGTCATGCGTTTCTTTATTTCGCGTACCGCAAGGAAGCCTAAGGCCACTCTTTGCCCACCGTCATGTCAATCTGTGATGTTCCGCTGCAAATGAACTAGCATGATCATTTTTCCCGTACATCCTAGTAGAGGTTTACTGTATTTCTTTATGTACAACTTTCATCGCCTCATTGTACCGTTTTTACCAATTCTTTATTTACAAAATGAGCTTTTGACATCAGGCCACATATCATCTACCATCCCCCGCATACTCCTTATCTACCCATTTAGCATCATTCTCATTCCAGTTCAAAACAGTTGAGATAACTAATTATCGGATTCCTTCCTGCCCTTATTTCCATGAATATGACACTTTCATGAATTCGCTTGAGTAAGGGTTGCCAAGTATACATTACTGATTGGGGCTGCATTTTTTTTCCCCACAAATAACAGACGAGGATCACTTGCGTCGACTTCCAACCCAATCAGGTAAAGGTCCTATCTCTACAGATATACTGTTATGGGCAATAAACAGCTTTGACCCTTATAAATCACCAGGAACTGACGGAATCATCCCTGCGGGCTGCAGCAGGTTTCAGACATCATCATCTATAACTTAGAGATGATCATGAAAGCATACATCAGCTAGGCCTGGAGAGAAGCTAGGGTCGTCTTCATACCCAAAGCCGGCAAAAGCTTCCATGTAAATCCAAAAGATTTAAGACCCATTAGTCTATCATCCCTGGTCCTTAAAAAACTGGAAAGAGTGATTGACATACACTTAAGACAAGAAATTAGACTTAGTCTGATCTCAACGGCGCAACATGCCTACACAAAAGGTTAATCAGTGGAAACTGCACTCTCTGGTTTTCACCATTGAAAAATCCCTGGACTACAAAGAATACTCTCTCGTCGCATTCCTATCATTTTGTTAAATGCACCATAGAGGGTGCATTTAACAATGTTAACAATACAGCAATCACTAATGCTCTAGATGGAATGCACATAGAAGAAAGAACACATCAAGAACATGATAACAACAATGCTCAGCAGTAGAATCATTAGTTCCGAGTTGGGAAACTACAAAACAAGCAGAATGGCCAATAGAGGAACCCCACAGGGAGGAGTTCTTTCTTCCCTACTGTGGAACCAGGTCGTAAACAAATTGTTAATCGACCTAGAGGACGAAGGTTTCAAAACCATAGCCTATGCCGATGATGTAGCAATTGCCGTTTCAGGCAAGCACCCACAAACAGTAGCTGAGCTGCTACAAACAGCACTTAACAAGCTTAACAACTGGGCTGTAGATTGTGGTCTGAACATCAATCCACACAAAACGGAATAAGTTCTCTTTATGAATAAATACAAAGTTCCAGACTTCAAACCCCGAACTATTAAAGGGTAACACTCACACTGTCAAATCATAAATATCTAGGTCTCATTTTCGACAAAAAACTGACCTGGAAAACCAATATTGAGGAAAGAGTAAATAAAGCCAACGTGGCACTCTTCTCTTGTAAAAAAGCCATTGGTGGGAATGGGGTTTCTCCCCCCAAATCACCCATTGGCTGTTTACCTCGGTAATTAGACCGATACTCAAATAGGGGGTGATAGTCTGGTGGACCGCACTAGACAAGATGATCAACTGGCCAAAGTTCAAAGAACGGCTAGTCTGTGAATTAATGGCGCACTGAGGACAACCCCATCGGACGCCCTCAATGTACTACTAGATCTAACACCCCTATATATCTTCAGCAAACAAGTCGCAGCTAGCTCAGCTACTCGACTCAGAGCTACATCACAGTGGACCAATAATCAAATCGGCCACACTACCATTCTATATAACTTTAGATTCCTACCGAATCGATCCGAGTACACCACCCCCAAATTGGTGTTGACAACAATTTCCAAGTAACCATACATTCAAGAGAAGTTTGGGGAAATGGCACTCTTTTGGAAAATGAAGCAATACACTTTTACACCGATGGTTCAAAAACCAGCGAAGGTGTGGGAAGTGGAATCTACTCAGAAAAACTGAACCTCAGTCTTTTCTTCAACCTACACGATCATTGTAGTGTTCTCCGAGCGGAAATTCTGGCGATTAAGGAGGTGCTGTCTTGGCTCAAAGAAAACGTCTCCACGGATATTCGAATCTTCGCGGACAGAAAAGCTGCCCTCAAATCTCTTGCCTCTGTCTCTACAAAATCCATCAAGGTCCAAAATTGAGGGAGATGTCAAATCATTTAAACATTCACCTTTCATGGGTGCCAGGGCACAGGGACATACCAGGCATGTATGGCAGACGAACTAGCCAAAAAGAGCACGACTACTTCCCTACGCTCAGAACGGAACAACACAGGTGCACCTATCGTTACATGTAAACTCCTATTTAGACAAGACGCTTCAAGGATAACAAACACTAGATGGACTGAGAGTAACAACTGTCTTGCAACAAAAAAAGTTTGGACGTGTGTAGACTCAAAACGCTCGAAGAGTTTGATAGTCCTGAACCACCTGTATCTAGGTTCTACCCTAGGTGTTCTTACAGGACACTGTATAATGGGGAGACACGCCAAAAGACTTGGTGTGCTTTCCAATGATTTCTGCAGAAGCTGCATGGACGAGGAGGAGGAAGAAACCGTTCAACACCTTCTTTGCTCATGCCCTGCACTTCTTTATAGGAGGAAACTCATCTCAGTGAATTCTTCTTCGATGATACTAACGACTTAGCTTACATTCCGAACCCAGATAGTCACTTCACCAGCTTGACAGAGGTGCGTCTTTGTAAGGACCGTATTACAAAAAAGAATAATCAGATTAAAATGTGAAAAATTGCATGTGGTGTATGATTTTCAAGTTGTTGTATGTTGTATGAAATGCAGTGTTGTATTAAATGTGAAACAGGTCAGTGATTGTAGAATTGCTGAGTTGAGATAAAAACGCTACCATTCGTGTCTTTTTGGTTGAGATGACTTGACTCGGCAGTTGGCAAATCTACTTTGTTTTTTTACCTTAATTTGCCGACTTGTTATTTTTTTTTGCGCAGCAAATCGACTATCGCAAACGCTTCGTTTCTTTTTGATTGAGTTCACTTAACTCGACAAATCAACTTTTATTTTCTTCCTCGATTTTCCAACTCCGGAAAATCGTGGGGGGGGGGGGGGTAGAACAAGCACGCGGAATTTATAAGGGCTCAATAACAAGGACTGCCACTTTCGCAAGTAGTTTGCCGGAAAATGTTCATTTTTTGGACCTAGAAGTGCGGTAAGAAGGTAAGAAGGACAAGAGGGAGGGTGGAGAGATATCTGCGAAACCCAAGGGCTTGTTAAATTGTTAAATTTCCGAGGAAGGGTACGGAGATCCCGAAGCTAAGTTTGAAATTATTGAAACATAGTAAAGGGTGTTCCGTAATTCGTGTTACATACTTTGGGACGTGATTCTTGGTCATTTTCTAAGAAAAATATTGTATTACAGTAAAGTCCGTTTCACAACTTTGACATCACTTTTTGACAATTTAAAAAAAGGCTAACTTTGGTGTAAACTGAACTGTGTTAAATTCGATTTCTCGGTCAATACTAATGGAAGAGACCTATTTTTAGACTTAATTTTTTGTAAAAATAAAAGTCTTTAGAACTGTATTTAAGTTGGGCTCCTATATGCTTAGGGTTGCCAGATTTTAAATTTTAAATACCTACTTACTTAGGTGGGCATTACAGTTCGGGGTGAACCTGGCCCTCAACCAACATCCTTCTGTAACGAATTCGATTTCGGGCAAGCTCTCTCCAATTTTGATCTCTAATTCGGTTGAGGTCTTCATCCACTTTATTGCGCCACCTAAGATGAGGTCTACCCCTTCCGCGTTTTCTCTGCAATGTGCTTTCGAAAACTCGACGAGCCGGAGCGTTTGGGTCCATCCACTCAACATGGCCCAACCATCGTAGCCTCGTGATGCGTACTCATTTGGCTGTGCCCATGTCGCGGTTCAGCTCACACAGCTCGTTGTTGTTTTGTTTCTCAATTGCCTTCTTAGCCCAAAGAAGCAACGGTTGGCAAGAGTTATTCTCCGTTTGATCTCTGCACTGATGTTGTTTTCCGTGTCTATAGCGGATCCTAGGTAGACAAAGTCCTGTACTACCTCGAAGTTATGTCTGTCTTTTGTGACGTTTTGTCCAATTCGTCGATGTTCTGTGTCCTTGTTTGATGACAACATATACTTCGTTTAGCCCTCATTAACCATTAAACCCATTTCTGCCGCTTCTGTTTCAATACTCGCTAAAGCATTTATGACATCACCCTTTTTTTCCATTATGTCAATATCGTCTGCGTAGGCAAGTAATTGTACAGACTTTTGAAAGATTGTTCCTCTGGTGTTGACGTTTGAGTTTCTTACAGTCTGTTCAAGTATGATGAAGTGATGAAGTTGAAGAAATCGCATGACAGTTTGTCGCCTTGCCTAAACATTTTTCGACATCAAAGGTCTCGGTGAGTTCCTTACCGACCTTGACGGAGCAGCGTGAATTCTCCAAAGTCATCCTGCATAGTCGTACGAGTTTTGCAGGGATGCCGAAACTAGACATGGCTCTGTAAAGCTCGTCTCTGTAAATACTGTCATACGCGGCCTTGAAATCGATAAAGAGATGGTGAATATCGATATTATATTCTCGGGTTTCTTCCAAGATCTGCCGTAATGTTAAAATTTGGTCTATTGTGGACTTCTCTGGTCTAAATCCACATTGATAAGGACCTATCAAGTTGTTGACGTGGGTTTTCAGACGTTGACATATTACAGCAGACATGATCTTATAAGCGACCTTAAGGAGGCTTATCCCTCTGTAATTGGAGCAATTGTGAGGGTCTCCCTTCTTTTAAATCGGGCATACGATACTGAGGTTCCATTCATCGGGCATGTTTTCTTCTGAACATATCATGCAGATCAGCTGGTGCATGCTCCTTTCTAACTGGTCTCTAGCTACCTTGAAGAGTTCGGTATCAAGGCCATCTGCACCTGCAGTTTTATTTGATTTAAGTTTGCATATGGCAAGCTTATGATTTGAATTGAATTTCTGAAGATACTAGGAGCTTTATCCTAATAGACGACTTCATTCTAAAAACGTTTTTCGAAATACCTTTCAAAGGCTTCGAGAAACTGCAAGACCTAACGCAGGAGCTGCAACCATAAGAAGAGTAAGTCAAGAGCTATCGAGAGCAAACATCCACAATTAAATCCAAAAATATGCGCTCGCAGGCATTCAAAGCGAAGGAGTGCACTTTGAGCACTTGTTATAATTGTATTTGTATAAAACACAAAAACTACTAAAAGTACTCAAATAATCGTTTTATTCAAACAAACCTCATTGCTAGAAATCTTTCTATTTTTTTAATTATTACCCATTTTGTATTTTTCCAAGTATCATAAAAAGTATCGGTTTTAGAGTGCACTTATTCATGAGTTTTTTTTTATTATTGTTTTATTCATCTGTAAAAAATAAAAAAATTTTTATGCTTAACAGGCATTTTCTTAAAAAAAAATTTCCTCAAACTCAAAACTATGCTTGGGGAAGAAAATTTGAACACCATTTAAAAATGAAAATCTGGCAACCCGCCCAACTTAACTACAGTTTTAAATAATATTATTTTTACAAAAATTAAGTCTAAAATTAGGTCTCTTTCATTAGTATTGACAGAGAAATCGAATTTAACACAGGTCAGGGCACACCAAAGTTAGCATTTTTTTAAATTGTCAAAAAGTGATGTCAAAGTTGAGAAACGTACTTTACTGTAAAACAATATTGTTCTTAAAATATGACCAAGAATCACATACCAAAGTATGTAGCATGAATTACGGAACACCCTGTATATAACGACAAAATGCGCTCTTGTAAAACAAATGGAGGAATTCGCTCCGTTACACGGATAACCAAAATAGTAGACCTGATTCGAATGTAGTTCTTCAGCCTATGCACATTGCTCGGTTTCCCGGTGATAACCGAGAATGGCCTACTTTTCGTGATATACAGGGTGTCCCGTACTTCGTGTATTATCCTTTGGGGTGTGATTCTTGGTCATATTCTAAGAAAAAAAATGTACTACCGTAAAGCTCGATTCTCAACTTTGACATAACTTTTCGACAATTTAAAAAAAGGCTAACTTTGGTTTACCCTGACCTATGTTAAATTCGATATCTCTTTCAATACTAATGATAGAGTCCTAATTTTAGACTCAATTTTTTGTAGAAATAACAATCTTTAAGACTGTATTTAAGTTTAGCTTCCACAGGTTTAGGGTTGCCAGATATTCAATTTTAAGTGCTGTTCAAATTTTCTTCCCGAAACAAAGTTTTGACTTTGAGGTCACTTTTTGGCCCTGTTAAACATAGAGTTTCTTTATTTTTTACAGATGAACAAAGCAATAATAAAGAAAAACTCGATAGTAAGTGCACTCAAAAACCCATATATTTTATGATATTTGAAAAAATACAAAATGGGTACAATTAAAACAAAAAAAAAAAAGATTTTTAAATTTGAGGTTTGTTTGAATAAAACAATAATATGGGCACTTTTAATAGTAGTTTTTTTTATGTATTTTATACAAATTCAATTATAACAAGTGCTCAAAGTGCCTACGCAGACATTTTTTTCTTATATGAGTTTTGCAATGTAAATTCAAGAAGAGCACAACGAAGATACCAGGAACTTTATCCTAACTGAAAATCTGGCAACCCTAGGCCTAAAGGAATCCAATTTAAATACAGTTTCAAAGATTACAAGACTACAAGTAAGACAAGAGTTATCGAGAACAAACACCCACAATGAAATTCAAAAACGGGCTCTGGCATGCATTCAAAACGAAGGAGCGCTCTTTGAGCACTTGTTATAATTGTATATGTATAAAATACATAAAAAACTATTAAAAGTGCCCATATTATTGTTTTATTCAAACAAACCTCAAATTTAAAAATCTTTTTTTTTTTATTTTACCCATTTTGTATTTTTTCAAATATCATAAAATGTATGGGCTTTTGAGTGCACTTATTAATGAGTTTTTATTTTTAATATTGCTTTGTTCATCTGTAAAAAAAAAAGAAACTCAGGCTTATCAGGCATTTTTTGCAAAAAAAATTACCTCAAAGTCAAAATTTTTTTCGGGAAGAAAATTTGCACACCACTTAAAATTGAAAATCTGGCAATCCTAAACCTGTGGAAGCTAAACTTAAATAAAGTCTTAAGGATTGTTATTTCTTCAAAAAATTAAGTCATCCTAAGCTAGTAAACAATAAAACAAACTGGAGTAAATTCAGAGAAAAGCTTGAAAGCTATATAAATCTCAGATCCCCTATGGAAACAAAAGAGCAAATCGACCTTGAAGTAGAACAATTCATTGCCGATGTTCAACAAGCTGCAGAAGAAAGTACACCAACTTGCTCGAGTAGGAAGCAAACTGAAACAAAATACCCTGCCGAGATAAGAGAGTTGATATTGGAGAAGAGAAGAGCTCGAAGAAAATGGCAAAATACTAGATTTCCAGACGACAAAACAGCGTTTAACCGGCTAAGCAACGAACTGAAAAAACAAATCTACGAATTCAAAAATGATTCATTAAGTAGATTCCTGAAAAATTTAACGACTGATGCTTCAACCGATTATTCGCTCTGGAAAGCAGCTAAGCGCCTGAAAAGACCGCAGTTACAAAACCCGCCAATTAAATCTCTAAACGGGAATTGGATCGGAAATCCGAAAGAAAAAGCTAACCTGTTTGCAGAACATCTTGCGAATGTTTTTAAGCCATTCCCGGCAAATACATCTGAAATCAGCTTACAGTTTATTGATAAAGTCGATGAAGTTGACATACCAATTGTCACACTCAAAGAAATAAAAAGTGTGTGTCGAAATCAACTATCGAACAAAAAATCACCTGGGTACGATCTAATAACTGCTCAGGTTATGAAAGAAATGCCATCAAAAGCCTTCATAAAACTCCAATTCATAATAAATGCATGCCTAAAGACCCAATATGTCCCACATCATTGGAAAATTGCTGAAGTAATTGTTATACCAAAGCAAGGTAAGCCACCAACAGAAGTGACGTCTTACAGACCAATATCGCTTATACCAATAATGGCAAAAGTCTTTGAAAAATTGCTACTGAAAAGACTGAGCAAGGTCATAGAAGAAAGAAATCTAATCCCAAATCATCAGTTTGGATTTAGAAATAAACATTCCACGATAGACCAAGTTCATAGAATAACGGATACAGTTGAAAAAGCATTAGAAGAAAAACAAGTATGTTCGGCTATATTTTTAGATGTTGCCCAAGCATTCGACAAGGTATGGCATGAGGGGCTAGCGTACAAGCTGCAAAGGGACCTACCCAGGCAGTACTACGAAATACTAAAATCTTATATCTCAAACCGGCTCTTCAGAGTACGGTATGATCAAGAATATTCAAAGCTATGTAATATACAAGCCGGTGTTCCACAAGGAAGCGTCCTAGGACCTACCCTGTATTTGCTATATACAAGGGATATTCCAGTGGATAACAACACCATTATGGCTACTTTTGCGGATGATACCGCAATTTTGGCATCCAGTAAGTGCGTCGTCAAGGCTGCTGAGAAATTGCAAAATGCCGTCGACACCGTTAGTGATTGGACCAAAAAATGGCGTATCAAGCTCAATGAAGCTAAATCTGCACATATAAACTTTACAAATAAAAAGTTAAGCTACGTTCAAATATTCATCAACAATCAAGCTGTACCCTACGCCAATACGGCCAAATACCTTGGGATGAATTTGGATGCAAAGCTAAAATGGAAAGAGCATATCAAAAAGAAAAGGGAAGAGCTCAACTTGAAATATAGAAAAATGTACTGGTTACTCGGTAGAAATTCGGACTTATCTGTCGAAAATAAAATAATGCTTTATAAACAAGTACTTAGACCTGTTTGGACCTATGGAATCCAATTATGGGGCTGTTCAAAGAAAACAAATACTGAAATCATCCAAAAGTTCCAAAACAAAGTCCTTCGTGGAATAGTAAATGCACCATGGTATATAAGAAATAGCGATTTACATCGTGACCTACAAATAGAAACGGTTACAGAAGTTGTAAGAAAACATGCTGTATCACACAATCAGCGACTGCATAGTCATATCAACTCTGAAATGGAGTCCGTATTAAATACGAGAGGCAATGTTCGGAGATTAAGAAGAACCAAGCCACACGAGCTAATGGCCTAAAAGTCATGGGAAGCATTAAAAGCTTAAGCTTCCCTTAAAGAGATAATATTATTGAGAAAGAAAAATCTGTTGTCGATCGTTATAGATTGGTTCTGATTATGAGGAGTTTTTAGTGGGTAAGAATCCCACACTACTTGGTATCGAATACTACTAAGTGTCTTTTGAAGATTTACTCCTGACAAAAAAAAAAAAAAAAAAAAAAAAAAAAAAAAAAAAAAAAAAAAAATTAAGTCTACGATTAGGTCTCTATCACTAATATTGACAGAGATATCGAATTTAACATATGTCAGGGTACACCAAAGTTAGCCTTAATTGTCAAAAAGTGATGTCAAAGTTGAGAATCGAGCTTTTTTTTTTCTTAGAATATGACCAAGAATCACACCCCAAAGGATAATACACGAAGTACGGGACACCCTGTATTTATACAAGCAGTGGACTGCAGTACCTAACTTTCCGGTGCTCAAAAGTTTAGGTACTTGAAATCAATGTTACCTGAAGATGCTTACACACTCTTAAACGGTATAAGTGTTTAAGACTCAAATTATCTTCTCGCTTCGGAGAAACTAGAACGGCGATATGACAAACCTATTTATATAATTAATCGTACAATTTCTTAAATTACCAAATGTCGGTTCGGTTGAAGGTAATCAATTGCTTAAGCTCGAGGATAAAGCGGATGAAGTTATTTGGGGACTACAAGCCGTTTAGGCAGTGAGTAGGGATCCGTGGCTCGTACATTTGCTTCTTAATAAAACAGACTCTGAAACGCGGAAATCTTGGGCGTTAGAAAGCGAAATGTCAGGGGAGTCTACAATAGACCATATACTCAACTTCTTAGAAAAACGGTCCAGTGCTTTAGAAGCTAGTGACCCGAAAACATATCGCGTAGTAAAAATCGTCCATGAATCTAACCCTTCAAAAATAAAATGTCTCGGCGTTGCAAACGTTTCATGCACAAAGTGCAAGGGTGAACATAATCTTCCGAAATGCCCTGAATTTATATCTATGTCGATAAGTGAACGTCGCAACTTCGCTAGAGATCAGCGATTATATTACAACTGTTTGGGTACAAAGCATTCATCGATACGATGTCGAGTTAAGGCGCGTTGCTCGTTTTATAATACTCGTCATCATAGCTTAGTACACCAAGATACTATTAGTACACCATGATACCAAGTCGAGTCAAAGCGTTGTACGAGTAAATGTCTCTGCTCCTCCCGTCGCGTCGCGGTCGTGAGCAATAACATGAACAATGAAACAGGTTCGTCGGGAATTCTACTTACAGTCGTTGTTAAGGTGTTTGATACGCTTGGAAAAACCCATCTTGCACGCGTTCTATTAGATACCGGCTTTCAGTGAAAAACGACAAGAAGGTAAAAAATAAATAAAAGAAAACCCTGTGACTGTTCTAGTTTTAATTAGTTTAAAGTTAGTTAAGTTATTTTTAAGTTTTAAATAAAATTCAAAATAAAATCATAAGAAACTTGGTTTTTGGTAAATAAGTTTTCCTAAGTAATAATATGGAGATCCTTAAGCATATATATATTAGGTAGATGTAGGCCGAAAAGCATTATACATAAGTTCGCTTAAGCTTATGATTATTTAAGAGCACTCGCCTGGGGTCAGTAAGCTAGTTAATTTATTAAATAAGAGACATTAAATCATTTTTGTTAGCCTTAACTAGTTATAAGATACAAATTAATAATAATGAAGTTAAAAATAATAAAAAAAAATAATACCATGGCTTTCAGGTTTCACTTGTGACCGATAATTTGGTAAAATTACTCGGGCTTCGTCGATCGCATGCTCGGTTGTCCATATCAGGAATCTCGTCGGGGTAACCCAAGGTTTAGTTAATCTCACCATAAAATGCCGCATCGGTCCACATTCGATAGGGATTGAAGCTTATATTCTGAAGAAAATAACTTCACCAACTCCATGACCTTCCGTTAGCTCTTAGCTGACGAGGGATTCCATAGTTCAGGACATTTTGTTAGGGGCAGATAAGGCTTGGAGCATTCTACGAAGTGGTCACCGTTCAGATGCGGAAGGAAACGTTGTTGCTCATGAAACACTTTTTGGATGGGTTGTTACGGGTCGTCTGCCAGAAAAGCCTATCGTTTCTTTGCATGCCGGTGCTGATCTTGATGTGATTTTGAAGTCCTTTTGGGAAATTGAGGAGGTTGCACATAAATTCTCGTTGAATGTAGGTGAAGATGAGATTTACGAAAACTTTTCCAAGACTCTTACTAGGCACTCGGATAATGAGTACATGGTAGAGCTACCTTTTCGACAAGAAAATGCTAAGCTTGCCAATACCATCTATGGAGCCTTGTCTAGACTTTTTGCCATGGAGCGTCGTTTTGCACGGATGCTAAACTTAAGGTGGAATACTGCAACTTTATGCAGGCCTATATAGATTTTGGACACATGCAGCGCATTCCAGATGATGAAATAGAGCCTACTTCCGGAAGTGTTTTTTACCTGCACACTAGGGTGGAGCGTAATTTTTTTTTTCACTTAACCGACATGTAATAGCAAAAATTATGTGTCTCTTAGGCTCATATTTACTTAGTTAAAATATAATATGAATCGACTGAGAGTAACTGCCTCCGCCAGGTCATTGAAATTTTGTAAGATCTTGATTTTAAACGAAACTTTGTTTTTTTTTTTCATTTGCTTTCAGCTAGATAAATATAAGTTCCCTTTTTCAATTGGTGCATTAAAACGCCGCATTTTCCCTCAACTCTCCTTCTTCACATGAAACTTTTCAACGCCTATATCACCCATGGCGTCCAAATGCACAAATAAATCGTTAATACTTAAAAAAATGGTGGTGTTATACGCCTAGGTACTTGAAAAGAGGCTGCAGAAAGAACTTCAGTGGATAATTTGTTTACTCCACATGAATGAATTGCCATTGAGACACTTTTTTCTCTACTTTGATGGATCAACTTCTGGGCCAGAAAATTACACTAGACCTTTGTGAAAAGCACTTCAAACTAGTACGACATTACTGCAGCGGTACTCTCAGGAGATTTTCTATAAGATTTAGGAAATAAGTTCTCCGAAAAAATCAGATCTATCAAAGATTCCATCGTAGAAAACTTCCACACGGACAGCAAAGTTACGAACTACGAAAATTTGTGTTCACAAAATCCGAACGGAATCGAAGAAATCATTTCCAGTTACAACGCTAAATACCGCCGTCCTGTTTTTCGAAATCAGCTGTTTTACGCCAAATGTGAAAGATCATTCACATTTTTCTGTAACCACAACTTCTTTCGTATATTAAGACGACTAATTTACATTCCACTCGGATTTGGTGATACCAAATTTACGAATTTCGAAATTCGTTCCACTCCGAATGGATAATGTGATAGTTACATCGGGAAACTTAGACTTTTTTCGATTCTGATGGAATCTATGATAGGGCAGAATGTCTCATGCTCGTTGGCTAACACGTGCCATTCGATTACTTTGTCTGTATGTAGCCAAAGAGATTCCATCGTCAGCTAAATCGTCGTGCAAAGATAGTACGCGACATCTCTACAGTATGATTGCAAGGCAGTCTATAGGTATCTCTCAGAAGATCTGATCCAGTAATTCAACGAAATAATTACTTTACGCATGGCTGAAAATGTTCGTGAGCTGGGAGCTCGACGGATGCTGAAGACCCGCAGTGTGTCTGAAACATCAACTCTTAGGCATTTTGAAGTGGCAATGGTAAACTTCAATGTATCCGATCCAATCGACATAATTGACTGGCAGACGAGAGTAAGTGAACCATCGATTACAACAGAGGAAATAGAGAACATCGCATCATCGAATGGAGAAGACCAACTGATCTTTTTAAGGCTGCCATGCCATACTCAAGCTGTGGAGCAGGCTGTGAAAATAACGACTGAAGCTTCCATTTTTCAGTGCAAAAAAATGGCACGTTTGGGTACAATAAAGGTTTAAGTAGGTGCCATGACAATAGGCCAAATTGAAGGATTTGGCCTAATTTCGCTTTGTAAAGGTCAAATAAAGCCAAATTTTGACGTTTGGCATTATTACACTTTGATGAAGTGAAAAAATGCCAAGCAGACAAAGGGAAATAAGGCTTATAAGGGAAATAAGACTTTGACAAAGTGATATAATGCCAAACGTTAAAATTTGACTTTATTTCACTTGGCCATATTTCACGGCACCGCGAAAATACAGGCGAAAAAGGAAATGCCAAAGTTTGAGACTAAACGTTATTTTCGAGCAAATTGAAATATCTTTACATTTACATTTACATGAAACCTACTCCACACATAAATCTGCGAAGTAGGGGGGTTGCAGCCGGGCGACATAGACCATTTGGCTGATACACCACAAGACTAACGACACTAATACTACATAGAACAAATAACACATGACAACAGCACGCAGTAGTACAGGACGGTCCCCCATCTTGTCACTATTAGCGCTCATTCCGATTTAATTACGGTGTTCTAATGGGAACCGACTCTTTTCGGTTGACAAGGCCGTTGTCGACTTGAAATATTTTTTTAAAACATATTTGTGAAAGACTTTTCTTCTTTTTTATAATAAGTCTATCTTAACATGCCTTACTTATAAATAGAATATTAACTTGCATCCTTTTATAAGCTAACGACAGTACATTAAAACACCTTTCGTTTTATAAAATAAATCTTAAAGTTTGAGGCTAAAGCGGAGGCAGAAGATATTGTTTAAATAACCAAAAAAAAAATATGTGTTTTATTTAGTGCAACACATATAATCATCACTATTAGAACAACAAATTACGCGTTCAAAAAATCCCCATACATCCGTGCTCCACCCTACTGCACACATCACGCTGTTATAACCAATAAAATTCGAGTGGTTTTCGATGGTTCACATAAGGATGTCAATAATTGTAGCCTTAATAAAATGTTGCATGTAGGAACGCCTCTTCAACGCAATTCTCATTCTGGCCAGACAACACCCGAAGGAAAATATGTTGAGATCTTCGCCGAGTCTAACGAATTAACTCAATTTGTAGATGAGCCCTCTCGGGTTCCAGATATTGAAGGCCATGCGGCCAATACTCTTGACCTATTTCTCACTTCTCATCCCGAAAAATACAGGGTTATAGTATCATCTCATTTAGGCAAATCGGACCATTGTGTCATATCGGTAGATTTTTCGCTTTCCGTCACGGTAAAAAAAGATAAAGTCCCTAAAAGAACTGTGTGGCATACAATAATATGCATCACAGGCTTGGGGATGTAAAAAGTTCGACGCAGTTGAACAACTTTTGAGGCATTTCGTCAAAAGGATGTTCCACCTACCACCAAACACACCAAATTATGTCATCATGTTATAGACGGTCTTATCACCGTTGTTCATTAAGACGCTTAAGATGCAAGCAGACTATCTGGTAAAAACTATCAATATGCAAGAGACTCGGCTGATTAGGAAAGTTGTCCTCAAAGCTATTCAAGATAAAAATAGCTGGTATGGTGAATGGTTGGCACTGGCGCAAGGGTGTAATATGAGTCTGAACATCAACATAGAAGATGGAACAAGTAGTAGAAGAAATCTCTACGAAATAATAGCAAAGGTAGACGAACAATGTAGAGAAGAATACATAGCTGAAGCAACTGGTTCGTTGTATAGAACAATCTACTGTAGACTCAACCACAACTTGTTAAGCCATAACTACTTCCAGGACTCAAATAATGTGGAAATCATTAGTACAATGGTTAGGCTGCGGAGCGAATTGCTCAACCTAAATTATATACCACACAGACCTGATTTGCCATTGGAGTGTAGTATATGCAACCTAGGAGAAAGAGAAGATACCATTCACTTGGAAAATGTCCAACGCTAAGAGAAACGAGAAGGAGCATTTTCGGAAGCGATTTCTTATCGGAGGATCAAGTTCTAATGCAACTAAATGAGATGGATGTTTCACGCCTTTACGAGTACTGCAAAATTACCAAAAAAAAAAAATAATAATATAAATACCTGAAAAATTCAAACATTTTATTTAGATATATGTAGATCGTTAGGGGCCGTCCATAAAATACGTTCGCATACAGGGGAGAGGGAGGGGTCTCACTGAGTGTGACAAGATGTAACAAGGAGGGAGGGGGGAGTCTACGGAAACGTAACGTTCGCCGTTCATCAAAAAATGTTACTACAGTATTTCTCTCGACTAGTTTTTTTTAAATCGTTGTCATGATAAAAGTCATTAATTTCGTATTATTAAATATACAGACATTTAAATACATATACATTTACTAATGCTTATTTTTTCAAACATGAGCGCTAGCTCTTTGGCGCGGCTCTAGCGTTTTGACTTGGCTCTAGCGGCATTAGAATCCGCAAAATGTATTTGTTAATTTACTATAAAAAAAAATTTTAACTTACAACGTCACTATCAATTAAAATTTATCATGAGCAAAGGGCGGGGGGGTCCACGCTTTTGTGACGTAATATTCATAGGGGTTTCACAGAAAGTGTGACACAGCGTGACACTGGGGGAGGGGGGGTTCGAAAAAACCTAATTTTAGTGTGACGTATTTTATGGACGGCCCCTTACACTACATGAATATATTTAAGGGGCAAAATATTAAAATTTATAGTTACCGTTTCATTAATTACTATTTTTATCTTAACATACATATGTACAAATATAATTGTCAATCCGGCAGACGGCTATGCCAAGGTTTAAAGATTTTATGGTTTTTAGTTTGTAAAAATAATGATTGTACGAACAAATGAAAAAAACTGAATAAAATCTAATATAATCTAATCTAAAAAAAAAATATAAAATCTACCGGTCCCTAAAAAAAAAAATCTTCCTCCCCTTCCAATTACCGTCCAATTGCACTTACTTCCCTTCTTTCCAAGTTCATGGAAACGTTGATAAACCGTCAACTTATGAAATATCTTGAAGAACGAAAGCTTCTTAATGACCGTCAGTACGGCTTTCGTAGCAAACGGTCCCCTGGCGATTTGATGGCTTATCTCACCGAAAAGTGAAACCAATCTTTACATTGTTTTGGGGAAAGTAAGGTTATTGCGCTTGATATTTCTAAAGCATTTGATAGAATTTGGCATCAGGCTCTTTTATCGAAAATGCGTGCTTTTGGTATCGATGAGTCTCTTCTTCGTTGGATTAGAAATTACCTTTCCGACCGTTCAATACAAGTTGCGTTGGATGGCTTCAAGTCTGATACCCACTTCATAAATGCTGGTGTGCCCCAGGGCTCCGTTTTGTCTCCGACTCTCTTCCTCATTTTCATTAATGATCTCTTGTCTGAAACTTCTAATCCACTTAACTGTTTTGCTGACGACTCGACCCTCAGCTTTTCATATTCGTTTCGAAATTCACGTCACTGCTCTTCGGATGTGGAACTGGAACGGTTGCGTATGATAAGCTCATTGAATTCTGACCTTAACAGCATTGTTTCATGGGGTCTCATGAACCGAGTAGAATTCAATGCTTCGAAAACTCAATGCTGTCTCTTGTCGTTGAAGCTTAACATTCCCCCATTGCCATTATCCATGAATGGTTCCTGCATCGAAGAAACCGAAAAGCTGTCAGTACTTGGTATGTGTGTCAACGATGATCTTCGTTGGAATGACCACATATTTGAAGTCGCCAAAAAATGCTAAGGTTTCTTAAGACGATGCAGGAAAATCTTCAACCCTTCTGATCTGGCTACAATTTATAAGGCCTTCATTCTCCCAAAACTGGAGTATAGCTCCCATATCTGGTCAGGTACTCCTCAAACATATTTGCACTTTGTAACGAGGCAAACTTTTAAGATAAAAGAATACCTCGTCACATGCTTTTCATTTAACTAAAACTAAGATTAGAGAGCCGCCATCTAGCGCCAAACTGAAGAGAAGAAAAGTTCACCCGAGACAACACCCAAGACAACTACCATAAATTAAGCTCTAGCCAAGACATGTTACCGGGTGGCGAAAAGTACGCAAGTTTGCCACAGAGGTGGAAAGCTAACCGCGCCAACATCGATGGTAGACATTAGGGTATTGGGTAGGTGGAAATACCACCCAACGACCAACTCCCCATGCACAAGCAGTGCATGCGACGACGGTCGACAGAGCTCGATGGTGAGTTATTATTATTTTCTTAGCAAGTCGCAATGGCAAGCATATGGATAGGCGAGGTGTATTTATTTCTATAATGAATGTCGTATAAGCAGGCATATGAGTATACCAGGTGTAATCGGGAAGATTATATGGGAGTGGGGGATATCCCATTAAAGTATATGGGATGTGCACACGGCACCACACTGAGCTGCGGGTATAAATAGAGCGGCTCAGTGCAAGGAAAGACACAGTTTGCCGGTGTCTGCCAAGGGACACACATCTCCTAAAGTAACCAGGAAAGCGACCAAGAGGAATCCAGGAAACCGAGTAAGGCATAAAGGGTGTATGCTGTATGATAGTAAGTTCTTTTGCCTAAATATATTTATTAAGTATTGTGCCACCAAGGGCAAAGAATAGTACTTGGGATCCCACAGCTACAGCTGTACCGAGGTCTTCGGACGTGCTCGTGTTTCACCTACCGGGGTCTTCGGACGCCTGTGTTTCACCTACCGAGGTCTGCGGACGCTCGTGTTTCACCTACCGGGGTCTTCGGACGCCTGTGTTTCACCTACCGAGGTCCTCGGACGCTCGTGTTTCACCTACCGGGGTCTTCGGACGCCTGTGTTTCACCTACCGAGGTCTTCGGACGCTCGTGTTTCACCTACCGGGGTCTTCGGACGCCTGTGTTTCACCTACCGAGGTCTGCGGACGCTCGTGTTTCACCTACCGGGGTCTTCGGACGCCTGTGTTTCACCTACCGAGGTCTTCGGACGCTTGTGTTTCACCTACCGAGGTCTTCGGACGCTCGTGTTTCACCTACCGGGGTCTTCGGACGCCTGTGTTTCACCTACCGAGGTCTTCGGACGCTCGTGTTTCACCTACCGAGGTCTTCGGACGCTCGTGTTTCACCTACCGGGGTCTTCGGACGCCTGTGTTTCACCTACCGAGGTCTTCGGACGCTCGTGTTTCACCTACCGGGGTCTTCGGACGCCTGTGTTTCACCTACCGAGGTCTTCGGACGCTCGTGTTTCACCTACCGAGGTCTTCGGACGCTTGTGTTTCACCTACCGGGGTCTTCGGACGCCTGTGTTTCACCTACCGAGGTCTTCGGACGCTCGTGTTTCACCTACCGGGGTCTTCGGACGCCTGTGTTTCACCTACCGAGGTCTTCGGACGCTCGTGTTTCACCTACCGGGGTCTTCGGGCGCCTGTGTTTCACCTACCGAGGTCTTCGGACGCTCGTGTTTCACCTACCGAGGTCTTCGGACGCTCGGACGCCTACGAACTCAGACTCACTTCCGGCTGCCTATAGGGCGAATGCGCCGTGAGGTATTGACCTGCTAGGGGCAGTAATCCCCTCTAACGCAATACATATTAATCCTTTCTCCCCCTGTAGATATTGAAGACTAGTACAAGCCACCAGCCGATAGTCGTGGATCTGCCCTGGGCCTGAGAAAATCCCGGCCATTCCAAACTCCAGTACGGTGCTCCACAAACCGAAGGCACCGCAACGGACGATACCAAAAATATACATATATATACTCTTTTGTCAATTATAATATAAAAAAATCTATTAAGTTCTAATAAAAGAGAATTTCTTTGACCTTTGTGAAGTTTAGTGTTTTTCTTCACCTGACCTTGGCTAGCCGTGAGCGATACCTCGGCTGGAAAACTAAAAACACGTCACAATTTGGCGCCCGAGCAGGGACTATTAAGGTCCACCGTTGTAAAAGAAATTCTCTTAGAACTATAAAAACAAGCTAGAAACACAAAAAAATCCAGACATGACAGACTCCGAAGAAGGCTTCGACGTGTTCGCCAGTATAGGGGCAATATACTTGCTCAGCAAGCCAGAACTGGTGACACGTATGAGTCAGTTAGGGCTCGACGCTGAAGGCACTTTAGCTACGCTACGAGCCCGATTCAGCAGTCACATCAAACAAGCTAGACTCCGGAAATCCACGCAAGATCTGTGCGCGGATTTGGAGAAAGCCGTAACGGAGCGGGAGTACAAACCTGTACCAACCCAAGAAATCGAAACCGAACCAAAGTCACCGATGTACCGAGATCTCCTTCCAGGTACCGTCCTATGTACCAACTACCGCCGCACCGTCCACCGAAGACGACCTGGCAACGCACTCGGCGTCGTCAAGGGCCGTGCTCCCCAATGCAGTCGCTACCCCACCCCCTGTCGAACCAACGGCCGCCAGGCCAGCTCTCCGCCCAACCGGTCGGTTCATCCTCAGCTACGAGGCTGAGCTGATGAATAATGTCCGCAAATGGGGATTAAGGTTCGACTCATCAGGGAACGCGATCGAATTTATGGACCGGCTCGAAGAATTAACCGCATGCTACGACATACGCCCTGACGATATTATCAAGGCCTTACCGGAAATACTACGCGGCACCGCCCTAGAGTGGTTCCGCATAAACAAAGATCGTATGAAATCCTGGACGCAGTTCCGCACCGCTTTCCTAGACCATTATTTGCCAGCTAGGTACCTCTGCAAATTAGAGGAGGAAATATTGCGGAAAAAGCAAGGGCCACGCGAAAAGGCTAAGGATTTCATACAGGCCACCCAGTACCTGATATACAGACACCCGCGTATAAGCATCGAGGATAGCATCGACCGCCTTTACGATAGTTTGCGACCGGAATATCATCTATATATCAAAAGACGTGATTTTGCTACCTTGGATGAACTTATGAAGCTGGCCGAGGAGTATGAATACATACGTAGGGAAGACCACACCTCTCGCCAATTACCGCCCCGTGCCGCTCCTACGCCAAACCGTTCTACTTTTCCTGACCGACCAGTAACCGACCGCCGAGCTGTATTGCCGCCACCGCGACCGAATTTTAACCGTCCTGATCCGCCGCAACCGCCACCTCACTTCGGTCAATACGATAGAGATACTCACTGCTGGAATTGCAAGCAGCGAGGGCACAATAAGAGTAACTGTCGAAGGCCGTTCCGTCTCTTTTGCTCGTATTGCGGAGAGGACGGACGGCTGACGAAAGACTGCAGTTGTCATCCGCACCGAGCTGCAATCATGTCCAGCCAGCAGGAGGAGCCCCGACAGCAAGATCCTCCGCATAGGGTTGCAGTCATGTACGGCCAGTCCCGTAGACCCAAATACCAGCGTTTCAGATACGATAAGTCTACCGCATCACGTACACCGCCGCTGTCGCCGGTACCAACGAAGCCAAGAGACCCTCTACCACTTAACCCGAAAGAGCTATTGATCCGGTGTAGCCCCGTGAACGATTGGAAGGGACGACGTTCCAGACAAGTGGAACTCGACCCCGCTCAGTATCCCGAATTTCAAAGGCCATATCTAAGACCGTCGTCGTTAATCAGTCCCAGCAATCAGATGCTACAGACCGGAGTGGAAGGAGAAGTGGATCCCGCCCAGCATTGGCAAACGCCACAGACTATGTCTAGTAGGGTAACTTGCGCAGTGTGTACCGCTATTTCGTCATTGAAGCTGCGTACCACCAATAACACGCAGCCCAAGCCAACCAAGATCCTGACTACAGGGAGCGACCTTAAAAGACGAGTAGCCCGAGTTCCATACACCGTAGCCAGCCGAACTACCGTCAGGTCCAGCACACCCCTTGCCAGTACCAGCCAGAATACCGCCGTGAAACCCAGTACCAAGCAAACCACCGCCGCCGCCGCCAATAGGAAGGCCACCACCAGCCGAACACCGACCGTTACCAGTAAACCAGTCACCGTTACCGCTACAACTATTTCTCCAAACCACGACCCACCAGCCAGAGTGAACAACAAAACCGCTAGTCATATGCCGACCATCCTACCAGCCAAGTCTCTAAACAAATTAACCAGCCGAATGCCGACCGCCCGGCCAGCCAAGGTGAATGGCCCAGCCGTGACATCCAACGAGACTACGAACCGAAATAACCCGATAATACCAACCCAGAAGGCCCCCACCACAAAAGTTCCCGTTTCCGACCTTCAAAGAATGGGGCAGCCCCAAGTAATCAGGCCCAGTGCAGTAACCACCGGACCAGGCATAAAAGGACGACTAGTAACCGCGGTATTTGAATTGCCGCCTGCCCATCTACAAAGTCAGCCAACCACACAATCGGCTTGCGCCGCATCCAAGGACGGAGAGGGCCCCACTCACGGGCCAGAGCGCCAACGAAAGGAGACGGTGGACCCATTCATAGGGTTCGACATACACGGACACGCACAGTATCAACCTTTTAGACGCCGCCAGAGGTTAGTGTTCAAACACCGGACCGGTACCATCGACTGCCGAGTGGTGAAGCGTGGGGAGGCGATCCTCGTCCATCGCCCAACAGGACTTTCAAAGAGGGTCAATTTTAAGCCCTAAAGTTTTTTGCTCAACTCTTTTAACTATGTTCCTTTTTTGGGCCTAGGAGGCCTTTGTTATGTTGTTTAAATCGTTTGTTTTTTTTACTTTGGTTTTTTTTGCCAAGGAGGCTTGTTATGTTTTGTTAAACCCCATGTTAATTAAGATAAAAATAATAAAAAAAAAAAAAAAAAAAAAAAAAAAAAGGTACAAAATAAACTAATAAAACGAATTACCAGTCTACATTTCTTTTAACGGGAAATTCACGAAGTTCTACGAGAAAACCGAGGGTCAGACGAGGAGGTCCTCGTCTCCGAAGAAGGAGGGGTATGTAACGAGGCAAACTTTTAAGATAAAAGAATACCTCGTCACATGCTTTTCATTTAACTAAAACTAAGATTAGAGAGCCGCCATCTAGCGCCAAACTGAAGAGAAGAAAAGTTCACCCGAGACAACACCCAAGACAACTACCATAAATTAAGCTCTAGCCAAGACATGTTACCGGGTGGCGAAAAGTACGCAAGTTTGCCACAGAGGTGGAAAGCTAACCGCGCCAACATCGATGGTAGACATTAGGGTATTGGGTAGGTGGAAATACCACCCAACGACCAACTCCCCATGCACAAGCAGTGCATGCGACGACGGTCGACAGAGCTCGATGGTGAGTTATTATTATTTTCTTAGCAAGTCGCAATGGCAAGCATATGGATAGGCGAGGTGTATTTATTTCTATAATGAATGTCGTATAAGCAGGCATATGAGTATACCAGGTGTAATCGGGAAGATTATATGGGAGTGGGGGATATCCCATTAAAGTATATGGGATGTGCACACGGCACCACACTGAGCTGCGGGTATAAATAGAGCGGCTCAGTGCAAGGAAAGACACAGTTTGCCGGTGTCTGCCAAGGGACACACATCTCCTAAAGTAACCAGGAAAGCGACCAAGAGGAATCCAGGAAACCGAGTAAGGTATAAAGGGTGTATGCTGTATGATAGTAAGTTCTTTTGCCTAAATATATTTATTAAGTATTGTGCCACCAAGGGCAAAGAATAGTACTTGGGATCCCACAGCTACAGCTGTACCGAGGTCTTCGGACGTGCTCGTGTTTCACCTACCGGGGTCTTCGGACGCCTGTGTTTCACCTACCGAGGTCTGCGGACGCTCGTGTTTCACCTACCGGGGTCTTCGGACGCCTGTGTTTCACCTACCGAGGTCCTCGGACGCTCGTGTTTCACCTACCGGGGTCTTCGGACGCCTGTGTTTCACCTACCGAGGTCTTCGGACGCTCGTGTTTCACCTACCGGGGTCTTCGGACGCCTGTGTTTCACCTACCGAGGTCTGCGGACGCTCGTGTTTCACCTACCGGGGTCTTCGGACGCCTGTGTTTCACCTACCGAGGTCTTCGGACGCTTGTGTTTCACCTACCGAGGTCTTCGGACGCTCGTGTTTCACCTACCGGGGTCTTCGGACGCCTGTGTTTCACCTACCGAGGTCTTCGGACGCTCGTGTTTCACCTACCGAGGTCTTCGGACGCTCGTGTTTCACCTACCGGGGTCTTCGGACGCCTGTGTTTCACCTACCGAGGTCTTCGGACGCTCGTGTTTCACCTACCGGGGTCTTCGGACGCCTGTGTTTCACCTACCGAGGTCTTCGGACGCTCGTGTTTCACCTACCGAGGTCTTCGGACGCTTGTGTTTCACCTACCGGGGTCTTCGGACGCCTGTGTTTCACCTACCGAGGTCTTCGGACGCTCGTGTTTCACCTACCGGGGTCTTCGGACGCCTGTGTTTCACCTACCGAGGTCTTCGGACGCTCGTGTTTCACCTACCGGGGTCTTCGGGCGCCTGTGTTTCACCTACCGAGGTCTTCGGACGCTCGTGTTTCACCTACCGAGGTCTTCGGACGCTCGGACGCCTACGAACTCAGACTCACTTCCGGCTGCCTATAGGGCGAATGCGCCGTGAGGTATTGACCTGCTAGGGGCAGTAATCCCCTCTAACGCAATACATATTAATCCTTTCTCCCCCTGTAGATATTGAAGACTAGTACAAGCCACCAGCCGATAGTCGTGGATCTGCCCTGGGCCTGAGAAAATCCCGGCCATTCCAAACTCCAGTACGGTGCTCCACAAACCGAAGGCACCGCAACGGACGATACCAAAAATATACATATATATACTCTTTTGTCAATTATAATATAAAAAAATCTATTAAGTTCTAATAAAAGAGAATTTCTTTGACCTTTGTGAAGTTTAGTGTTTTTCTTCACCTGACCTTGGCTAGCCGTGAGCGATACCTCGGCTGGAAAACTAAAAACACGTCACAACTTTCTTGATAGTTTACAAAATAGAGCGTTAAAATTGATAGGTCATAGTTCAATCGTAGAATCGATTGATTCTCTTGAACATAGTCGAAATCACACAATCACACTGTCTCACAGTCTTTTATCGCTTTTTTCACAAACAGGGCTCTAATGAAATAGCCAGCTGCATTCCTCCCATTAAACAATTTAGCCGCAACACCCGCCTTGCTAGGAATGCTCATCAGTTTTACCTTGAGCCCAACTTCGGACGTACATTCAAGTATAGAGATTCGTTTTCAGTCGCACCAGTCGGAATGCTTTACCTGGCTCTGTGTTTCCTGCATCACGATTCACAAAAATTCAAAAGCAACGTGCATCGGTGTCTCCTACTTTCCTAAATGCTTTAAAAAAAAAAAAAAAAAAAATTTGTTTTACATTTTCTTGAAGTTAAAAGCGTCAAATAGCGATTGATTATAAATAGCAGTTTTCTTTAGCGTCACAAGCCGTTTTGCATGATATGTATGTAGACGACCTCTTGACTGGGGCGGATTCGTTGTCGGGGACATTAGATTTGAAGGAATTAATTGTACAAACGCTGTCTTGTGGAGGTTTACAGCAAATGGAGCTCAAATTGTTGGGAGATTTTCGCAAAAAATCGAATGCAAGACTGATATTTCACTTGATTTTGATAACTCTTCGCAGTGTACCAAGGTTTCAGATAACGGCGCAGGGACATAACTCCGGCTCATAAATCAGGGACAAGTGGGACACAAGTGCATAATGGACTTATGTCCCACTTTAGTGGGACATTAGTCCAAAACCGGATTATGGACTAATGTCCCACCGCGGTGGGATTTTTTAATTTTATTTTTTCAAATTCTCAAATATTCAAATTAATAAAATTTCTTTTTTTAAACAAAAGAATTTTACTAACTTCTAAAAATAAAATATTTTCTCCAAATTCCGGAAAACCATATCTCTACCCTGCTAATTTTAACTTTTTTTTTTCTTAGTTCTGAGAGACAAAATATTATTCCGCTTTCTATTGTTTTTCTCTCATTTTATTCAATGTCTTTCTGTTTGAGGAAAACAAAAGAAAGCAGAATGATTTTGTTTCACTTTTTTCTTTTTACTTTTCGTGCTTTCTTTTCTTTTCCTCGAATTTTCTATGCTTCTTTCAAAATTTCATATTTGTTTGATTTTGCTTACATGTTCTGAATGGGCAATATGTATTACCAACAACTGTCTGCATTTTTGGAATTTTTCGATGCACGCGGTTCAAGAGAAAAACAATAAATAACTTTGTTGCAAAATTACCCAAGCCATTGTATTCAGTTAGAATAATGAAATATCAGGGATACCATGCTAGGAGCAGCGTTACCGTTGGATATTTTGGAAAAGTTGCAAAAAAAGTGGCACTCGATAAAAAAAGGTGGCACTTGAAATTAAAATCGAAACAACACCAAAATTGACTTAATGGAAAAAATTTCACACGTCTCAACGAATTCATAGGAGTTGAAGAAAACACATACCTAATCTTAACAATCATAAGATTAGGTATGTGTAACTAAAAATTTAACAGTTCATTTTGTATCGGTAACTCAACATAAATAAATAAATAAAAGTATGAATAAATAACAAATAAGAGATAAATAATAATTCATTTAAAAAAGAATTCGTATCACATTTCTCTTTCTTGTGATGGTTTACCTATGTTTTTTTTGTAAGGAGCTCATCAGGACTCCACTCAGCTCATGTTCATGTCTTATTTGCTTACTAAATTTAAGGAAGCCAACATATTTTCACAAGTTTCAGTTTTTAGCCGGTTGGTGAGTTTATTTTTCATCAAAGTTAGCTTTGAAAAAAACCTCTCAGATGTGAGGCAAGGTAAATAATTTAGCAACAAATTCATATAAGTCGGAAAATAGGTATTCATTCAAACTATTTTTAATGTAACCCACTTCAAACCAAAACAATTCGATATTTGTCAATTTCAAAAATTGGTTTAAAATCTGCGTGAACGGATTTTGTTTCTAAAAATTTATATTGTTCGATTACCTTTTCGGGACTTTTGGTAAAACTACTAAAAACAGAAACAATGCTAAAAAAGTGGCACAGACTGAAAGGTGGTGGCTCGGTGGCACAGCCTGAAAAAAAGTGGCAATTTGACACTAAAGTGGCACAGCGGTAACGCTGCCTAGGAGTATTTTTTTGATTTATTATACAATGAATGATTATATATATACAATGAAGCGACTGAACTTTGCAGGGAGTTGTAGTTGCATTCCAGTTAGTGTAAGAGCTCCTATCACTGAATATATTAAAAGTTATATTTTTTGAAGATGTAGATTTTATAAACATTTGTTTTTTTTTTCTTCTGACAGGCCAAGTTCATCACAAGATGAAGATTTGTCTGAAGCTTACTACAGAGCCGAGTTCCTTGGAAATCATTCGGAATGTAAGCACTATCGGAAACGTTGTACTGATTTAATTTTGAACTTCATATCCACACCTGTATACCAAATTTTGAATTCATTGCAGAAAATGGAAGAAACAGATTTAAAATCATTTTGAATAAAAAAACGCTTTGTCAGTAAAAGATTTCCATCACACTTTTAAACACCCACGTGACAGCAATCCGTAAAAGGAAAATTAACTTTAATTGGAAAGTCAAATGAATAAATAAGAGCGCTTGAAGGAAAAGGATTTTAATCAATAAAATACATCTATTATGTTATACTATATATTAAAGAATATTCAGCCAGCACCGATAGCAGTTAGCTTGAGACAACTGCAGTTAATGAACCAGGAAATTCAAGAATAGCCCCAAATATTTTAAGACAAACCAATATTTTTTGTTGAAAATTTTTAAAGTTTTGCGTATGTTGACCTACCTCTCGAATATGATGCCTTTGAATTTTTTCAAAAACATAAAGAAAAAGAATTCGATACCTAACCTATAATGGTGGTCCGACTGAAAATTTGCTTTATTCTACAAATGGTTATTTCAGATATTTGACAATAATGGTAAACGGTTAAAAAAACGCTTCAAATCCTTTTGCGTTCAAAGAAAAACCCGAATATTAAAATTCTTTTTTTTTTTTGTTATAACTTCTTTTTATTGTATTTTAACAAAAAAAAAAGTTTCTTTGCGTTGTAACACCTCCTGCTCCTACACCAACTAGACTGTGGGTGCATATAGACACGTCCCTTTATCTTATAAATATGCTTGGAAAATGGTTATTTTTTCTCAATAGCCGCGTTTTATTATCACAATGATCCCATCCGGATCGGATCTTGATAGTAAAACAGCTTTAGATCATCATATTTTTTATTATTTTAAGTTGATAGCTGTGTGAAATTCGTTCTTTCAAATGACATTTCAAAAGAGTTGCAGAGTTGCCCTACCAACATTTTTTTCAATGATTAATTTTTGGTTCTATTTTTTTGGGAAAAATGATACTCATGCATTTTGTCAAATATACATTTTTTGCATTTATTCTTATAAATCTCACGATAATATGCTTTGTTTTGTAAAACTTTTTTATGACGTCATGAATTATATAAAAATAATTAAATATGAAGCTTTTCGCTATGTATGTAAAATATATGTATTTCATTTTACACATATAAAAATGTTCATGTGGTAATACTGTTGTTATTAGCCCTGTTCGCACTGTACAATTAGTTGGACAGACTTCGTTTGATGGAAATTGGATGGTCGGATGTATTTTGAGTTCTCACTTATCAAGCTTGTCGTCCAACTTTATGTCACGTACCCTTCCACTCCGTCCAACTTCTAAGTTTTCAAAAATATTTGAAAACCATCCAACAAGTTGGACAAGAGGTCGTCTGAAGGGTTCACACTATCAAGCAGTGGTCGTTCAAGCCAAAGTCTGTCCAACTAATTGTACAGTGTGAACAGGGCTATTGGAAACATTAGAAATGGTACCAACATTTTCAACGGAAAAGCTCCTCTTGAGGGAAATAGAATTAGATTGGTTCGATCTAAAAAGCCGGATCTCGCTTTGTTGTTTCAATACAAGTAAACCAATGATCCGATCTTGATCATCGTGATAGTAAAATACGGCTTAATTTTCAAATACAAAAAAATAGTCAGATGTAGTATATCTGCAATGATAAAACTATATTTCACCTCTTTCGAAGCTATATTAGAGATAAAAGAACAAAAGGGAAAACCATTAGGTACTTCTAATTTTAAAATATTTAAATAATTTTAAAGTAGTATAAATACCACAGTTGAAGAACATTTTCTTCCTCATCAATTCCATATAAAAGAAATCTCAATCCTTCTGATTTTGCTCCTAATGGAGTTCTTGTGTTAGCCTGTGAGTAGGTTGGAATTTTGGAATGAGTTGACTATTGTGGTCTTTTGTGGACGAAAAAAATTTTGGAGGACTTTTGTCGGGACTGTGAAAATGTAATTTTTGAGCATAGAAATAGTGATGACAAGAATGTGTACCATGTATTTTGTTGTTGTAGGAGAGTAGTATAAATACCACAGTTGAAGAACATTTTGTTTTTGAGGATTTTTCGTAGTGTAATATTTAAATTTTCAGGTCGAATTCCGATTTTGTTTTTTTCTGTTAGTGTAGAATCCGATCAGTGATGTGATGGAAATTTGAAGTTGTTTTATTGGTGGCTGACATGATGGCTGGGTGTAACCGATGTATAAATAGAATAGTATTGTGGTCATGTAGGGAAAAAAAAGATCACTTGAATAGTTTTTTGGTCGATTTGCAATATAATTTTACGAGTAATGTTTGTGTACGCTAAAAATGGTAATATCATCTTGCGGTGTTTTTGGTGGTTGACTAAATAGTCAACTTGCCTAGGCTTGCCACTATAATCTTCGAGTAGGTAGATATGTTGCTGGATTGGTTAGGTCCGCTTTTCTTATCTTAAAAATTTTCGTTGTCCAATTGGGGGTTTAGCCTTCTTCGAAAACATGTTTGAACTTGCTTATTCTAACATTGTCTCCAACTCTAAATTTTCCTTGTGGGGCGACTTTTATTCTATTGTATGCTGTAGACAAGAGCTGCTTGGAATTCTCCTTATTCACATCAATTGAACGCATTTTTATAGTTCTATGCATTGAATGATTGTATGTGTTCATCAAGTTATTAAGAATAGATATCCATTTATAGTTTCCATTGAAACTGAAATCCTTCCACATCTTCTCCTTAATAGTGCGATTAAAACGTGGGGCAAGTGAATAAAACGAAAGTGAAGAATTTTTAAATCCCTTTTGAAAAACAAAACCACTCGAAAAAGTTAATAAAAGAAAAAGAACTATTAACGAAAGTGAAATTTGTGAATACGAATGACAATGACAATCAATAACTATTTAAAAATTAAAAATCAAACGAACAGTGAGATAAGTGAAAGAAGGACCCAACAAAAATAAAAATTAAACAACAAGGAAGCAGGAGACAGCAACAGAAAGCAATCTACAAAGTGCATAAAATTACTGAAAGTGAGAAATATTTTAAAATATACATATATTGCATTTATATAAAATATTTTTTACAAACTGAATTAGATAATTAAAAGTAAATTCATATATATAAATTAAACTGGAGGAATTATATATAAATTAAACTGGAAGAATTAGTAAATAAATTTGCCAAAATGCCGACACCTAGTGAAGAAATTATCTCTCGGATTGTTATAGAGACTACATCGTCTTTGAGCGATGAAATTGAGAGTTTGAGAAATCAACTTTCTGTTTTAACTTCTAGTAGTAATGTTTCAGAACATAAACCTGAAACAATTAATGAAAATATAAATTTTGTGGAGTCATTAGATGTTATAAAAGCATTCCCTGAGTTCGCAGGTGATGAAAATTCTTATGTAAGTTGGCGAGAAGCCGCTAATAATTCAATGATTCTCTACACGAGAGGAAGTAGGAAATACTTTGCGGCACTGACAATTTTTAGAAACAAAATTGTTAAAATTGCAAACAATATCCTTACAAACTATGGAACTGTACTGAATTTTGATGCAATTTTGAGTCGTCTCAATTTAGCATATGCAGATAAGCGTCCAATCCATATGATTGAACAAGAGATGAGTGTTTTGAGACAGGGATCTTCATCCTTGGTAGACTATTATAATGAAGTCAACAAAAAGTTGACGTTACTAATCAATAAAACTATAATGACTCATGGACAGGAAAACATAACTTAAGAACTTAATGAAGCTCATAGGAGAAATGCTCTTAGGATCTTCATTAATGGCCTGAACGGCTAAAAAATTAACATTCTATTCTCGTTAAACCCTAGTGATCTACCAAACGCCTTAGCTAAAGCTCAAGAATTAGAGTCAAATAATCAAAGAGCTCAATTTGCACTACAATTCAATAGAAGTAGCAATATTAATAATAGTTCTTCTCACAATAATAAATAATAACAACCATAATAACAATCTTAATAATAACTAAATTTAATCTGAAGTTAGATTTCCGAAGAGATCTGTTTGGGAACCAAATCCAAACCATCGTCAACCCTGACCACAGCCAATGGTATTAGGTAGCTCTAATTCAAGAATACAAAATCAAAGTCAGAATTTTAATGGAAATTGGCGACCACATAATCCTAATTTCAATCATAACAATAACAAAAGAACAAATCCATTTAGAAAGGATTATAACAGAAACTCCTTGTGGAACTGGAGGAGTACGTGCCGACGCACTCTTACAACTACGGTAAGACACGTTGGCCGCGCTTTTCCGGTGCCGTCTCAAGGGAACTTCGTTCGAACGGTATTGCGCCACCATGCAACAGGAATCTGTCGAACGTTGAGATCGATGGATACCTGCAAAGTATGGAGGATGCAATCCGTACTACAATGGACAGGACAATTCCTAAATATAGGCAACATGACTCAACGAACATGTACAGAAACGCGACAATCGACGCACTCTACAAACAAAAAATTAGACTCCTGTCGAGACTCAAACTCTTGCACAGGAGGTTTACTGACCGACACGATTTGGAGATTAGAACTCTGAAGTCACAGATCAAAAATCTCCAACAGTTAATTAATGAAAATTACAGAATATCTATATCTCTTTTCTGGAACAACAAAATTCGGGCTGTACAGTCCAACAACCCGAGTATGTTTCCGGAAATAAATAAAATCTTTAGGAGAAAAGATCGAAATGACCTTCAGAGTATTAAACTCCAAAGGACGACAGAGAACAAAGACTTACTTCTGACATTAGGAATAGATCCAGATGACGCCATTTTGGATGATGACCACTTTATAGTGGAAGATGCTCAAGAGAAGGTAGAGACTGTGGGTGCTGTTTTCGAGCGAGTATATAAGGTGAATGAGTGCGTTCGCCCGAATTACGACCTTGAGAACAGAGCCTTCGTTGGACACTTCTATCTTAGAGACGAGATCTCGCATTGGCGATCCGAGAATCCTGGTTTCACTAAATTCAATGACGACCGACTTGCAAATGCAGTCATCGCCCAGCGAAACGGGGATAACACCCTGTTCGTTTCTAAGATGGACCTCGAGAGCATCTTTCACAAAATAAAGAAAAAGAAGTCAGCAGGAGTCGACGGCATACCCAATGTTGTGCTGCGAAACCTCCCTGCGGAAGCGGTGGACATATACACCACGTTGTTCAACAATGCGCTGAATAATGCATATTATCCAGTGCGTTGGAAGACGGCAGTGGTCCATCCTCTCCTTAAAAAAGGTAAGAATGGTTCCAATACAGCAAATCTCCGGTCAATTAGTCTTCTTCCGAGTATCAGCAAAGTATTCGAGAAAGTTCTCAATAGAGCACTGTCCACATGGGCTGAGGACAAAAATATTAATCCCGAAAATCAGTTCGGTTTTAAGGCGGGTCATGATACCATACATGCCGCGTCTAAACTAGTATCTGATATTCAATGGAACAAAGCTAAAAAGCAGTGTACGGGTGCATGTCTGGTTGACTTGGAGAAGGCTTTCGACACCGTTTGGTTAGACGGTCTTTTCTATAAGTTGATCAGGTATGGCATGAGAAAACCACTGCTATATATTCTGAATGACATGCTTCATGGTAGAACGTTTGTTGTGAAAAGTTGCAATATAACCTCTACCAGAACTTTTAAAATACAGAACGGTCTACAACAGGGGGCGGTGAATTCGCCTATTTTGTTTAGCATTTTCACCGGCGATCTAATTGGTTCCCTTCACCATGCTATAGCGTACGCCGACGACCTAATCGCGTACAGAACAGGTCCAAAGATCGAGGTCATCAGAACACTCTTGCAGCGTGACTTCGATAAGATTCAGCAATATTGCGATGACTGGAAGTTGAAAATCAACTTTCAGAAATCGGAAACAATTGTGTTTAGAACCCCGTTGGCTCGGGCCTCATGGGATACGAGAAAGAACTGGCGAAAGCTGGTGATCGTTGATCTATATGGCCACCCACTGCCAAGCAAAGTAGTAGTCAAATACCTGGGCATCTGGCTAGATCAGTATCTATATTTTAACAAACATATGGATGCAGCTCTGGCCAGGGCTAGAGGAGCTTTTGCTCTGACAAGGCGACTGTTTCACAGCAGTCAACTTGATAGCAGAGTGAAGGTGATTTGCTACATGGCCCTCATAAGGCCAATGATTGTTTATGGGTGCCCTGTATGGTTCAATGTTACAGCGTCTCAAATGGAAAAGATTCGGGTGTTTGAGAGACAGTGTCTGCGTACCTGTCTTGGATTGCACAGAACACCAGAGTCGGAGTACAGAAAATATTATCCTAATGAGGTCCTTTACAACGGGGCTCAAATAAACAGAATCGACAACTTCATGATAAAACTGACTCGGGGTCACACTGCAAGGTCGATGTCTTCGAACAATGGCCTGATATTTGGGGCTTACTACCCCAACTTAGAATATATGGAGAGAACACGTTTCAGTGGATTTGTCCCACCGGAGGCTTTCCTCTATCTTGACATGATAGGTTTGATACAGGACAGATCGGCGGTTCCGTTGATCTACCACGTCTGCCGTAAGTCAGTGGAGCGACGGCTCCTTTATGGCCGGGACGTTGCCGCAGTAGGCGGAGAAGCTGAAGAGCTCCTCCGGTTCAGTAGGGCGGTATCAGATCGCGATCGACGGGACGTTGTGAAAACGTCAGAACAGTTCTGGTGGTTGTCTGAGCAACAGACAGAAAATGATATTGGTAGCGAGTCGCCAATGGCTGGCTTGCACAGGCTTAGTGTGTAAGACTTAGGGTATAGGGGGTAGACATAGTGGCAACCAAAAAAATTATAAAAACCAAAAAAAAAAAAAAATTATAAAATACCGAAAATCAAAAAAAAAAAAAATTGTAAAAAATTAAAGTCAAAAAAAATGTAAAAACACTGTGCGTCCCAAAATCCAAAAAAAAAATAGAAAAAATAAAAATCCCAAAAAAAAATTATAAAACACAAAAAACAAAAAAAAAAAAAAAAATATAAAAATAAGCTACTATGGCTGCTCTAGTTTTAAGTAGTTTTAATTAGTTTTAAGTAGTTTTAATTAGTTGTAAGTAATTTTAAGAAAAACATAAAAAATGATCAATGAAACTAAGTTTTTTAAATTTTCTTAGTTATTAATTAGTTCTAGTTTCAAATAGATATATGGTATCTTTAGGCCGAAAGGCATTAGAAATAAGTTATTGTATAATTTAGAGTACCCGCCTAGGGTCAGTAAGTTAATTTAGTTATTAAATAAGCTAGTTTAAACATTTTTGCTAGCAAATAAGTAGTTTTAAGAAAGAATTAATAAAAATGAATTTAAAACTGAAAAAACTGATAACAGAAACTCGTACGCAGATGAAAGACTACATGGCTCGCAAAATAGTGCCCAACCACCATAAAAAAACCAGAGAGTAAATAATATTAATGGGGAAGTTTTTTTAGACGATCGCCGTGTCAGTTGCCCTTCATCTACAGAAACCAATCAGGTAAGCAATTAAAAATTTTATTTGACACGGGAGCCACGAGTTGCTATTGTAAACCAAATGTTTTACTAGATAGAAGAAAGTTAAAAAATAAATAAATAGCGCATTTCTCACAACCATGCCTTGTGAGGAAATGGAGGGGACCCACAATTTTCTGCCGGTTCCGAACGGCTAATCGAGAAAGCGCTTTTCATGGCAATGAATACTAACGGAGGACTTGCCAATTCCTTGCGAAAGGCGATACCCGTGGAAAAAACATTTTTGCCTCTGTTGGGATTCGAACTCGAACCACTGGAATAACAGGCGGACATGCTATCCTTCACACCACGGGTACCACAATATAGAAGAAAGTTTGCTATAAATAAAAGAATACGTACAGTAAATGGAGACTCAATTATAACTCATTACTATATATCTAGCCTATATTTTTGATAGGGAAGTCGTGTTTTATAAAATTCAAAAGCTCGAAAGTGATTTATTGATAGGTTATAGATTACTAAAAGAAGCTTCCATAAAATTGGACTTTGAAAATAGTGTCTTAATTTATAATAATAAAAGAGAAAAAATAATTTCATCAGAGAACATGAGTAATATAGGATCAGAAAAAAAGTGTAAACGAATTGAATAATACGAAGGAATCAGAGATAGAAAACGATTCTGATATTGAGAGATTAAAAAGTATAGTTGTTAAAAGAATTGAAGAAATACATTCAAATATAGATTTGAACTCATTATTACGAACGGATGTGAAGGCAAATATAAGGACAACTGTCCAAACCCCCATATGGAGTAGACAATATCCCTATCCACTGTCAGATAATGCATTCGTAAACAAAGAAATTAAAAATTTATTAGAGGCAGGAATAATTCGACAGAGTAAAAGTCCGTACAATTCACCGATTTGGGTTGTACCAAAAAAAGGTTTAAATGAAGACGGTAGTCCAAAATTAAGAATGTACATTGATTATAAAAAATTTAATGAAAAGACCATAGCGGATATGTATCCAATACCAGAAAGTAATGTAATATTAGCAAATTTAGGGAAAGCAAAAAGCAAAATATTTTTCTACCATAGATTTAGAATCGGGCTTCCATCAAATACTGATGAAAGAGTCAGATATTGAAAAAACAGTCTTCAGTATAAATAACGGAAAATATGAATTCTTGCGAATGCCATTCGGCTTGAAAAATGCTCCGAGTATTTTCCAAAGAGCAATGGACGATATCCTACGAGATTTTATAGGAAAAATAATTCATGTCTACATGGATGACATTATAATTTATTCTGAAAATTTGAATGAACATTCAAAGCATCTTAATGAAATTATAAATATGTATATTAAAAAAAGCCAATATGAAGATTTCTTTGGAGAAATCTAAATTTTATAAGGAAGAAACGGAATTTTTAGGCTACATTGTAGCCCACAATATTATAAGAACTGACCCTAAAAAAATAGAGACCATAGAAAATTTTCCGCAACCAAAAACCTTAAGGCAATTAAGAATTTTCTTAGGGATGACAGGTTATTACCGAAAGTTCGTTAAAAATTATGCTTCAATAACGAAACCTTTAACTAAATACTTAGCCGGAGAAAACGGGAGAATATCAAAAAACTTATCAAAAAAAAACTAACTTAACACTTGACGAAGAAGCTATTTTAGCCTTCAAGATTTTGTAAAGTCATCTAATAAGCCAAATTGAGCTGGTCCAACCAGACTTTGACAAGACATTTGTACTAATATCTGACGCTTCCAATAATGCTATTGCAGGAGTTTTAAGCAAGGAAGGCAAACCTATTACATTTATTTCAAAAACATTAAATAAAACAGAACTAAACTACGCTACTAACGAAAAGGAGCTATACGCAATAGTGTGGTCCTTAAAAAAATTTAAGAAATTACCTTTACGGAGTTTCTGATCTTGAGATCCATACTGATCATCAACCGCTTACGTTTGCAGTATCTGTAAGAAATAAAAAAAAAAAATAGGGTGGCGCTACAGAGCGAGAAGCCCCTGGGCCTAGCGCATTTCTCACAACCATGCCTTGTGAGGGAATGGAGGGGACCTACAATTTTCTGCCGGTTCCGAACGGCTAATCGAAAAAGCGCTTTTCATGGCAATGAATACTAACGGAGGACTTGCCAATTCCTCGCGAAAGGCGATACCCGTGGAAAAAACATTTTTGCCTCTGTTGGGATTCGAACTCGAACCTCTGGAGTAACAGGCGGACATGCTATCCATCACACCACGGGTACCACCTATCTGTAAGAAATCCGAATGTAAAAATGAAACGATGGCACGCATTCATTGAGGAGTTTGCTCCTAAAATAATATACAAGCCAGGTGCTACAAATGTAGTCGCTGATGCGCTATCCAGACAATATTTAAACCACATTTCAGACGAAGATAATTCGAGTACTGCTACACAACAGCGACAATTTAGACATTAAAGAAACCCCCAAACCTTTTAACCAATTCAAACAACAAATCCTTTTAACTCAAGGATTTTTCACTGTACACGAACAGAAACGTATTTTCAATAGAACAAGACATTTAATTGAGAATGACACTCCGGAAAATCTAATTGTTATTCTGAAACAATATTTACAGCCTGGAACTGTTGCAATTCATTGCACACCAGAAGATTTATATAATATCAAACAAATATTAAATTAAACTTTCAATAATAAATTCATATATTCCAAGAATTTTCCTATAGATATAACGAACGAAGAAGGCCAACAAATTATAACACAACAAACGCACGTAAGAGCTCACCGTAGCTATCAAGAAAATTTAAAACAAATTTACACGGCATACTATTGGCCACAAATGACCAAACAATTCAAAGAATTTGTTAGAAGTTGCGAAATTTGTAATCGTAATAAATATGAAAGGCATCCTTTTAAGGCTCCAATTGGAGAGGCTCCAATTGCTAAGAAAGAGGGGGACCAGTTGCACTTAGACATTTTCTTTGCCCAAAAATTAAAATTTTTAACATGTATATGTAGATTCTTATTCAAAATTCTTAGTTATCAAACAAATTGAAGACAGGACAAAATTAGACGAAAAAGTATTAGATTTATTACAAAGCTTTCCAGAAGCCAAACACCACTAGGATGAGGCCACTAATTTTGCCATAGATTTTCGCTTTTGATACCTGGTGGAAGTTTTGTACCCGGAAAAGTTTCCCTATTTTTTTCCCCATAACAAATTCATAAAATTTAAGGGTTAATTCGTAAAGACGCGACGGTTGGAACTTCCCAAGATCAATTAATGAACTACTGAAAATTGGTATAAGAAGGTGCTCCAATAGGTTGAGACCATGGCGAATATTTCCGTGCAGGAATTCGCATGTGCGAATTCTTGTATAAAATATCAAAGAGAGTGTTAAAAATAACCGTTTTAATTAGTTTGAAGCACACATGGGTTCCGGAAAGACTTTGACAGCGACAGAAAGAGCAAAAATAGATGCTTTCATTCAAGGAAATAGGACTTTCAGGCCGTGAAATAGCAAGGAGACTTAACAGGAGCAAGACAGTTGTAAACAATAATGTTGCTGATACACAAAACTATTGCAAAAATCAAGAAGGACGTACGGGAAAAGCCACAGAACCAAGACAAAATCGGTTGATTCTACGACTTGCTTCAAATTCCACTCTACCAGCGACTATGATAAGGGCCAAAAGCGAAGTTTCAGCCAGCATAACAACGGTTTGAAGAATAATATAAAGAAGTGATACTATTCAAAGGAGGAAACTAAAAAAGAAACCTGTTTTGAAGCCAGTACACAAGGAGCATCGTATGGACTTTGCAAGACAGCATGTTGATTGGAGCAGTGAATGGAAACGCGTTGTCTTTTCGGATGAAAAAAAGTTTAACCTTGACGGTCCAGATGGTTACAAATTTTATTTCCATTATATTAGAAAGGATGAGCGTATTTTGACAAGACATCATAGCCGTACATCAGGTGTAATGGTGTGGGGAGCTATTACCTACTATGGCACGAATAGAAGAATTGGAGTTAGAGTTTTTGTCCACAACAATGAACGAAAATAGCTACAAATGTTTGCTGGAACGGTCATTTCCAAAAACTAAAAAAAAATTTGGACCTCTGACTTGGATTTTTCAACTAGATAATGCCCCAATTCACACTAGCAGAGTAGTCAGGAGCTGGATTCAATCAGAAGACGTGGAATTTTTGTCATGGCCGCCATATTCACCGTACTTAAACATAATTGGAAACGTTTGGTCATGGCTATTTCGTAAAGTTTATGAAGGTTGCAGAAAATTTGAAGACAAGGACACCTTAATTGATGCTATTCGTAGTACCCGGGCCCAAATTTCATATGATTATTTAAAAAAACTGTATGATTCTATTATGAGGTTATATCCAAAAATGGCGGACATACTCATTACTAATCTAAAAAAACGTTATTAATAAATATATTAAACCATAGAATGTAAACATTTCACTCATTTTTTAGTTTTTTTCTAAAATTTTGCATGTGGCCTCATCCTAATGGAGCACCTTTTTATACCTATTTTCAGTAGTTCATTAATTGATCTTGGGAAATTCCAACGGTCGTTTCGAATAAACCCTTTAATTTCATGAATTTGTTAAGGGAAAATACGTACCTATTAACGGGTAGTATACTTTTCCGGGTACAAAACTTCCACCAGTTATAAAAAGCGAAAATCGATTGCAAAATTTTAATATGAAACCATGTTATATGGCTATACTCTTATTAATTTTAGAAATTGCAAACTATTTTTAAATAATAATTCTTACGAAAATATAATCATTACCGAAAATTTTGTATTACCTATTTTTAAAGATGCAAAAGTAAAAAAAAATAAATGTGAACAAAGTCTTCCAGAACTCCATTATACAAATATTGAGAATAGAAAAATTCTAGAACAAATCAAAGTCAATAATATTGTATCCAACAGTTTATCTTTCAGTTTTATTGCAACAATAATATTAGCACTGTCAGTATTTTTTCTTTGCTTCTTTTCAAAATCAAAACAATCAATAAATAATATTTTTAACGACGAAATCAATGTCGACGAGATAAATAAAAATATTCAACGTCTCTCAGAAAGAGGGGAGTTAACACGGTCATACATTGACATAAACATAAACACAAAAATGCTAAGTAATCATATTACTCTCAAGTAGAATTCGATCGATTCTACATCACCCTCAATCGCAGCGATTAAAGTCCACGATCAATGTCCACGACCAAAGTCCACGATCAAAGTCCAAAGTCCAAACAACTGTATAAACAAAGATCGAACGATGATCATAAATCCACAGCACCATCACCAACTACCATCACAGATTTGGATGGGATACGACATGTCAACTTTAAGTGTCTTACCCAATGTCCTAATTGGCAGCCATCGCGCGACCGAACAACGAGCGACGGGCGCTGCATCGGACGATTAAAATATCAAACAACAATAACCCTATTGTGTGTCCTTATTAACACAGGAAAGCGATCGCGCGATGGGGTAGCACGGTCGCAAATGTTTGTTTCATGATCGCTCAAGCTTTATCATTAAAGCTTTTCATATTCAAAGTGTATACTCGTGCGACCGACACTACGAAAAGTAGTCCGGTTGCTTCAAATCAACCAATTTGATTTTCGTCGCGTTGCTCTTAGCAATTAGCAAGTGAAAATGGAATTCGAAGACAATTTAGCTAGTGAAATTTATGTGAAATTTAAGTGAGTTTTATTTATGTAGGTATGTGTATTGGTAAAAAATATCTTGTTGGCTTCGCAGCTCTGGGTACAAGTGGTGGAACTTGCCAAATCACAACCGGCTTTCATATATTTTATTTGACGTTTTTCTTTTTTTTATAATTGAGAAAATAGTGTCGCGATGCCAATTACGCAGCCTGGTCGCGCGATCTTATGAGCATCTTGCGATCGACTGTTATTAGGACACTCATTTTTGTAGCACTACCAACAAGCAACGCGACCGACCGAAGTTCATCGTTCAAACGCGCGATGCAACTCCAATTAGGACATAGCCTTAGACTTTAAGTTTTAGTCTTATAATACACTTGTTCAAGAACAGTTCGTTCTCCACGGCTTTAAAACAAGCCACCTAGGATATAAGAAATAATAAAGAATATTTTTTTAAAACGTATCCTGTGGTGTAAGAAATATAATTTGCTTTTACATTCTTCTGAATGCAAATTTTTAATGTTTCTTATCCTTAGAACAAGTGCCAAGGGTACCAACATTGAAAGTAAAATTGAAAGTGAACTTGCTAAGTGAATAAAGCCAAAAAATCGTTTTATTGTTAAGTGAATATAAGTGAATATAGAAAATTCCCAATAAAACACGGCTATTATGGAAAAACATTTAGTGTGTGTGAAAACATTAAAATTTTTAAAGACAAAAAGTGAGTGAAGTGCTGAGTCGTTTTACGAACACTCAGCGCATATATATACAGGGTGTCCCGTAATTTGATTTACATACTTTGGGATATAATTTTTGGTCGTATTCTAAGAAAAAAATTGTTTTACAGTAAAGTCCGTTTCTCAAGTTTGACATCACTTTTTGAGAAATTAAAAAAGGCTAACTTTGGTGTACCCTGACCTGTGTTAAATTCGATATCTCTGTTATTGCTGATGATAACCTTAACCTACAGCGACCGGATGAAGACACGGTACGACACAAACGCGACAACGGCAGGATTCCAAGCAGGAGATCGTGTGTGGCTTTATAATCCTCATCGTCAAAAGGGATTGTCACCGAAACTTCAGCAGAACTGGGAAGGTCCTTATACTGTTGTCACGAGGATTAACGACGTGGTTTACCGCATCCAAAGAGGACTAAGAGGCAAGTTAAAATTAGTTCATTGTGACCGGCTGCATCGATATATTCGGATTTTATTCGGGACGAACAGAAATATACCGGGAGGGGAACTTGTCTAGACATCATGGTTCATAGCAAAACTACTAGAAAGCTCTCGATATTTCACACTTCTGTATAAAGAGGGAGCTGACGCAACCAGATGTCAGTTTTATTTAGAAAGTGATAGTGTGAATATTGGGTAAACGTGATTGAGTTGAGTTCGAATAAAGTGTATATCGAAAGTAGATACTGAATAAAAGTGGTAGAATTAAATTGAAAGGTAGAGTTTTATTTTTGCGAACTAAGCGCACGTTACAATATTATTGCTCAAAATAGTTTCCTTCTGCTCTATTTGCAAACTTTTACTTGATCGAATGTTATTAAAATCTTTAATTAAATTAAAATAATTACGTGCGTACCTATATTTTAAGACTATTCAAACTTTAAAAGACTAGTTCTTAATGTACAGGAAATTATAAATTAATAGACACAAAATACAATACAAATACCCAAAGCCGGCAAAAGCTCTCATGTAAATCCAAAAGACTTAAGACCTGTTTGTCAATCATCCTTCCTCCTTTAAACGCTGGAAAGAATGATTGATATACACTTAAGACAGGAAATTAAATCTAGTCTGATCTCAACAGCACAACATGCCTTTACTAAAGGTAAACCAGTGGAAAATGCACTCCACTCTCTGGTTTGCACCATTGAAAAATCCATGCACTACAAAGAAAACACTCTCGTCACATTCCTATAGACATAGAGGGTGCATTTAACAATGTCAACAATACAGCAATCACTAATGCTCTAGATGGACTGCACATAGAAAAATGCATCAAGAACATGATAACAACAATGATCAGCAGCAGAATCATTAGTTCCGAAATGGGAAACTACAAAACAGGCAGAAAGGCCAATAGAGGAACCCCGCAGGGAGGAGTTCTTCCTTCTCTACTGTGGAACCTGGTCGTTAACAAATTGCTAATCGATCTAGAAGACGAAGGTTTCAAAACCATTGCCAATGCCGATGATGTAGCAATTGCCGCTTCAGGTAAGCACGCACTAACCCTAGCTGGGCTGCTACAAACAGCACTTAACAAGCTTAACAATCGGACTGAATATCAATCCACACAAAACGGAATTGGTTCCTCTTACGAGGAAATACAAAAACCCGGACTTCAGACTCCTGTTAAAGTGTTTTCCGTGTAAAGAATGCGAAACGACCGACTTCATTGAATGTTTTCCAAAGACTCTCTCTTGTCGTGTCATTTAGGTGACCGCAAGCCCAAACATTCGCAGTGGATCATCGTCGGCACGTTAAAAGAGTCAGCACAATTCAACTATTGTATGATTGCACTTTGATTGACCCAAAACAACATCCGTAATATGATATCGAATTGGCAATCAAAGAGTACAACACAATTGAAGTGTGCTGAGTTCAACGCACGACGACTTCCTCTGGAAGGTATAGGAGGAGATACAACATCCCTCCCCACCCGGAGGACGAACTCACGATCAACCGGATGACAATCGACGAGATTAAATTATTTTTATTGAACAATTTCTTACAAATACTTAACAAATATAGTTTTATATTCTAGGAATTACTTTGTTTTTTTATTACATTCTTTTTTATTTTTATTTAGGAACGTTATTATCTTTTTTATTTAAGAACATTTTTATTAACAGCATTATATTTAAAAATAGGTTTAATTTTATTTTTGTTTTTAATTCATTCTAATATATTGTATCATAATTTTTCTTTTATATACAAAAATAACCCTTTTTTTATGTAAGCAATACATTTTTCTGAGGTAATTTCTCTTAGAGAAACAATCGTCCTCCACATGACCCACCCTAGAACACCACTTGCATTTGACTCTAGGCCTTTGACTTATTGTCTGAGTAGCTCGTATTTGTGAGCGGGGACAACTGCTTTGAGCATGCCCATAGTCCTCGCAAGTGCCGCAGTATGGCGTTCTTTTACGAATATTACAATCAACATAGCTGTGATTTTGCTTACCACAGAATCCACAGGTTTTAATGGGATTTGCAGACCTTGTTGACTGTCTATTGCTGGAGTGGGGAGGGTCTTGAAAATCCTGGATGTATTGAGGTGGTGTTTCATTATGTGTGATGTGTGAAGGATGTTGTGCGGGTTTAGATGTGTAGTCTTGTGTCACTTGAGGTAAATTGTGAGGTAGTGTAGTATAATTGTTAAAAAGGTGAGGCATGGACGGCATAGATGGATATGCTTGAGTCAGGCTATTGTAATTTTGTTGGAAAGTACCGGGAATTTGGTACATTGAGCTAATACGATCAAAAGGTAAGTTTGGTGTTGTTCCAACTCCCATATAGCCCATCGAGTTTGGCTGTAGTAGCAAGGAAGTTTTCAAGGCTTCCTCAGAGATTTCGTTGAGATCTTTGCTTTTGCTCCCCAGCATAAACTGTCGAAGAGCTGGATCGACTAGCCCTTTTTTAAAAATTGTCAACACCGTGTTTTCAACTTCTTTTTTGAGGCCTACTGACTCAGTTGCGGAATATCTTGAGTCAATAATCTCAACAGATGTAGCTTTCAGTTTCGCTAGACGTCTAGCGAACGCTTTTAGATCTTCGCCTAACAATTGATGGCATTGTTTTAATTCGTTCATCACATTGTCCAGAGTTTTTGGTACCAAATAACTGTCTTTAAACAGTTTTGCCAAACCCTCTATTGTGTTCACATTGTTTGAACGAATTAACTCAAACGCATCGCCTTGCAATCGGGTTGAGATTAGAGACACTAAGATCCCCTCTTCTTCTGGCTTTACCATTTTCAAAGCCAGATCGCATGCGTTTAAGAATTCATGAACTCTTCGTGAAAGTTCATGATTTCTCTCCCCGTTGAATATGGGGACTAACCTTGAAACTACCTTGCTTATACTCTCAAGTGGCATTTCGCAATTTTTTTCTATTTCTACCTGAGTGATTTTATCTGATTTAATTACTTCTATTATTTCTAACTGTGGTTTGAACTCCTGCGTTGACCAGGTTTCTTTCCAGAGACGATTTTGGTGTAGAAGTATGTTGAGGAGTGAGCAACGGAATAAGGTGTTTTGAACTGTCAGGATAAGGTGATGATTTACCTTTTTCCCTTAGCTCCCTTTGAGTTGTTAAACTTTTGTTTAACTCAATAGTGAGCTGGTCTATTTCCTGGTCAGCTTCTTCTGTTGTTTTCAGAAGTTGTTTTTCAGCTTCCTTACGCTTAAGCTCGCTCTTTTTAAGCTGTTTTCTAAGGTCTTCTGCCTCTTTAGCGTGGTTTTCTACTAGAGCGTGAACGGCTTTGACGTATTCGTTAACGATTTCGTCAGTCGATTCTACTCTAGTTAATTTACCCCACTGAGACGTAAGCTGAGAACTTACCAGTTTGTAAACCTCAGGATTCAAAACTTCCCTTAATTCTGTGAAAAGAAATTCATTCACCGACTTTAATTGTCGTTGATTTTCTTTCTTTTCTTTTTTAAAATACTCTAACTCCTCTATTAGATCGTTAAGTTGGGCTTCACTTTGGGTGCGGGCCATTAACTAACGCCAACCAACAGATCTATTTTTTTTTTTCTTTTTTAAATCAAATAAAATCAAACGACCACCTCAACTTAAGTTACTACGAAAAACAAATGAAAGACACGAAACTTGACTAAGAACTTGACTTGAAAAACTAAACCGAAAAAAAAAAAAAATAATAATAAAATTTATAGGTACACAACTTTGTCACTTACGATCTAGAAAATAAAATATAGGTACATACATTAAAGTATACTCACCTGTATTTCTCCCTTTGTATCTACTTTTAATTGTCACAGCGATGGCAAGCCCAAACATTCGCAGTGGATCATCGTCGGCACGTTAAAAGAGTCAGCACAATTCAACTATTGTATGATTGCACTTTGATTGACCCAAAACAACATCCGTAATATGATATCGAATTGGCAATCAAAGAGTACAACACAATTGAAGTGTGCTGAGTTCAACGCACGACGACTTCCTCTGGAAGGTATAGGAGGAGATACAACACTCCCAACTATTAAGGGGTAGCTCTCACACTATCAAATCAGGCAAAATATCTATTTTTGACAAAAAATTGCCCAGGAAAACTGATGTTTTTAGATTCTGAACAGTAATAAAATTTATTTTCAATAAATCAAACATACATATAAGAATTAGAACAATTTGATAACAATAAAATAAACAAAGTATTTAAAAACAAATTATCAAATCTCAACTTTCAACACCCCCACCAGATTTTTATACTTTTATGCCAATGAGAGTACAACAGTTGTTATGTTTTGTAGCAGGGAGTCCTTTGGTTAGAACATCAGCAGGCATCTCTTCAGTTTTCAAATATACTACTTCTAATTTATTTTCTTCTATGAATGAAATGATGCCTTATATCAATGTGCTTTGAACGTGCGTGATAAACGTTGTTTTTAGATATGTTTATTGCACTCTTGTTATCGCATAGCAATATAAGTTCTTGATTCGAATGAATTAGTTCTTGCAATAAAGATTGAAGCCAAAGTGTTTCTTGAGATGTTGAGGCTAAAGCCATATACTCAGCCTCTGTGGTGGAGAGAGCGACAGTAGGTTGTTTCTTTGAATTCCACGAACTAGGTCCTCCTGTCCTTGGTATTTAAAGAGATAACCTGTAGTTAATTTTCTGTCATCTGAGTCACTAGCCCAGTCAGCATCCGAAAATCCTTTTAAACGTCAATGTCTCGAGTGTATTCTAGCTTGTAGTTTATTTTTCCTTTAATATAACGGCAAAGTCGTTTAACCGCTATCCAGTGAGATTTTTAAGGATTATTATTAAATCTTGATAAAGCCCCAACTGCAAAGGATAAATCTGGGCGACTTACTTGTGCTGCATATAAAATACTTCCAATAGCTTCTTGATATGGAACGGTTTTCATGTAGTCAGTTTCGTCTTTGCTTTGTTGATGTGTTTCTTTTACAAGCTTTTGGTTAATATCTAAGGGTGTGGATACCGGATTACAATCCTCCATATTAAATCGCTTGAGAATATTTTTTAAGTATATCCGTTGGCCTATCCATAGCTTTCCCTTTTCTCGATCGCGAGTTATTTGCATACCAAGCACAAATTTAGCTTCTCCAAAATCTTTCATCTCCAATGATTTAGCCAAATTTTCTTTGATAATTCTTTTTTCATCTTTGTTGTTTGTAAAAATCAGTATGTTGTCTACGTAAATAGCGACGAAAGTCTTATCTGTGCTGTTTGTCTTGCAATAAATACACGGATCGGTTTTGGATTGTTTACGTCCAATTTTCTTTAAAGTTTCATCCAATTTCCTATTCCAAACTCTGCTAGCTTGTTTGAGGCCGTACAGTGATTTCATGAGTTTACATACTGTAATGAACACCCAACATTTATACCAATTTCCTAATCGAAAACGTTTAACCGAAAACAAAACTGGCAACACTATAATGGAATGGTATAAATGACAGACATTGCTTGTAAGCCAGTGTGTGTGAGTGTAGAGATGCTTGACAGCAAATGTGGAAAACATGGAGAAGAAACTGGAACGCTCTAGATGAGTGTTGTTCTATATAAATAGGCCGCTGACGCAACGAGCAGTCAGTTTTGATTATAGAGTGATAAAGTTAAGAGTGAAATGTTGTTAACCAGTGATAGTCCAATAGTCGAGTTGAGATCGAATAAAGTATAGATACTGAATAAAAGTGGTAGAAATAAATTGAAAAGTGAAGTTTTATTTTGCGAACTAAGCGCACGTTACAATACTTTATTTTGAACATTATCAAAACCTTCAGGAAGATTCATGTAAATCTCTTCGTTAAGTTCACTTTGCAGGAAAGCAGTCACAACATCCATTTGATTGATATCCAAATCATATCGTACAGCCAAACTTAAAAGTACCCTTATGGACGTGTACCCTACGACGGGAGAAAATGCTTCTTGATAATCGATCCCTTGACGTTGCGAATACTCCTTTACGGCCAATCAAGCTTTATATTTTTTTTTATTACCACTTGCATCTTTTTTCGTCTTGAATGTCCATTTGGAATTTATGGCTTTCTTTCCTTTTGGTAATGAAACTATTTCCCAAGTGTCATTTTTCAAAAGAGCTGTATATTCATCGTTCATTGCTTTTTTCCAGTCAGACATGTGTTCGCTCTTCATTACCTCAGCGACTGTCTTTGGATCTTCATTGTCGTTAGCCATGTACGATAGGTAACCGTATCTTTCAGGTGGATTTCTTATTCTGGTAGATCGTCTTATTCCTCTGTCAGATATGATTCCTTCTGAAGATTCTTCAACAATGAAATCATCTTGGGCATCCAAAAAACTGTTTTCACTTGCCGTTTCGTCACTTATTTCGATTGGTATTTTATTGTTTGAATCCACTGATGAAATTTCATCTTCATTCCCCACTGAATCATATCCTTTAAAAATATCACAATAAGATGTATCGTTTGTCTCACCATCCTTTGGAAAAATTTGCTCATGGAAAACTGCATCTCGACTTATTACGACTTCTTTTTTCTTTACATCATAGAAGCGATATGATTTTGAGTGTGTGCAGTATCCGACAAAAATTACTTCTTTTCCCTTGGCATCGAGTTTCTTCCGCTTTTCTTCTGGAATGTGAATAATTGCTTGACAACCGAATACCTTAAGATGCAGCAGATTCACTCTTCTTCCACTCCAGATTTCTTCAGGTGTTAATTCTTTTGTACCTTTGCAAGGTGTTCTGTTTGTTAAATAAACGGCCGTATTTGCAGCTTCGGCCCAAAATCGTTTGTGTAAACCAGACTCGATGAGAAGACAACGTGCTTTTTCGATTATGGTTCTATTCATTCTCTCTGCCAACCCGTTTTGTTGTGGAGAATATGAAACTGTTGTTTGATGTTGAATGCTTGCATTTGCTAGAATCTTCTTCATCTTAAAATTGCAATATTCCTTTCCATTGTCACTTCTAATGGCTTTTATTTTGTCACCAGTCTGATTTTCTACCAAATTTTTGAACTCAAGGAACTTTTCCGCTACCTCATTCTTGCTTTTAATGAACGCAAAGACTTTTCTTGAAAAATCATCAGTGAATAGAAGCATGTACTTTGAACCTCCAATTGATTTTTGTTCAATCGGACCACAAAGATCTGTATCAGTGGCGGATCCAGGATTTGGGCAAGGGGGGGATCTATTACTCAAAATTTTATTTATATACAGGGTGTTCCATACGAGTGTGATTCTTGGTCATATTCTAAGGAAAAAATAGCTTTACAGTAAGGCTCATTTCTCAAATTTGACATCACTTTATGACAATTTAAGAAAGGCTAACTTTGGTGTACCCTGGTGTTAAATTCGATATCTCTGTCAATACTGATGATAAAGACCTTATCTTAAACTTAATTAGAAATAACAACCCTTAAGACTGTATTTAAGTTGAGCTTCCATAGGTTTAGGGTTGCCAGATTTTCAATTTTAAGTGGTGTTCAAATTTTCTTCCCAAAACAAAGTTTTGACTTTGAGGTAATTTTTTTTGCAGAAAATGCCTGTTAAACATAGAGTTTCTTTATTTTTTACAGATGAACAAAACAATAATAAAGAAAAAACTTAGCATTAAGTTTGCTCAAAAACCCATACATTTTATGATACTTGAAAAAATACAAAATGGGTAAAATTTAAAAAAAATAAAAAAATTTTTTGCTTTGAGCCTTGTTTGAATAAAACAATAATATGGGCACTTTTAGTAGTTTTTTTTATGTATTTCATACAAATACAATTATTACAATGAAAATCTGGCAACCCTAAGCCTATGGAAGCTCAACTTAAATACAGTCTTAAAGGTTGTTATTTTTACAAAAAACAAAACTAAGATTAGGTCTCTTTCACCAGTATTGACAGAGATATCGAATTAAACACAGGTCAGGGTACAAAAAATTTAGCTTTTTTTAAGTTGTCAAAAATTGATGTCAAAGTTGAGAAATGAGCATTACTGTAGAACAATTTTTTTTTTTCTTAGAATATGACCAAGAATCACACCCCAAAGGATAATACTCGAAGTACGGAACACCCTGCATATATAGGTATATAAATATCATTACATTGCATCTTTTGACAGTGATTTCGACGGTTTGATTCCAAATCGCCTGTCACATTATGGAATCAGTTAATTCGATTGTTTTGCCTTTGAGTCGGGAGTTGCAATCTAAAAACCAAGATCTGGGTGAGGCTACTAAGCTAGCAAATGACGCTTTGAATGAAATTACTTACAAACGCGAGAACGCAGATTCTACTTTATACGTTATTTATGAACATGTTGCTAGAATTCGTTCTGAATACGAAATCACAATGAAATTGCCACGCCACCGCGCCGGCCGTTCCAATCAACAAAAAAATCGTTGCAACGTTCAAGCACAAAGTATTGAAGACTACTACAGAATTTCTTTCTACATTCCGTTTCTTGATACGTTCATTTCTCAACTCAAAAGTCGATTCTCGAAACACATATCCATTTTCCAAAGTTTCGGGCAACTGTTTCTTAAATAAGAATTTAACGAAAAGAAATGCGCTGACCTCTACACATTTTACGAAGATATATCGGATTGTTCGAAAGAAAATTTTCTGTCAGAAGTCAAGATGTGGAGACAACGAATCAACGGTCAGAACATCCAAAATGCGCTTGATGCTTTACTGGTTAGTATCTTTCGATCAAAAATTTACATGTAAAAAAGTTTATGTGTGACGCGATCCGAGAAAAGGCACCTTCTCTGAAAGGCGCTGATGTACCATTCAAACTCATGTAAAAAATCGTTTCTCTGAATTTATATTTTGTGAAATAATAGCGATGTTACAATTTCTGATTGCGCTTGATGAATATTCAGCAAAAGAACTTGTGTAATCAATCATGATCCAACAATCGATTTTTTGCCTAGTATGTCTGTCCCTTTTATCGGATCGAGTCACATATGCAAACATCAATCTGACGATATTTTTCAGGTTATCAATAGCAAGTCGTTCAAGAATGTCCATTATATTTTTCGAGTTTTGGAAGTACTACCTGTAACTACAGTAACTCCAGAACGATCATTTTCGAAATTGAGGAGGATCAAAACTTACCTGAGAAATACGATGGGACAGGAAAGACTAAATGGTCTTTCTTCTTTAAATATCCATACCCATATTGAACTTACCAAGAACCAAATACTAGTAGAATTTTTCAAGAAACCTCGAAAATTTTCTAGTGTTTGAGGTAGCCTGCTCTTCAGTTTTTTATGAAATGTAATGATAATCAATAAAGTTTTTGAATTTTTAAAATAATAATATTACTTCTTCCTTACTTTTTTGTCTTGCTCATGCTATATATTTCCGTCAGGTAACGAAATTTGAGAATTAGGAGCCGATAAATAACATCAACTTTTGGATGAGCCCAACTCTCCTCACAAGACCAGAATCTTGAAAATTTTTCTGAAGAGAGTCTCAAATATAAATGGATGTTTCAACAAGCAATACACGATTTTGCGTTTAAGAGCTTCGTTGCATCCTTCTCCTACTCACTACCATCAGAAACAGCCGTCCAAAGTCCTTTCATTTGGAAATAAACTTCAACGGAAAATTTCCAGTCTTCGAAGTTTTCGCTTCCCCGAAGCTTTTCAATACTGAATTTCGTTTCAGACATCTTTTCTCAATACAAATTTCCTTATTATTTTGTATTTAGTTCGTGATAAGGCCCATAACCTGATGTTTTAAGATTCTGAACAGTAATAAAATTTATTTTCAATAAATCAATAAAATAAACAAAGTATTTAAAAACAAAGTGTCAAATCTCAACTTTGAACAAAAACCAATGTAGAGGAAAAAGTACTGTTTACCTCGGCAATAAGACCCGTGGCGTGATAGTTAACATGTCCACCTGCTAATCCAGAGGTTCGAGGTTTGAATCCCTGCAAAGGCAAAAATGTTTTTCAACGGGTATCGCCTTTCGCGAGGAATTGGCAAGTCCTCCGTTAGTAAATTCATTCCCATGAAAAGCGCTTTCTGAATAAACCGTTCGGAACCGGCAGAAAATTGTAGGTCCCCTCCATTCTCTCAGAAGGTATGGTTGTAAGAAATGCGCTAGGCCCAGGGACTCCTCGCTCTGTTGCGCCACCCTATTTATTTATTATTTATTTAATAGGACTGATACTCACATACGGGGTGATTGTCTGGTAGACCGCACTAGACTAGATGATCAACTACAACAAGCTGGCCAAAGTTCAAAGAACGGCTAGTCTGTGTATTAGTGGCGCACTGAGGACAGGACAACCCCATCGGACGCCCTCAATATATACTACTAGATCTCACACCCCTAAATATCTTCAGCAAAGAAGTCGCAGATAGCTCAGCTACTCGACTCAGATCTATATACGACTGGTGTTTGAAAACAATTTCAAAGTAACCATACCTTCAAGAGAAGCTTGGGAAAAAGGGATTCTCTTGGAAAATGAACCAATACACTTATACACCGAAAGTTCAAAAACCAGCGACAGTGAAGGAAGTGGAATCTACTCAGAAACTTTTCTTCCGCCTACCCGATCACTGTAGTGTGTTCCAAGCGCAAATTCTGGCGATTAAGGAGGTGCTGTCTTGGCTCAAAGAAAACGTCATATCCTCCACGGATATTCGAATCTTCTCGAACAGCCAAGCTGCCCTTAAATCTCTTGCCTCTGTATCTACAAAATCCATCACGGTCCACAATTGTAAAATGTTTCTGAGGGAGATGTCAAATCAGTTTAACATTCGCCTTTCATGGGTGCCGGGGCACAGGGACATACCAGGCAACTGTATGACAGACGAACTACCCAAAAAGTACACTACCACTCAGAATGGAACAATATAGGTTACCTATACCTATTAGGTATACCATAGGCGGATCCACGGGGGGGTTTTCGGGTCCGGACCCCCCCCCCCCTTCCCCCCCCAATCAGGAAAATAAAAGATGTTATATGTAACATTTATCGTCTCCTAATGTTCAAATTTCGTTACGGGACGGAAAAATATAGCATGAGTCAGACAAAAAGTAAAGGAGAAGTAATATTATTATTTTAAAAGTTCAAGAACTTTATTGATTATGAAAATATAATCGACATTCTTGAACGACTTGCTATTGATAAACCTGAAAAATATCGTCAGATTGATGTTTGCATATGTGACTCGATCCGATAAAAGGGACTTACTAGGAAAAAAGTCGGTTGTTGAATCATGATTGATTGCACAAGTTCTTTTACTGAATATTCATGAAGCGCAATCAGAAATTGTAACATCGCTATTATTTCACAAAATATAAATTCAGAGAAACGATTTTTTAGATGGGTTTGAATGGTATCAGCGCCTTTCAGAGTGTGCTGTGTAAGCTTTCACTTTTGCCTTAAAGGTGCCTTTTCTCGGATCGTGTCACATATAAACTTTTTTACATGTAAATTTTTGATCGAAAGATATTAACCAGTAAAGCATCAAGCGCATTTTGGATGTTCTGGCCGTGGATTCGTTGTCTCCACATCTTGACTTCTGACAGAAAACTTTCTTTCGAACAATCCGATATATCTTCGTAAAATGTGTAGAGGTCAGCGCTTTTCTTTTCGTTAAATTATTGTTTAATAAACATTTGCCCGAAACTTTGGAAAACGGATCTGAAAATTCAGAGAACCTACTTTTAGTTGACAAATGAACGTATCAAGAAACGGAACATAGAATGAAATTCTGAAGTAGTCTTCAATACTTTGTGCTTGTACGTTGCAACGATTTTTTTGTTGATTGCAACGGCGTGGCAATTTCATTGTGATTTCGTATTCAGAACAAATTCTAGTAGCATGTTCATAAATAACGTGGAAAGTAGAATCTGCGTTCTCGCGTTTGTAAGTAAGTTCATTCAAAGCGTCATCTGCCAGCTTAGTAGCCTCACCCAGATCTTGGTTTTTAGATTGCAACTCCCGACTCAAAGGCAAAACAATCGAATTAACTGATTCCATAATGTGACAGGCGGTTTTTGGAATTCAACCGTCGAAATCGCAGTCAAAAGATGCAATGCCTTTTGCGAAGTATCTCGATCTTTCCACGATTTGATTTCTTCCAAAGATTCAATAACAGTCGGTTGCAATTCAACGTACGTTCCAACTGCTTCATGAGACTGAGCCCACCTAGTAGGACAAAAAGACTTCAACTTTTGTTTTTTTTCTCACTTTTGTTTGTCATTTTTGAAATTTCTTGGTGTAGAACGTTTTGTCTTTTTGGCCAGTGAAAAAATGCTTCAATCACTCCGATAGTTCCTAACGAATTTTTGATTCCTGACACTTCGCATGCTGCATTGACTGCCAAACTAAAGCTATGTGCAGCGCAATGTACATAAATTGCCAGGGGGGGAAATACGATCTCAGATGAGCCTGTGCACCAATAAATTGGACACTCATTGCCGGAGCTCCGTCGAATCCTTGGCCATATATATATGAGCAATCGACGCCAACATCATGTAAATAATTTCTGATTGAATCTGCTAAACCTCGTATATATGAATAAAAGTTTGAGTAATGGACACCCCCCCCCCCCCTCCCCCCCCCCCCCAATCCAAATCCTGGATCCGCCACTGAGGTATACCTATCGGTACATGTAAACTCCTACTAAGACAAGACGCTTCAAGAATAACAAACACTAGATGGACTGAGAGTAACGACTGCCTTGCAACCAAGAAAGTTTGGCCGTGTGTAGACTCAAAACGCTCAAATAGTTTGTTTGCTTGAACCGCCTGTATGTAGGTTCTACCATAGGTGTTCTAACAGGACACTGTCTAATAGGAAGACACGCCAAAAGACTTGGTGTGTTTTCCAATGACTTCTGCAGAAGCTGCATGGACGAGGAGGAGGAAGAAACCGTTCCACACCTTCTTTGCTCATGCCTTGCACTACTTCATAGCAGGAAAACTCATCTCGGTGAATTCTTCTTCAACGATACTACATAGCGACTTAGCTTACAATTGACCCTAAAAACCTTCATTGAAAGTTTCGCGTTTATTACCGGCTAGTCCCGTAATGGAAGATTATTGAGTGATCAACTCGTTGATCCTACATTGGTTTCTGAGATCAGTTGATGATTTTCTTGCTAGATACCACAGAGGGCCCTTGTGGCCTAAATGTGTCACGCAATGTACGTAGGTATCGCTCATTGGCTGAGAGCCACTTCCACCAAACCTAACCTAACTTCGGCCTCTGGGAAGATTAGTATCTACATTTTAACAAACATGGATGCGGCTATGGCCAGGGCTAAAATTTTCTCCAACAAGGCGACTTTTTCACAGCAGACAATTCAATAGCAGAGTGAAAGTGATTTGCTACATGGCCCTCATAAGGCCGATGATTGTTTATAGGTGTCCTGTGTTGTACAACGCTACAGCGTCTCAAATGAGAAAGATTTGGATGTTTGAGCGACAGTGCCTGCGTACCTGTCTTGGATTACACAGAACACCTGAGCCGGATTACGAAAAAAAAAATATCCTAATGGAGTCCTTTATAAAAAACTCACAAGTGGTCACACTGCAAGAGCGATTACCTCGACCAATGGCCTGATATTTGTGGCTTACTACCCCAATCCTTACTAATATTATAAATGTGAAAGTCACTCTGTCTGTCCGACTTTCTATGTTACCGTCTCCCGTACAATCTACTAAACTGATTGATATGAAATTTTGTACAGAGACAGTCTCGAGCCAGAGGAAGGACATATGCTATATATTTTATCCCTAAATTCCCACGGGAACGGGAACGTACACGGGAACTTAGAAGTTACATCACCGATTTCGAAAATTCTTCCACCATTAGAATGCTACATTATCTCCGAGTAACATAAACATTAATTCATCCCCATATTCTAACGGGAGTCGGAGTCCTTACTAATATAAAAAGTGCGAAAGGAGCTCTGTCTGTTCGTCTTTCTATGTTACCATCTGTCGCCCAAGCTACAGAACCGATTTAAATGAAATTTTATACAGAAATGTAGAACCTGAAGAATGACATTGGCTACATTTCATTCGAATATTCCCACGGGAACCAGTCTTCACTAATATTATAAAAACAAAAGTAGCTCTATCTGTTCGCCTTTCTATGTTACCATCTCCCGCTCAAACTACTAAACTGATTGAAATGAAATTTTGTACAGAGATAGTCTCGAGCCTGAGGAAGGACATAGGCTATATATTTTATCCCAAAATTCCCACGGGAGCGGGAACGCACACGGGAACTTTGACACTATTGCACCGATTTCGAAAATTCTTCCACCGTTAGAATGATACACTATCCAAGAGTAACATAAACTGTAAGTTATCCCATTATTCCTACGGGAACGGTCCCCATATTCTCACGGGAATGTGAGTCTTTACTTATATCATAATTCTGCCTGTCTATTTTTAAACCTATTTAAATGAATTTTGGTACAGAGATATAGTCTTGAGCCTGAAGATGGACATATAGGCTATATATATTATGCCTGTATTCCCACAAGAACGCAAACGTAAACGGGAGCCTAGAAAATACTGAACTGATTTCATGAACTATTTCCCCGTTAGAATGTTACACTATTTCAAAGTAACATTAACTTTAATCTATCCCCATTATCCCATGGGAACGGAAGTACGTACTAAAATTATGAATTATAAAAATTATCAACTCCGTCTGTCTGTTTTTCTTTGTTACCATCTACCGCCCAAACTATTGAACGTATTTGTATGAATTTTGGTGCAGAGATAGTCTTGAGCCTGAAAAAGGACATGGGCTGTATTTATTATCCCAATTTTCCTATGTTTACAGCAACGTAAACGGGAACCTTGAAGCTACTGGACCGATTTCAAAAGTTCTTTCCCCGTGAGGTGATTTCTGTCAAATTGTCGATTACACAGTTGACCTGGGAAGAAATTTCTATCTTGATCTTCAAATAAATATTGGCAATAGGTAATGACTGTGTGAAAAGTCGATTTTGGCGCCGCGCCGACTAATGAGATAGTTAACCATATAAACTAATAAATTATGTTAGACGTATGGGGGGATGTTGTCAAATATCTATCAGAAGCAAGTCACATCATACCCTATAGAGTTTCTCAATTCCTTAGAATTCTCAGGAGTGGCTGCAAGTTGATGTTCGAGTGCCAATAATGAGTAATCTAGAATTGTACACAGCTACAAATTACACATTTGAGATGCGGCATTATAAAAATTTTAATAATGACTGGATCAGCGAAATTAGAAATCTCTTGATTCCCCGTATTTCTTTAATTCCCACTGATTAGTCATTTTAGTTTAAAAGAGTGTATCAAACTCGCAAAACCTTTTTATTTGACAAAAGATGGAAAAAGTAAGAACGTCGTGTGCAAAAATGTACTCAAATAAAATATAACAATAGTTTAAAAAGTAGTTTAAAAAATTAAAAATGCTGCCGAAAGTCACTATTCCACGCGGGCGAAGTCGCGGGCACAGCTAGTATGCAATATATGGAGAAAACGCGCTTCAATGGATTTGTCCCACCTGAAGCTTTCCTCGATTTTGACATGGAAGGCTTGATACAGGACAGAATGGCGGTTCCACCAAAAACTCAAACCAAAAAAAAATTTTTTTTTTTTAAACCCAAAAAAACAAAAAAAGCAAAAGAATATTAAATACAAAAAAAGAATTTCAAAATACAAAAAAAAAAAAACCTTAAAGCTGTTTTAGCTGCGTTTGTTTTAAATAGATTTGAGGAGTTCTAATTAATTTTAAGAAAACACAAAAAAAAATTAATCTTGCAAATCAAGTTTATTTTAAATTTACTTAGTTTCAAAGAGTCTAGTTGTTTATTCATAAGGTAAGGCCGAAAGGCGTTAGTAGCAGGATATTGAATAATTTACATTACCCGCTTGAGGTCAGTAAGTTAATTAAGTATTGGGTTTCTATATTCACTTATAATCACTTAAGCAAAACAAGAAACGCCTTGAACAAAGCATTTGCAGCAAAGCAACGCTTGGAAAAACGTCAGTTTGACAGTTGTTGTATTTGTTTTGGCTGTCCACGATTTCTAGCCACAGAAATTTTAGTGGCAGAAATTCGCAGGGTGGAGAAATTATTTACTCTCTCGAGAGCACTCTCTTTTGTGCACTGCTACGAAAAATCGATGTGCTGGAACGGGATAAATCACATGAGTCACTTGCTAGCTTATGACTTCTGACCACAGAGGAGATACAAGAAGAGGAAAAACCACACACACACCACGGTATCTACCCTCAAAGTGACTTCACAAACACCTCTTTATTTTCAGCTTTCAAAACCAGTTTGAAATCCGAAAATAAAGTGGTGTTAAGGTGGTGGTGACAGGAGAAGCAATGGTTTTCCCTCTTGTTCTTTATTCCTCTAAGCTTTTGACTTATTTAATTCATAAGTCACTTACTAATGTCGATTTCCTTTCACCAATTTGCAGTCGACTGCAGTCGCTACTAAATTCGATTCTTTTCACTTTCATTGGGAAAAAGGGATTCTCTTGGAAAATGAACCAATACACTTATGTATACACCGATGGTTCAAAAACCAGCGACAGTGAAGGAAGTGGAATCTACTCAGAAACTTTTCTTCCGCCTACCCCATCACTGTAGTGTGTTTCAAGCGGAAATTCTGGCGATTAAGGAGGTGCTGTCTTGGCTCCACGGATATTCGAATCTTCTCGAACAGCCAAGCTGCCCTTAAATCTCTTGCCTCTGTCTCTACAAAATCCATCACGGTCCAGAATTGTAAAATGTTTCTGAGGGAGATGTCAAATCAGTTTAACATTCGCCTTTCATGGGTGCCGGGGCACAGGGACATACTAGGCAACTGTATGACAGACGAACTACCCAAAGAGGACACTACCACTCAGAATGGAACAACATAAAGTACCTATACCTATTATGTATACCATAGGCGGAACCACGGGAAAATAAAAGTTGTTATTTGTAACATTTATCGTCTCCTAATGTTCAAATTTCGTTACGGGACGGAAAAATATAGCATGAGTCAGACAAAAAGTAAAGGAGAAGTAATATTATTATTTTAAAACTTCAAGAACTTTATTGATTATGAAAATATAATCGACATTCTTGAACGACTTGCTATTGATAAACCTGAAAAACATCGTCAGATTGATGTTTGCATATGTGACTCGATCCGATAAAAGGGACTTACTAGGAAAAAAATCGGTTGTTGAATCATGATTGATTGCACAAGTTCTTTTGCTGAATATTCATGAAGCGCAATCAGAAATTGTAACATCGCTATTATTTCACAAAATATAAATTCACAGAAACGATTTTTTAAATGGGTTTGAATGGTATCAGCGCCTTTCAGAGCGTGCTGTGTAAGCTTTCACTTTTGCCTTAAAGGTGCCTTTTCTCGGATCGTGTCACATATAAACTTTTTTACATGTAAATTTTTGATCGAAAGATATTAACCAGTAAAGCATCAAGCGCATTTTGGATGTTCTGGCCGCGGATTCGTTGTCTCCACATCTTGACTTCTGACAGAAAACTTTCTTTCGAACAATCCGATATATCTTCGTAAAATGTGTAGAGGTCAGCGCTTTTCTTTTCGTTAAATTATTGTTTAATAAACATTTGCCCGAAACTTTGGAAAACGGATCTGAAAATTCAGAGAACCTACTTTTAGTTGACAAATGAACGTATCAAGAAACGGAAAATAGAATGAAATTCTGAAGTAGTCTTCAATACTTTGTGCTTGTACGTTGCAACGATTTTTTTGTTGATTGCAACGGCGTGGCAATTTCATTGTGATTTCGTATTCAGAACAAATTCTAGTAGCATGTTCATAAATAACGTGGAAAGTAGAATCTGCGTTCTCGCGTTTGTAAGTAAGTTCATTCAAAGTTCATTCATCTGCCAGCTTAGTAGCCTCACCCAGATCTTGGTTTTTAGATTGCAACTCCCGACTCAAAGGCAAAACAATCGAATTAACTGATTCCATAATGTGACAGGCGGTTTTTGGAATTCAACCGTCGAAATCGCTGTCAAAAGATGCAATGCCTTTTGCGAAGTATCTCGATCTTTCCACGATTTGATTTCTTCCAAAGATTCAATAACAGCCGGTTGCAATTCAACGTACGTTCCAACTGCTTCATGAGACTGAGCCCACCTAGTAGGACAAAAAGACTTCAACTTTTGTTTTTTTTCTCACTTTTGTTTGTCATTTTTGAAATTTCTTGGTGTAGAACGTTTTGTCTTTTTGGCCAGTAAAAAAATGCTTCAATCGCTCCGATAGTTCCTAACGCATTTTTGATTTCTGACACTTCGCATGCTGCATTGACTGCCAAACTAAAGCTATGTGCAGCGCAATGTACATAAATTGCCAGGGGGAAATACGATCTCAGATGAGGCTGTGCACCAATAAATTGGACACTCATTGCCAGAGCTCCGTCGAATCCTTGGCCATATATATATGAGCAATCGACGCCAGCATCATGTAAATAATTTCTGATTGAATCTGCTAAACCTCGTATATATAAATAAAAGTTTGAGTAATAAACCCCCCCCCTCCCCCCCCCCCCCCATGCCCAAATCCTTGGTTCCGCCACTGAGGTATACCTATCGGTACATGTAAACTCCTACTAAGACAAGACGCTTCAAGAATAACAAACACTAGATGGACTGAGAGTAACGACTGCCTTGCAACCAAGAAAGTTTGGCCGTGTGTAGACTCAAAACGCTCAAATAGTTTGTTTGCTTGAACCGCCTGTATGTAGGTTCTACCATAGGTGTTCTAACGGGACACTGTCTAATAGGAAGACACGCCAAAAGACTTGGTGTGTTTTCCAATGATTTCTGCAGAAGCTGCATGGACGAGGAGGAGGAAGAAACCGTTCCACACCTTCTTTGCTCACGCCTTGCACTACTTCATAGCAGGAAAACTCATCTCGGTGAATTCTTCTTCAACGATACTACATAGCGACTTAGCTTAAAATTGACCCTAAAAACCTTCATTGAAAGTTTCGCGTTTATTACCGGCTAGTCCCGTAATGGAAGATTATTGAGTGATCAGTGGTTTCTGAGATCAGTTGATGATTTTCTTGCTAGATACCACAGAGGGCCCTTGTGGCCTAAATGTGTCACGCAATGTACGTAGGTATTGCTCATTGGCTGAGAGCCACTTCCACCAAACCTAACCTAACTTCGGCCTCTGGGAAGATTAGTATCTACATTTTAACAAACATGGATGCGGCTATGGCCAGGACTAAAATTTTCTCCAACAAGGCGACTTTTTCACAGCAGACAATTCAATAGCAGAGTGAAAGTGATTTGCTACATGGCCCTCATAAGGCCGATGATTGTTTATAGGTGTCCTGTGTTGTACAACGCTACAGCGTCTCAAATGAGAAAGATTTGGATGTTTGAGCGACAGTGCCTGCGTACCTGTCTTGGATTACACAGAACACCTGAGCCGGATTACGAAAAAAAAAATATCCTAATGGAGTCCTTTATAAAAAACTCACAAGTGGTCACACTGCAAGAGCGATTACCTCGACCAATGGCCTGATATTTGTGGCTTACTACCCCAATCCTTACTAATATTATAAATGTGAAAGTCACTCTGTCTGTCCGACTTTCTATGTTACCGTCTCCCGTACAAACTACTTAACTGATTGATATGAAATTTTGTACAGAGACAGTCTCGAGCCAGAGGAAGGACATAGGCTATATATTTTATCACTAAATTCCCACGGGAACGGGAACGTACACGGGAACTTAGAAGTTACATCACCGATTTCGAAAATTCTTCCACCATTAGAATGCTACATTATCTCGAGTAACAAAAACATTAATTCATCCCCATATTCTAACGGGAGTCGGAGTCCTTACTAATATAAAAAGTGCGAAAGAAGCTCTGTCTGTTCGTCTTTCTATGTTACCATCTGTCGCCAAGCTACAGAACCGATTTAAATGAAATTTTATACAGAAATGTAGAACCTGAAGAATGACATAGGCTACATTTCATTCGAATATTCCCACGGGAACCAGTCTTCACTAATATTATAAAAACAAAAGTAGCTCTATCTGTTCGCCTTTCTATGTTACCATCTGGGAAAGTTAATGTAACTTGATTGTTTCATTACCATAATTAATGTGACCAAAAAAAGCCGACGGAAAAACAGATTTCCACTTCACTTATTACCATCTCCCGCTCAAACTACTAATCTGATTGAAATGAAATTTTATACAGAGATAGTCTCGAGCCTGAGGAAGGACATAGGCTATATATTTTATCCCTAAATTCCCACGGGAGCGGGAACGCACACGGGAACTTTGACACTATTGCACCGATTCCAAAAATTCTTCCACAATTCTACACTATCCATGAGTAGCATAAACTGTAAGTTATCCCATTATTCCTACGGGAACGGTCCCCATATTCTCACGGGAATGTGAGTCTTTACTTATATCATAATTCTGTCTGTCTATTTTTAAACCTATTTAAATGAATTTTGGTAAAGAGATATAGTCTTGAGCCTGAAGATGGACATATAGGCTATATATATATTATGCCTGTATTCCCATAAGAACGCAAACGTAAACGGGAGCCTAGAAAATACTGAACTGATTTCATGAATTATTTCCCCGTTAGAATGTTACACTATTTCAAAGTAACATTAACTTTAATTTATCCCCATTATCCCATGGGAACGGAAGTACGTACTAAAATTATGAATTATAAAAATTATCAACTCCGTCTGTCTGTTTTTCTTTGTTACCATCTACCGCCCAAACTATTGAACGTATTTGTATGAATTTTGGTGCAGAGATAGTCTTGAGCCTGAAAAATGACATGGGCTGTATTTGTTATCCCAACATTCCTACGGGAACGGCAACGTACCTTGAAACTACTTTCGATTTCAAAAGATCGATTTCAAAAGTTCTTTCCCCGTGAGGTGATTTCTGTCAAATTGTCGATTACACAGTTGACCTGGGAAGAAATTTCTATCTTGATCTTCAAATAAATATTGGCAATAGGTAATGACTGTGTGAAAAGTCGATTTTGGCGCCGCGCCGACTAATGAGATAGTTAACCATATAAACTAATAAATTATGTTAGACGTATTGGGGGATGTTGTCAAATATCTATCAGAAGCAAGTCACATCATACTCTATAGAGTTTCTCAATTCCTTAGAATTCTCAGGAGTGGCTGCAAGTTGGTGTTCGATTGCCAATAATGAGTAATCTAGAATTGTACACAGCTACAAATTACACATTTGAGACGCGGCATTATAAAAATTTTAATAATGACTGGAACAGCGAAATTAGAAATCTATTGATTCCCCGTATTTCTTTAATTCCCACTGATTAGTCATTTTAGTTTAAAAGAGTGTATCAAACTCGCAAAACCTTTTTATTTGACAAAAGATGGAAAAAGTAAGAACGTCGTGTGCAAAAATGTACTCAAATAAAATATAACAATAGTTTACTAAAACGCATGAATGTGTCTTATTTGCAAAATAAGTAGCCTAAAAAATTAATTAGTAGCCGAAAATCACTATTCCACGCGGGCGAAGTCGCGGACACAGCTAGTATGCAATATATGGAGAAACGCGCTTCAGTGGATTTGTCCCACCTGAAGCTTTCCTCGATTTTGACATGGAAGGCTTGATACAGGACAGAATGGCGGTTCCACCAAAAACTCAAACCAAAAAAAAATATTTTTTTTTTAAACCCAAAAAAACAAAAACAGCAAAAGAATATTAAATACAAAAAAAGAATTTCAAAATACAAAAAAAAAAAAAAACAAAACCTAAAAGCTGTTTTAGCTGCGTTTGTTTTAAATAGATTTAAGGAGTTCTAATTAATTTTAAGAAAACACACAAAATAATTAATCTTGCAAATCAATTTTTTTTTAAATTTACTTTGTTTTAACGAGTCTAGTTGTTTATTCATAAGGTATTTTAAGGCCGAAAGGCGTTAGTAGCAGGATATTGAATAATTTACATTACCCGCTTGAGGTCAGTAAGTTAATTAAGTATTGGGATTCTATATTCACTTTTAATCACTTAAGCAAAACAAGAAACGCCTTGAACAAAACATTTGCAGCAAAGCAACGATCGGAAAAAACGTCAGTTTGACAGTTGTTGTATTTGTTTTGGCTGTCCACGATTTCTAGCCACAGAAATTTTAGTGGCAGAAATTCGCAGGGTGGAGAAATTATTTACTCTCTCGAGAGCACTTTCTTTTGTGCACTGCTACGAAAAATCGATGTGCTGGAACGGGATAAATCACATGAGTCACTTGCTAGCTTATGACTTCTGACCACAGAGGAGATACAAGAAGAGGAAAAACCACACACACACCACGGCATCTGCCCTCAAACTGACTTCACAAACACCTCTTTATTTTCAGCTTTCAAAACCAGTTTGAAATCCGAAAGTAAAGTGGTGTTAGGGTGGTGGTGACAGGAGAAGCAATGGTTTTCCCTCTTGTTCTTTATTCCTCTAAGCTTTTGACTTATTTAATTCATAAGTCACTTACTAATGTCGATTTCCTTTCACCAATTTGCAGTCGACTGCAGTCGCTACTAAATTCGATTCTTTTCACTTTCTTTCTCTTTTTGGGTATTTAGGAAATTAAAAAAGTAGCGATTTTTTTTATGAATGTGTGTGTGTGCAACTGACTAATGAAGAAAAACAGAACAATTACATTCGTATTGTTAAGCACACAATTTTTATATTTTTTTTATCAAATGTTTTCCAAATTCACAACTGAATTCAAAACAATTCTGCTTCCTTTGATATTTTTCATATTGTAACGTGCGCTTAGTTCGCAAAATAAAACTTCACTTTTCAATTTATTTCTACCACTTTATTTAGTATCTATACTTTATTCGAACTCAACTCGACTATTGGACTATCACTGGTTAACAACATTTCACTCTTAACTTTATCACTCTATAATCAAAACTGACTGCTCGTTGCGTCAGCGGTCCTATTTATATAGAACAACACTCATCTAGAGCGTTCCAGTTTCTTCTCCATGGTTTCCACAGTTGCTGTCAAAAATCTCTACACTCACACACACTGGCTTACAAGCAATGTCTGTCATTTATACCATTCCATTATAGTGTTGCCAGTTTTGTTTTCGGTTAAACGTTTTCGATTAGGAAATTGGTATAAATGTTGGGTGTTCATTACACTGCCCCCTCCTTAAGATTGTTCGTCCCGAATAATTCCATCTGCAGCCTCGCCACTATATCGATGCAGCCGGTCACATTGAACTACTTTTAACTTGCCTCTTAATCCTCTTTGGATGCGGTAAACCACGTCGTTAATCCTCGTGACAACAGTATAAGGACCTTCCCAGTTCTGCTGAAGTTTCGGTGACAATCCCTTTTGACGATGAGGATTATAAAGCCAGACACGATCTGCTGCTTGGAATCCTGCCTTTGTCGCTTTTGTGTCGTACCGTGTCTTCATCCGGTCGCTGTAGGTTTTCATCCGTTCCCTTGTTCCTTTATGGATGTCAGCGAGTCTCTCCTTGAGGTCATCCACATACTCGTTCGTGTCCTGTGGCTCCTCTGTGGGGCATCCAAATTTAAGTTCGCTGGGCAGCCGCATGGTTTTCCCGAACAGGATGTCAGATGGTGTTTGTCCTGTCGAGCTATGTACTGCACTTCTATAGGCCATCAGGAATAGCGGTACGTGCCTATCCCAGTCTCTTTGGTAGTCGCCTACGACCTTAGTGAGGTGTTCTTTCAAGGTCCGGTTGAATTTTTCAACCATCCCATCAGATTGTGGATGGAGCGGTGTGGTTCTGGTCTTCTTGATGCCAAGTAGTCCGCACACTCCTTGGAAGATGTTTGACTCGAAGTTCCTCCCTTGGTCGGAATGGAGTTCCATAGGTACGCCAAACCTACTTACCCAGTTAAACACAATTTGGTCGACCACCGTTTTGGCTTCTTGATTTGGGATGGCATACGCCTCAGGCCATTTGCTAAAATAGTCCATTACAACCAGAATGTACTTGTTTCCAGCGTTGGTCTCTGGAAAAGGCCCAGCCACATCTACTGCAATCCTCTCAAAAGGCGATCCAACGTTGTACTGATGCATCTTACCTTGCATCTTCCTACCAGGTCCTTTGATTGCTTCTCCACGTCGTCTCTGGCATGTAACCAGTAGAACCGATGTCGCACCTTCTCCAGTGTTTTGTTAACTCCCAGGTGACCTCCAGAAGGTCCGTCGTGCATCTCCTGAAGAACTTCACTGACTTTCGATTGCGGTACGATCAGCTGCATCACATATGATTTACCGTCAACGGACTCCCATCTTCGCCTGAGGACACCTTCTTGCACATATAGTGAGTCCCACTGTGCCCAATAGGCTTTGAGAACTGGACTCCGGTCAGAAATGTCTCCCCATTCAGGTTTCTCTTCGTTTTCTTTCCACGCGAGAATGGGTTCGATATCTGGATCCTCCTGTTGAGCGGTCCTCACTTCCTCATTGCTCCATCCGCATATGGAGTCAGCTCTTAGTCGCTGAGCGGTAATATTTTCTTTGTTTTCTTGTCGCCTACAATGCTTGCAATCCTCTTTGCAAGGTCTTCGGGACAATGCGTCGGCGTTTGAGTGCAGCTTTCCTCTGCGGTGTTGAATCTGGTAGTCATAAGTCTGCAGTCTTTCTATCCACCTTGCGACTTGACCTTCTGGATTTTTGAAGTTCAACAGCCAGTTCAGAGCACCATGGTCTGTCCGCAGAAGGAATTTCAGTCCATAGATGTACTTATGGAAGTGCTTTGTTGCCAAGATAAGAGCCAGCAGTTCCCTTCTGGTCACGCAGTAGTTTCTTTCAGGCTTCGAGAGGACCTTACTATAATATGCCACCACTTTCTCTTCGCCATCATGCACTTGGGATAGTACCGCCCCGATTCCAACGTTGCTTGCATCTGCGTCGATGATGAATGTTTTGCCAGGTGTTGGATGTGCCAGCACTGGAGCGTTACAGAGGCGGTATTTGAGTTCCTGAAAAGATTTTTCACACTCACCTGACCATTTGAACTGCTTCCCTTTATCGGTGAGCTGATGCAAACTCTTTGCAACTCCAGCAAAGTTCTTACCGAAACGTCGGTAATATGTGGCAAGACCAAGAAAGCTTCGGAGTTGATGTTTGTCCTGTGGTGTTGGCCAATTTTTGACGGAGTCAACTTTTTCAGGATCAGTCTTCACTCCTTGGGAAGAGATGATGTGTCCCAAATACTTAACTTCGGTTTTGAAAAGTGCACATTTTTCCGGATTCAGTTTAAGGTTAGCCTCTCGAAGTCTCTGAAACACGGCTTTTAGATTCTTGCAATGTTGGTCAAATGTTTTCCAGTAAACAATGACATCGTCCAAGTAGACAAGGCACGCTTTCCACGTCAGTCCTTGAAGAACGCACTCCATCAAACGCTCGAATGTTGCCGGAGCGTTGCATAGCCCAAACGGCATAACTTTAAACTGCCAGAGCCCATTACCTGTAGAAAACGCCGTCTTTTCCCGATCATCAGGGTAGATGTCAACTTGCCAATATCCACTCTTCAAGTCCAGCGTCGAAAACCACTGGGCTCCCTCCATAGCATCCAGGGTATCACTGATTCTCGGCAGGGGATAGCTGTCCTTTTTAGTCACATCATTCAGCCTTCGGTAGTCCACACAAAAACGAGTGCTTCCGTCTTTCTTTTTCACTAGCACCACTGGTGAAGCCCAAGGACTTTTGGAATTTTCAATAAGCCCGTCCTTCTTCATTGCTGTTATCATTTCCTCAACCTCACCTTGTTTGGCCAGTGGAAGGCGTCTTGCTGGTTGACGAATCGGTCTTGTATCTCCTGTGTTGATGCGATGCTGCACCAACTGTGTCCTACCATATTGTCCCTTTTGCGATGCGAAGATGTCAGTGTACTCTTGTAGGAGATTTTCAGCCATCCTTGTTTGTTGGTGATCAAGGTTGGATGAATACAGTATTTTAGCTCTGATGGTTTTGAGCTCCTCCGGAGTTATAGTTTTTCTCGGGGCTTCGTCTGTGATCTTCGTAATTGCTGCAACCGATTCGCAACGTCCAACGACTTCTCCTTTCTTCAACCTTACATCGTACGGTCTGGTGTTTAGTAATCGTACGGGGACCATTTTGTTTTTCGGTGCTACTAGTGTTTTCCCAATGATGACGCTTTGGGAGGAACACTCTGGGTCTGGTTCCACCATTAGGTATCGAAGGCTTCCAAACTCACCTTCCAGTTTTGTCCAAACGAACACTTCAGAAGAAGGAGGCAGAATCAGATCTTCCGTGATGACAGTCCTCAGTGTCGACGTACTTTCGTTCGAATAGGTCATTGGAAGTTCCTTATTTTGGTACTTCAAAACCTGATTACCGATGTCCAAAATAACTCCGTGCTGTTTTATAAAGTCGATTCCAATGATGCACTCGTCACATATATCTGCCACCAGGAATTGATGAGTAAACACTAGATCGGCCAGGCGGTTCTTAGACGGTAGCTATTGGTGTTATGAAGCCACGTCGTCTTTACCTGGTCTCGACGTACTATGGAGGCTGTGGCACCGGTGTCGATGGTAGCCACATGTTTGTTCCCGTTAATAGTAGTTTCCACAGTCAGACTTTTGTTGTCTCGTTTGGTCTGAGAGACCTGGATGGTGGTTCTGGGGCCATCGATACAAGAAACCAGCCTCTGCCTCGGCTGATACGTAACGCTGGTGTTGTTGTTACCTTGTTCTGGGTTGGATCTCTTGCTTCCACAATGTTGACAACCGGCTTTATTTGGTGGTAGTCGGCATTGACGCTGTAAGTGCCCGGTCTTGTTGCAGTTCCAACATCTTGCTAGTCCGCTCCGCTGGTTCTTTTGTATTTCAGCTCTTTGGCACGAGCACTCTTCGACTATGGCTTCTCTAAGTCGATGTACTCCATGAGAAGCTTTTTCTGCTGCTTCAATTGTCAATGCGAATGCTAAAGTTTCGGAAAGAGTACGTGTTCTAGCAGTTCGCACAGACCTCTGAAGATGTATATCGGAAATGGCACGAACGAAGGACTCAACAGCAAGCTGGTTGATGATTTCTTCTCCAGCATCCTGGTATGCCAGGTGAACCAGTCTTTCGACGTCTGCTTGGAGCTGCTGTAGACTTTCACCCCTTTTCTGAACTCTGTTATTGAGTTGGACTCGGAAGACTTCTTTCAAGTGGCTATCTCCAAAGCGTTTATCTATAGCTGCCACGAGAGAACTGAAATCGCCGCTCTTACCAGCTGGAACTGTTTGAAGTAATTCAGCTGCTGGTCCTCTAAGAGCAAGAGTCAGTGCAATGTACTTGTCTTCGTCATCCCAGCCATTTGTTGTCGCGGCTGCCTCAAATTGTCTCTTGTAGACTGGCCAAGAAGACTGTCCATCAAATGTTGGGGGTTTCATCTCCTTTTTCTTTGTAAACTCCCCAGCAGACTCTCGAATTTTTATTTTCCGAATCTGGTCCAATTCCTTGGTCACAACAGAGAACTGTTTATCGCATCGGCTTTCCAAACGATTCTCTACAACAGAAAGCTGTTTTTCCACACCTTCAACGCGTTCGTCTAGGGCACATACATTTTTCTCAATGTTACCCAATTTGCCTTCTAGAATGTTTTTCTGACCTTCCAAAACATTCTGTTGCGCCTCAAGTCTTTCGAGAATATTCTGTTGTTCCACCTTTTGCTCGTTTCGTTGTTCTTCAATCAGCTTCTTTTGTTCGTTTCTTTGTGTTTCAAGTTGTTCGAGAACATTCTGCTGTTCCTTCTTTTGCTCGTTTCGTTGTGCTTCCAGTTGTTCGAGAACATTCTGCTGTTCCTTCTTTTGATCGTTTCGTTGCTCTTCCAGACGTTCGAGAATATTCTGCTGTTGCTTGTTTTGTTCTAATAAAATCTTCATTATACTAGAAAAATCTACACTTTCATTTACTTCATCTTCTTCCACTTCTATTTCAAAAACAAAAGTGTTTACGTCTTCCCCTTGCTGTTCCAAATAGTTACGCAAGCGCAGGACGAGCTCATTTTTCGATCCCGCTCTAGAAAGATTTCGCTTACCTAACTCACTTTTAAGCTCAATGCAGTTGAGCTCTTCTAACAACTTACCCATTTTCACTGTATATAATTATTATTTTTCTTTTTACTCTTTTTTTTTTTTTACACTTTACTAGTCAAATAAGTTTTATTTACACTTCTGAAACCAATGTAACGTGCGCTTAGTTCGCAAAACAAAACTTCACTTTTCAATTTATTTCTACCACTTTATTTAGTATCTATACTTTATTCGAACTCAACTCGACTATTGGACTATCACTGGTTAACAACATTTCACTCTTAACTTTATCACTCTATAATCAAAACTGACTGCTCGTTGCGTCAGCGGTCCTATTTATATAGAACAACACTCATCTAGAGCGTTCCAGTTTCTTCTCCATGGTTTCCACTGTTGCTGTCAAAAATCTCTACACTCACACACACTGGCTTACAAGAAATGCCTGTCATTTTATACCATTCCATTATAGTGCTGCCAGTTGTGTTTTCGGTTAAACGTTTTCCATTAGGAAATTGGTATAAATGTTGGGTGTTCATTACAATGTGCTGATGTTTTTGTTTTTTTCCTCCTAAATGAATTCCTTTGAAAAAAAAAATTGACTGCAGTCGACTGCAAGTAATTTTTTTTTTTTAAGGAATTTGACATAACTTATGACTTAATGAGTTTTTAATTCACAAACTCGCAACCCTGAAATATATACCAGCATCGAAATCAGAATCCTAATTCGATTCGATTACCCGATGATGAAGAAAATGAAACTTTTTGAACACAGCAATTGCGAAAAAAAATTAAAATGACATTTGTTTATTTACCTCGAAGGTAAAAAGTTGAAACGCGGCAAATAAATTGAGAATCGAGAATTAAACTGAGAAAATCAGAAATGGAAAATAAAAGGTATGCATTTATATTCTTCTGAATACAAATTTTTAATGTTTCTTATCCTTAGAACAAGTGCCAAGGGTACCAACATTTAAAGTAAAATTGAAAGTGAACTTGCTAAGTGAAAATAACCAAAAAATCGTTTTATTGTGAAGTGAATATAAGTGAATATAGAAAATTCCCAATAAAACGCGGCTATTATAAGCTAGTTTCACACATTTTTGTTAGCATGTAGGTAGTTAAAAAAGAAGTTAAATAAAAATGAATTGAAAAAAAAGCAGACGAGACCCTTGGTCGTTTCGAAAGAAAAATACTCCGAATGATCTTTGTTGCCGCATGTGAAGACAATTTGTGGAGAATGAGATATTATAACAACGAGATGTAAGAGCTGTACTGCGACGATGGGCATAGTAGAAAAGTACACATCGTGAGACAACTATTGCTGGGACATGTAGGGCGGATGGAAATCAACGATCAGGCTGAACTGGTTTTCGAACGCACGTTGCAGGGAAATAATGATATTGCTAAGCGTTAGTAAGTAGCAGTAGTGACTTCTACAAATAATAATTTTTAATAGTTAATTGTAAGAGTGAAATTGTCTGTGTAATTGTTAGTCTTAAATCTATTCTTTGCTTCTTAAACGAACTTATTTCTGTTCTTTATATATTATGAATAAAATATAATATAATTATATATATGAATAAAATATGTTATATGAAGTAATGATGTCTGAGTGTTGTCTGGTGTGAGACTGAACACTTGCAATAGTAATAATAGCTAGTATTTTCATTAATATCCAACGGTTTCGGATTTTTCACCATACAATGCTTAGACTTCAAATCTTGAACTTTTATACTTTCGCAAACAGAGATTGTAGTGGCTGGTAATAGTTTCCTTTATTTTCAGATCTAATAAAATTCAGAAGAACCGTAAAATTTTTAATTTTTTTTCCTATTTTGTTTTTGCTTTGAGTAATTTCGTTTTACGTTTTATGTCACTTTTAAGAATTGTAAATGTTTCCGTAATGCAATTTCTTCTGAAAAGTGCTTACAAGATGATGAAATACTTTTAATGATCTCTATTTTGTTAGTGATTCTTCATTTAGTGATCTGTTTCAAAAACTACAAGTGTGTTGAATTCTTTTCAAATTATCTTTCACTAAATAATTTGTTATAATATGTACATTATGTAGCTAGATAAGTTTAACAATTTTTTTTGAAAGAAGTCTGTTTGTACCTACCCCCAATATGTAAATATGTAGCAACATCAGGTGCTCTTAAGAACCCAAACGAAACAAAAGGGAAAACTGATTTTCCTTTTTTTCCATCGTGGTTCGGTTGGCGGAAATGAGGAAAAGCAACAAACATGAAAATAATAGTTCTTCCAAAAGCGCCAAATGCTAAACAAGGGCGCTTGCGCAGGGTAGAAGCTTTTTAAAACAAGGTTACTGCATTTGTATATCCAACCAAATCTACAATCGGTGTAAGTTTGTTGATTCAGTTTATTTATGCATATTCTTCAAAGATCTCGTAGTTGACAAAGAAAGCAACAACAAATTCTTTTTATCAATTTATTCCATTTAGGTTGACCAACCCCGGTGTCTGTCAGAACGATGATCTTAATTAAGCCAAACCGCCGACAGTGCGGACATTGTATAAAAGCCGAACTTGTATTTTACAGTAGTAGATATAACTACTATAAAATACAATTGCTCTTGATGCTTTTTCCTACTCCATTCCAATCGTTAGTCGTTACTTTTACCTTCCATTATTCGAACGACTACAGAAAAGTTAACATCATAGTTGTAGCGGCCGCTGCCGTCGGAAAGTTTGTACTTTTTTTGTTCAAGTAGAAGAGCCATTCAATAGTTTTAGAAAAACTATTGAAATAAAAAAAAACTAGCTTTCCTTTTTTTGAGTCGCAGTTTTGTAGTGGCCACCGTATGACAAGCATGGAAGACTATTGGGGTCTCAGTAGAACCACTGGTACATACATATTTATATAGATACTTTTCGTCACATTAAATTTAGCTCTTGTTGAATCGTATTTCAAATCGTTTGTTCTTATTCAGTCCTTGGGAAAAATGGTGTGGATATCTATTATAAAGAGTTGCGGAGTTTATTGTCATTAACCAACAGTGGTTTGAGCATCGATATCTCTAGAAGTTATTTGTTTTCAATGTTGGTTGTGGTCTCACAATAAAAAAAAAAAAATTAATAAGAAGTTGTGAGCAAAAATGGAAAAATAGTTTTCTTCGTTATTTACTCACAAGTAATAAGAACAGTGAAATAAGGCATAAGCATCAGAAGTGAAAAGTATTTTCGATTATTTAATTAAACTCAGCTAAATTACCGTAATTGTTATCCACACTGTTTGAATATTGTCAAGGTTCATTTAAAAAAAAATTAATCCCAGTGCTTTGTTGATTACCCTTGCTATAAACCGCAAGTACGTTTCTTTGAATATATCTTATCGCCTAACTCTTCTCTTTTTATGCGTGTGTGTCAGTTGTCTTAAGAAGATTTATGAAAATGAACAATTTGTTTTGTTTTTCTTCTTTTCGGTGAAAATCAATATTGATGTAGTGAATGGTGCACGTCACCCGTCCAAGCAACAAAACCATTGTGTTTTCAGTGGCAGACAGTAATTATTGCATATCTAAAGAATAAAATAACAATAATCTGCATTTTTGTCCAATATACACAAAGAATAAGGTATTCCTCCTCCAGTTTTCCTTTTAAATAATCATCAGTATAGTATTGCGGAATACAATAAAATATGTTTAAAGGTGATAAAAAGATAAGCTTAATTTGTGTGTAAACCATCATCATTTATATGACATATAAAACGTAAGATGTGAATGTAACTCAATACAGGTATATAAGTAAGTGTGTATTTAAAATGGTAAGAAAGTGTACAAAGTTCTGAAACATCTTGCATACCTATGAAACAAGTGTAAACATTGTCATAAGAACATCAGGAAAAAGGGTAAGTACAAGCAATCTAAAATTTACGCAGCCGTTCTTAAAAACCTTTTTCAAAATTTGCTGAGTATGACCACATCAGCACAGATAAGTCGTCAAGAGCATTGGTTTGAAAAATAAATCTTACCTCTACTTCTTACAGCCTATTCAAACCAACACAATAATGTGGTATCCGTAAAAGTTCCCAAAACCTTGCTCGTTTTCCCATAAATTCTTGTGAAATACATACATACATACATACATAAACGAGATGTTCTTAGTTCGTTCATGATAAGACCAATAGCAAAACGAGCTGTGGTTGTACAGGATAGGAGCTATTTTGACCGATAAAATCGATCCTTCGGAAAAGCTGCTATAGAAAATGTTTTTCTTTCACTTAAAGCACATGGCGTTTAGGTACTTAAGGAGGTTGTCTACCTTCGCTCCTGAATTTCGGTTTTATTATTCAACTAGTATATATTATAAAAACTTAAAAAAAAAAATTCAAAATTCAAAAAATATTTCAGCTACATAGGTTTAAATTTTTCTCGCTTTCTGACATATCCCTAACTTTCAGTTTTAAAATACGGAAGAGTTGTTATATCGATGCATTCTAAGCATCGATTTCCTACACAAATTATCGATTCGTTGGTATCGATGTCGAAGTGTGGTCTAGCAGAATTTTATCGATGTAAATACTAAACAGATATTTCCATTCTCGCTGTTGAACGTGTATTAAACTTGACTTTTACCAGATTGTTCAACGTAGGTGATGTTTAATCACTTAAACTATAGATAACTAATAGATATTTTCGATTCTCGTTGCTAAACCCTTTTTAAACACGAATTATGCCAGATGGCAGAACATGGGTCATATTATACCATTGTATATGAAACATATGGTAGCACCGTGAACACTCCCGATGCTATAGCCACCTACCTGCTCGATTAAAGGACTTCTCTTTTGAATCGGAAAGAAAGTGAAGTGTAGAACCCTACATTGTATTTATAATACCCAAGTGCACCACCAAAATAAATTTTAAGAGAACCGCAAAGTTCGTTAATCGAGCAAGTAGGTGGCTCAAGCATCGCGAGTGTTTATAGTGTTACTATAGGTTCTATATACAATGGGTCATACTGAATCATTTAAATCATATAATTTTTTTAAAGGTGCTTTTATAAACCGATCAATACTTTTACTATAAATTCAAATTGTACGAGTATATTGCGAAAATATTGCCGTTTTTTGTATGGAAATAAAGTCGATTAAAGAATTTTGTGACTAATTTATCAATGAAATCTAACTGCATGCATATTTCATTTCTAAAACTGGAAGGTCAATAACTTTGTCAACTGCAATGCATTTGCAGAATTTTCACTGCAATGGTGATGAGAATCCGCTTCAGTACCTATGTCGAAAAATCGATAAAGTTTTTCATTTTAAACAGCAAATGTTATCACAAACTAGGTTTCATACGATAACACAGAATGGAAATAAAACTGAGCGCATTATACTAAGCTCCTCATTCATCTCCTTATCAGAAGTAGTTAACAAATTGGCAATCGGTTTAGTATTCACTGTACACCGCACTGTCGAGATGTAAACCTGCCAACTTTTGGTCTAAATAGCTGAACATGTTAACGTAGGGAAACTTATATCTTATTAGACAATAAAAACAAATATTTGCGTTCATTAGCTAGTAAACTGCACCTCAAGAAATCTCCAACAATGTGTACTATTCAGTAGAACTTTGAAAACATGAATTTAAAACAAAAATTAAGACCTATTAACTTATTTATTAGTCCAGTCAAATAAGATAAGCCCATAGAGTAGGGTTTCCAGAACATCTCTTTAAAAGAGAACATGTTTTCTTTCTGAACTCAGATCTATTTTGCACTCTTTTTTTTCAAAAATTCTTTTTTTGTCCTCTTTTTGTTTTATGTTCTCTATTTAGTTTCTTTTTCTATTTTTCAAAACATAAAATGAACAAGAGATCAAATTGAATTCCATGCGGCAACACTTTTGACAGTTCGACCTTTTCCACACAAGATGTAATTCCAACTCAACTCAACTCATACCCTCAACTATTGCATGTAAACGAGGTATTTACTACTTGACGAAAATAAGATAGAGTAGAGAGAAGACAGACAGAGAAACAGAAAGACGGGACTTTCCCGATTACGCTTGCTCTACTCTAACCACTACCAGACTATGTCCCCTATTATACGATGTCTCACGAGACATGTCTCATTTTTGACGTTCCTTTTAGATTTCCATCCCGTGAGACAATCACTATTACATGTTAAATTTTGAAGGCTCACGTCTCAAATTTGACAATTCTTCATTTCTCTTTCAATCCTTTTCTTGTTGTCACTTTATAAATTTCAAAGTTTTATTTTTCTCTAAATAAAGTAAGTTGCTTGATAAAATTACAAAAATAACAAATTGGTTTTACAACTTTTGATTTGAAAAATAAAAAACAAGACCACAACGAAAATGAAAAAACATTCAGTTGACGCTCATTTGACCAACACAAAAAATTCATTAAAGCAACATAGCAAAAACGAATATGGGAAAAGAGAAACGTCAATATGAGACTGTTAAAAATCGGCACGATACTCATCGGTAATTTTTTTGTGCATCTCATTTCCTCACATCTCCTTTCTTTTTCGCACTCATGTGAGACTGGGCTCGTGAGACATCATGTATTAGGGGACTATCTACTTGTTTTGTTTTTGTTTGTCTGTTCTCTGGTGTGTGGCAGCCGCGGCGGTGGTGTTTCGTTCTTGTCCTCAGTCAAAACAATTCGTAAGATTATTTGTGAAAAATATAATTGAAGTAGCTTTTCAAATCAAATAACTACAATTAAATTAACAGGTGATGAGCAAACGAAAGTGTATATTTAACCAACAGCTTCAAAAGAACTTCAAACAATTCATGGCAAAAGAAAACTACCAAAAACATGAAGCATTTTGCACTATTTGCGAAACGAAAGTTTCCGTAGCCAACAAAGGACGTTATGATTTGGAACAACATTTATCATCAAAAAAACATAAAAGTGCAGTGCAAGCAGGTGAAATGTCCACACAACTTCCTTCATTATTTGTTCCAAGAAATACTAAACTCGATGACAAAGTTGCTGCTGCAGAGGGAACATTAGCTTTTCATGCTCTCAAGCATCATTGCAGTTTCCTGTCAACAGATTGTTCCAGTAAATTGTTCAAGGAATTGTTTAATGATTCCGATGTAGCCAAACGCATTTCATCAGCTCACACAAAAACCAGAGCAATACAAAAACATGTCAAACCACCATTTTGCGGAGAGGGTAATAAATGCTATCGCCGAAACGCCATTCTTGTCAGTGTCAACAGATGGGAGCAATCATGCCAACATACAAAATTTTCCCTTATTGGTGCAATATTTCAACAAAAAAACCGGCATCGAAACTAAACTAATTCATTTAGATCAGGGCTTCTTAAACTATGGGTCGCGACCCCAAATGGGGTCGCGTAGGAAAGTTCTGGGGTCGCGAGAGATTTTCAAGCTAAATATTTAAGGGGAGGTTTCCCATGCCAAATTATGATATACCTATGCTATGCTATATAATGTTTACTTTAGCCTCTGCACAATGCATATGTTTCAAAAAAAATTAATAAGTTTTTTTTTTATATTTCCTTCAACTCGACAAGCAAATATCCAAATATATAAAATACATACATCAAATGCGCTGTCGTGTACCACAACAACAATCAAAGTAATTACAGCTACTTGTATTTTTTTTTTTTTCATAACAGAAGAAGAATGTGTGCATAATGTGTATCCTTTCCTTGCACTTCTCCACACAAATTTGTTTCCGTTTTGTGTATGTGTATGTTTTTGTTGGTTTTTCTACCTACTCATTCATTCATCACCATTCAATAATTTTTTCAAGCGGTCCAATGTGATCATATAACTTTTACTCACTGCCTTATTCACCGAGAGGCCCTTGCAGCAAAAAAAATTAGCACCGGAATTGAACGATATGCGTCAGGATGCTGTTAAGATTATAAATTTTATTAAGAGCCATGCACTTAACAGCCGCTTATTTTCAAATCTATGTAAGGATATGGATTCCAACTACACAACTTTATTATAACATGCAGAAGTAAGATGGTTGTCAAGAGGAGAAAGTTTGAGAAGATTATTGCTATTAAAAGACGAAATCGAAATATTTTTAAGCGGACGAAAATGTGAACTTGCTGCTTTTTTTCAAAATGAATTATGGCTATCCAAGCTGTGTTATTTGTCAGAAATCTTCGCGAAATTAAACGATCTCAACTTGTCTCTTCAAGGAAAAAATTGCGATATGTTTACCTCGAATGATAAAATTGAAAGTTTTATTAAAAGGATCAACATTTGGAAAAGTAGGGTAGAAAAAAATTCGTTCGAAATGTTTTCCAGTGTCGACAATTTTATAATCGAGAAAAGTCATTGCAAAGTTTTAATTGCAACAATTATTGTAGATCACTTAAAAGCGCTAGAAACACAGTTCCGTTCATATTTTATATTAAATATTGATTTCAAAAAGGTAGCTTGGATTCAAAAGCCGTTTTGGATTGGCTTAAGCGAGATTGATCACCTGCCACTTAAAGCTAAAGAGGAATTTGCTGAGCTTTCGAGTGACTCAAACTTAAAACTACAATTTGAAAAAAAGCCCTTGACTGAATTTTGGATCGGAACTAGACCTGAATTTCCTACAATCGCTGATATGGCTTTAAATGTTCTCCTGCCAGTCAACACCACATACTTATGTGAAGTCACTTTCTCGGCTTTAACACATATTAAATCCGAATATCGTTCATAGCTAAAAAATGTTGAAGAGGTCTTACGTCCAGCAGTGTCAAACATTCCACCAAGATTTAATTTTCTATGCTATAAGAAACAGGCACATCCATCTCATTAATTTAATTTAAAATTAATACTTGCCACTCAACGACTGCGTTCGAATATTTTCGAGCGGACTAAGACGATCAGAACTCCCTTTTTTTTTTTTTTTTTTGAATGTTTCTAAATGAATTCTAAAACTATATCTTTTCATACATATGTACATTTAAATTGTTACCTAGTAAATAAATCAACAGAAAATATTTATTTATCTTTCTTTCATATTTATATGGGGTCGCCAGGAAACTCGCAATCATAAATGGGGTCGTGAATGAAAAAAGTTTAAGAAGCCCTGATTTAGATAAATTGTCAAATGAAAATTCAGAGACAATTTCAAATTTTATCGTGGATTCCTTAAGAAAGTTAGATATATGTAGATAAAAAGTGTATTGCATTCAGTGCGGATAATTGCAATACAAATTTTGGTGGCTTGAAGAGAGCAGGAGTAAACAATGTATTTTCTAGACTTAAGGCTGGAATGCAGAGAGGTTTAATTGGCATCGGGTGTCCTGTTCCCATAATATCAAATGCAGCTAAACAAGGCTTCGACACATTTTCAATTGACATTGAAATAACTGTTATCAAAATATATAATTATTTCGCGATATACACAATAAGAGCAGAAAACTTGAAAGAATTTTGTGCTTCGCTTGAAGTTGAATACAAGGATTTGCTTCGGCATTGTACCACTAGATGGCTATCTTTATTTCCCGCTATTAATAGGATCTTGCAAGTATGTACGGCTTTAAAATCATATTTTTTATCCAATGACAATTTTCCTGCTCTTTTGAAAAGGTTTTTTGAATCAAATTTATCTGAAGCATTTTTATATTTTGTGCATTCTCTTGCTTTTTTGTTCACTGAAAAAGCTAAAGAGATGGAAAAAGAAAAAAATTCACTTTTAGAAATTTCAACGATTTTAGATTCCCTGCAAATAAATTTAAGAAATAGATATGATCAGTCTTTTCTGCCTCTGAATACTAAATCTATTCTTAACACCTTATCTAAAAACGGTTTTGAAAGTGAAGTAGAATTCTTCAAGAAAGAATGTTTCATATGTTATAAGAAATGTTTCGAATATATTGAAAAATGGACAGATCAATTTAAAGAATTCCAATGTTTTCATTGGATGCAATTGGAAGAAAAAACAGTATGGACAGATGTAGAAAATCGCTGCCAATATTTAATTTCAAAACATGTTTCAATAGACGATGCTAAACTTTTCGACCAAATTTGCAACCTTTACAACTTTTTAGAGGGTAAGCTACAACCTGAAGATTTTAAGAAAAAAAGTTATGTTGAAAAATGGACAAATTTTGTTCGTTCTTCAAATAATGATGAATTTTATTCAGAAATATTGAAAATTTGTCAATTTTACTTTTGTATACCGGGACAAAATGTTAACGTTGATACAATTTTTTCTATGATGGGTTCTCTTTGGACCAAGGAGAGGAACCGTTTAAAAGTTGGAAGCATTAAATCAAATTTGCTAGTAGCTTATAATCTAAAAGATTAAAACTGTACAGTAACAGTTTTCTAATAAATTTTTAAATGAAAAGAAATTTTTATCGCAGATACGAGGTTCTGTTAAATATGATACATCAGACTAAGAAGAGGTATAATTTTTAAAAGTTTTTATGTTTATTTTTATTTTCGAATGAAATCGTTTGTGTTTTATAGGTTAGCTAAAAAAAAAAAATTTATGTTCCTTAAAATTATACCTATATAAGATTCCAAAAAATTAACTGAAGTACCTAATATATTTATTTGTTTTAGTTACAAGTGTACCTTTATAACATAAACTGACTGTGTTAATAAATCAATAACTTATTTAAGAAACGTTGCTTGAATTTTTTTAATTGTGAATTTGGAAGAAGCGGAGGTAGGTGGGCCATGGATTGGATCGAGGTAAATTGAAAATGCTCTCTTTTTTTTCATTTGCTTTATGGAAACCCTACCATAGAGCTAAGAGCTGGTATGAATGTTCAGAATACTATTATAAATGAATTGTGAAAAGTCCATATCAATCCCCCTTGTGCGAAAAATTTTATTGATTGTGAAATTTTGCAAATATAGGTTTCTTGTGTTTTTCAGCTAAACGGTGAGTTTTACAGCGAAAATAGAAGAAAAATTGTAGATCATCCGATTCTCTACAAAAAATGTCACTACACTTTTTTTCATAAGTATTGCCATTTCCGCGATACAGCGCTTCAAGGAACTGAAAAAATTAATTTGTTCGTAAAAGGCACGTTATACGGCAACATATGAGTCCCTATGTCTTATACATACAAATTATAAAACTCTTAGAATATAAATGAACTTCAAAAACTCCGCCTTCATTTTTAGCCGCATGGCCTTGAGTAACATCTGTGAATCTGTCTTCCATTCAATAGGCAGCGTGACGATGCTCGTACACCAGCTCGGTTTCAGAGGTCTCATACTCAACAAAATACTGTTAGTCGTAAGCATTGGGGGCTTACAACTCGTGGCTTACTTAATTACTAACTTAGGTGGGCATTACAGATCGGGGTGAACCTGGTAATAGTTGATTTATTGACCAATTTTTAGATATATAAGTGAAGTGGAAATCTGTTTTTCCGTCGGCTTTTTTGGTCACATTGAATTTTGTAATGAAACAATGAAGTTACATTAACTTTCCCAACGTTTCGGCAGGGGTTGCTGCCTTCTTCAGGGGAACTTTATTTGAACAAAAAAACAAAAATATGTAAACATTAGTTGTTAACAAAATGACAATAAGTACACTCACTTGTATAAAAAAGAAGAAATAAACAAAAAGGAAAAAAATGATATACATATTAAATCATTGAAAAATTTAACAAGCTACTTCTGATAGTAAAGTTTAGTCTGTACTAACTTAGACAGAGAAATTTAGGACAGGAGTGAACAATAAACGGCCGAAATGTTTTGTGTGTCTTGTTTTCTATTCATGTTGTTGTTGTTGTTGAGAATATGTAATGTTTCTAACGTGTATCTTTTAGAAACATGTTTCTCCGTCTGTAAAATTTTAACGCCATCAAAGTCTGGAGAATGACCGCTCTCAATGCTGTGATAAGACAGAGCCTGGTAGTGAAGTGCCGTAAGCCTTATAACTAAAATAATAATTACAGATCGGGGTGAACCTGGTAGTGAAGTGCCGTAAGCCTTATAACTAGAAATCCAGGGCCAGTCCATGGATTTTCATGAAATTTTCGGAAATGTGTTTTAAATAGCGTATAGAAAAAAGTTAAAAAAAAATTTCACCGCTCTCAATTTTTTAATTATTTTTATAATTAATTATTAACTTTTAGAATTTTCTTTTATTTATATAGGGTCTGGCAGACGGCTCATGAAGCCATGCTTCATTTAATTTTTTATATAACTCTAATGTATATTTCTTTTATGAAAAAATAAAGAACTTAATAATAAATAATAATAATAGTAAATAGGGTCTTTTAGATACCGTTTGCCAGAGGCTCAGGATGAATCGGTTAACATTCCCCCATTGCCATTATCCATGAATGGTACCTGCATCCAGGAAATTTGAACTCGCCAAAAACGCTTCTAAGTGCTAAGGCTTCTTGAGAAGATGCAGGAAGTTCTTCACCCCTTCTGATCTTGCAACAATTTATAAGGCCTTCATCCGAACAAAACTGGAGTATAACTTCCCTATCTGGTCAGGTGCTCCTCAAACATCTTTGCGCCTATTGATAAAGTACAAAATAGAGCGTTAAAATTGATAGGTGATAGTTCAATCGTAAAATCGATTGATTCTCTTGGACATCGTAGAAACGTCAAGTTTCTCTCTCTCTTTTATCGCTTTTTTCACAAACAGTGCTCTAATGAAATAGCCAGCTGCACTCCTCCCCTGAAACAATTTAGCCGCAACACTCGCCTCGCTAGGAATGCTCGTCAGTTCTACCTTGGGGCCAACTTCGGGCTTACAGTCAAGTATAGAGATTCTTATTTTAGTCGCACCACCCGTATGTGGAATGCTTTACCTGGCTCTGTGTTTCTCCTGCATTACGATTCACAATAGTTCAAAAGCAACGTGCATCGGTGTCTCTTTTCAAATCCTTTCCTACTTTCCTAAATGCTCGCACTGTGTTTCATACTATTAAAAGGGTAGTCATAACCCCTTGATATGCGCGTAGTTATTATAAAAAAAGCCTCAAAACTAAAATTTTGAAAAAAGAAAATATTTTTTTATAAAAATATAATTTTTTTTTTTACAAAATTTTGCTCTGTTAAGGGCCATTATTTCTTTCCATATTCAATGCTTTATTAATTTTTATTCAAAAGCAAAAAACCGAACACACAAATTTTTCTTGGCCTTAAAGAAATTAAAAAAAACGATAAATACTTTTTTCCAGTAAACAAAATGTCGTTAATTTTCCGCTGATTGAACTTTTTTCCCAGACGTGAAATGTAAAATGTGTTTTAAATAGCATATAAAAAAAAGTTTAAAACATTTCGTGCGATCTTAATTTTAATATAAATTATAAATAATTGTTAATATTTTGGAGATATCTTTCAATAATATTAATTTTAAGCTAAATTTTAATAAGAAGACCTATTACAAACTTGAACTTTGGTCTCAAAGGACAGCACATATACTGATTTGTGACCCAAATGATGTTTCCCTTCAAACGAATTGATGAAATCGGAGGGATAAAGACCCCCTCCCATGCAATTTTTTTCTTAACTTTAGCTAACCTATCCATCCTGAGCCTTTAGCAAACGGTATCTAAAACACCCTACATAAATAAAAGAAAATTCTAAAAGTTAATAATTAACTATAAAAATAGTTAAAAAATTAAGAAAAAGCCTCGCGATGCTTATTTTTCTGGCTAAGTCCATATCATGGTACAGCTCATAGAACTACAACAGAACATAGAACTGTGGTATCTTCTTCTCCATACATTGTCTGCGCATACCGGACCAAAGATCATTCGGGGAATTTTTCTTTCGAGACGACCAAGGGTTTCCTCATTCGCTTTCGATAAGGTCCATGCTTCCGCGTCGTAAAGAACGACTGAGATAATCAAGGTCTTATACAAGGTTACCTTGGTTTTTCTGGAGGGTATTGTTTCTCAATTGCCTTCTTAGCCCAAAGAAGCAGCGGTTGGCAATAGTTATTCTCAGTTTGATCTCTAAACTGATGATGTTTTCCGTGTATATAGCGGATCCTAGGTAGACGAAGTCCTGTACTACCTCGAAGTTAGGTCTGTCTAGTCTATTGTGACGTTTTGTCTGATTTGTCGGTGTTCTGCGTCGATGTTAGATGACAGCATATACATCGATTTGCCTCATTAAACATCAGTCCCATTTTTGCCGCTTCTGTTTCAATACTCGCAAAAGCACCTATGACATCACGCTTTTTCTTCCCATTACGTCAATATCGTCTGCGTAGGCGAGTAATTGTACAGACCTTAGAAGGATTGTTCCTCTGGTGCTGTCGTTTGAGTTTTGTACAATCTTTTCTAGTATGATGATGAAGAAATCGCATTAAAGTTTGTCGCCTTGCCTAATGTCTTTTCAACATCAAAGGTCTCGGTGAGTTCTCTACCGACCATGACGGAGCAGCGTGAATTCTCCAAGGCCATCCTGCATAGTCGAACGAGTTTTGCATGTATGCCGAAACTAGACATAGCTCTGCACAGCTCGTCTCTATAACTACTGTCATACGCGGCCTTGAAATCGAAAAGGAGGTGGTGAATATCGATATTATGCTGTCGGGTTTTTTCCAAGATCTGCCGTAATGTGAACATTTGGTTTATTGTGGACTTTTCTGGTCTAAAACCACATTGATAAGGACCTATCAAGTTGTTGACGTGGGGTTTCAGACGTTCACATATTACAGCAGACAAGATCTTATAAGCGACGTTAAGGAGGCTTATCCCTCTGTAATTTGCGCAATTGTGAGGGTCCCTTCTTTAGGATCGGGCATACGATACTGAGGTTCCATTCTTTGGGCATGCTTTCTTTCGACCATATCATGCAGATCAGCTGGTGCATGCTCCTTTCCAACTGGTCTCCAGCTGCCTTGAAGAGTTCGGCATCAAGGCCATCTGCACCTGCTGTCTTATTTGATTTAAGTTTGCATATGGCAAGCTTAACTTCCTCTAGGTCGGGAGGACGTCATTCTTGATCATCGTCCAAACTGAATGGAGCAATCTGCCCGACAGCGGAGTTTTTGTCCTCATCGCCGTTAAGCAGTCTGCAGAAGTGATCTTTCCAGATCCTCAGTAGCGACTGTGACTCTACAACTATGTTTGCCTGCTGGTCTTTACAGGCTTGAGTTCTCTGCTTGCCACCCTGGCAGGATCTTTTTACCTTTTGGTTAAACTTCCGAATCTCGTTCCTATCATGGCACCACTCTATTTCCTCAAACAAGCGCTTCTCGTGCTGCTTCCTTTTCTTTTTGAGAATTCGGTGTTCCTCTCTCCTTTTCTCCTTGTAGATCTCGTTATACTGATCGTAAGCAGCCTTCGTTCGTGTTTGCATAAGCATTTGTCGTGCTTTTTGTGTGGCTGCATTTGCCTGCCTGCATTCTTCATCGAACCATGGGTTTCGTTTTGATGGTCAAGTGAACCCAGAACCTCAGAGGTAGCGGCTCTGATGGCTTCTTGGCATTGCTGCCACTGGTATTCAATGCTTAATGCTGGTGGCATGAGATTCAAGGATAATTGAAGTGACACTCGATTGGAAAAGGCATTGGCAATCTCTTGCGATTGTAGCTTTCTGACGTCATATCTCTTCAAAGCGTTAGTTCTTGTTGGTCGGGAACAAGATATCCTTATTCGTACCTTGGCTACAACAAGATAGTGGTCCGAGTCAAAGTTGGCCCCTCGGAAAGTTCGGATATCTAACACACTGGAAGAGTGCCTTGCGTCGATCGATCGCAACATGGTCAATTTGGTTGACGGTTAATTGATCTGAGGATCGCCATGTACCTTTATGAATTTTGAGATGCGGTAAGCGTGTACTTCTTACAACAAGATTAAGCCCCGCAGCCAAATCGATTAGCTTCAGTCCGTTTTCGGAGGTTTTGTCATGGAGGCTATGCTCACCGATTGTATTTCCAAAGATGTCCTCCTTCCCTAGCTTTGCGTTAAAATCGCCAAGAACGATTTTCACGTCGTGTCTAGGGCACTGCTCATATGTTTCTTCGAGGAGCTCGTAGAAACAGTCTTTGGAATTGTCGTCTTTCTCTTCTGTGGGGGCATGGGCGCATATAAGGCTGATGTTGGCGAATACAGTCCTGATGCGGATGGTCATTATACGCTCATTAACAGGATTTTGGCTAATAACCTTATCCTTGAGTCTTCCTCTAATGACAAATCCGCACCCAAACAAGCGTTGTTTCTGTTGTCTGTAGCAGCGCCATAGTAGATGTCACAGTTTTTCATCTTCTTTATGCCCGGTCCATTCCATCGCACTTCTTGGATGGCGGTTATGTCTGCTTTGCAGCAGTCCAGGGCGTCAGCTAATTCTCGACCTGCACGTAGTCCGTTAAGAGATCTTACGTTCCACGTGCTTATCCGGAGGTCATTGTCCTTTTTTCGTTTGCTTGGCTGTATATGATTTTCAAAGTATCGCTGGAGAGTCCTTTTTTCAAATTTGTTGATATATTTTTTTAACAATATTTGTAATCCGATTTCTAGCCAAAAAATTTTTCACTTCAAAGTGTTCCCAAAAGGTGAAAAATTAAAATTAAAAAAAAAAACAGTGTAAACAGTGTAACCTGAATAAAGCAATTATCTAACGAAATAATTTCGGGATTTTGATTTCGGACTATTCACTACTGAGTTATGAAGGGCACAGCAACTGTCCTCTTTTTTGAGACGCTTCACAATAACTGCTGCCATTGCCGTAGTTTTTGATAGTTCTTTATGAAATTTTTACATAACATTTTTGAAATATTATATTTAAAAACAACATTGATTTTAATAAAAAGACACTAAGCCGTGTCGTCCAAAAAAATCATCAATATGTACGTTCTTTTTTTGGAGAGAAGTCAAGGTGGTGTTTATACCTAAGGCTGGGAAATCATCCCACGTAAACCCAAAAGATCTCCGAGCAATAGGTCTATCATCTTTCCTTCTTAAAACTTTAGAACGACTGATTGATATCCACCTGCGTACAGCCATAGATCCAAAATTGTTATCTACAGCACAACACGCTTACTGCAAGGGAAAATCTGTAGAAACGGCCCTACACACCCTGGTACGTACTATAGAATATTCCCTCCATCACAAAGAATTAACTCTGGCCGCCTTCCTCGACATAGAGGGCGCCTTCAACAACGTCAGCAACTCTGCAATTACAAAGGCACTGACGAAGCTCAAAGTAGATGATTCCATAGTGGAGTTGATAAATCAAATGCTAAAAAGCAGGAGAATCAACTCTACTCTAGGAAACTTCTCTGCAAAGAGATCTGTCAGTAGAGGAACACCGCAAGGCGGAGTCCTATCCCCTCTTCTATGGAATATAGTCGTCAATGAACTTCTAGTTGACTTAGAAGCTGAGGGATTCAAAGTGATTGCATATGCATGGTCTCCATTGCGGTGTCCGGCAAACATGCTCACGTCCTTACGGACCTAAATAAACATGTAAAATGGGCGGGAAAATGTGATCTAAGGGTCAACCCTCAGAAAACTGAACTCGTTCTCTTCACCAGGAAATATAAAATTCCTCAACTAATAACTCCATCAATAAATGGAGTCTCACTTGTACTTTCAAACGAAGCCAAATATCTAGGTATAATCCTAGACAAAAAGCTAAATTGGAAAGCCAATATACAGGAAAGAATCAGGAAATCCACCGTGGCCTTATTTTCCTGCAAAACAGGAACAATTTATTCGGATCAATCCCCTGTCACTCCGACTACACCATCCCCCAATTGGTTTTTGATAATAAGTTCCAAGTCTCAATCCCACCGAGAATGACCTGGGACGACGAAGAATTTTTGAGAGATGATTCAATTCATTTCTATACAGATGGTTCAAAAACCGAAGAAGGGGTAGGCTGTGGGGTGTACTCAAACCGACTTAACGTAAGTCTCTCGTTCCGCCTTCCAAACCATTGTAGCGTGTTCCAAGCGGACATTCTGGCGATCAAAGAGGTCCTATCATGGCTAAGAGAAAACGTGATATCCTCAACGAATATCCGGATTTTCTCAGATAGCCAAGCAGCCCTCAAATCACTCGGCGCTGTTTCTACGAACTCAGTAACCGCCCTTAACTGTCGCCTATCTCTTAGGGAGATGGCTGAACAGTTCAATATTCACCTTATTTGGGTGCCGGAGCACAGAGATATCGTGGGTAACTGCAAAGCCGATGAACTCGCCAGAGAAGGAACCGTTCTACCGATCTCAACCAGCAGGTTGAATATTGGTATACCAATCGCTACATGTAAACTTATGCTAAAGCAAGAGGCAATGGATAGGACAAATCATAGGTGGTACAATATCACCACGTGCGTGGCAACAAAACGGATATGGCCAGGTCTAGATCCAAAACGCACAAGACATTTGTTATCAATTGCCAGATTGCAAGTTAGCTCCGTAATCAATGTCATCACCGGACATTGTCTGATAGGAAAACACGCCATAAGACTTGGCGTTCCTTCAAATGACTTCTGCAGAGGTTGCTTAGATGAGGAGGAGGAGGAGAAAATCCCACACCTCCTCTGCTCATGTCCTGCACTCTCTTTTAAAAGAAAGCGGCATCTAGGAAAATATTTTCTTGATGATCCAAGCGATCTGGCACACACATATCCCCTGCATATCCTTCGCTTTATTAAAAGCTCCAAATGGTTTTGTTAAGTGAGGTACTCCCTCGCATAATACCTATGGTATCACAATGGACCTAATATTGGTCTAAGTGTGTCAGTTTGTTTTCCTGACAGCCATTTAAACTTTACCTAACCTAACGTTCTTTTTTTGCGAATTAACCCTTAAGGTAGTCTATTCGGAAAAAAAATTGGAGCAAGTATGAGCACTTTCTTTTTTACACACAATATACAAGATGTTAAACTATTATTACAAACCAAAATCTCTGCTTAGAAACGATTAGAAGCCTACTTTTGTTTTAACTATATATAAAATATACCTTAATTTCTTGAAAATATTTTTCAAACACCATTTATATGTAAACCAAAAAACGTAGAGCCTTAAAATATATTTAGAAAAAAGGAAATCTTTGAAAATAGTAAATTCATATTGGTTTTGAATTTTCACGTTATTAAATTTTATATTATCAAAGCTATACTAAAGCCCTACTTACTTATCAATTGTCTTAAGAGTAAATGAAATGTGACTTTCAATTCGGTTGTATAAAGCAAGCAAGTAAATTAAAAATATAACTGTTTTTGCAAATGATACATTAAAATGTGTGCTAACTCGAAAACAAGTTTTTATTTTCAAGGCTTACAATTTTTTTTTTAAATTTATTCCGACTGCTTCATATGAGCCCGCCCATTGTGTGACGTGGTGTTGAAGAGTCAAACATGGTTGAGGCTATAGCTACTAAAGAGGTAGATGCTGTAAAAATATATTCAATCCAACTTTCAAATCCAAAATAGTACCTAAATGGGACGTCCGTATAAGGTAAGGCTGTAGTGGTGAACAAAATAATAACCACTCGAAAAAACAATGACTCAAAGAAACGCCATCTGTCGCCTCAATACTAAAAGAGAACAATTTCGTATCAACCAGAAACGCAGATATATTGTTCCGAATGTTTAGAATTGATATCTGTCACCCAAGGTATAAAAAGAAGAACATCAAAATGTTCTAGATCTTTTACAGACGCCAAGCACACAAGTCATTTCACTCCAAGCAGTAATAGAGCTAAAATTAAAATAAAGTAAATTTGTATTCAAAGAAAATCAAATGGTTCTTTTTTATTTCATCATCGAGTGCAAATAAAACAAAAAGTAGCATTTGTCAAAACGACGAAACCCACATTGGTGACCCCGACGGAGCTGACGACGCCGACGATGCCTCAATCACTGGGGCTATCTCAATTGCAGTTAACTTCAAATACAGCAACCGCAACATCAACAGTTTTGGCATCTTCAACTCCTTCACAAATTATCCGAACATTATCTTCTTCCGGATAAAACAATATTATCAGTACAACCATTCCGAGCAACAACAACATACAAGCCCAGGCAACTCAAAGTCCAGTAAATTTCGTTCTACCAAAATCTATCGGACAGGGCAAGAGTCCCAGTACTTACTTACTTACTTAAGGTGGCGCTACAGTCTGGGTCGGACTAGGGCCTCAACCAACATGCTTCTTCAGCCAGCTCGGTCCCTAGCTAGCTGCCTCCAGTTTTGCACGCCAAGTTGGTTGAGGTCCTCTCCCGCGACTCAGGTGGCGCACGTAAAACCTGAGTCGCGGTCTTCCTCTACTGCGCCGTCCCTCGGGATTGGATTCGAAGACTTTCCGGGCCGAAGCGTTGGTGTCCATTCGCTCTACATGACCCAGCCGTCTCAGCCGCTGGACCTTGAATCGTTTGAAAAGGTCAGTGTCGCTGTACAGCCCGTACAATTCGTCGTTAAATCTTCTTCTCCACTTTCCATCTATGCAGATGGGACCAAAAATCACCCGAAGAATTTTTCTCTCGAAGCATCCTAAAGCGTTCTCGTCTGCCTTTGACAAGGTCCATGCCTCTGCGCCATACATAAGAACCGGGATGATAAGTGTTTTATACAGGGACACTTTAGTTCCTCGAGAGAGGACTTTACTACTCAATTGCCTTCTTAGTCCGAAGAAACAGCGATTGGCAAGAGTTATTCTTCGTGTGATTTCAGCGCTGGTGTCGTTGTCTGAATTAATAGCAGCGCCTAGGTAGACGAAGTCCTTAAATACTTCAAAGTTATAGCTGTCGATCGTGACGTTCTGTCCAAGACGTCGGTGTTGGGTGTCCTTTCTTGATGACAGCATATACTTGGTCTTGCCCTCATTTACCACTAAACCCATCTTCTTCGCTTCCGTCTCAATGCTCATAAACGCGCCATTGACATCACGCTGCGTTCTTCCAATTATGTCAATATCGTCGGCATATCCGAGCAATTGAACGGAACTTTGAAAGATGGTGCCTCTTGAGTTGACGTGGGAGTTTTGCACTATTCTTTCAAGAACGATGTTGCAGAAGTCGCATGACAGTGCATCGCCTTGCCTAAAACCTTTTTTGACATCGAATGTATCGGTGAGATCTTTTCCGACCCTGATGGAGCAGCGTGTGTTCTCCATCGTAATCCTACGCAATCGGACAAGATTGGTAGGGATGCCAAAACTAGACATGGCTCTATATAGCTCCTCTCTATAGATGCTGTCATATGCGGCCTTAAAATCGATAAAAAGGTGGTAGGTATCGATTTGAAACTCTTGGGTTTTTCCAAGATCTGCCGTAGTGTGAAGATTTGGTCTATGGTGGACTTTCCTGGTCTAAAGCCGCACTGATAAGGACCTATCAGGTTGTTGACGAATGTCTTTAGACGTTTACACAATACGGCAGAGAGGATCTTGTATGCGATATTAAGAAGACTGATACCTCTGTAGTTGGCGCAGTCTGAGGGTCTCCTTTCTTGAGGACCGTGGAAACAATGCTGAGGTTCCATTCATCGGACATGCTTTCTTCCGACCATATTTTGCAAATGAGCTGGTGCATACTCCTGACCAGGTCATTGCTTGCCACTTTAAACAATTCGGCAGTGAGGCCATCAGCTCCAGCAGCTTTGTTGGACTTTAGCTTGGATACTGCTGTCTTCACTTCGTTCAGGTCGGGTTGGCGGAATTGTTGGTATACGTTGCCTAAATCGAATGGTTCTATCTCTCTAACAGCGGAATTGGGTTCATCATCGCCGTTATAGAGCTTGGAGAAGTGGTCTTTCCATATCCTCAGCATTGACTGCGGTTCCACCACGATGTTCCCTTGGTCATCTTTGCAGGCTTCGGCTCGGGGCTTATAGCCCGAGGCTGTTGTTTTTACCTTTTGGTAAAACTTCCGAACCTCGTTCCTGCTGTTGCACCCTTCTATCTCCTCGATCGCGCGTTTCTCATGCTCTCTCTTTTTCCGTCTGAGAAGCCGGTGTTCGTCTCTCCTCTTCTGCTTGTAGAGCTCGTAAGCAGTTCTAGTCTCTTTGTGCAGCGCCGCTTTGTATGCTTCCTGTTTAGCTGCATGTGCTTGCCGGCATTCGTCGTCAAACCAAGGGTTTCGTTGTGGTGGCCATGTGAAGCCCAGCACTTCAGAGGCGGCATCTCTGATGGCTGATTGGCAGTGCTGCCACTGGTTCTCTATACTTGATGCTGGCGGCATAGGACTCCTTAAGAGGTTGTAAGAGTCTCGGAAAAGGACTTGGCGATATCTTGCGATTGTAGCCGTCCAACGTTGAATTGTCTCACAGTATTTCCTTGTGTTGGCTTGGATCGGAATATCCACAGTCGTACCTTGGCTACAACAAGATAGTGGTCCGAGTCAATGTTGGCCCCTCGGAATGTTTGGACATCCTCTAAACTGGAGAAGTGTCGTGCGTCGATCGCAATATGGTCAATCTGGTTGACGGTTGATTGACCAGGAGATTTCCATCTCCCTTTGTGGATATTGAGGTGCTGGAACCGCGTACTAGCTACCAAAATACCTCGCCCCGCAGCGAAATCGATCATCCTGAATCCGTTATCGGAGGTGTTGTCGTGCAGGCTGTATATCCTCCGATTATTCCACCAAAGATATCCTCTCTTCCTAGCTTGGCATTAAAATCTCCTAGAACAATCTTATTGTCATAGCCAGGGCACTGCTCATATGTTTTGTCCAGGAGCTCGTAGAATACGTCTTTGGTGTCTTCATCCTTTTTCTTTGTGGCGGCGTGTGCGCAAATGAGGCTTATGTTGACGAATTTAGCCTTGATGCGGATTGTTGCTATGCGCTCGTTTACATAGTTGAAACTCAAGACTTTTTGCCTGAGTCTAATTCCAACAACAAATCCACATCCAAACAGTCGCTGCTTTTGTTCTCGGTAGCAATCGCCGTAGTAGATATCGCAGTCTTTTAATTTGCGTCTACCTGGTCCATCCCATCGCATTTCTTGGATAGCGGTAATATCTGCTTTGTAGCAGTTTAGGGCTTCCGCTAGTTGTTCGGCTGCACGTGGTCTATTATGGGACCTAACATTCCACGTACAGATCCGAAGTTAGTTGTCTTTTTTCGTTTGCTAGGTTTGTCATCAGTAAATCCGTCCGTATCCGAGGCTTGTTGGTGCTTCGCAACTAGCGATTTTTTTACGTGGCCGAAAAGTCACCCCGACAGCACGACCCCCAACCTCGAAGGCCAGATCCTTGTTTAACTCCAAAGATAGGGAGCCGGATAAACCGTTTTTTATAGGCCTGAGCTCCAAATATGTTGTAGTAGCCCTATAAGGTGTTCACTAAGTAGTTCAACCTGACTGGAACTGTAGACGACACCGTTGATTCCATTCAGGGAATTCATCCGCTGCCGTCTGGATGAAAGAAGATGTGCCTTTGTGGGAACACCTCTCTCCCCTCTCTCGTTTGCTGCCACCAACAACCTTCCACTATTGATGAGCCCCAATCTCCAGTGGAGGTACTAGGCACCCGATGTTCACTACGTGGAGGTGAGAGTAGGAGTTGATAGACAGGGGTGTGTTTTAAGAAAAACCTATGAACGAAAGGGTCCACTTGGGTGCACGTGTCTACCATTTAAACATCGAGTCCCAGTACGTCGGCCAAACACGTCAGCCAGGCACCGCTAGCCAAGTAGAAGCATTCTCAAACCGTTCCATTGGTGCAAAAAGATCGCTTCTCATGATTCTGAGAAGTGACAGCCGCTTCTCGATTTGAGGTGGGAATCGACTCAAGAAGCACTAACACATGTTACTCAAATGTGAAAAAGAAAATATTTTTCAAGGAATATTTTTTAAGAGCCATAGGTGTTTCACTCACACAAAGAAAATTACGTTTAATTGAATAGAAACAATTTTGGGTGTTCCATTGGTTTTTAAAATGAGTGCTTCCCCGAGCGAAACAAATGGAAAGCGACATTAAAATCTCTTATACAGCAGTTTACCAAACATTACTGTATTTAGTCTTAACAATCCAGTAGATGCTCATTCAAAGCTTATAGTGGAAAATCTTGTGATCTGGACATTTCTTTTTTGATCGACCATGGGTACGACCGACGGAGCAAGCAATATGTCTTGTCGATACAATGGTGTTCAGGCAATAATTCGCCAACAATTTGCTTCGCATGCTCTATACGTCCTTGTCAATCCTTGCTTTATCTGTTTCCAGCAAAATACCAGCCATTAGAGATTGCCTGACCACAATTGAAGCAGTTGAAAATTTATTCAATCTCCGCAAAAAAAGACATTGAAAAGGCTGAATCTGCCGCGATGGATCTCAAAATATCAAGCAGTTGAAGATTTTGAGGAGCCATTTCCGTTTGTGTTCGCGACTTTTAACCAAATAAGAACATTGGAAAGGGACGCAAGGAACTTAAAAAACGTTATGGATTTCGAATGTGATTTCGATTTCATTAGCTTAAAGATTATAAGTATGGCTTACCAACTCTCGTTGTCATTAAGTCGTGAGTTTCGAAGATTGAATTTAGACTTGGTCCGAGCTATGGATCTCGCCAAAGACTTAAGGGATCTACTAAAAATTAAACGTGCACAAGATGACTCATTTTCAAAAGTGTTTGAAGATGCAAAAAAAAATTCATAACAATGAAGTGAACGTAAACCAAAAAAAGAATCGTTCGAACCCTTCGGTTCAAAGTACTTGTTACTGTTTTCAATCCTTTTCTCGATTTTTATGTTACGGACCTTGGAGAAAAATTTGCAAACCATAAAAACATACTAAAAGGGTTTTCGGTTCTTTTCAACGATTGTTCGTCAGAAATAGACAAAGCAGCTAAAAAGTTTAATGAAACTGTTGAGTTTTACCAAACATATTTGGCTGACGGGCCTTCTTTTGTTCTTGAAAAAAAAAACTTGGAAGAGGTATTTGATCTGAAGCAGTAATACTTCCTCTAAGAATTCATTGGAAGCGCTCGATAGCTGCCCCGAAGAAAAATATATTAACATACATATTTTATTCAGGATATTAGCCCGTTTCAACATCAACTCCCGAAAGAACATTCTCCTAATTAAAGAGAGTAAAAACAACACAAAGAAGCACGATCAACGAAGTGAGATTCTTAAAAATATGTCTTTTTAATAACCGTTTGATAAGCTTTGGAGGTTTACTTATTTGCAAGATCGTCTGAATGGTTTGGCTGCTCTAGCTATTTATCGCGAAATACTTATAGCAGCAGACGAAGTTATAAGTATTTTATCTAAAAAGGACAGAAATAAAAAGGATTTTATTCTACGACTTATTTTTTAAATTAATATTATTTCACCTATTACATCAATATTTATTCTTGTTCATATTCAAATTAATGCGCATAATATTATATTATCTTTAAAAAATATAATTTCTTATGGCATACATAATGAATTCAATGAAGTCTTATAATTTGTTTTTTTTTTTTTTAAATTATTAAAACTTAAAAAAATTTGCGAACTAGGTCTATCCCCCCATAGCGAAAAGCTATCTACTCCACTGCCCTCACCTGTGTTAAATTCGATATCTCTGTCATATATCTATCTATTTGATAGAGACCTAATCTTAGACTTAATATTTTGTAAAAATAACAACCATTGAGACTGTATTTAAGTTGAGCTCCCATATGCTTAGGATTGCCAGATTTTCAATATTAAGTGGTGTTCAAATTTTCTTCCCGAAACAAAGTTTTGACTTTGAAGTCATTTTTTTTTGAAGAAAATGCCTGGTAAACATAGAGTTTCTTTATTTTTTACAGGTGAACAAAACAATAATAAAAAAAAACTCTTTAATAAATGCACTCAAAAACCCGTATTTTATGATACTTCAAAAAATACAAAATGGGTAAAATTTAGAAAAAATAAAAATAATTTTTAGCTTGAGGTTTGTTTGAATAAAACAATAATATGGGCAATTTTAGTAGTTTTTTATGTATTTTATACAAATACAATTATAACAAGTGCTCAAAATGCCCTCCTTCGTTTTGAATGTATGCCAGAGCCTGTTTTTGAATTTCGTTGTGGGTGTTTGCTGTCGATAACTCTTGTCTTACTTGCAGTCTTGTAATCTTTGAAACTGTATTTAAATTTGACTCCTATTGGCTAAGAGTTACCAGATTTTCAGTTATGATAAAGTTCCTGGTATCTTTGTTGTGCTTTTCTTGAATTTCAATTGCAAAACTCATATAAGAAATAAGCATTTCAAAAAGCTCTCTGATCAAACTGCAATCGTGACTTGTTTTGATAAACTGATGAACAAACCTACTTGTTTTTTTTTTCACTTTTTTTATACCTGTTGAACATTCACACCCCAAATTTAAAGCAAACACCCAAAATGAAATCCAAAAACATGACCTCAAAATAAAAACTTTGTTTCGGGAAGAAAATTTGAACACCACTTAAAATAGAAAATCTGGCAATCCTAAGCCTAAAGGAGCTCAACTTAAATATAGTTTTAAAGCTTATTTTATTCTTCAAAAAGTTAAGCCTAAGACTAGGTCTTTATCATCAGTATTGATTGAGATATTGATTTTAACACAGGTCAGGGTACACCAAAGTTAGCCTTTTTTTAAATTGTCAAAAAGTGATGTTAAAGTTGAGACACGGACTTTACTGTATGAAATTTTTTCTTTCTAAGAATATAACCAAGAATCACACCCCAAAGAATAAAACACGAATTACGGGACACCCTGTATATTATATAAACTTTTGTATGTTTCAAGTCAGTCAACCGCGGGTGAATTTAACGTAGATTTTCGAATTCTTGATTTTTCTTGCTATTGGTGAATTTTTAAACGATGTTCTCTTTTAGTATCGGGGTACGAAATCGACCACGAGTCGATAACGCGTGGTTTTCGTTAAATTAAAAATTTTTTTTCTCAAAATGGTCGATGAACAGGACACAACTGGTGGAATTCCACCACCACCAGTCTCCTCTCCCAAAATTGCTAACGCGATCGCGGTAAAGCTACCAGAATTCTGGAAAAAAAATGCCTGGAATATGGTTCATTCAAATTGAATCGCAATTTTCAACTCGAAATATTTTCGCGGAACGGACAAAATTTCATAACGTGGTACAAGCGTTCCTGAAGACGTGGCCGCAAGCGTTTATGACAATCTCGTGCAAGAATCAATCGCGCCATATACCAATCTCAAGAAAGCCTTGATTGACCAACACTCAATGAGTGAGGGCAAACGCCTAGAAGCTCGTCAGGGGAGGAGATAGAGGACAGTAAACCATCCGAGTTCTATAGAAGGCTTCAAACTTTAGCTGGACAATCAATGATCGGCACAGACAATCTCATTTTAGAAGTTTGGAGGAGACTTCTTCCCCCTTCGTCCAAGCTTCTATAAAAACGAGTTCAGAAACAAACATTTAAATTTTACTCAACGTGGCTGATGAGATATGCGAGGTATACCAACAACAGAGTAGCTTAAACTTTCCGTCATTACCCAACAGCACAATAAGTGAGCTAACAAGTATTAACAACCACCTTTAGAAGGAAATCAGCGAGATTAAGTCGATGCTTTCAAATTTAAACTTCAACCAGCGTTCTTCACAAACTAGCAATAGAAACAATTTTTCACAAGGCAGCCAAAGAGATAGGTCGAACTCTAGGAAAAACAAGCATTTTTGCTGGTTTCACAACAAATACGGGGACAGAGTATTAAAGTGCACCAGCCCTTGCAGTTTAAGAAAAGGGAATTTCCCCAACTAGTTTCCACTGTCATTGCCACGGCGAATGACAGTCATAAATCAAGCAATTAAAGTCGTATTTTTATCAAAGATCCTAGTTCAAATCTTACATTTTAATTCGACTTAGGCTCAGACGTTTCCGCGATACCTCCAAACAAGGTTCAAAACTTGAACAAGTCCATACCCGATCAAACTATTTCAGCAGCAAACGGTTCAAAAATCGATGTTTATAGTACAAAATACCTCAAAACCACGCTGGCTTTTCGGAAAGTATCTAACCACACCTTTATAATAGCTTCCGTCACTAAACCCATTATAGGGGCAGATTTCCTTAGAAACTCAGTTCTCATAATAGACATCAAAAACACCAGACCTATCGATCCTCAAACCAATTCAAACATGAAGCAAACGACTGAAGGCCTTGCGGTGATTACCGTCGGCTTAACGCCATAACGACTCCTGATCAAAATCCCCTACCGCACTTTCATGATTGCAACGCAAACTTACAGGGCTGTACAATCTTTTCGAAGGTCGATCAAACTCGCGCCTACCACAACATCCCTGTGGCAGAAGACGACATTCAAAAGACGGCAATTGCGACAATCTTTGGGCGTTTCGAATTTGTGCGAATGCATTTCGGCGTAAGGAGTGCTACCCAGACATTCCAGCAATTCATGCCGCAAGAAAAAAAATATGTCGTATGGGTATTCCTCGACGATATCTTAATTTCGAGTAAATCCGCGGAGCAACAAACATTTGAGAATTCTTTTAAAACGATTGGAAGAATGCGGTCTGAGAATCAAAGCCTCAAAATGCATCTTTGGCGTCCCACAACTTCAATTATTAGGATTCGATATCTCCAACTCGGGCATTCAACCCTCAAAGAACAGAGTCGAAGCTATTGAAAAATTCCCATAATCAAGTTCAAACCGTAGTGCACAACGTTTCGAAAAAAATCCAACTTCAAACTCAAAGGTAAAATTGGAGTTTGTCAAAATACCGTTCTTAAACTTTTCGCTTCGGTGTGAAACATCATTAAAGCACAGCTGTCCATTCGTTGACAAAACTTTCAGAAAAACCATATTCGAAAAAATTCACTCTTTATCCCATCCAGGATTTCGTGGAACACGAAAGAAAATAATAAAAATGTGTTTTTGGCCGAACATGAACCACCAAATAAACTCACGGACAAAGGCATACTTATCATGCCAAAAATAAAAGGTGCAACGGCATACAAAATCTGAATGCGAACAAATCCCCATTCCGCCTCGTCGATTTCAACATATCCATATGGATATAGTTGGACCTCTTCTTCCGTCAGACGATTACAGGTACATATAAACGATAATAATCTGATTCTCCGGTGGCCAGAAGCCTACCCCATACGTGACATAAACGCGGAAACAATCGCCTCTACTTATGTCCGCGAACACGTATCTGGATTCGGCGTACCTAACATAATCACGACGGACCAAGGTTCACAATTTCAATCTTAGTTGTTCAGCGAACTCTCAAAGTTCTTAGGAACCAATCGGCATACCATCCACGGGCAAACGGAATGGTGGAAAGATTCCATCGTGAATTAAAAACTTCAATTCGCACTTCAAGTGACAAAGTTCACTGGACACATCAACTTTCATTAATATTACTAGGAATTCGCACACCGCTTAAAGATGATCTTAACTTTACACCTCTCAACTCCTTTACTGAGAAAACATTAAGCTACCTCTGGAATTATCACTCAGCTCTTCTGAAAGCACTAGCAAACACACTTTCAATCGTTTTTTTTACTAACATACCAAGCAAGTTGATGGTTTCTGTAATTTTAATTTTATTTACATCATCTTTTTTTATTCGCACATGTATGTACATATGTAAATATGCGTACATTTAAGCAAACTAATCTGTTAGCGTTAAGCTGTAGATAGAATAATTAATTAAAAGGAACTCCGAAACATTACGGCACCATTAATGTCCTTCGCAACAAAATCATTGATGATGTCGCTCTGGAATCTTACAATACACCTCTTAACTGGGACTGCAGTGTGCGTTTTTTAATGATGCACTATGTTGATGAAAATGACATTACCACTATGGAACGTCAGATGTTAACCTTGGTACTAGGTAACCAAACAGTATAACAGTATCTAATATCAAACAGCCAGTGCACAATTAACATTAATAAATTAACAAAATATCCTGCGTGGATATAGGGCCCGAGGCGATGAGGGTCCAAATACAAACGTATCGAGATAAGGCATTAGAGAATTTCATAAGAGGTCTCAAGGGAAATTTGTGGGCTCTCTAAGGAATGAGAGAACCGGTTGATTTTCCACCTGTTTGCTACCTCACATGGTTTTTATAACGTGGATGCACAGGTCATTATCAATTAAACACATCATTGCTTAAGACTGTACTGCAATCAAGGGGCAATAGTTCCCATACAAGAAATCTAAATGTCGACCAATGGTTGCCGAGACCATCCTATCAATCTTCGTTTGAAGACCAGAAAACACACAATTTTCTTTTCAGTTTGAACTCAGAAGACCCCGAAAGGTTCGCTCACTCACGAGACGAAGAGGATGCATAGATATGTCTAGGCTTGCGAGCAATATACGCAAGACCAGCATCTGCCCAATAACAGACACAGAAGATTAGAACGAAACTCAAACACTGATTAAATACGAAACTAGCCATTATACATTTTGTGGAATTGACTAAGTCATCGCTACCATATTTTGAGGGCAAAACAAGTACCAGAAGTTTTGAAGTTCCTGAAAGACCTGATTGATGTGAAAGCCTTGATTGACCAACACTCAATGAGTGAGGGCAAACGCCTAGAAGCTCGTCAGGGGAGGAGATAGGGGACAGTAAACCATCCGAGTTCTATAGAAGGCTTCAAACTTTAGCTGGACAATCAATGATCGTCACAGACAATCTCATTTTAGAAGTTTGGAGGAGACTTCTTCCCCCTTCGTCAAAGCTTCTATAAAAACGAGTTCAGAAACAAAAATTCTAAATTTTACTCAACATGGCTGATGAGATATACGAGGTATACCAACAACAGAGTAGCTTAAACTTTCCGTCATTACCCAACAGCACAATAAGTGAGCTAACAAGTATTAACAACCACCTTTAGAAGGAAATCAGCGAGATTAAGTCGATGCTTTCAAATTTAAACTTCAACCAGCGTTCTTCACGAACTAGCAATAGAAACAATTTTTCACAAGGCAGCAAAAGAGATAGGTCGAACTCTAGGAAAAACAAGCATTTTTGCTGGCTTCACAACAAATACGGGGACAGAGTATTAAAGTGCACCAGCCCTTGCAGTTTAAGAAAAGGGAATTTCCCAAACTAGTTTCCACTGTCATTAAATCAAGCAATTAAAGTCGTATTTTTATCAAAGATCCTAGTTTAAATCTTACATTTTAATTCGACTTAGGCTCAGACGTTTCCGCGATACCTCCAAACAAGGTTCAAAACTTGAACAAGTCCATACCCGATCAAACTATTTCAGCAGCAAACGGTTCAAAAATCGATGTTTATAGTACAAAATACCTCAAAACCACGCTGGCTTTTCGGAAAGTATTTAACCACACCTTTATAATAGCTTCCGTCACTAAACCCATTATAGGGGCAGATTTCCTTAGAAACTCAGTTCTCATAATAGACATCAAAAACACCAGACCTATCGATCCTCAAACCAATTCAAACATGAAGCAAACGACTGAAGGCCTAGCGGTGATTACCGTCGGCTTAACGCCATAACGACTCCTGATCGAAATCCCCTACCGCACATTCGTGATTGCAACGCAAACTTACAGGGCTGTACAATCTTTTCAAAGGTCGATCAAATTCGCGCCTACCACAACATCCCTGTGGCAGAAGACGACATTCAAAAGACGGCAATTGCGACACTCTTTGGGCGTTTCGAATTTGTGCGAATGCATTTCGGCGTAAGGAGTGCTACCCAGACATTCCAGCAATTCATGCCGCAAGAAAAATAAATGTAGATTTCGTATGGGTATTCGTCGACGATATCTTAATTTCGAGTAAATCCGCGGAGCAACATGAGAAACATTTGAGAATTCTTTTAAAACGATTGGAAGAATACGGTCTGAGAATCAAAGCCTCAAAATGCATCTTTGGCGTCCCACAACTTCAATTCCTAGGACTCGATATCTCCAACTCGGGCATTCAACCCTCAAAAAACAGAGTCGAAGCTATTGAAAAATTCCCATAATCAAGTTCAAACCGTAGTGCACAACGTTTCGAAAAAAATCCAACTTCTAACTCAAAGGTAAAATTGGAGTTTGTCAAAATACCGTTCTTAAACTTTTCGCTTCAGTGTGAAACATCATTAAAGCACAGTTGTTCATTCGTTGCCAAAACTTTCAGAAAAACCATATTCGAAAAAATTCACTCTTTATCCCATCCAGGATTTCGTGGAACACGAAAGAAAATAATAAAAATGTGAGTCTTGTTCGGGCAAACGCCGTGTACGCACTTGATTTTTTGGCAGCAAAGTATAGTGATTTTTCTTATTTATAACTAAAAGTTATTCTTTATTTCTTTTCTCCTTCTTAATTGCCGTGGGGTGAGTTCTCCATAAATTTCAATAAATAACAAATAAAAAAAAGAAAAAAAAAAGTAGAAGAGCACCTGCTCTCGTTAATCATGGACGGGGGGACAGCCCCCAACACAAACTGGTTTAAGGGACTAGTCCTGGACGTAGACCTTAACCAGAGCAGTAACAGCACCAATAAACGAAAATTTAAACGAACAAAAAATTATGAGGAGGAATATCCAGTATTGCCCGTAATCAACAACGATAGCAATATCCCACGCTACATAGTTGTAACAGGAATGGAAATATCAGGTGATAATCTTCGCCCTCTTTCTTCATATAATCCTATTCAGATTAATCGCGGATTAGAGCATATATCGAAAGACATACTAGAAGTTAAAGCAATGAGGTCTGGTGATTTACTCCTTAAGGTTCTAAACGTACAAACAGCACAAAAATTCCTCATCTCAAAACGAATTGACTCAATTCCGGTAAAAGTATCTAATCACTTAAGTCTCAATTCAATCCAAGGGAGAATTTACTCGAGACACATAATTGACATAACCGAAGATGAGCTGACAACTGAGCTAAGTAAATTTAAAGTTATAGCCGTCAAAAAAATGATGAAAAGAGAGAACGGTGTTGAAGTGCCAACAGGTGCTGCGATACTAAAAGCCATCACACAATAGCGCGTTTGCCTCGCGTCGACCTCATTTGACAGAACAATCAAAAGTTCAACTATACGAAATCTGTAGAGTCTCACACAATCACGCTTTGTCCTCAAACGCGGCGTTTGACAGACGTAAGCAAACGTAACAAAGCGACCAACCTTCAAAAAAAGTTCAGCTATGTTGAACTTTTGCTCGCTTTCTGACATATCTCTCCTTTTCAGTTTTACAATAGGGAAGAGTAATAAAATCGATGTAAGCAAAACATCGATTTTCGAAACAAATTATCGATATGTCGGTATCGATGTTGAAATGTGTTTCAGCTGAAATTTATCGATGTAAATACTAAACAAATATTTAAGTTCTCGTTGTTACAGCTGTATTAAATTTAATTTTTGTTGGATTATTCAATGTAGGTGTTGTTGAAGCATTTAAACTACTATGAATTTGCCATAATGTTTTGAAAAATCGACTTATACTTTATGTAATATTTTTCATATCGAGGATTTCGATGAATTTTCGATATATGAGTGTGTATATAGTCGTTTATAGATTTTTGTGGTTAACAAATCAATCAAATTGTACTTCATATTTGTGCATGAAGTATGCTTAAGCTGAATTTTAGTGTGTTTTAGCAGAACTTTATCGATGTTACTAGTAAATAGATAGTATTTCAATTCTCGTTGTTAAACCTGTATTAAACTTGACTTTTGCCAAATTGTTCAACGTAGGTGATGTTTAATCACTTAAACTACTGTAATTCTGAAAAGATGTTCTTAAAAATATTTAGCATGCCGTAGATTTCGATTAATTTTTGATGCATGACCGCATGGGTGAATATAAAGTCAGTTAATAGGGGCGATATTGAAGCATTTAAATCATTTTATTTTTGTTAAGGTGCTCGACCAATAACTTATGCGATAATTTCATACCGTATATTGCGATAAAATTTTTGATATTTGTATGAATATAAAGTCGATTATGTTGAAAAATCGACAAGGTTTTCATTTTAAACAGCAAATGTTATCACAAACTAGATTGATTACACTACACATTTCACTAAGTTCCTCATTCATCTCTTTATCAGAAGTAATTAATAGATTAGCAATCGATTTAGTTTTCCACGTACTTAATACAAAAGAAAAATTCGATTTTTGATATCGATAGTTACTGATAACGACGATGGTCGTTCGATATTTCAATCGATATATTTTTTTAATTTCGCACAAGCTTAGACGAATGAATGACAGTAGGGCGCTTTGAGGATTTCTCATGTATCGTGAAGCCCACGTGAGGTCGACGCGCCGCGACGCTCTATTGTGTTTTGGCTTTAACTTTCGACTTGATTCGTAGACAAAATGAAGTCAAAATTGGTTGGGTAAATTGCAAAGTGCAAGAATACATTCAAAACCCTATGCGCTGTGTGACATGTCAAAAACTTGGACACACAAAGAACCGATGTACTAATGCACCTCTTTGTAAAGAATGCTGTCTCCCTCCACCACATGAAGAATGCACACGTGTTTATTGTATCAATTGTAAAGAGGAGAGCCACACTACATACGATCCAGCCTACCTTGCCTTCCTACGCTACAAATCGATAAACAAAATCAAAGCTGATCGTCGTTGCTCTCTTCGTGATGCTTGGGCTATATATAACGACAACCCAACTCTTCACCATCTCCCAGCACCAAGAAAGCGCAATGAAGGTAAACCAACAATGGCAGAGACAATTAAAGCTCGTTTGGAGAGTTCTAAATTACGCGATCAACAAATCCGCTCAGAGAAAAACGCCTTATCAGCAGCCACCACCACTATTACGCCAAAAGCCTCCACCAACACTTAATCCACACCCACCACATCGTCAGATATACCAAAATCTGCTCCAACACTAACAACACAAACAATTATTGAAGCAAAAGATATTCACTCAACAAAAAAAACCACTCATATCTCACCAACAACAAAACCACAAAATTATCTCAGCTAACCAACCAACTCAACCATCACACAGCTACTCATCAAACTCCGAATTTAACACAAACAACATTAATAATGAAAAAATTACCGATGATCTCTCTGATGAATCTTCAACAGAAGATATCGATATGGATATTAGTACTGAGAAATCATCTCAGTCCACTTTGTCACATCTCAATAATCTTTTGAACAATACAAATGACACAAATCCAAATGAAAACACAACTAACACATTACTTTTAAGTAAAAAAACCCAACCACAATAATGGCTCCGTTGGTTATGGATTTTTTAATCCTCCAATGGAACATTCAAGGCTTTTGCAATAATAAACATGCACTTGAACGTTTAATAGCAAAACATAAACCAGATATTATTACTTTACAAGAAACACATATTATTGAAAAAAACAGGAAATTCTTTAACATGAAACACTATAAAGCATTTCACTTTAACAAACCATTTGAATATTCAAAAGCAGGTATGGGTATCCTAGTTAAAAATCATATACCAATAAGTTCCCATACCACATCTAATACAAATCTATTACACCAAACTATCACGATACCTGGCAAAAACCACATCAAAATAACAAACGTATACAGAGAGCATGAAGTGTCTATTGATTCGGACTTGTTAAATAGTATTCCCACTGTAAGCGTCAATTGCCATCATATTATAATGGGTGACATGAACGCTCATAATACCCTATGGGGTTCTAACACAACAAACAGTGCAGGTGGCATTCTCGAAGTGCTTGCCAATAATCGTGGACTCATTGTTTTGAATGATGGGTCACCAACTTTTTTCAGCACTCGTAATACTTTTTCTGCAATCGATGTCACTTTTGCCACACAAGATCTATCACCTCTCCTTCATTGGGAAGTATTGTCAAACGCAGAAAGTAGGGACCATATGTCGATAATTGTTCGCACTCCAGAGCAAAGATCGAGCCCTAAATTTAACCCTCGATTCAAAGAAGAACTCGCAAACTGGGAACTTTTCAAAACCACAACTAAAGCTCTTAGTTCACAATTCATAAGAACCGAAAACACTAACCAGGAAGCAGCAAAAATTAAAAAAATTATAAGAACCGCTGCAACTAAAGCTATGCCAACGACAAAAAAAGCCCCCTCAAGAACAAATCCTGTATTGTTTACAAGGAACATAGCAACTTTTGTTAGAGCAAAAAACTCTGCTTGGAAAAAAGCGCGTAGGTACCCTAACACAGAAAACTGTATAGCTTATAGAAAAGCTTGTGCCCAACTTAAACGAGAGTCAATTATTTCTAAAAGAGCCACATGGGATGTCTTCATTAATACAATGAATCCGTCGCTTGATATGAGAACCTTATGGAGTAGGATTAGATCAGTTCGCTCTTCAAACCTAGTTAGACAGTTCCCCTACATGCTATTAGAAGACGAAATGCAAATAGACCCGGAAACTATAGCTAATACTTTTGCTGAGAAGTGGCAAGCATACAATGCAGATAGTACCATTCAAACAAGTAATACCGAAAATAATACAAACTTCAATTTACAAAACCTTGTATCTCAAACAAGTAATAGATCTTGTGAACTCCTGACGGAAACTGTTACGCGCATTGAACTGGAAATGACGCTTAAGATGGCCAAAGGAACCAGCCCAGGTGAAGACAAAATATCTTACAAGATGATAAAACAGTGCGACAACAATCTCAAAGACAGAATTTGCTATCTTTATAGCAGAATTATATCGACTGGAATTTTTCCACATGACTGGAAAAGAGCGAAACTAAAACCGATTCCGAAAACATCGCGTACTTGTCATGACTACAATGATTATCGTCCAATTTCCCTCCTTCCCATTCTTTCAAAAATCTTTGAGAAGATTACTGCCAGACGTATAGGATGGTTAATGGAAAAGAAGGCAGATACTAGACAGCATGGTTTCAGACCCAAAAGAGGAGTATCAACACTGCTTCATCTTTTGGAGCACACACTTGCTGAGAACTTATCTAGAACTAGACACAGCGTTATCATGTCATCAGATTTGGAAAAGGCATTTGATAGAGTTACGATGATACCAATTATCAAGCAGCTTCTTCAATGGGGCGTTCCTAGCCAAATACTGAAAGTTATCATGTCATTTATGGTTGGTAGAACTTTTCGCGTAAATGTCGATGGTCATAACTCCCTAGCAATGAAAATGGACAATGGAATACCCCAAGGTTCCCCTCTTTCAGTTGTCTTATATAACGCATTTATTGACTCGCTCATAGTGAAACTCGTCGAGCCAGTGCAGCAACTTGACTTTGTTGGAGTATACGCTGACAATATTTACGTCGTTGCCTCCGGAGATCCTATACAAGTCAAAAATACACTAGAAAAAGCAGATTTAATTATGTTTAATTGGGCCAAAGAAACAAATGCGATTATTCTCCCATCCAAAATAGAAGCTTTACATCTCTGCAGGAAAAGAAAATGCAACCCCATCCCACTTCTCTTACGAGGAACAACAGTTCCTCTTAAAAAAGAAACGAAAATTCTGGGAGTAGTTTTTTGTGGTAATATGAAATGGGACACACATGCAAAAAACCTGGTAAACCAGCTAAAACTAAGAAACAATGCTTTAAAAATGATTTGCTCAAAAAGAAAAGGCCCATATGTTGAAACTGCACTTCAAATAGCGAAAACCTTAGTTGCCGGTACTCTCCAACATAGTATAACTATTTTTATGTGGACTTCAAACAAAAATATTAGCAACTCAGCCATTAATGATTGTTTTCGAACAGCCTCAGAAGCTTTAAGAGCCACAAAAATTGAAGCTCTAAGATTGGAAGGAGGTCATGAATCCTTCGAAAACTAGGGAAAAAAACGAGCATCAATCTTATCAGCAAAGCACTCACAGATCCAACTCATCCTCTCTTCAATGCGTCCGAAGAGGCAATTAGGACAAGAACAAATAAGAAAAACTCTATATCAGCCCTTGCAAAAATGATATCTCTAGTTCCCAATCTCAGCTCTCTCTCATCCAATAGTACGCAGTTGCTAGATGAAACCCCACCATCTTGGAGAAGAAATTTACTTCCTATCAACATAAAACTTGCAGATTATGAAAAAGAAAAAACATCTGACGAAATATTCAAAATGCTTCACGAAGAAATGATATCTGCCTCTAACGCTTATAAAATCTTCTACACCGACGGCTCATATAAGGAAGAAAATTGGTGTTCATACGCAGTAGTCCAGTTGCAGCCGAATGCACAAACATCTATTATTCACCAAGCACTACTACCTGAATCAGCAGGCAGCTACATTTCAGAACTAACAGCAATTCACAAAGCCATTTCTGTTGCCCAAAAATACCATAACCGATCTCTGATTTTAACAGATAGTCTAGGTATACTCAAGGGTCTAAAAAATGAAACAAATAATTGTCCGTCTCTGGAGGTTATAAGAAGATGTTTATACGCCAATAAAAACATTATGCTCGCATGGATACCTGGTCACTCTGGAATAAGGGGAAATGAAGCAGCAGATCTTGCTGCCAGGGCTGCTGTTAAGTATCCACTTATTGTAGAATACCCCAGTTTTCACCAGCTCTTACGCAGAACATTCACCGTGGACCATAAAAAGGAACTTATTGAAAGTTGGCGAAACACAGAAACGTTCTTACGAAAACATCAACCTACTTACACGCGTATTCCTTACAACCGGTCCATTAACAGAGAAGACGGCATAAAACTTTTCCGAATCAGAGTTGGGAAAGCTCTTTTCAACACCCAACATTATTATAATGCCGGAGATCCTAGCCAATGCTCGAATTGTCGTACCACACTCTCCATTTGGCACATCCATGTTGAATGTCCTTTATCTCGCCAGATTGACGTATCAACACCACAAGCCAACATAACCGAAAAACTTGCTGAAATTTTGAACCCTTCTGAAGTAGGGTCCATCCAACACATTAAAGATGCCACATCCCCCCACCAGAAATTCGATGAGATATGATTTTTTTACTTTTTTGTTTTATACTTTTTTGCATTCTTGTTTTCTTTTCTCTTTAAAAAAAAAAAAAAAAAAAAATAATTTCTAAAAGTAAACATAACTTGTAAGACAATAAAAAATTTAAAGACGGCATCATATGGTCTGGCTACCCCGATGCCTTTTACAAAATAATTTGTAAATTAATTTTGTGAATTATTTCAATAAAATAAAATACAAAAATAAATAATAAAAATGTGTTTTTGGCCGAAAATGAACCACCAAATAAACTCATGGAGAAAGGCATGCTTATCATGCCAAAAAGAAAAGGTGCAACGGCATACAAAATCTGAATGCGAACAAATCCCCATTCCGCCTCGTCGATTTCAACATATCCATATGGATAAAGTTGGACCTCTTCCTCCGTCAGAATTACAGGTACATCTAAGCGATAATAATCCGATTCTCCGGTGGCCAGAAGCCTACCCCATACGTGACATAAACGCGGAAACAATCGCCTCTACTTATGTCCACGAACACGTATCTGGATTCGGCGTACCTAACATAATCACGACGGACCAAGGTTCACAATTTCAATCTTAGTTGTTCAGCGAACTCTCAAAGTTCTTAGGAACCAATCGGCATACCATCCACGGGCAATCGGAATGGTGGAAAGATTCCATCGTGAATTAAAAACTTCAATTCGCACTTCAAGTGACAAAGTTCACTGGACACATCAACTTTCATTAATATTACTAGGAATTCGCACACCGCTTAAAGATGATCTTAACTTTACACCTCTCAACTTCTTTACTGAGAAAACATTAAGCTACCTCTGGAATTATCACTCAGCTCTTCTGAAAGCACTAGCAAACACACTTTCAATCGTTTTTTTTACTAACATACCAAGCAAGTTGATGGTTTCTGTAATTTTAATTTTATTTACATCATTTTTTTTTTATTCGCACATGTACGTACATATGTAAATATACGTACATTTAAGCAAACTAATCTGTTAGCGTTAAGCTGTAGATAGAATAATTAATTAAAAGGAACTCCGAAACATTACGGCACCATTAATGTCCTTCGCAACAAAATCATTGATGATGTCGCTCTGGAATCTTACAATACACCTCTTAACTGGGACTGCAGTGTGCGTTTTTTAATGATGCACTATGTTGATGAAAATGACATTACCACTATGGAACGTCAGATGTTAACCTTGGTACTAGGTAACCAAACAGTATAACAGTATCTAATATCAAACAGCCAGTGCACAATTAACATTAATAAATTAACAAAATATCCTGCGTGGATATAGGGCCCGAGTCGATGAGGGTCCAAATACAAACGTATCGAGATAAGGCATTAGAGAATTTCATAAAAGGTCTCAAGGGAAATTTATGTGCTCTCTTAGGAATGAGAGAACCGGTTGATTTTCCACCTGTTTGCTACCTCACATGGTTTTTATAACGTGGATGCACAGGTCATTATCAATTAAACACATCATTGCTTAAGACTGTACTGCAATCAAGGGGCAATAGTTCCCATACAAGAAATCTAAATGTCGACCAATGGTTGCCGAGACCATCCTATCAATCTTCGTTTGAAGACCAGAAAACACACAATTTTCTTTTCAGTTTGAACACAGAAGACCGCGAAAGGTTCGCTCACTCACGAGACGAAGAGGATGCATAGATATGTCTAGGCTTGCGAGCAATATACGCAAGACCAGCATCCGCCCAATAACAGACACAGAAGATTAGAACGAAACTCAAACACTGATTGAATACGAAACTAGCCATTATACATTTTGTAGAATTGACTAAGTCATCGCTACCATATTTTGAGGGCAAAACAAGTACCAGAAGTTTTGAAGTTCCTGAAAGACACATGATCTAGTAAAAACTATATTCAACCGGAGCTAGTAAAAAATCTTATGCCTAACGAACACATCTTCTATGCCAAGTATATTGCAAAGGAAGTCAAAGCCAGCCATCACACCTCGTTAAACTTATTCGGTCTAAAGGAAACCAATTTGAAATTTTTTATATTGCCTTCCCTTAAAACCTTTCATGGAACATTAGGCAATGACACCCTTAAAGAACTAGCAATATGATGTATATTCTTAATAAGTCCCGAATTAAAGTTAAATAATTAAACACATCATCTGTCAATTCATTATTAGTAAATACGGAAAAAAAGCTTAGTCAAAAAACGATTCTCAACTCAATCGTACACAATCATGCAAACTTATTTTCTGAAACTGATTGCAGTATTGACTCGCCAATGCACGCTCTACCCTTAGTGGTCGTGTAAGAACTCACCTTCTTTCCAGTAGTGCATGCACACGAGACAATATGTTGTATAGATGTATATGTTGCCGAATACTTAAGGCCTCAACCCATAGAATCCGTTGCGTCCGTTCGCTGCCGGATTCACCTGACAGCTCGATTAAATACACATGATCTTATGAGAGGTGACCCATAAGCATCGGATGCAACGGACGCAACGCAAAAAGTAGCCCAACTTTTAACTTTTTGCGTCCGGCAGAAGAGAGAAATGCGCAGTAAGAACCAATTTGAAGTTTTCTCTCTGATGACATTCGCAGTAAGAACCAATTTGAAATTTTCTCTTCTGCTAACATGAGTGGTCTTTTTGAGTTGAGACACCGCAACGGATTCTATGGGTCACCCCAATCCGTTGTGTCCGGTAAAACTCACAGCTGTCAGGTGAATCCGGCAGCGAACGGACGCAACTGATTCTATGGGTGGGGGTCTTAACTACTGTCTTTACATACACCATGAATGTTTTTGCATGCTGTTGACAACATACAGTCAATTCACTTCATCTTCTCATATTGTATGACTTTTTACTTGCGATTATAGATACTATAAGGCAAGTTTTGCAATCGTGCAGAAAAAAATTATTGAGATTTTTTTTTTTTTTTTGTCAGGAGGAAATCTTCAAAAGACACTTACAGCCCTATTATGGTTGTCAACTATCAATCAATTGATACACGATAAGTGCTATCAATTAATTGATAAATCGGTATTATGCATGTCAATTAATAAATTTTCTTCCATTGTGAACAGTGTGCTCGTACTAAGCGTTGACACACCCCACATCTAGGTACAAAGCGACCATTTTAATTTCCTGCATTCAATGAACATTAAACACATTTCACTTCAAAATTCAATTTGGAATTTGCTATACGGCACAGAAAAAAACACTTCACGATATAGCCCCTATACTAGTCAACCACGTACCTGTGTTTTGGCTACACATTTCCAGTAAAATAAACCAAAAAAATGTTCATCAACGACGAATTTGCGATTGACTGAAAAATTGATAGATATCAAAAATATTGATAACCATAATACCGAACAAGCAACCAGAGACGTTCACAATAGATTGCAAAAAAGCATTTCATTCACAATTGACCAAAAGTTCTGATGGTTGTTATCCGTAATGCCACTTAACCAATTTCATTTATAGACGAGCAAATTTATCAAGTATCGTATTGATATTTGACAGCCATAATAGGGCTGTTAGACTGCTATTATACGGTGAAATTTGTTGCACGAAACTACTACGAATTCTTCTTTGTTCTGCCATCCCGTGTCGCAAGTGTTATTACACGATGAAATCCAGTTTCATGAAACTTGTTTCACATTTCTCTTTATTTTTCATTCGGTGTTTTTATTTTTGGGGAAAAATAGTTATCTAGCAGTGCACGGTTGCTTCAAAACCTCTTTTATTGGCAATTGAAAAACAAAAAAGTCATTATTATTAGTATTATTACTTATTAAAAAATGAAACAGAATAAACAGAAACACGAACAAAGACAAAGGGTCCGGATAGCTTGTTGTTGCTGTTTACGTGTTAAACTTTTAACAGAGACACACACCCATTTCAACTAAAAAGCTATCTAAAGGTATCCGAGTATTTTTGGTATACCTTTCTAATCAAGTGATCAGCTGATAGAAAATTTATTTTTATTTCTTTTCATGTTAATTTTTTGTTTTGGTGTGCATTTATTTCAGCATAAGAGTCTTTTAAAACGGATGGGAAATTGAAAAAAATAAGTTATAATCGTCTAGCAATGATATTTTAAATGTTTTTCTATTTTCAAAAGTCCTTTAAAAAGACCTTTAAAAATGGTATCCAAGATACGGCTATCCGAGATAGGCTATCCGATAGGTTCTTGAGCCCACCCAAAAAGAAACGTCAAAGCTGTTTCACGAAACCATAACCCATGCGACACACGGTAGCACATTGTCCATCTCTGTTTTTCGAACTTTCTTTCTCTTTTGCACTGATGGTGTTCGAACAGTTTCGTGCAGCAAATTGCACCGTATAATAGCAGTCTTACCAGTATTCGAAACCAAGTGGTGTGGGATTCATACCTCGCTAAAACTCCTCGTAATCAGAACCAATCTATGAACGATCGACAACAGATTTTTCTTTGTTAATAGTATAATCGCTTTAGGGGAAGCTGAAACTTTTAATGCTTCTAATGACTTTTAGACCATTAGCTCGTGTGGCTTGGTTCTTCTTAATCTCGGAACATTGCCTCTCGTATTTAACACGGACTCCATTTCAGGGTTTATATGACTATGCAGTCGCTGATTGTGTGATACAGCATGTTTTCTTACAACTTCTGCAACAGTTTCTATTTGTAGGTCACGATGTAAATCGCTATTTCTTATATACCATGGTGCATTTACTATTCCACGAAGGACTTTGTTTTGGAACTTTTGGATAGATAGATAGATAGATAGATAATGCGATTTATTTATTGTATCTATTATTACAAAATATTTCGAAAAGACAAAACAATCGTTAAAGCTTGGCTATGCGCCGTCTGCCCGATTAACATCATTTAGATATGTAGCTAAATATTGTGATATGTACATTTTAAAAAATCTATTTAGAAGTTTTTATTTATTTGTTTTTGTTTTTTTTTTTTTTTTGTATTTGTAGTTAGTTCAATTTTATTATTAAAATGCTTCATTAATTATTTGGTTTCTGTATAACATTCCAATTTTAAAGAGGCTGTAGGTTTGTCAAAAGATAGAAGATGAAGCTTCGTTTATGAACTCAGACCTCAGCTGTTCATCCGTCCTGGAAATCATTTCAAGAAGATGTTTCTATTTTGATTTTCGTTTCCATCAAATAGTCTAAAACTTAAGTGGCATCTGTTTGCAAGCTCCTCCCACTTGTTAAACCCAATGATTTTGTTTTCGAATTGTTTGAAGTGCCAACATTTTTAGATACCTTTCCTCTGGCATATTCAGAACCCTTACGATGTGTTTGGCATGCAAAGTTATTGTTTTTATGAAAAGTGGTGGCAATCCTGTTCCAGTTGGAATCATGTAGTTCGGTGTTGTTTTTGGAAGTCGGAAACATCTTTTAATAAAATACCGCAATAGTTTTTCAACTGCTTCGTATTTTACGAAACCCCCGGCTTGAGCTGCATACAACATTATAGATTCTGCTACTGAGACAAAAACCTTGTATTTCACAGTGTGACTAATAGCTTTGTTCGAAAAACATTTATTCCAAGTGGCATTGATTGCACTCTTGGCTTTCATCAGCTTATCCTTTGGATGAGTTTCCATGTAGAGATTAATGGTAATAATCACTCCCAGATATTTGTAGGACTTCACGATTTCGGTCTCTTCTCCATCGAAATGCCATTTTTTATCCCTCGCGTTTCGTCCTGAACCTTTTCTAAAGATCATCACCTTAGATTTTTCCAGATTGACTCTTAAATTCCACAATTTGCAGTAGGGTGATGTGGTCATAAATGCACCAGTGGTGCTAGATTCACCATAGCTATATTTGCCAAATACGCCACTGTATTGGCGTATGGTTCACTCAAATGTATCCGTTACTTCCAGTTACCACGGTAGAGTTCAGTCTGGTAGTGTTTCTCTTAGCTGTCGCACGTGTGCGGAGATTTTTTTACTTTCATAGCGAAAAACGAAAAAAAGAGGGTGAGTTAATTTTTGTAATATTTCCATGAAATTCCAGTTTTGGTTCATTTGAAGGTACTAAAAGATTTGCTTGGACTTTTGTTCTTATTTTCATGTGAAGAGTGCGTAGTTTTGTTACGTTCTTTTTGAACAGCTATAATTTGTATCAAAAATTCCATGGTGGTGCAAAATGCACCACACAAGCATAGTGCTCAATGCACACTCAATGATCCTACTGCATCGGGACCTACCAAACGGCAGCACTCCTTATATAAATTTTCCGAATCCCTGGGTTCACTAAATATTCGTTGAAAGGAATTATTATTTGTCATTTAGTTTTGTTTCTTTTTTTTTGAGAATAATTTATTTTTCTTAATTTTTTGTGTGATATGAAGTCTTTCGGTTTATTTTTATTTATTGTTTTTCTGTTTACTTTTGTTTTAATAAAAAATAGTAATGCTTTAAATCAATTTGTGGTGCATTAAGCACACTGGTTCATTGTGGACATATGACTGGTGCATTTAGTACCAACCATGGTGCTCTATGCACCATTTGCCATTTTTCGAACAATTGATGTTTACTTCAAATTTTCATATCATATCGACAGTTGAATTTTGTAAATATTTTCAGAACTAATCTATCAAAAGGATATCAAAAAGCCAACCAGAAACGACTTATTTTAAAAAAGTTATGATCATTTGAAAAGAGGGTGGTGCATCTATGACCACGTTACCCTACGTTTCAAGTCTGTTGATCATTAGTTGGAGCGATTTGGGTGTATACGCAAATAAGGCAACGTCGCCGTCGTCTGCAAACAGGAGAGCTTTGATGACTATTCTCGAAATTCGATAAGGTCGTTAATAAACAACGGAAAGAAGCTCGGACTCAGTGTGTAGCCTTGTTTTGCACCCATTTTACATTCAAACCAGTCTCAAACCATTTCTGTCCCATTCTACACCGCAGACATATTCCTGCTATAGATATTTTCAAGTACCTTACCGAATTTGGCTGACATTCCGAATCTGTATAGTTTGAAAAACAGGGCTTCACGATCAATTGTGTCAAACGCAGCTTTGAAGTCTAAAAAAGAACGTACAACTTCTTTCTTTGATCGATAAAGTCATTGGCTATACTTTGAAGGACAAAGATGTTGTCGATAGTCTTTGAAGGAGCCACTGCGGAATCCTGCAAATTCTCCAATCAAAATTGTTGCTTCCTATCCACGTTGTTAAACGTTCGTTCAGTAGAGCTCAAAAAACTTTGTATGAAGCATTGAGAAACGATATTCCACGATAGTTTGTCGGGTCAGATATATCTCCTTTCTTATGAATAGGGCAAATTAGACTCTTTTTGAATTCTTCAAAACTTCTCCCGTGTTCAAGATTTTGATATATATGTTATAGGCATTGTGTATAATGCGTGCATTCTATAAAATACCTAGGAAATGTATAGAATGCCGGGGTCGTCCAGGCAATGTGTGAAATGATATTGAATTTTCAAACTATTTTACACTTTACCTAGGAAATGTATGGAATACCTAGGCATTGTATAGAATGCCGGTTGACGCATTCTTCTTCTCTATGATTAAGTTAGACAGGTACTGATCTTTTGAGAGCTATCCTAATTTTAAAATCGAATGGCAAGTGTAAAGGTCTACGTGCACTTGACCGTACCAAAAAATTGCTGCAGAAAGTCACCCTGTTCATTTCTTACCACTTGATTATGGAAATTTGATCTTGAAACAAAAAAAAAACCAACAGTTTTCATTTAAAATAACCTTTTTTTATAAGACTCTTATAAAGAGGCTTCATTATGTAGGTACTAAAAATGTTTAGTCAAGTGTGAGAAATATTAGGTATTTACCATTTATTATTAAGAGTAATTAGAAATGAGGTACAGTCAAAGGCACGTAGAGCTTTACATTTTGAATCAATCATCAATTCTAAAAAAATTCAAATTGTACATTGCCATTAGGCGTGTTTTTTTCACAAGACTGTTATATACATAACATCATTTTACATGCAAAGCAAAAACAACATCCCCGACAACCAATGTTATGGATAAAAGGATGGTTAAGATTTGGTCGGGGATAGATTTTTGACGTTTAGTCGAGTATCGAATGAGTTTTTCGACTTTTCATTTTTTAATGTTGGTGCGTCTAGAGACTTTCATGTATCTCGAACAAAAGCAAAATGGGTGGCAAAGGGTCTGTTCACAAATGTGTAACTGAATAAAATCATATGCCCACTCTTACACTCCGCAATTTAGTTGCAGACAATTTTTGATTTTTAGAATTTCATTGATTTCAAGAGTTAGATTTGTAAATGTATATTAAGATACATAAAACAACGTAATAGCAATTAAAAATGGTCTGTTTAGTGACTGAAAGCACTTTTTGCATATATCTTTTCACATTTTTGTGTGAATGTTAACATTTTTTTCAAAGCTAATTGTTAAGTATGCCATAAAAATGGTTGTACTTTCTTATTATTAATAGTAAAATTCGTTTGAAACAAGTAACAAAATATTTTTTCCAACTCACATCTAAATCACAATCTCATATAAACTCAACCCCAGCATGTAAACAGAGTCAACAGAAATTCTTTGTTACCTTTGTGAACGGACCTATTTTTGACGTTTCTAAACTAACAAAAAACAGACAAAAAAAATTGTTTACCTGCATTTATTTCACTACGGAACATTTTTATTTTCCACTCTATACAATTGCTTTAGGTTTTTAACAAACAGTTTTTGCGTTTTTGTGCGAATTTGGCAAAAAAAAATCATTTGTTGCCTTTTATTGGTTTGACAACTGATCGAGAGCACCAACCCACAAATAAAAAAAGACGAAGCGTTTTTTTTGGATATCATGTTATGTACATAACATCCTTGTGAAAAAAACACGCCTATTGTCTTATGCACATAACTCTACTTTTAAGATATAATTGTAATGATAAAGTTCTTGTGTTTAATAATAAAAGATTTTCCTGTAAGTAAGTATATTTAAAGCAGTTACTTATTCTTATAAGAAGAACTATTGTGACACTTTGAAGTACACAGCAACTTATTCTTAAAGCATGAAAATATTTTGGTTTCACAGTTTACTTTGCAGGTACATTTGAAAAATCCCTGACCGGTTCCAGTCGATTGCAAAGTAGCAACTGAACGCACTGTTGTATCCTGCCTGCTAAGCGACATCTTACACGCTTATTAATTTCTGTTGACAAACAGTGAATTGTTGTCTAGAAAACAGTGTTTTTATGATACCTTGCTTTGTGCCAAGTTGATAAAGTTCATCTTCTGTCTTCTTCAAGACAATAGCAAGTATATTACGGGCGTCACCACGACCTCTGTCGACTTCTGGAACAGGAATCCTAACCGTGGTACCGGGTATTACAGGAGAAAATTTTTTTCCTGAAGTTTTGAGCATTTTCTTGGCTTGTTCTTTCAAATTATCTTTTGAACTGTTGCGGTTCTCTAAAGTTAATGCGGTTTTCATGCATAAAGGGCAAATCACTTAAGACCCATAGCCTTCGGGTGCGTTTGTTTCTGGGGCAGCACAAATAGTATGTATAGGACTTTTGCATGTTCTACTCGAATGAGCACCCGTGGTCTCTCCAGAGCAAACACTGCATTTGAGTACGGACGAAGGTGATTGGAGGAAGGTTGATTTGGAACATTGTCAGGTTCAGCATCGACTTTATCAAGATTCGCATGTTTGTTCTCGACACTCAAAGTTTTTGTGTGGACTTCGGGATTTTCTTGTATAGCGTCATGTTTTTCCAAAGGATAGTTTTCAAACTGTTCACTTCTTTCATTTTCGGATCCAACAGGGTTACTTTGTGCTAAATTAATTACTTTTTCAAGTTGCTTTTCGGTCTCTGCATTAGCATCATCAAGCGGCAAACAAATACCAACCTTGATTTTTGAGCCGAATAGAGCTTCGTATGGTGTTCTTTTTATACCTTGGTGAAAAGCCCTATTTTTCATAAGCTGAACAAATCGCAGGCCATCACTCCAGCGATCAGTATTATTATCTTGAAGCCAAGTTGTTAACATATTTTCTATATATAAGCAAGTATATTAAAAGCAGTTACTTATTCTTATAAGAAGAACTATTGTGACACTTTGAAGTACACAGCAACTTATTCTTAAAGCATGAAAATATTTTGGTTTCACAGTTTACTTTGCAGGTACATTTGAAAAATCCCTGACCGGTTCCAGTCGATTGCAAAGTAGCAACTGAACGCACTGTTGTATCCTGCTAAGCGACATCTTACACGCTTATTAATTTCTGTTGACAAACAGTATCTTTAACTTTATCATCTTCCGCTGCTTTCGACACTAGTTACTTGTGAACTATGGATTGTGGCTATTATCAACACTAATTGTTATTTTATTATTTTGTATAAAAATTGATAAAGATAATAAATTCAAATTCAATATCCTGGTTGGCTCTTTCTACACTACCCTGGCTCTGGGAGTGTCTAGGCTTACCATGGACTATTTTTAAAGTTGGCCAGTATGATTTTAGGTTACTAACAATTTGGTTTGAAAACTCTCTTCCATTGTCGGATTGCAAAATTGCTGATGCACCAATCAATGTGAAAATGTCCAGTAAATTGTATGCTACTTCTTCTGCCCGTTTTGTTTTAAGTGCTCTGAGGATGACAAATTTGGTCAGGTGATCTTGGTAAACCATTATAAACTTTTATTCTCGATCGGGGTGTGACTGAAAGCCAATTAAATCTATTTGACACCGGGAATTGAACTCAGATGACAGTATGGGCTTGACAACATTTCCCTTTTTTACACCTTTTTGTTTTTGCTGGCACGGTTCACAAAGCTGCAAATATAGCTCAATATCATGTCGGGTTACATTCTTGTACTGCTGGGTAAGTTCTTTTAACATCCGATCTCGTCCTCCATGACCAATATCCTTGTTTGCATCGTGAATCACTCATTATCTGAGACGTAGTATTTGATAACAGCGTTCGGAGCATTTACAGGGAAGATCAACTTACGGGTTTGTCCAACAGTAATTATGTCGTAATGTTTCAGCAACCAATAATCATGCGGAGTTTTCTTGTCTAGCGTTTTCACTGTATACTTATTTCCTCCAACAATTGTGTGTAACGTAAATCATCAATAAACACTCGATTCTTTGTAGAAGCCGATTCTCTTTTAGTACGCAATTCTAAGTAAAACCTTTTGTTTCATTAGTAAGTACCGCTGATCAGTAGCCATTTTCCATTAAATAATCACACAAACAATGAATGATGACACTCTCACTTTAGAACCAATGCGTAAACTAAAAAAATACGTCTGCATAAAACAAAGGAGTGCTGCGTACTAACCTTATATGAATAAAGTACAAAAGGAAAAATCATTACCTCTCTTGCCCCGCAACTTCCATTTATTTACATTAGGCCTGTTTTTTTGGGAAGATGTCCGGTACCTTGTATTGTAAATACATGTAAAGCAAAAACAACAAAAGATACAGGGGATAAAAGGATGAGTAAATCTTACAAGGGATAGATTTTTCGATATCGAATAAGTTTTTCGATGTTTCATTTTTAAATGTTGGTGCGACTAGAGACTTTCATGTATCTCGAACAACAGAAAAAGGGGGTGTTCACAAGTGAATGGAAATGAATTTTGTACAAGAATAGAATAGAATAGAAAAGAATTTTGGTAACGATTTTTGAATTGTAGAAATTTATTGATTTTGATTATTTAATTTGCAGGTTCATAGGTATATAATAATATATCGTAAAAGAAACGAAAAAAGCTCTGTTAAACTATTTTTTTGTTCCTTTTTGCATAGTTCCTTAACACATTTTTCGGTGAATGTTAACATTTTTTTCCAATAGCATTTACTACGTCTTATCTTAAAATAGATTTATTTATTGATTACTAGCAGACCCGGATACGCGTTGCTGGTGACCATCTGTGAGGTGCAAGGGACAATGTTTTACAGTTCTCTGTAAAGAAATTCGCTTAAGGTGCCATCTGTTCCAGATTTATGCAATCTATGATTAATAACAACAAAAGCGCCATCTGTTCCAGAATTATTTAATCTACAATTAATATAACCATTGTATATACAAGGAATAGTAAACTCGATTTCGTTTTTAGCGTGTAGCGCCACCATACGACTTCGGTCACAGCTCAAATGTGCTTTTACATTTATAAGGAAGTGACCATTGCACCTCCCCGTGGCCTCGGTCCAAAGAATTAGTAAATGGGAAATCGAGTTTACTATTCTTTATACATATATACCATGAAGCGGAAGTTGATTCTTATACAGATAAGTATCCGCTTGTGTCTAGTTTCTTAAGACACTTTTAAAATATAAGTTTTAAACTTTTAAACTTCTAAGTAATATATTTTAGCGGATTACCGACATTTAAAAGTTTTTCGCACTTGTTCTCATTCACTCTCAAGTGAACTGAACCCAAGCGTGTAAACAGAGAAAAAAAACCACAAGAAAATTTTTTCATACTTTTGTGAACACCACAAACAAAATTTGTTTATGTTTGACAACTCGTCACGGATACCAACCACCAAACATAAAACGCGAACCGTTTTTTTGGATTTACGATACAAGGTACCGGACAGCCTCCCAAAAAAACAGCCCTATTGCTGTTTTTGTAGCACGAGATCCATTTGTGATACACGTATTAAGTGAATTTACTAACACCACTTTATTTTGGGATTCCGAAACCAGTTTCGGAATCCGAAAATAAAATGGTGTTGCATTTGTTATTTCTTCTTTAATTAACTTGATTTTATACAGTAAACTTAAAATTAATTCGTTATCAAAAGTTCTATCTTTTCTTATTAAATTCATAATTTCGTTGGTTACATTTGTTAATTTATTTATTCTTTCAATATAGACTTTGTTTATTAAAACTTGGTTATTATTTTTTTCTGACATGTTACATGTATTAATTTTATCGACCATTATTTTAAAATCATCATGGTCGGGGTTTTCAGCCACCCACTTCCAAGCTGAGCCAATGAAGTGACCGTTTATTTCTATTGACTTTGATATTTTTTATGAGGTTAGTGGTTTGTTTGAGTTCGTGGTCTAGGATTGAGAAAAAGGGATTATTTTTTGGGATGTGCTGGCTCATTAGGGATGAAGTTTTAAATATAAATTCCTCATAAGGGGGTATTTCGATGACATGGATAAATTTTAGATTTCGGATACGCGTTGCTGGTGACCATCTGTGAGGTGCAAGGGACAATGTTTTACAGTTCTCTGTAAAGAAATTCGCTTAAGGTGCCATCTGTTCCAGATTTATGCAATCTATGATTAATAACAACAAAAGCGCCATCTGTTCCAGAATTATTTAATCTACAATTAATATAACCATTGTATATACAAGGAATAGTAAACTCGATTTCGTTTTATAGCGTGTAGCGCCACCATACGACTTCGGTCACAGCTCAAATGTGCTTTTACATTTATAAGGAAGTGACCATTGCACCTCCCCGTGGCCTCGGTCCAAAGAATTAGTAAATGGGAAATCGAGTTTACTATTCTTTATACATATATACCATGAAGCGGAAGTTGATTCTTATACAGATAAGTATCCGCTTGTGTCTAGTTTCTTAAGACACTTTTAAAATATAAGTTTTAAACTTTTAAACTTCTAAGTAATATATTTTAGCGGATTACCGACATTTAAAAGTTTTTCGCACTTGTTCTCATTCACTCTCAAGTGAACTGAACCCAAGCGTGTAAACAGAGAAAAAAAACCACAAGAAAATTTTTTCATACTTTTGTGAACACCACAAACAAAATTTGTTTATGTTTGACAACTCGTCACGGATACCAACCACCAAACATAAAACGCGAACCGTTTTTTTGGATTTACGATACAAGGTACCGGACAGCCTCCCAAAAAAACAGCCCTATTGTTGTTTTTGTAGCACGAGATCCATTTGTGATACACGTATTAAGTGAATTTACTAACACCACTTTATTTTGGGATTCCGAAACCAGTTTCGGAATCCGAAAATAAAATGGTGTTGCATTTGTTATTTCTTCTTTAATTAACTTGATTTTATACAGTAAACTTAAAATTAATTCGTTATCAAAAGTTCTATCTTTTCTTATTAAATTCATAATTTCGTTGGTTACATTTGTTAATTTATTTATTCTTTCAATATAGACTTTGTTTATTAAAACTTGGTTATTATTTTTTTCTGACATGTTACATGTATTAATTTTATCGACCATTATTTTAAAATCATCATGGTCGGGGTTTTCAGCCACCCACTTCCAAGCTGAGCCAATGAAGTTTAGTGACCGTTTATTTCTATTGACTTTGATATTTTTTATGAGGTTAGTGGTTTGTTTGAGTTCGTGGTCTAGGATTGAGAAAAAGGGATTATTTTTTGGGATGTGCTGGCTCATTAGGGATGAAGTTTTAAATATAAATTCCTCATAAGGGGGTATTTCGATGACATGGATAAATTTTAGATTTCAGGTTTGAATTTTTTTTTTTTTATATAATAAGCGCACACATCAAGGGGTTATGACTACCCTTATAATGTTATATAACACAGTGCGAGCATTTAGGAAAATAGGAGAGGATTTGAAAGGAGACACCGATGCACGTTGCTCTTGAATCTCTGTAAATCGTAATGTAGGGGAAAAACAGGGTCAGGTAGAGCATTCCACATTCGGGTAGTTCGACTAAAATAAGAATCTCTATACTTGACTGTAAGCCCGAAGTTGGGCTCAAGGTAGAACTGATAAGCATTCCTAGCGAGGCGGGTGTTGCGGCTAAATTGTTTCAGGGGAGGAATGCAGCTGGCTATTTCACTAGAGCACTGTTTGTAAAAAAAGCGATAAAAGAGAGCGAGACAGGTGACGTTTCGACGATGTTCAAGAGAATCAATCGATTCTACAATTGAACCATCACCTATCAATTTGAACGCTCTATTTTGAACCCTATCTAGTAGGCGCAAAGATGTTTGAGAAGCACCTGACCAGAATGTGGTCATTCCAACGAAGATCATCGTTTACACACATACCAAGTACTGACAGCTTTTCGGTTTCTTCGATGCAGGTACCATTCATGGATAATGGCAATGAGGGAATGTTAAGCTTCAACGACAAGAGACAGCATTGAGTTTTCGAAGCATTGAATTCTGCTCGGTTCATAAGACCCCATGAAACAATGCTGTTAAGGTCAGAATTCAATGAGCTTATCATACGCAACCATTCCAGTTCCACATCCGAAGAGCAGGGACGTGAATTTCGAAACGAATATGAAAAGCTGAGGGTCGAGTCGTCAGCAAAACAGTTAAGCGGATTAGAAGTTTCAGACAAGAGATCATTAATGAAAATGAGGAAGAGAGTCGGAGACAAAACGGAGCCCTGGGGCACACCAGCATTTATGAAGTGGGTATCAGACTTGAAGCCATCCAAAGGTAATTTCTAATCCAACGAAGAAGAGACTCATCGATACCAAAAGCACGCATTTTCGATAAAAGAGCCTGACGCCAAACTCTATCAAATGCTTTAGAAATATCAAGCGCAATAATCTTACTTTCTCCAAAACAATGTAAAGATTGGTTCCACTTTTCGGTGAGATAAGCCAACAAATCACCAGTGGGCCGTTTGCTACGAAAGCCGTACTGACGGTCATTAAGAAGCTTTCGTTCTTCAAGATATTTCATAAGTTGACGGTTTATCAACGTTTCCATGACCTTGGAAAGAAGGACGTTAATGCAATTGGACGGTAATTGGAAGGGGAGGAAGATTCACCTTTTTTAGGGACCGGCTGGACAAATGCAGTTTTCCATCTGCTCGGAAAAATCCCAGCAGAATAGGAAAGATGGAAATGTTTACGCAGTGGTTTTGCCAGCGTAGAAGAACACCTCTTCAGAATAACGGCGGGGATACCATCTGGACCAGCGGATTTATGTATGTTGAGATCTTTAAGGACTCTCGCAACCGAGCGTGTTCGAAAAAATATCTGCTGCATCAAAGAATTTGCAGACTCGAGCTCAGGTGGAGCCAATATGCTATAAGGAAGTGTCGAGTTGGCAGCAAATTGAGCTGCCAGCAAATTGGCTTTGTCGATAGAGCTGACATACATAGAGTCATTGAAGACGAGCGTTGGGACCGATGATGTGGCCGAGTTCTTAATATTCTTAACAAAAGACCAAAAGTTTTTACTTCCTTTTGGACACAATAGTATTTTTTGCCTTACCTTTTGATCATATAAAAACTTGGTCTTCTGTATGTGAGTATTGCAGGCGTTCCTGGCGCACTTAAACTTATTTCTGTTTTCTTCTGTAGGGTCATTTTTAAAAATCCGAAAACATTTTTCTCTTTCCCTAATCATCTCCCTACAGCTCGAATCGAACCACGAATTTTCTTTTTGGATGATGCTCTTTGATCTATGCGGAACAAAGTTAGTCATGCCGTTGAGAATTACGTTAGATATCATTTCAGCTGATGCATCCACGTTACCGTCGAGAAAGCACAAAGACCAGTTGAAATTTCGAAAGAAATTATTCAGGCCGTCCCAATTGGCTTTCTCATATTGCCATACAGTTCTTTTAGGGACTTTTTCTCTTTTCACTGTGACGGAAACCGGAAAATCTACCGATATGACACAATGGTCCGACGTGCCTAGAGGTGATGACACTTTGACCCTATATTTTTCAGGATGAGAAGTGAGAAACAAATCTAATGTGTTGGCCGAATGGCCAGAAATATCCGAAACCCGAGTGGGCTCATCAACAAGCTGAGTTAAAAGATTTAATTCAGCAAAGATCTCAACACACCTTCCTTCGGGTGTTGTCTGGCCAGAATGACGAAGTCACCCAGAATTGTGTACATTGAAATTGCCCGCAATTGCGATTTCAGTGTGAGGATAAAGGGAAACACCAATACTATGGAGTCAGATAGTGGTGTGGGATAGGAGATGACAAAGAAAGAACCGCACTATGTGTTAATTTTTATGGCTGTTGTTTTTTATTTCTGATTATTATATTTTTTTTTTTTTGATTATGATGGGTGGCACACTAGCACTTGAACACTTTTCACATTTTTTATATGATTAGTTCGCGCTTCGCGGCGCGACAGGAGGGAGTTGGACAAAGATTGGAATATATTTTTTTTTTTTTATTGCACGAAAATAAACTGGTGGTCGGACACTATGTACGGCGCGTGTTTATGCGTTCGATTGCAAATCGGAATTTTTCCTATTCCTGTTTTTATAGCACGATTATTTCGGAATTAGAATAATCGAGTATTTTCACATCTGCATAAATGAGAGGAGCGAGGTACATAAAGAAAATTACTAGTGACTCCATTGTGGTGCGGCTAGCTTCCTCTGATGCTTCCGTTTTGTCCTGCTGGTTGCTATTGCAGGGCTACTTCGGGGCCCTTTGTGACTTCTGTGTTCACTTTCACCAATAATGTTCACTGTTCACCTTTGTTCTTTTTCTATTAAATGATGTTGGTGTTTTCAATATTCTTGTTTTACTTTCTTAGGGTGGTATTCACCAAGAAATCTTAAACTAAGGGTGGTATTCACCAAGAAATCTTAAACTAAGTGCCTCATAAACCTATTCACCGACCACTATTAGTGCAGATTTATGAGCGCTCATAACACTTAAGAGTGGTCGCTAACACTCTTAAGTTATGAGCGGTTGTTGTTTTAAATAACTTCGAAAATTCGAAATTTACTGACAGCGTCATTTTTGGTTGTTATTTAAAAATCAAAATGGAAGGAGAAAGAGCGTTGAAAAAAATAAGAAATTTGAATTATGGTTTGCAATACAGAGAATGAATTAATTTTACGTTCTACCTTTTCTTAAAATTCCGAAAAATTTTTCTGTTTTTGGTTTACTTAACAGCTGATTTTGACAATTGACACTGAAATTTTCGAAGTAGTTCGAAAAGTGTGCGTTCACAGGCTCAACACCCTTATTTTTCGAATATTCGAGTTAGCTTAGACTAGACCCTATTATTGCACATCCAAATTTAAAATTAAGAGCCTCTTAGCTTTAAGAGCGCTCTTAAGATTGTTTGGTGAATACCACCCTTTGTTTCTATTTTGGTTTCTTGTTTTTCTTTGCTTTTTAGTTTTTCATTAGAACTTGACGGTTTGTTTTTTTTCTTCTTTTTTTTTGAACGAACACTAACGCACTATTATTTTTTTTTTTTAAAACACGGCTACTTGAGACGATTGTTGTTTTTTTTTTTTTTTAAAGCACGGCTACTTGAGACGATTCGTTTTCTTTTTAAGCCACGGCTACTTGAGACGATTCGATTTCTTTTTAAACCGGTAAGCGAGGATATGTTCGAAAAGACGCGGCTACTTAAGGCGATTTTGCTTTTACTTAGAACTCATACGCAATACCGGTCCCTGCTCAGGCGCCAGTTACATTTCTACGGATTAATTTTTCTTAAAAAAAACTTTACGCTTTTTTCTTTATTTTCTTATTTATTAATTTCGATTCTCAATCGGGCAGCGATTCTGGCTTCCCAAGTAAAATTGACAGTGTTCATTAAATTTCTTACCTTAAATATTTATTTTTAGCTTAGTAAACAATACTTCGATTTCCATGAAATCGATGGAATACTTAAATCTAGCTTAATTGACAAATTGACAATATTTTAATTTCCAAGAAATCAATGGATTACTTAAATCTAGCTTAATTGACGATTTAGAATTGGGGAATATGTTTTCATTTCCCAATTCTACGAAACCATGAAACTGGTGTCGATGGCCAGACACCATTTCAGCGATTTTCCGTGAGAAGCGAATTGCAAATAACTTTGCGATGTCGTTAACTTATACAATGCCTAGGCATTCTATACGATGCCGGATTATACACGTTCCCTATAACATATACATCTAATAAGCTATGCTTTAGTTGCTCTTCCCCGTACTTTATAAACTCAACAGGAACTCTATCTTCGCCGGCTGCTTTTCCATCTTTAAGTTTATGTAGCACTCTTTGTAATTCGTCGATGGATATAGCAGAGTGTAAGATATTATTTGTGAATGCTGGTTTCGCGTAATGGATATAAGGGGCCCTTGCGTCAGGTGACAAAAGCTGTTTGAAATGGTCATGGAAAGTGGTGACGTTGATTTTTTGACTTATTTGAAGCTTTTTTCCGTTCAGTTGGTTTAATGATGTCCAAAACTCTTTTGTGTTCTTACATGAAGTCAGTTTCAGAGCTTCATTTTCAAAAAAATTAATTTTTTTTTCTTACACAGCCTTTTGAACAAAGAATTTGCAAGTTTAAACAATCTTTTGAAAAAAATTCAATAATATTTTCGAAACATTTTCAGCCACCCGAACGAATCGCTACGAGCTTTTTCACATTCAAGTTCGAACCATTTCTCTTTGCGCCTTAAAGATTTGTATGATGAACGGTTTTCATGTGGGTGAGCTCGTTTTATTGTTTCTTCCACGTCTTTGACTCAGGATAGACCCTGTAGAGGAAAGTTGGTTGGTAGGTTCTGTTTATATTGTTCGGCGTAACGTTCGTTCCATATAGATAGATTAGATTAGATTTAGATAGTTGATTTTTATTGATTTACGATTCAATTAACAGTTATTTCATAATTAGGTATACAAAAATCATATTCGCCGTCTGCCAGATTGACAACTAAGTAAATTGAATAACTGTAATACACTACCACATATAAATTTGATTTCCAAGAAAAAAGCAAATAACATGTATCACAATTCAGAAGTCTTCGTTGAATATTCTAGATCTGTATTTTAACGCAATTTTGCAGTAATTATAAAGTTTGGAAACATCCATCTCATTCAGCAAACTAATAACTTGATCCTCTGTTAGAAAATCACTCCCCAAGATACTTCTCCTAGTTTCCCTGAGAGTTGGACACCTTCCGACGAAATGAATAACGTTCTCCCTCTCCGCTAAATTGCACATAGTACACTCTATTGGTAGATCAGGCCTATGCGGTATGAAGTTTAGGTTGAGTAATTCGCTTCTTAACTTGACCATACTTACAATAACGTTTACATTGTTCTCATCATGGAAGTAATTTCTTTCTGGAATATGGAACTTTCGTTCCATATAAGTTTGGGAGGTAGTTTAAGGTTAAGGGTTTGATTGTCATTATCAGTTTCAACTCCAAATACCACTGATATTGGCATATGATCTGAATATGGTACACTTAGAACCTTGAAATCTTAGAAAAGATTCAACCATTTATCTTTTATTAAGCAATAGTCTACTACGGAATGTCCTTGTTGACCCACAAAAGCAAACTCTCCACAACTATCAGACACGGATGTTTCGTTCGTAATTCGAAAACAGGAAGAATTGCAGAGATCCATTAATTTGATACCTCTTGTGTGATACATTGTGTCTTTTGAGCGACGAATTTTTCCAGCAAATCGGTTTTCTCTTACTTCATCAATTCCTATTCTTGCGTTTAGATCCCCGATTATCATAACATTGTCATTATTAAAGTGTTCAATGAAGCTGCTGAGTAAATTAAAGTTCTGATCCCAATGATTACAATTTATATTAAGCGGTATTATGGTGTAGATTATTGAATCAATCTTTAATTTCAGAAAAATAGTTTCATCTTCAACCATAAACTCACACCTAATACTAGAAAGATTCTTCTTATAGCCGAAAAAGCATCCTCCACTTGCCCTACCTCTAACGTTTTGCCTTGTTGCAGGAATCCATACGAATTCGAAATTATTGAACTGCTTATTATATAATTGACATCCATTTTCAACCAAAAAAGTTTCATATAAAAAAACCAAATCATTTTTGTTGACTAAGTTAATAAAATCTACAAACACGCTTAAAATTTTAAATCTTAAATTTTTTTTTTTTTTGTTAAATTAATTTTTGTGTTATAAATTTCAATACTTTGGCAGACGGCGGCGCATTTACCCTATGCTCTGTTAGTAAGTAAGGCCTCTACTTCAGCAAATACACTCTGGTTTGTGTATTTGTTGAAGTAGAGGCCTTACTCTCTCCACCAGAGGGTCCTTGTATCAGCTGAGTGTTGTTGGTTACATCAGCTGTTCCAGACGTGTCAATTGTCTCGTTGAAAAGCCTTCCAACATCATATTGATAAATGGCATTTAAAAGTTGAAAACCATCTGTGCCATTGTTTTGACAGAAACCCGCCGAAAAACTCCAGCGAAAAGTGTTTTTTCCTATAAACATTTTGTCTTCTCTCACCTGAACTTTTATTTGTGGATTAAATTCTTTTAAGCGACGTTTAATACACAAAAGCTTATATCTTTTTTGGCGCATTGAGATGGGTAGATCCTTTGATAGAAAGGTGCCAGTGATACGTAGAGCGTTTTAAGCTTTAAGTGCATTAATTACTTGTTGCTTTGATTCAAGCTTGACTTTGAAGTATTTTATGTTTACTTTTTTTGTGTTGATTTCATTTATTTGCAAGTTATCAGCTGTCATGTGATGAATAATGTTTGAGCAAATATTTTTCACATGTTCCCTTTCGTTTTGCCCTCCGCGGATTTTTACCATCATCATAAAGTTATTCTCGGTGTCTTTCCTTTGCAGATCTTCAATTTGATGATCTAGTAGGTCGTCCTTTTTTTCTAAGGCTACGAGTTTGATGGTTAGTATAGCATTTTGCTTTTCGATTTTTTTGTTCTCCATAAGTGATCCCAGCATTTCAAAAAGCTCTGATTTGGGTTCAGACTATCAAATTTGTTTGTCAAGCATCGAGTTTGTCAAACAAGTTTGATAATGTGGCCGCTCATCAAGCGGCTTGTCAAATTTGTTAGATGGTTTTAAAAATTTTTGATATTTTTGCAAGTTGGATGAATGTGAACGCTGGTCGTCAAACTTGGAAGAAATTTCATTTCAAAAATGTTTTCAAGTAGTGCACATCGCACGGAAAGAATATTTTTTTTTTTCGGTACCTACATTGAAAGAGGAATTTATGATGGTGTCAGGTAGTGCACCTCGCATGGAAAAATTTTTTGGAACGAAGTTCCTTATCGCGCGTTGTGAAAGGGGGCTAGACGGAAAAAATTCTTACGAAAAGTTGTCACAACACTTTTTGCTATAGTAAGCTATCGTAAGCTGTGCGGCGTCGCATGTTTCCCTGTCTGTCTGTCTCTCTCTCTCTCTCTCTTATAGAAAGCAAGCCAGATATTTTCATTTCTATTTCGCATTGAACAGTGTGGTGTCGCGACGATTGTTTTTGTTGAGTGTATACAGGTTTTTTGTAAGTAATAAATAAAAAAAATAAAATTTTATTACAATTCCTTCACTAATTAATCGAAAGGAACTTCGTTCCATCCGGGTGTCCCTTGACACCTCTCAAGTTTTTTTTTTTTTTTTGTTGGTAGACACATTGAAATAAGAATTTACAATACATTCAGATAGTGGGCGTCACAAGGAAAAAAATTTTTCCTTGATGGGCACATATTTTCAAAATGCAAATTACGATAAATTCATAAATTTAAATAGCTTGGTGGCACCAAAATGTAATTATTATTTAATTACTATAAAGTAAGGGGTTGCTTTTGTTTATAGCTTATAATTTAAATTAAAGTTGAACTGTCTCCAAGTGGAGAAGTAAAAGTTAAATCTAAAGTGTTCCTATCAGTTTATTTGAATGGCTGTAACCTGAAATTGCGAGTTTTGGATTGAGGTTTTTGAAGTCTACAGAAGTTTTCCAGAGATATGGCAGGCATATAAAAAGCGAAGAGAACAAAAATAAAACTAAAAAGTATTAGGCCTATGAAACTCTCTTGGAAAAATGTAGTGCACATCGTATGGAATGAGTATTTTTTCTTTGTTGTGCACATTTACGATGTTTTCAGGAAGTCCACCTCTTTAGTCCCTACACACTTTCTTTTGTTTTTCTCTTTTCTAAAATTTTATCCCACTTGTAGAAGCTTGTTGTACTTCTCTTGGTTCAAACTCCAGTGCGTTAGCGTTAAAAGATGTAGAAACTGCATTCTGACCTCTTGACGTTGTTGTTGACCTCGACGGTGTCGTGCTATTTGCACGCACAGCTGGATGTTGGGCCACGTTAACATGCAAAAGCGTGTGGTGACGCTGTTGACAAAAGTAGCAGCAGCCAGGCGAGGGGCAATCCGGCGCAAAATGCCCTGAAAAAAGGCAGTTATCGCAAACTCTCAGGCGTCGAGCAGTCTGCTTCCTTTCCGTTGTGTCCATGTTTAGGAACCGCTGACACTTCCTTATGGAATGCTGTTGCAGATTGCATAAACTGCACATTCCCGACTCCCTGTTAAAAGTTGGCCGAACTGCTGGCCTACCTACTTCCCTATTGGCTGGCTTACCTACTTGCCTACTGGCTGGCTTCGATGCTGGCGTCGCAAACATGACCTTAGTGCTCTGAAAGCGAGAACGGTTGTTGGCGTGTGTCTCATTTTTCATTTTTGACGCGGAGCACATCTCCTGCTGGTCAACAACTTCCAAAGTGCGGAAACGAGTGTCCAAGAAGTCCGCAAACTCGACGAATTTTGGCAAATCCTTCCTGTTTCCCATCTTCTCTTCCCACAGCTTCTGCGTTGATGACGGCAACTTCTGGTGCAGGAACCAAATGAGCACCGTATCCCACTGATCCACCGGAACGTCAATGTTTTCCAGCGCTGACATACACTCCCGTGTTGTAAACAACAGCTCCTTCAAACCTGTCGCAGTTTCCCGAGCCATAGGAGGCTGCCCAAACAAACAAATCCGGCTCGAAGGACCAATGTTTCTGACTAGGTTTTGTTTTTACAAAAAAACTAGGGAAAAAAAAATACTCATAAAAAACTTTCTTAAGAAAAAGAATTAAAACACGTCCACTTTGCAATCGTCATAATTCGGTTGTGTTTTTCGCTTGTATAACATTATTTACTTGATCCAAAGGTCAAAAGAACAAATTCTACGTTTTTGTTTACATTAGTTTGACATGTAAATATTTTGTGGATTCTATTTTAAATATAAGCATTGTTCGATTTACGAATCAATATTTACTAATATTTCATTCATTCTTTAGTTTAACATTAAATAGTCAAAAAGAACAATGTACTTTCGTACATTCTCCCGCCTCCAACAATTCGAAATATCCATCTACTTATGGTGCACCCTGTTCACGCTTCGCACTGTTGTACCGACATCGTTCAGCAGATTCTTCACAGATGGCCTTTGACAGTTGATTGCCTTCCTTAATTGGTATAAACTGATACACGGTGTTACTCTTCTTGCTCATGTAGACATGCAACGAGACAGAAAAGAGATTAGTACATTGACATAAACATAAATGGACAACACGAAAGAATAGTACAACAGATACTACTGAGAAATTTTAAAATTGTTGGTTGTTCGCTTTGGCATGTGTACTGCATCGGTTGTATTCGTTGCCTTGCGTAAGTAACAACCACAGAGTATAACCAGAGAGTCCACTGCAGCAAGGTAGTGCGTTTTGCCTACAAGCTAAACTAAACCGGATGACCCCACCCGGATGATCTCACTGGCCTTCACTTCCCACTGATCAAAGTCAGTTGAGTTTGAAAAGTAAAAAAATTTTTTTTGGTTGCAAAAAAAATCGATAATATTTAATTTTCATACAGCCTAGAACTTAGAAAAATGAATTTAAGTTGCAGGAAATAACTTTTTTTCCATTTTGACCAGTATTTCACTGAAAAAGACAAAAATTAGTAAAAAATTTCATACCGATGCAGGCGTTTTGTTAAGTTTTTACAGTTCATACTAGTGAGCACAGAGCCTCAAACTCAGAAATAGGACGCCATATTGAAAATTTTTTTGCGGGTGTTTCGGGTTGAAGGGGTGGAAGTGGATACTCTGTATTATCTACTCTGTGGTAACAACCTTCATTCATCGTAGATTGTAGTATTTTTCATTCTTACATATTAGTGCAGTCAATGAAGCGAAAAATAGGGCCCAACCTCCGAATTTTTTTACTGTGAACCGATTTGCATGAAATTTTGGAATTAGGCTCATCTTACCCTTAAATTCAAAAGTGAAAATGATTTGCACACCGCCACCACCCTGGGGGTGGTTGCCACCCCTTCTCGGGGGTGAATTTTTTTTTTTGAAATAACATCGGATATCGATAGAAGGCCTAATTTTAAGCAAAAAAACAAATATAAAGTTTTTTGTTAAGTCCAATACTTTTCGAGTTATTGCCAATTGAAAATTCGCAATTTGTTCACGTTTTTCATCTATTTATTGCAAATATCTCCAAAACTATACGTTTTATCGAAAATTTTATTAAGAACAAAATTGTAGCAGCTAAAACAATGAACTATTTGGTTTTTTATAAAGTATTCTAAGAACAATATTAAGCTAGATATAAAAGACCAAAACCATTTTTTATTTTGTCTGAAATTTAATCGATGTGTTCAATGCCATCTAGCGGCGAGCAGATGCATTTTATTCATTCTAATATAAAAACACGTTTTGTAGTGCTTGAAATTAGCTTTAAAATGAGCACTATTAAAAGTCTTTTGCAAGTAAAATAAGTGAGCTGTAGTGCAAATAAGGGCAGCATCTAATGCTTTTTTCTTTTAAATCAATGGCTTTCATAAGTGCCATTTCCACCAAAATTAAATTTAATCGTATTCCGCCTAAAATTAAGTTTGTTATGAAGAGTTTGATAGATAGTATCAGTTTGGCTGCTTTTGGACACATATTTTTCAAAAAATTCACGATTAAAAAAAAAAAAAAAATTTTGAAATTTTTAAAAAACCCACTCTTTTTCATAATATCTCAAAAATGACGACAGATACGTATAAAAGTGTTACAATAAAAAATTTAGGTATTTTTCTGGCAAACAATTTGGTTTTTTAGTTTTCTCTGTCAGACAAAAATTGACGGAGATATGATTGTTTAAAGAGCGCGTGGCAGCGCAATCGCAGCCTCTGTTAAGTCCTTTAACCCTTCACCGTTTTAGCAAAAAGTTGTTTACTTTATATTGCAATCAAGGATGTTTTAGCTCTCTTAATTACCTTTACTATGGTTTCTTACAAATTGTGATAGCATAAAAATTTAAGAAGTTATGGTCCAAAAACTCATTGATTTAAAAGAACAAAACATTAGATGCTGCCCTTATTTGCACTACAGCTCACTTATTTTACGTGCAAAAGACTTTTAATAGTGCTCATTTTAAAGCTTATTTCAAGCACTACAAAACGTGTTGTTATATTAGAATGAATAAAATGCATCTGCTCGCCGCTAGATGGCATTGAACACATCGATTAAATTTCAGACAAAATAAAAAATGGTTTTGGTCTTTTATATCTAGCTTAATATTGTTCTTAGAATACTTTATAAAAAACCAAATAGTTCATTGTTTTAGCTGCTACAATTTTGTTCTTAATAAAATTTTCGATAAAACGTATAGTTTTGGAGATATTTGCAATAAATAGATGAAAAACGTGAACAAATTGCGAATTTTCAATTGGCAATAACTCGAAAAGTATTGGACTTAACAAAAAACTTTATATTTGTTTTTTTGCTTAAAATTAGGCCTTCTATCGATATCCGATGTTATTTCAAAAAAAAAAATTCACCCCCGAGAAGGGGTGGCAACCACCCCCAGGGTGGTGGCGGTGTGCAAATCATTTTCACTTTTGAATTTAAGGGTACGATGAGCCTAATTCCAAAATTTCATGCAAATCGGTTCACAGTAAAAAAATTCGGACCTAAAATGCTTCATTGACTGCACTATATGGTTTGCCTGGCGGATTCTGATGCGTAAGAGCAGTGTAGTTATTAATGTTGTTCGTTCTTCCCTGTTGTAATTACTTCAATTGTAATTCGTATTGAAGGTGTGAAGAAGCATGGTGCCGGCATGCGTTCTTTGATAATTTATTCATGGTTTTTTATTAAAATTGAGTGTTGTTTTAAATGTATTGTTTTAAAAATTAAAGTAATGTATGCATTTATTGTGTTACGTTGCTGGTTGCTGCACTTTATGCTGGGAATATAGTTGCGTAGACTTTCCCGCAAATTTTATTAAATTGATGGCCAATGGATACCATGTGTGTGATCACACACATTTTCCAGGATGAGTGTTTTTTCATTTATCAACATATTGGATTTAAATTATATTTTATTAAATTTTATTTGTTTTGTGTGGGATTTTGTTGTTGTTGATGTTTAGTTTCGTGTATGTTCAATTTTATTTTAATCTTAATTTCGATTTTGTTTAGCGTGCGTATATGTATGTGTGTGTGGCTTTGTGCAAGTTTTTGCATTTAATTCCGCGGATTTCGGGGTTCGCGCGTACGTAAGTTATTTGTTGAATATGAATATATATGTTTGTGTGTGTATGTATTTAACGTACTTGTTTGAAAATGGCAAAGGCAGACTTATCGTAACCAAGTGCCATCCTTTTCTAGTCGGAAAACTAGAATTGTTGTTTACATTCTGATTGTAAACAAACTGCGATTTATTTCGGAAATGTTTCGCGAATTTTATAACTTTGATTAAGTTGTAGGTGTGTTTTGAATTAATTGAAAATTATTATCATCATCAATTTAAATTCAGTGGACTGTATATTTGGTCTTAAAATTAATCAGACCTATGTACAAAATGTTCAAATGCATTTGCCGACGGCATTTGACATTTAGTGTTTTCTATTTTTCTATGTAATGTGGATCGTGTTCTTTTTTTGTTTTTAAAAATGGCAGTGCATTTTGTGTTTTGCATAATTGCCTTTAATTTGTTAATTTAATTTGTTTAATTACGAGCATGATTTAATATCATTAATAGTGTATGCATTGTTGCAGTGCACAGGAAATTTATTAAAATGTTTTATTAAAATGTGTCTTGTCGACGACAATTTTTTTTTTTTTTGTTTTGCCGACGGGAATTCGTCTTCGACGTGCGGTGTTCCTCGGTCTTCGATGTTCTACTTGCAGAGGTTTTTTTTTTTCTTAAATTTTATCCCTAAATTGCGCTGCTACTACTATGTCCTTCATGGTTGAAATTCAGACCAGAATGAAGTTTGACGACTTGTTTGATGAGTGTGAACGCAATGGGTTTTTTCCGTCCAACTTTTCATCCAACAAATTTGACAAACAAATTTGATAGTCTGAACCCCGCTATTGAACCGGCTAGATCCGTAGACATGGCAAGCGGTTGCAACTTTTTTGATGAAGGCGTTTCGGGAGAAATTTCTTGTGCTTTTCTTTTGTTGAACATGTAGGGTTGGTTTATGCGTTCGAGAGGTTATTTTCCATGAATTTCAAGGGATAATGCAAAAGTTTTTTTGTACTATAAAACTCACTTGTTATTTGCGGGTAACTGATGGGTTATGTATAAATGCAAGTTCATTTGTGTTAAAACTTTGATTTTCAACCAAATATTATAAAAAAGACTTTAAAACTTTTTGATTTCGAATTTCTACCGAGCAGGTAACCAGTACATTTTTCTATACTTCAAGTTGAGCTCTTCCCTTTTCTTTTTGATATGCTCTTTCCATTTTAACTTTGCATCCAAATTCATCCCAAGGTATTTGGCCGTATTGGCGTAAGGTACAGCTTGATTGTTGATGAATATTTGAACGTAGCTTAACTTTTTATTTTTAAAGTTTATGTGTGCAGAATTAACTTAATTGAGCTTGATACTTCATTTTTTGGTCGAATCACTAAAGGTGTCGACGGCATTTTGCAATTTCTCATTAGCCTGGACGACGAACTTACTGGATTTTATATTTTTCTGATATTCTTCCTCAATTCTTAAACTTTCTTCTAGATATTCGTTATCTCATTATTTTAATTTTTCATTTACATACTTTGCAGTGCTTTCTTTTTTTCTTTTTTCTTTCAATACATCTTTCAAACAATGTCAAATAGGGTGAAAGCAATTGTCTAAATTTTGAATAAACAATCAAATGGTATTCATATTTGCCATAATAACGCGCAGAGCCTACTTCCTAAAATTGACGAATTTAGGGATCTTTTAGAAGAATCAGGAGTTGAAATTGTTTGTGTATCTGAGACTTGGTTTGCAGAAAGTTTTAGTAATGAAATGAGTAAGTTGAATGGATTCAAAGCTTATCGCTCCGATAGGGTTGGCCGTGTGGGAGGAGGTGTTGCTTTGTATGTAAGAGATGGTGTGAACTGTAGACTACGTTATCAATCTGAAGCAGCTTTTGAAATAGAATTCGTTTTTGTAGAGGTAGTCAATAATGATGGAGAAAAACTTCTTGTGGGTACCGTTTACCGACCGAACAGTAATATCTTATTGTCTTTTCTAACAAGCCTTGAGCAAATTTCTGTTGCATATCCAAACGTTATCTTGTGCGGTGACTTTAATTGTAATATACTGCTCGAAAATAGATTTACTGATGATTTAATAGCCATGAATTTGCATTCGGTAAATACAACTGAACCCACCCATTTCTCGGACCATTCTTCAACGCTACTTGATCTATTTCTAGTCAGCGATAAGGAGAAGATACTTCTCTATGATCAGCTTTCGGTGCCAGCTTTTTCAAAGCACGACTTGATTCTTAACATTTGACTTTAATGTTCATCTACTCCCCAAAATCTTCGAATATCGAAATTTCAAAGGCATCAATGCTCCGTTATTAAAGTATGATGTCCGTAGTATAAACTGGGATAACGTGTATTACATGCAATCTTCTCAATCACAAGTAGATTTCCTGAACGTAAATTTCATAATTAATCCATTTTTTATTCATTTTCACTTATAACTACTTACATGCTAACAAAAATGTATAAGACTAGCTTATATAATATCTTAACTGACTTACTGACCCTAATCTGGTACTCTAAATTAAACAATATCTTAATAATTCTAATGCCTTTCGGCCTAAGGATAACTTATTAATTTACAACTTATAGATATGGTTAAGACTAAGAAAAATTGAAAAACTTAGTTTTCTAGATAATTTTTTTTTTTGTGTGTTCTTAAAATTACTTAAATCTAATTAAAACTACTTAAATCTACTTAAAACTAAAGTAGCCACAGCAGCTTTTTTTTTTTTTTGGGTTTTAGTGTTTTGTAATTTTTTTGTTTTTTTTTTGATTTTTTTTGGGTTTTAACTTTTTTATATATTTTTTTTTTTTGTTTGTATTTTGTTTCTGATTTTTTTTTTTTTTTTTTTGTTTGCCACTGTGTCCACCCCCTACCCTAAGACTTACACACTAAGCCTGTGTAAGCCAGCCATTGGCGACTGACTATCATCATCCATAACAATTTGTTGCTCGGACAACCACCAAAACATATCTGACATTTTAACAACGTCACGACGATCGCGATCTGAGACCGCCCTACTGAACCGGAGGAGCTCTTCAACTTCTCCGCCTACTGCGGCGACGTCACGGTTGTAAAGGAGCTGTCGTTCCACGGACTTACGGCAGACGTGGTAGATTAACGGAACCGCCAATCTGTCCTGAATCAACCCTATCATGTCAAAATAGAGGAAAGCCTCCGGTGGGACAAATCCACTGAAACGTGTTCTCTCAATGTATTCTATGTTGGGGTAGTAAGCCCCAAATATCAGGCCATTGTTCGAAGACATCGCCCTTGCAGTGTGACCCCGAGTCAGTTTTATCATGAAGTTGTCGATTCTGTTTATTTGAGCCCCGTTGTAAAGGACCCCATTAGGATAATATCTTCTGTACTCCGACTCTGGTGTTCTGTGCAATCCAAGACAGGTACGCAGACACTGTCTCTCAAACACCCGAATCTTTTCCATCTGAGACGCTGTAACATTGAACCACACAGGGCACCCATAGACAATCATTGGCCTTATGAGGGCCATGTAGCAAATCACCTTCACTCTGCTATCAAGTTGACTGCTGTCGCCTGAACGTAAATTTAACTGATCTGTGTGATAAACATGCACCCCTTAAATCTCAAATATGTATACTCCTGAAAATAATACCTGGTTCACCTACCGTATACGTGAGCTCATACTTCAACGATATCAAGCTTATAGTTTTTGGAAGCGCTTCCGCTTGGTAGAACTTCGTCAGATGTACTGTTCGCTTCGTAATAAGGTCGTGATGGAAATACGTCGTGTAAAAAAAGCTAGGTATTCCAATATTTTCAATCCTTCCTCTAGTGGAAAAAAGCTTTGGAGGAACCTGCGTTCAATTGGAGTTGGTAGGGTCAATGCCAATATGTTAGAAACTGTTGACTTAAATCAGCTTAATAAAAAATTTATTTCTTATCAAACGTCTTATGCTGTGAACGATACTGAAAATCGGTCTTCCAATTGTCCATCTACGGCATCTGCAGTAAGCTTCGGTTTTACAGCAGTAGATTGTGCTGATGTGCTGGAAGTAATCCTTTCAGTAAGATCCAACGCTGTTGGACTTGATGATCTTCATCCAATAGTTATAAAAATTATACTTCCTGTCATATTCCCATATATCACACATACTTTTAATACCATTTTAATGACTGGAGTGTTTCCTTCTCAGTGGAAATTTGCTAAGGTCATACCTGTTCCTAAAAATTCATAGGGTGATGACTTTCGCTCCATCTCTATTCTTCTTTTTCTATCCAAAGTTTTCGAAAAACTTCTTCAGAGACAAATATGCCGATACCTTGATGTAAATCATTTTCTGACTCCTTTTCAATCTGGTTTTCGGTCAAAGCATAGTTGTATCACAGCGCTGCTTAATGTTACAGAAGATATACGGTGTTCAATAAATAATAACGAAGTAACATTTTTGGTATTACTCGACTTCTCGAAAGCATTCGATACAGTCAATCACTCTATTCTATGTAAAAAGCTATCAGAAACATATAAGTTCACATATTCTGCTGTCAAACTGATATCATCATATCTGACTGGTAGATATCAAGCTGTGGCATCTAAGAAAGACCTTTCTGACTTTTTGCCTACTGCATGTGGCGTACCACAGGGGTCTGTTTTGGGGCCTTTGTTGTTTTCATTATACATTAATGAGCTGCCATCGATTATACGCCATAGTAACATACATTTGTACGCTGACGATGTACAGCTTTACAAAAGCTTCCCATTAGCTTTAATTGAGCATGCTACAAGTTGTGTAAGCGAAGACCTTTCTGCAGAAGACCATTCTGTCAGAATTTCTATCGAGTAACCAGTACTACATTTTTCTATACTTCAAGTTGAGCTCTTCCCTTTTCTTTTTGAACACCGTGTGTGGAACACCGGCTTGTATTTTACATAGCTTTGAATATTCTTGATCATACCGTACTCTGAAGAGCCTTTTTGAGATAATATAAGATTTTAGTATTTCGTAGTACTGCCTGGGTAGGTCCCTTTGCAGTTTATACTCAAGCCCCTCATGCCATACCTTGTCGAATGCTTGAGCAACATCTAAAAATATAGCCGAACATACTTGTTTTTCTTCTAATGCTTTTTCAACTGCATCCGTTATTCTATGAACATGGTCTATCGTGGAATGTTTATTTCTAAATCCAAACTGATGATTTGGGATTAGATTTCTTTCTTCTATGACTTTGCTCAGTCTTTTCAGTAGCAATTTTTCAAAGACTTTTGCCATTATTGGTATAAGCGATATTGGTCTGTAAGACGTCACTTCTGTTGGTGGCTTACCTTGCTGTGGTATAACAATTGCTTCATCAATTTTCCAATGATGTGGGACATATTGGGTCTCTAGGCATGCATTTATTATGAATTGGAGTTTTATGAAGGCTTTTGATGGCATTTCTTTCATAACCTGAGCAGTTATTAGATCGTATCCAGGTGATTTTTTGTTCGATAGTTGATTTCGGCACATACTTTTTATTTCTTTGAGTGTGACAATTGGTATGTCAACTTCATCGACTTTATCAATAAACTGTAAGCTGTTTTCAGATGTATTTGCTGGGAATGGATTAAAAACATTGGCAAGATGTTCTGCAAATAGGTTAGCTTTTTCTTTACCTAATGAAATTAAATTAGAACAAAATTTACACAAGTTTAAAAAACTTTTAAACGAATATGTTAAAAATAGATTTATTTAATTTATTGATTGAAAAATTTTTTGTAATGACTTTTTAAATGGCAAGTAAAAAAAAAAAAAAAAAAAAAAAAAAAAAAAAAAAAAAAAAAAAAAAAAAAAAAAAACATCTTAATTAGGTACGGACGTTCAGCAGCCTGCGCAAGATCCCACCCCACCGACGAGCTAGTTTTTCGTGCATTACGCAAGCATGTCTACCCGTGCATAGCTAGTTGAACAACCTGTCACACTACCCATAGGTTCCTGCAGGGATTCCTGTGTTCCTGGGTATCTTTGGGATTGCTGAATATCGCTTTTGGTGTGATAGGGCCAACTGCCGTTACACAGGTGGCGCCCATAACGTGGGGCAAGAAAATGACAACCCGAAATTTCATATTAGTTCAAACTAAGTAAAACACATTACTAAGTTTTCGATGTCCGAAAGATATCTGTTCAAGAAACAACCTCTTTGCAGTTGCATTGACTATTTGGTATGAAAACAGTTTTTTTATCTACAGCTTTATTATTTGATTTTTGTTTGTTTTGGAAGATCTTGTCAGACAACCGGAAGATTCTATTCTTTAAGAACATATCTTCGAATGTTGCGTCGGAGCTCTCTTCCTTTCAAAACTTCTTAAATTAACTAATAATCGCATTCTTGTCCCGTTTACATTTTCATAATTTTAAGCTCTCCAGATCTATAATTCTTTTGACAGCATCTTAAAAATGGAATCCTTGTGATCCGTACAAACTTGTCAGACGACCAAATGATGAGGTCAATGAAATCATACATTAATTGAAGCGTCGAAGTTTGTGTTGAAAACAAGTGTTTTCAAACTGATTCAAGAATGATAGTTCGTTTTAACGACCGAGAAAATCTATTTAGTTTACAATCTTTTTCTTTGTAGCGTTAGAAACGTAGTTAAATCATTCTATTGAGTTAAGTATAAAAGAAAAGAAAAAAAATTAACCAACACTACACTACACATCACATCATTGCATTTCACTTACCCCACACACACATTTATGATTTATTATTGAAAATAATATATTCTTTTGTTTAGTTGATGAAATTTTCTTTATAAATTTTACACTTTTTTTTTAATAATCTGCTGGTCTTTTAAAAAATTTAAATATGGCTTCTAATAGGCTAAGAAGTGGCCAAAGTGGCCGCACAAGTAAGAAAAGTAACCCTCCAAGTAATATAAATAACTTCGAACTACCAACCGATGACGCAGAACCAATAGAACCTCAGGAAAATTCTTTGAATCCTACGGGAGTACTCCAAGTACCTCCGAACCAAAGTCAAAACCAAGCTAGTCCTCCAATCATTGAATCAAACAGTGTTAATATTTCTTACGCAAATGATATAGACGGAGCGAGTGGTTCGAACGTCAATTGACAATTCCCTGTAAATACAACATTAACTGAGCACATTCAACAAGTAGTAACTGCTGCTATAAGTGTGGCTAGAACTACTGATTTGATAAACTTGCAACAGGAAATAGAAAGAGAAAGACAAATAACGATAGAAAGAATAGGCAGGCTCTTTCAGCTCCTACTCCTCAGGTAAATTCAGAAGAATATAATGTCAATAGACGTCCACAATCTCAAAGTACAGGCAACAGACTTCTTCCCAGACCGCTTGTTCCAAACGCGGAAAACGCCTATAATAACTTACCTGAACCACCCGCTGCTATAAGTGAAAGTACCCAGAATTTTATTTCACAACTAAATAATGCTTTAAACATTAATCAAGATATGTCTATGTCTAATGAACGTACAACTTCTTCACGTAGTAACCCATTTAAAAAGTTTGAATTCCATAAATGGGGTTTAAAATTTGATAATAAGAATATGACTGTTGACGATTTAATTTTTCGTCTTAACAAGTTGAAAGAGTGTTGTGATGGAGCTTCGTGGCAAGATGTCAATTCAGTTTTCACTTGTTTATCGCAGGTCGAGTTGAAGATTGGTATTGGTTGTATCTTAAATCTCATCCATTATTAGATTGGCAAAGCCTTCAGTTTGCAATAACCGAGCAATATCGAAGCTTAGAATCCGATTCTGAGCTATCAAGAAAAATGTTTGACAGGAGACAAGCTCATAACGAGAACTTCGATGATTTTTACAACGCCATAATTCAGATGAATACTCGCCTTCGAAATCCTAAGACATCTAAGGAAATAATCGATTTAGTTAAACAAAATGTGAAACGCCGTAACGGTGAACTTATGATTACATACAAAACAAATAGTATACCCGATCTGATCTATGTATGTAGAAACATAGAAAAGTATGTCCTTCAAAGTGATAGTATGCGAAATAAGCAATTTTCTCAATCAAACTTTAAAGGACGAGTCAACGAACTCGAATTTGAACAATTCATTTGAAAATTCATTTCCCAAACGAGATCAGTCGCTTTATGTTTGTTGGAACTGCAGAATCAAAGGTCATTCATTCGTTAACTGTCCCAGCCCACAAAGAAAACTATTTTGCTTTAAATGTTGACTCGAAAACACAACCACACCCGAGTGTGTTAAATGTTCGGGAAACCGAGCACAGGGCGAATCGAGGACCGGGGAGTTTTGCCCTGTAGAAAAGAACCCGAAGAATTATTAAAGCCTTTATCAGTCATTGATAACCAAACTGCACCTACTTTTGCAGATACACCTGACTTACAGAGAATTCCCAGCGGTACAATTTTACAATGTAGTACAAATAGTAAACATGAGTTTGAAAATCCATCTTTCTTTCAAGATGAAACAGATACTCAAGAGGTTACCGAACCAAACAATGAGAACGAACTTTCAACAAATATTTTAAAGAATCTTGAAAACCCATAAAGCCATTTCCAACTAAAACACAACCAAAATCTCTTCACGGAAGGTTGTTAAAGTATTATGATGTTCGGTGTAGGATTTTCAATTGCAAACCCCCAAAACATATAATTAAGCTTCGAGAACGCTTTCGAAAAAAGAAAGAAGTTCAAACCCAGATTAAAGTTTCAAGTCTTTGTAACATTGATGATCCGAGGCCATACACAAACGTTAATGTCTTCGGTAAACAGATACTTGGACTACTTGACAGCGGTGCAAGTGTCAGTTGCTTAGGTTGTGGATGTCTGGATCTTTTGAAAAATGCCAATCTCGAATATAGACCATTTGTTAGCGTAAGCGCACCATAATTGGTGGTAGTTTCCGCCTGACGTATAGGGGGAGTTACTGCCACTGGCCACGTCATCGACACTACGTTTGTATTAATCGATCGGCCATCTTTATTGCCACTGTGGTTATCGACCGGCCATCTTTATTGCCACTGTGGTTATCGACCAGCCATCTTTATTGCCACTGTGGTTATCGACCGGCCATCTTTTTTATGATCAGCCATCTTTATTGGCATGAATTTGCAACAAAACACGCTTTACGGCCACACAAATCAAGAAGCATCCCAAACAACTAGTTAAGTGCAAACTTCAAGTAACGACAACGAAAGCAGAAAGAGGCCCAGTAAAGCAGCAGCATATAATTTATTTCCCAAGACTGAAGACATCTAGAAGACTAAGTAATAATATTTTATTTATAATATTGTAACAATTCTAACGTTAATTTATTAAAATAAAGGATTTTAACACATACCGTACAACTGTACGCATTGAAATTGTTCGTGTGTTGTACTGTTGAAAATCTTCTTCTGCTGCCACCAAATTGTGGCAACAATTTAAAATCTTATATGCATGTCAACAATTTAAAATCTTACTTGACATGCCGTCTAAGAAGAACCGGGACTTCAACTGTAGGAGCTGCGGAGATCCAGTGGTATTGTGTGACAAATACAACAACTGGAATCATTTTCGATATGCAGGATTGAACGCGAGTATGGAAGACAAGACATATTATGTATGTCCAACGTGCACAGGTAAGAGTAGGCGATTTAGTAGTATTCTAACACCCAGTAGTACAGACACAATTACCAAAATTGTTGAGAGCAAACCAATAAAACGAAACGTAACCAGTACCGAGCAGATAAAAACCGTAGTAATTTCCTGGTCAACATCGAAGTCAGCCGCAGCCAATGCTGCGAATATAAAGAGCTTGGGAGAAAATTCTGCGCCGAGTGCGGCCGAAGTTGCCGCCAAGTGTGGACCCTGCGCTCCGTCCTACGCTCTGCCTCCGTCACTTGCACCAAGTACCACATCTACATTACCTCGTGTTGCACATGCAACCTCGATCGTGGATTTATCGTCGTTCTCGATTCCAGATGCAGCTACTGCTGCATATATGAAAAGTGTTGGAGAATATTCTGCGCCCAGTGCGGCCGAAGTTGCCGTCACGCGTGGACCTCTCGCTGTGTCATCTCGCAGTGCACATGCAACCTCGATCGTGGATTTATCGTCGTTCTCGATTCCAGATGCCGCTACTGTTTCATATACGAAAAGTGTTGGAGAATATTCTGCGCCCAGTGCGGCCGAAGTTGCCGTCACTCGTGGACCCCTCGCTGCGTCATCTCGCAGCGCATATGCAACCTCGATTGTGGGGTTATCGTCGTTCTCGATTCCAGATGCAGCTACTGCTGCATATATGAAAAGTGTTGGAGAATATTCTGCGCCCAGTGCGGCCGAAGTTGCCGTCACGCGTGGACCCCTCGCTGCGTCATCTCGCAGCGCATATGCAACCTCGATTGTGGGGTTGTCGTCGTCCTCGATGCCAGATGCAGCTACTGCTGCATATATGAAAAGTGTTGGAGAATATTCTGCGCCCAGTGCGGCCGAAGTTGCCGTCACGCGTGGACCCCTCGCTGCGTCATCTCGCAGCGCATATGCAACCTCGATTGTGGGGTTATCGTCGTTCTCGATTCCAGATGCAGCTACTGCTGCATATATGAAGAGTGTTGGAGAATATTCTGCGCCCAGTGCGGCTGAAGTTGCCGTCACGCGAATTACGTTTTAGGTGTCCACTAGAGATAAAAAAAACAACTCTTCTTTTTAAACAATGGGCCACCGGCCAATTATACTTTAAACAAATGTTACTTTCACAATAGTTTACAAATGAGAACCTTTACAATCCGCCGTCCAAAGCGTCGCTGCAATTGTATCGGTTATAGAAGTATTACTGGGCGTTTTGCTTGCTTCGTTAGTTGGCTTTTATAACCTGTTATTGCTGAAGCTGCGATTATCGATTTGGTGTCATTCGTTGATTGACCCTTTATTGATGATGTTGCACTTTCATAATTGTCAGCCGTTGATTGACCTGCTACTGTTGACTGTGCAATTTCATATGTAACTCCTCCTCGGTTTGAAAAAGAATTCTCTTGAATTCTATTATTTGCTTGTTTTACATTGTGTGCTTTATTATACATTTTATTGCAAAAATAGGTTATGCTTATTGTTGTACAAATAATTATTATAATCATGCTAACATTTATTACATATGAAATATTTTTATGCAATTTTAACTCTCTTATTTCTTTAATGTTTTCAAAATTACTTACAATAATGTCATCAAAAGTAATAGTTTTTTCGAAAGAGGAATTAAGTTTATTTTCTGGGTAAAAATATTTTTCATTTACAATTTTCTGATTATTATAAAAGCTTTCTTTTAACAAAGATCTTTTAAAAAACAAAAATACACCTTATTGACCACAAACAATTACAAAGCAAAATTAAAAATCAAACACAAAAAACTTTTCGGTGTAAGCTTTCAATTTTATTAGTCGAAATTGAATGCATTTCGAACCTAATGTGGTTCATCTTCAGCAATACACTGATTTGGCAGAAAAAGAAAAGAGTACGTAAAACATTTAAAAAGAAATTAGAAAAAGCTCTTGATTATAACAATAACAATTAGAGTTGAAAAGAGACATTAAATTATGTTAAACAAAGGTGACGTTATATTGCCATTGTCATTGTTCATAGTGTTGTTGCTTCTGTGGATATAAAGACTTTCATATGCATCAAGTCGTCGATGGTTTGTTACATGTTTTTTAAGCTTAACATCTTCTAAGCTTACATTGAAGTGTTTGTTGGTGAGGACGTGTGCAGCGACGGAGGATTTTTCGGGTCGGTTGAACTTGATGTGGCTCGAGTGTTCGTTAAAGCGAACACCTATGCTTCGCTTTGTCTGGCCGATGTAAACAGCGTTACAGTCTCCACATTTGATCTCATATATTCCAGCTTTATTAGTCATTGTGGATTTGTCTTTTGTTGAGCTTAGGAAATTTTTTAGTTTTCCGTTGTTTGAGTAAACGCACTCTATATTTTGTTGTTTTAATTTTGTGTGCATATTGTTTGTGATTGATGGGAAATACGTCATGGAAGCTCTTTCTGGGTTGATGTTGTCATGAAGATGTTTGTTTTGTCTGTATAAAGTTGTTAATTCTGATTTTTTAATTTTTGTGCTGTGTTTTCGGATAAGTTTATCTATTATAGTTGGGTTGTAGCCGTTGGTGGAAGCGATGTCTTTTAAAATGTTATACTCAGTAGTATAGTTAGCTATTGAAAGTGGAAGCTTGCACAGGCGATGAACCATAGAGTGAAAAGCGGTTAGTTTATGTTGAATTGGGCTAAATGAGTCATTTGTTATGTACCGGTGGGTTGTTGTTGGTTTTCTATATATGGAAAATTCAATGTTTCCTTCTTTCTTTCTTGAAAGTGTTAGGTCCAAAAAATTCAACTTTTGATTCTCTTCTGTTTCATAAGTGAAATTTATAGTGTCAAACTCTGAATTCAGTATTCTTAAAACCGAATCTATTTCATTTTTTCCAATCACAGCAAAGACGTCATCTACATATCGAAACCATATTCTTGGGAGTAATCCTCTTTCTCTTAAATTTGTTTCGAACGAAGACATGAACACTTCTGCTATTAATGGGGACAGAGGGTTTCCCATACTTGTTCCAGTTTCGATTTTGTAGAACACATTTCTGAACTAAAAAAAGTTTTGTGCCATTCATACTTTAGCTGTTTTTAAGTATGTATTTTTCTTGATTTCGTCGATCTCAAACTTATCCAGATGTTTTTGAAAAGCAGTTAAAGCGTCGGGGATCGGAATACTCGGAAACAAGGCTTCGACATCGAATGAAATCATGATTTCATCTTGTTTTATAGAGATGTTTTTGGTTCTTTCCACGAAATCAAAAGTATTCTTAACTGAACAGCTTTCAATTGGATATCTTTTCATATCACTTACCAACCATTTTGATATTTTAACCGATGGTGATGTTACATTTGAAACGATGTGTCGCATTTTGTTTCCTGGTTTATGGACTTTTGGTAAAGCATAAAGCTTTGGTACATCTGGATTGGATATGGTCAGTCTCCACTTGGGAATTTCAAAGGTTGAACTTATGTCTTTTATTAATGATTTTGATTCGCGGATCATTTTAGGTAGTGGTGTCTTGTTTAAAATTTGAAAATTATTGGAATCTATTGAGATTCTGACTTTTTCATCATAATCATTTTTGTTCATTATCACTATTTTATTTCCTTTGTCTGCCTTCATAATGTAAACTTCTTTTTGTTTTAGCTCTTGAATAATGGCATGTGTTTTAGTTGATTCTGAGTCGCACTTAAAACTTTTCTTCGCGTTTTTTAAAATTGGTGTTGCATAATTTCTTATTTGTTGTTTTATTTCCGCATTCTTGAATTTCAGGCAGGTTTCTAAGTCAACAACAGATTCAATGATTGGAGCTTTTAAAGGTTTTGGAGTGTAGTTTAAGCCTTTATTCAAAATGGTGACTTGTTCTTGGGTAAAATTTTCATTCGATAAATTCACTACAAGATCTTCAATGAATTTTGGTTTAAAACCTATTTCCTTTGAAGTTTCTGTTTGTTCATATTTAAGTTTTTGTATTTTAAGAGTTTGAGATTCACGTTTTTTATTAAAAGTGTTATTACACTTCTCCTTAACTTTGTCTTGAAAATTTAACCATGCTATAAATTCGAAATTGTTAAGGTTTTTTGTGATCAAAAGATGTAAATTATAAATTTCTAATTCGAATTTAGTCAGTTGTGCATGATGAAATTTTATCTCCAAATTTAGCCATATGTACTTCGATCTTTTGATGACTTCAGAGGTCCGTGAGTTTGTTACGGCACATTTTATTTTGATGAAATGGGGGTAAATACGAGACCGACGGCATTCTTTTAAAAAAGATATATCTGCTCTTATCCTTTTAACTTTTTCCACCAAATTGGAATATTTGTTCAAGATTGTCTTGGTAGACATTTTGATTTAATTAAAGTCCTTGAAGAAACCGATTGTTATTGTTACGGGGAAATCCAACAACGATCTTAAAGGTGGTTTGAACTAAACTTTGTGGTCGCGTTGAATCTTTTAAAAAACAAAAATAAACCTCATTGACCACAAACAACTACAAAGCAAAATTTTTAAAAGATTCAAAGCGACCACAAAGTTTAGTTCAAACCACCTTTAAGATCGTTGTTGGATTTCCCCGTAACAATAACAATCGGTTTCTTCAAGGACTTTAATTAAATCAAAATGTCTACCAAGACAATCTTGAACAAATATTCCAATGTGGTGGAAAAAGTTAAAAGGATAAAAGCAGATATATCTTTTTTAAAAGAATGCCGTCGGTCTCGTATTTACCCCCATTTCATCAAAATAAAATGTGCCGTAACAAACTCACGGACCTCTGAAGTCATCAAAAGATCGAAGTACATATGGCTAAATTTTGAGATAAAATTTCATCATGCACAACTGACTAAATTCGAATTAGAAATTTATATTTTACATCTTTTGATCACAAAAAACCTTAACAATTTCGAATTTATAGCATGGTTAAATTTTCAAGACAAAGTTAAGGAGAAGTGTAATAACACTTTTAATAAAAAACGTGAATCTCAAACTCTTAAAATACAAAAACTTAAATATGAACAAACAGAAACTTCAAAGGAAATAGGTTTTAAACCAAAATTCATTGAAGATCTTGTAGTGAATTTATCGAATGAAAATTTTACCCAAGAACAAGTCACCATTTTGAATAAAGGCTTAAACTACACTCCAAAACCTTTAAAAGCTCCAATCATTGAATCTGTTGTTGACTTAGAAACCTGCCTGAAATTCAAGAATGCGGAAATAAAACAACAAATAAGAAATTATGCAACACCAATTTTAAAAAACGCGAAGAAAAGTTTTAAGTGCGACTCAGAATCAACTAAAACACATGCCATTATTCAAGAGCTAAAACAAAAAGAAGTTTACATTATGAAGGCAGACAAAGGAAATAAAATAGTGATAATGAACAAAAATGATTATGATGAAAAAGTCAGAATCTCAATAGATTCCAATAATTTTCAAATTTTAAACAAGACACCACTACCTAAAATGATCCGCGAATCAAAATCATTAATAAAAGACATAAGTTCAACCTTTGAAATTCCCAAGTGGAGACTGACCATATCCAATCCAGATGTACCAAAGCTTTATGCTTTACCAAAAGTCCATAAACCAGGAAACAAAATGCGACACATCGTTTCAAATGTAACATCACCATCGGTTAAAATATCAAAATGGTTGGTAAGTGATATGAAAAGATATCCAATTGAAAGCTGTTCAGTTAAGAATACTTTTGATTTCGTGGAAAGAACCAAAAACATCTCTATAAAACAAGATGAAATCATGATTTCATTCGATGTCGAAGCCTTGTTTCCGAGTATTCCGATCCCCGACGCTTTAACTGCTTTTCAAAAACATCTGGATAAGTTTGAGATCGACGAAATCAAGAAAAATACATACTTAAAAACAGCTAAAGTATGTATGGCACAAAACTTTTTTCAGTTCAGAAATGTGTTCTACAAAATCGAAACTGGAACAAGTATGGGAAACCCTCTGTCCCCATTAATAGCAGAAGTGTTCATGTCTTCGTTCGAAACAAATTTAAGAGAAAGAGGATTACTCCCAAGAATATGGTTTCGCTATGTAGATGTCTTTGCTGTGATTGGAAAAAATGAAATAGATTCGGTTTTAAGAATACTGAATTCAGAGTTTGACACTATAAATTTCACTTATGAAACAGAAGAGAATCAAAAGTTGAATTTTTTGGACCTAACACTTTCAAGAAAGAAAGAAGGAAACATTGAATTTTCCATATATAGAAAACCAACAACAACCCACCGGTACATAACAAATGACTCATTTAGCCCAATTCAACATAAACTAGCCGCTTTTCACTCTATGGTTCATCGCCTGTGCAAGCTTCCACTTTCAATAGCTAACTATACTACTGAGTATAACATTTTAAAAGACATCGCTTCCACCAACGGCTACAACCCAACTATAATAGATAAACTTATCCGAAAACACAGCACAAAAATTAAAAAATCAGAATTAACAACTTTATACAGACAAAACAAACATCTTCATGACAACATCAACCCAGAAAGAGCTTCCATGACGTATTTCCCATCAATCACAAACAATATGCACACAAAATTAAAACAACAAAATATAGAGTGCGTTTACTCAAACAACGGAAAACTAAAAAAATTCCTAAGCTCAACAAAAGACAAATCCACAATGACTAATAATGCTGGAATATATGAGATCAAATGTGGAGACTGTAACGCTGTTTACATCGGCCAGACAAAGCGAAGCATAGGTGTTCGCTTTAACGAACACTCGAGCCACATCAAGTTCAACCGACCCGAAAAATCCTCCGTCGCTGCACACGTCCTCACCAACAAACACTTCAATGTAAGCTTAGAAGATGTTAAGCTTAAAAAACATGTAACAAACCATCGACGACTTGATGCATATGAAAGTCTTTATATCCACAGAAGCAACAACACTATGAACAATGACAATAGCAATATAACGTCACCTTTGTTTAACATAATTTAATGTCTCTTTTCAACTCTAATTGTTATTGTTATAATCAAGAGCTTTTTCTAATTTCTTTTTAAATGTTTTACGTACTCTTTTCTTTTTCTGCCAAATCAGTGTATTGCTGAAGATGAACCACATTAGGTTCGAAATGCATTTAATTTCGACAAATAAAATTGAAAGCTTACACCGAAAAGTTTTTTGTGTTTGATTTTTAATTTTGCTTTGTAATTGTTTGTGGTCAATAAGGTGTATTTTTGTTTTTTAAAAGATTCAACGCGACCACAAAGTTTAGTTCAAACCACCTTTAAGATCGTTGTTGGATTTCCCCGTAACAATAACAATCGGTTTCTTCAAGGACTTTAATTAAATTTAACAAAGATGTTTGACAATTAAAAAAATTTATGAGATAATTATTGTTTAATATAATTTTCCTGTCATCACAATTATGTTTTAGTTCTTCGTTATATGCATTTTTTACAATTAGCGTTTCATCATCTATTATTTGAATTTGGGTTTTATTGTTCTGTCTCAATTTACAGTCTTTAGTTAGAATACAATGTTTGCTTGGTTTTAATTGTTGTAAAGCTACATCATTTTGGTATACAAATGTTTTATTATTTATTTCTATAACATATTCATTTTCGTAATCAATTTCAAAATGTTTATCATTGGGTAAAGGTAAAATTAACTTTTGTTCTACTGTTACCTAGTTTCTAGGAATCTTAATGGCAATAATAAGAAATTTATTTTTGTATTCTAGTATACCCATTTTAATTAATTTTAGCTTGTGTAAATCGATTTCATATTCATTGAGTTCTTCTAATGTTAATATACTAGGGTGTATTATATTATATTTTGCTGATACAACGTTATCTTGAATTTGATTAATTTTATTTTCTATAAATCTTAGTTTAGTTATTTGATCTAGGAATAATTGTTGTTGTAAGATTTTTGAAATTGAGTTTTCTACTTTATTATATGTATTGAGTATAGTTCTTCTATCGTTTAAAATTATTGTATTATTATTATTATTATTATTATAAATTCTTTATTAAAGTTCTCGATATTTTACAAGATTTTATATTTTTCTAAGAATGATTGCATGGCAAAATTTGCCGTCTGCCTCGATTGACTTATTTCGAGATTTGTTACAAAATGGAAAAAGTTAAAGTTAAAGAAAACATAATTTTAGAAAAATTAGAATAAAAAATAGATTGTTGTGTGAATTCATTTAAACAATAAAAAAATATAAAATTAAAAAATTGAATTTCATAATATACAGAGCCTACACTTACGATCTCATTAATCAGTCTAAAAAACTGCTACGATACCCTAAGGCATGATTAATATAAAAACAAGGAATTTTCCAACCAAAATCTCCGTTCAAAATCTGTTTTGTATCTTCAAGTGTAAGAAAGCTCTTCGAAAAATAAAGCCTGCGGATTTCTTGTAATATTGGGCATACAGCTATAAAGTGATACGTATTTTCAGTTTCATTAAGGTTGCACAAAGTACATAACGGGTGAAGGTCACTTCTGTGTGGTTTATAATTTAGATTGAGCATCTCAGTTCTTGCTTTGAAAATGATACTAATTTGGTTAAATGAAAGCTTATCATTAAAATAATTATTTTGGTACAGTACGTGGTTTAAATCTTTGTAAATTAATCTTGTTGTAGATGTTTGAGCTCTATTCAAACATTCAAGATAAAGTGAGTCATCCACCTTAGCTATACATCTATAGAATGCGTCTTGCCAATTGGTCAGGGGTGTATTCAAGAGATCAAGATTCAGGCAGTGGCGATTAGCCAACTCTTGCCATTCTTTGAAAGGTGATAACTGTTTCCTGAGAGCGTATTGCATAATTTGTTTGTGAAGGTTTGTGTCGTGTCTATTCATTACTCTTATTAAATAATCCGCATTTGATTTTAAATTCTTTAAGAATATTTGAGGTATACCGGATTCAACGTAGATAGCATAGTTGGGTGTAGTACTGGCAAGCTTAAAAATGCGTTTAAAAAAAAAACGTTGAATAACTTCAAAACCCTCAATATTTTGATAGCCAAATACCTGATTTGCATAGCAAAGGCATGTACTTATGGTTGCCTCAAACACTCTAAACTTGGTAGATCCATCAACATATTTATTGCAAAAAAACTTTTTCCACATAAGATTAATTGCTGTTTTTGCGGCAACACATTTATCTTTAACATGTGGTTGAAGATCAAGATTGTATGTTATAAGGAAACCTAAGTATCTATACTCGCTGACAATTTCTAATGCTTCACCCTCTAGAAACCACTTTTCTTGGGGAAGTCTTCTACGCTGAGAGCTTTCAAATATCATTATTTTGGACTTTGTGACATTAATTGAAAGCTCCCATAAGTCGCAAAATCGCTTCAGTTTGTTTATTTGAAGTTGTAGAGTTATAGGATTATCTGCCAATATGACTATATCGTCCGCATATAGAAGCATCTTTATAACAGTTTCACCACACTTAATTCCTCCCGGGAAATCTTTTGATACATCATCAATAAACAAAGCAAACATAATCGGACTTAACCCACAACCTTGAGGAACACCGGCTTTAGTATTAAAAAAATCGGACATTGATATTCCATTCCAAATAGCCGCAGAAGTATCGGTTATAAGTAGCTTATATACATTGAGGAACTTTGTCGATAAACCTAAGGTTGAAAGCTTATAAATCAAAGAAGCTCTATTTACAGTGTCAAAAGCTGCCCTAAAATCGACAAAAAAAGCATACACTTTCTTCTTTTTGTCCAAAAACATTTTGACTACACTTGTTAGCGCATATATATGATCAACCGTGGATAGTCCCGCTCTAAAACCAGCTTGAAAAACACTAAGGAGTTTGTTCTCTTCAACCCATCTCGTCAACCTATGGTATAAGAGATGGGTGAATATTTTTCTAAGACAAGGTAGGATCGATATACCCCTATAATTACTGGGAAGGCTTACATTACCTTTTTTAAAAATAGCGCAAATCCAAGCTTTTAAAAACGATTTTGGGATTGTTTCCCCTTCAAGAAGACTGTTAAAAAAAGAGTTAATTAATTCCAAAAAACTCGGTGTTGAATTCTTATAGAATTCAACGGGAATGCCATCAACCCCTGCTGCTTTATCATTTTTCATTGATTGGAGCGTAACTTGTAACTCTGTTGCTGTAATTGGCCCATCAAGTTCAGGAACTAAGACTAGAGGTAACGCATACTGGAATGCTAGGTGAGATGTAACAGGGTTTAGGAGCCCTTCAAAGTGATCTGCGAGTTTTTCAACTTCAATAACTGAAGATGACACAGCTTTACAGCCACCAAGCAGTCTCACCTTTGCCCAGAAAACTTTTGAATTCTTACACGATGAAAGGGTAACAGCAACATTAGTAATATAGTTTTTCTGTTTTTGAACACAGAGATTTTTATAAAGCTTGTTCGAATCTAAATACAGGGTTTTAAAAAGATTTGAATTAGTCTTTCTGAAAAGGTTCAGATAGGCAAAAGATTTTTTACGCAATTTCCTACATTCCCAGTCAAACCACTCAGCAGCAAACATATTCTCAGAGTGAGTATTTTTGGTAATCCAAGATTCTCTAATACATTTTGTAATAAATTCAGCTGTTTGGTCACAATTACGATGTTCTTGGGCAGGAACGCAGATTAATTTCGCATCTAGTCTTCGTTTAAACACATCAGCACGATTATCTACCCACTTTAACTTATTAATTGCGTTCCTGGGCCTCAACGACAGATCTTCAAGTTTAAGCGTTGTAACAGTTGGTAAATGACCAGAGTAATTTGCAACTAAAATTTCAAAATCTTCAATAGCTCCAATCCAATTACCCCTCGCTAAGCAATAATCGATTACTGAAGTGCCTTGACCCGAAACGAAAGTAAGTTCCCCTCTTTTATCACTTTTAGTTGTCCCATTTAGAACCATAAAACCGAAATCTTCAATAAAATCTACCAGATGAACTCCGCACCTATTAACAGTCTTATCCATCGAGTTTCTCACACTTTCAAACACATGCGACACATTTTCCATCAGAGAAGCTGGGTTTTGAAAGTTACCGATTCTTCCATTTAGATCACCAAGTACCAAAACATTTTGTAGCTCATTTTCATTAAAAAAGGTTATTAATTCATTAAAATCACTTATCCAATTATTACAATTAAGATAGGTTGGAATAATGTAATAGGGGTCATGCCTTAGTTTTAACTCTATAACAGTTTTCCTATTTATCGACTTCATTTTTATAAAGTTATTTAGATTACATTTGTATGCGATTAAAATGCCACCGCTAGCTCTACCAAAAACATTAACTCTAGTAGCTGGAATAAATTTAACTGAGAATTCTTTAAAATATTTTATAAATTGTGTTTCACAACTCTCTTCAAGAAATGTTTCTATTAAAATAATAATGTCAAAAGTAAGAATAAATTTAAAAAAATCTGGGATTAATAATTTGTTTTTTAGCCCAGACACATTATAACATAAAATTTTTAGATTTAAATGGCAGACGGCAACCCTATCCTAACTTTGATTTCGATGTTGACTGTATTGCATGCTGCTTTCACCTCGTGGAGAAACTGGCGCTCTCATCGCATAGTTCTGCATATTATGACGGTTGTTGCTGTTGATGTTATCAATGTCAAAGAACTGCAGTCCACCTTCTCCAAACGTGTTTTTTATAAACGTCAATTCATCCGCATTGTTTACAACTAAACCTCGCGAAAAGCTGTATGCAAATGAAAGATTGTTTATGTTTAACTTTACACCTCTTATAACAATCTTTGTTGCAGGTGCCATATCTAATAACTTAGTTTTGATTTGGTAAAGTGCACTTCTTTTTTTCCGTGTTATGATTGACTGCTCGCGATGAATTACAATTCCTGTGTTTCTCAATTTCGGGGTAGCTTCTATTAGTTTATTTGCAGTGTCGCCGCCGGGAAGAAAATTGATAATTACTGTGGTTTTGTTAGTGTTGCGATTTGTGAATTCTTGAGTTTGTTTAATAGGCAATTCCGCATTTTCTTGGAGCTGGAGAAGACCTTTACAAGTTTGTTTAGCAAACTCAACTTTATTGGTTTTCCCTTCTGCCGGAAAGTGCATAACAACAGAATTTTCATTCTCTCTTCGCGAAAGTGTTTCTAGCTGGCTCTCCAACAATTGGCAATAATTTTCCATGTTAGCAATTCGGTTCAACAGGTAGACATTTTGTGACCGTAGAGACTGGATGTCATTTGAAACCGCTAAGACTTCTTTCTTCGTTGCGATGTCTTTCAATTTCGGGGTTAAACATTCGTCCAAAAGAATTTTAAGTTGTTCGATTGACATATTTCCCACTGCCATCTCGCTGGGGTAATCAAATTGAATTTTCTTTCTACTTTGCAATTGGTCCGGTGAAGTGTCTTGCAAATTTCGTTTTGATTGCATGTGCAGTACGTTCAAAGTCGATTTGTTGTTGGTTGATATGTATATTGTATATCCCCCAAAAATTATAATTACAGAAATCGTACCTTGTAATTGTGGTTGATCAAAATAAATACTTTACGGATGAAAAATGATTCGAAAGATATGTTGACACTATAAAATTCAATTAATGAGGCTTAACTTTCTTAAATTTTAATAAAATATCAAGAGCGCCAAAAAAACTTCAACTTTCTCACAAAACTGACAGATGTCAATTATTGTATTTAGTGCTTCTATTGATTCATTGAAATGTGTGTTAATTTTGATCTGTTGGTTAATTGTTTCTATAGCATTGTGACTATTTTCTACTGCTGTGCTTAAGTAGTTCCAAATTTCTTCTCTGTCTTCATTGTCCATGGTTCCAAAGAGCCATTTTTCTGTGTTTCCTATTAAGTTAATCAATCCTCTCTTTGATCTTGTCTGTTCTCTAGGCATGATTGATCTAATTTTCGCTATTAGTGTTCCTACTTCTTTAGTAATTATTTCTTTGTTTTCACTGTTTAAATGTTTTATATTTGTTTGTATGAATGAAACTGTTTTCATTATTTCTTGTGGGTTAATTATGTGTAGAATAGTGTTTGTTTGGTTAGTTATTTCAACATCCTTAATTTTTATTTTTAAAAATCCCGTTTGTTCATTGATCTGTGTTGTGTGAAGTGTACTGTGTGTTGTTTGTGTTACTAATAGTATTAGGAAGATTATTACCTGAAAATTTAAAAGGTCTTTTTATATTGCTAATGTGTACGTTATCAAGATTTTTAATTTTATATCTGGGTTGTTCTTTGTGTCGAACATTTTTGTAATTTTTTATAGGTCCTACTTCTCTTTTTTCTGAGTAAGTTTCGCGCTTTTCATTAAGTTTGTTAATTTTTTTAAGTTTCATTTGTTCGATTCTTTCAATAAGTATTAATTCATCGATTTCTTCTTTAGCTATCTTAGGTGTGGTTTTTATCGTGGAATGATATCTGTTATTATAATTATCTAGAACTAATTGTAGTTTCATTTCTATTGATAAATCTTTTTCTTCAATGCCTGTTATTTTTTCTAAAATTGTTGAATGCAATCTTTCAACATCTGAGTTTCCTGTGTGACTATTGGGTTTTGTGAAATGTATTTCAACCTCACTTCTATTAAGAAAATCTAAAATATGTTCTGATTTAAATTCGTTATCTGATATTATTTTTTTTGGTTTACCGAATTTCGAGAAATGTTCCATAATAATTGCTTTTTTACTTCTCCAATTTCTATCAGTTATTACATACCCTACTGCAAATTTTGTAAGTTTATCAATTATAGTTAGGAATGCCTTTTTCTCAATATGAAATATATCTAAATGTATTATTTCATTTTTATGTTTTGGGGTTTCAGTTAAGTTATGCTTTGGTTTAACCCTCTGCGACTGACGTGGTGGTCTGACAGACACCACAAAATGTAAAATCTGTTATATCGCCCTTAATTTTTGAAATTTGACCGGTGCATTTTCAGTACCTTACAATTGTATGTTCGAGCATGCGTAAGTGTAAAGTCAGCTGTCTTTGCGTGCTCATGGTGTATTTTATAAGGTAGGGTGTCTACGAGACCACCACGTCAGCATTAAGGTAGGTGTCTGTGAGACCACCACCTCAGTGTTATTGTTTTATTTTCATAGTGTCTGTGAGACCACCACCTCAAAGTTATTGTTTATTTTCATAGTGTCTCCCAGACCACACGTCAGTAAAACTGATTGGGAGAGTATAATTTATGTGTTTTCTTTTTAAATGGCTCACTTAAATATCAATAATGAGTCGCAATGTTTAAAAATGATTGCTGTGATTGTTTGAAGCTTATCTATGTTCAATGCTCGAAGCCAATTTGTGAAAACTGCCAAAAAAATTTGTGATTTTTATTTTTAATTTTTATTTTTTTCAACCGATGGATTCAAATTTTATTTTATTATTATTATTTTTATGAGTGTTAACTTTGAGAATTTAATAATTTGAATGAAAAAAATATTTATTTTGATATTTTAAACTTTTTTTTATAAAAGCGGTACGTTCTGAAGAGATATTTATGTTATAAATAAAAATTATTACCTTACATGTGCTTTTTTACTTAACATAATATGAGCTATTTAATTTAGTAAAGAATACTCTAAGCTTCAAAATGGAATGATTAAAAATATAATCAGAAGTCTAGTTTTTGAAATACAAGCTTTCCAAAAGGTGTCTGGTGGACTACCACGTCAGTGGAATTGTAACAAAAAAGTCACGTCAGTCGCAGAGGGTTAATGGGGTTCCTATCGTATTTAATTTCTTGGCACTTTTTGCAATTGTTAATTAACAATTGTATTTGTTCTTGAAGTTTGGGGAAAAAAATTTTATTTTTTAAGTTATAATATGTTTCATTTATTCCGCTGTGCATAGATTCTTTAGTATGGTATAAGGAAATTTGTTTATGGATTTCCTCCTCGGTTTTGATTTCGGTTGCCCTATTAGTGCATTTTATAAATTTTATTTTATCGTTCATAGAAAATAATTGAATTATTGACTTGTTGAACTTTATTATAATCATGGTCTTCTACTTCTGAATATATTCCTGTTGTACCTTTCTTAACAAATCTAATAAGAACATCCTTTATTTTATCTACTCCTTCAAGAGGATTGAGATGTATGATTCTTCGTTCGTGTAATATTTCTATTTCCTTAGTTATTGTACCGTATGTTAAAATTAGTTGCGTTTTATATTTGTTAGCTATCTCTTCTTTTATCCCTATGTGATCCAGTTGTTGTTCTTCGACTGAATGAACTGTGTTTGTAAGTTCCATGTTCGATTCTGAGTTATTATCTTCGTTGATTTTAGCTGTGTTTTCTAATCTGCTGAGAAAGTCTGCAACTTTATTTTCCCTACCTTTCAAATACTCTATTTCAAAGTTATACTCTTGAAGTTTCAAGAGCCATCTTTGGTTTCGCTGTGAAAATTCCTTACCTTTATATTTGCTGTTGAGATATTTGATGGGAATATGATCTGTTATAATTTTGAAATGGTTTCCATACAAGTATGGTCTAAAATAATTAACCGAATATACTATTGCAAGAAATTCCTTATCCGTTACGCTATATTTTTGCTCGTGTTTATTAAGCGTTCTTGATACAAAGCATATCGGGTGCCCACTTTGGGAGAGAACAGCGCCAATTGCGTAATTGCTTGCGTCTGTTGTGACTACGAATGCTTTGTCATATTCAGGGTATTTTAAAACTGGGTGTGAGATAATTAATTCTTTAAGATTCTCAAACGCTGAAATATATTGGGGATCTTTGGTATTGATTGTTTCACCTTTTTTTAAGTATTTTATCATTGGATATGCGATCTTAGCGTAATCCCTAATGAATTTCCTATAATACCCTGTCATTCCTAAGAAGCCCTTGAGTTGTTTTTCTGTTTTTGGTATTTGTAAATTGTCGATTTCATTTATTTTATTAATATTTGGTTTAATCCCTTCTTTAGTTAGAATGTGACCCATAAATTCAGTATTCTGTTTCATGAAACTACACTTGTCTGCTTGTATTTTCAGATTATTTTCTCTAAAGACTGTATTTATGTTCTTCTAGTGTTGTGGAGAAAATTAATATGTCATCTAAGTAAACTACACATATTTTATTTATATAGTCACGTAATATGTCGTTCATTAATCTTTGAAACGTTGCAGGTGAGTAGGTATGGAGGCGATTGGGAGAGATCAAAATGATAAGAAATTAGCATTGGGAGGCGATTGGGTTATCAGTGGTTTTGCGGTTTTAGTTTGCTTGGTTGGGTGATGACTGTATGGAGAAGGGTGATAAGAATTTAGGTGGTGATTGGTGGATTGTTATGTTTTTTTGTTTATCTTAATAGTGGATGCTTGAGAATTAAAAAATTTTCTGTATGGGAGGCGATTGGGATATCAGTGCTTTTGTCGTGAATTTAAATTTTTCTGTATGGGAGGCGATTGGGTTATCAGTACTTTTCCCATTTAGTTGGTTTGGCTGGGTGTTAGATGTATGGAGAAGGGGGTGATGAGGGATGAATGCTTGTAGTTGCTGTTGAATTGTTATGGTTTTTTCTTAATAGTGGCCGTTTGAGAATTAAAAATTTTCTGTATGGGAGGCGATTGGGATATCAGTGCTTTTGTCGTGAATTAAAAATTTTCTGTATGGGAGGCGAATGGGTTATCAGTACTTTTCCCATTTAGTTGGTTTGGCTGGGTGTTAGATGTATGGAGAAGGGGGTGATGAGAATTTAGGTGATGGATGAGGGATGAATGTTTGTAGGTGCTGTTGAATTGTTATGGTTTTTTCTTAATAGTGGCCGTTTGAGAATTAAAAATTTACTGTATGGGAGGCGATTGGGATATCAGTGCTTTTGTCGTGAGGCGACTGGGTTATCAGTGCTTTTGCCATATGGGACGTTTGGGATTGGGAATTTTGTCGTGTGCCATTTGGGGGCCTTATCAGTGGTTCGTTAGGGTCTTATAAGTATCTCAGGGTGCTATCAGTAGTTTAACCAGATGGTGTATATTGTTTGTTAAAAGACAGATGGTTGTTATGGTTTTGTTAATTTTGAAGGTTATGGTTCTATTTTTAGATTTTGAGAAGTGGTGTTTACGGTACGCAGCTCTTGACAATAGGTATTTCATCATCGTATGATGTATTGAAGTCTGCATTCGTAGGTATGAGGTATGAAAGTGTGTGTTTTAGAAATTGTGAATAGTTTTAATTTATTACATTAAAAGCATAGAAGATACAATTAGTCATTGAAAAGATGAGTAGAAGAGATGTAGTAGGTGAGTTACATAAACCAGCCCGAAGGAATTTCAAAAGAAGACATGTTGTAATAAAGGGGATGGATGATTTATGGCAAGCCGATTTAGTGGAAATGGGGGAGCATGCTTCTGAGAATGAAAATTGTCGATATCTTTTAACTGTTATTGATGCTTTCTCTAAGTTTGCTTGGACCGTTCCTATAAAAAGAAAAACTGGAATAATTGTGGCTGAGGGAATGGAGAAAATATTTGAGGGTGGTCGTGTACCAAAGAACCTGCAGACAGACGATGGAAAGGAATTCTTTAATACAAATTTTCACAATCTTACGAAAAGATTTCGGGTTAATCATTATTCAACCTTTAGTGTTCTAAAGGCTTCGATAGTAGAAAGATTTAATCGTACATTAAAAACCATAATGTGGAAAGAGTTTAGTGCAAATGGGTCCTATCGCTGGATCGATATGCTGAAAGAGATGACAGATACATACAACAACACAGATCATCGTAAAATTAAAATGAGACCTATTGAGGTCAGTAAAAGAAATGAAAAGCAGCTACTTTCAACTGTTTATAGCTATATCAAGCTTAACATAAGCCCTAAATACAAAATTGGTGATTTTGTGAGAATAAGTAAATACAAACATGTTTTCGAAAAAGGGTATACACCAAATTGGACAACAGAAATATTTAAAATCACCAAAGTTCAATCCACCAATCCTACTACATATCTTTTAGAGGATTTTGAAGGTCGGCCTGTAGAAGGTTGTTTTTACGAACTCGAACTTCAAAAGTCAAATTTTTCTGATACCTATTTAGTTGAAAAAGTTTTGGAAAAAAAGAGCAACAAAGTATTGGTAAAATGGCTTGGTTTTTCTTCAAAATATAATTCCTGGATTCCTTGGAACCAGGTTTTGTAATCAAATACTTATTCTTGAAGACACTTGTCTTTGAGAAATTTTAAAATCCATATTCATATAAATCAATGTGTTTCGAATAATGTATTATTATACAGGGTGATTCGCATAAGGTGTGACAAAAAGATAGGGTGTGTAGGTTGGACCTTGACAAGCAAAAAATCGTATGGGAGGGAAGGTCCATTTTCCCCCGTTTAGGCGGGAGGGGCCATTTAAGAAAAAAATCACTAAAAATGGAAAAAATATTATTTAAAAATAACGGTAGCACCTACAGAGTTGTGCTATAGCATTTTGAAAAGCCAAAAACCTATACATTAAATAAAATCTCAAAATAAGTTGTTCATTTGAATAGTTTTTGAAATATTAATTTTCAAAGTCAAAATTTTGAAAAAAAAAAACATAATTTTTTTTCTTCAAACCATTTTTTTTTTCAAAATTTTACGTAATTAAGTAGTATTTTTCTGGCTTATTTTCAATGCTCTTACTTATTTTTGATCAAACACAAAAAACCGGATGCCAAAATAACCTGTAGTTTTTGAGAAAACCAAAAATTACAAAAACGACTTTTTAAAAAAATTTTTTTTTTTAAGTTTTTTTTTCGTTATTGGATTCTTAAGTGATTCTAAAGTGAAAAAAAGTAAAGAGAAAATTCATCCTTTATTTCTTAAATTCACTTAAGAATCCAATAACGAAAAAAAAACTTAAAAAAAAAAAATTTTTTTTAAAAGTCGTTTTTGTAATTTTTGGTTTTCTCAAAAACTACAAGTTATTTTGGCATCCGGTTTTTTGTGTTTGATCAAAAATAAGTAAAAGCATTGAAAATAAGCCAGAAAAATACTACTTAATAACGTAAAATCTTGAAAAAAAATGGTTTGAAGAAAAAAAATTATGTTTTTTTTTCAAAATTTTGACTTTGAAAATTAATATTTCAAAAACTATTCAAATGAACAACTTATTTTGAGATTTTATTTAATGTATAGGTTTTTGGCTTTTCAAAATGCTATAGCACAACTCTGTAGGTGCTACCGTTATTTTTAAATAATATTTTTTCCATTTTTAGTGATTTTTTTCTTAAATGGCCCCTCCCGCCTAAACGGGGGAAAATGGACCCCCCCCTCCCATACGATTTTTTGCTTGTCTAGGTCCAACGTACACACCCTATCTTTTTGTCACACCTTATGCGAATCACCCTGTATATGAATACTGGCTCCAGTAAGGATATATTGTACATAAAAGATATAATGTTTTGGTGTCAAAGAATAAAACAGGGAGACACTTTTTGTGTATGCGAATCTGGATGGTTGGAAATAGGATTTACAGAAATTATATTTTACGGGGATACTGTCAAATTATATATACAACCTGAATATGGAGAAGAATGTGCCGCCTTTCATGTTAGAAATGGAGAAGCACTACCTTCGATTTATAATATAACGCTACATTTTCAAACTTTACAACATGTGAAGTTTCGTTTATCAGGTAACAGGTTTTTATAATCAAATAACATTATTCAAAAATATCGTCAATAGGTGGGGAAATGACTTTAATTGGATCTATTTACCCTAACTCGAATGTTCTAAGAAAAAAAGAGGGGGGATATCCAGCTCTTTGTCCTTTCGGAGGTGTTGATTTACTTCAGGTGCCTGAAAAATTTAAAAAAAATCATAGAGATCCAATTCACCACAACACCCAACAATCAAATCATAGAGAGCCAATTCACCATCACCCTATTCAACCTCTAGTAAACAAACGGGGAGAAGAACCCAAAAATTCTATAAATGAAAAGTGATAAAGACTTTATTTATCATATCGTATCGTTAACTTGCTCTATAAACATCATCAGTTAATTGAAATGGTTAATTTAATAAAGTTTTATTTACTATTTATTTATCCATTAATAACTTTTGGAGTACCTTTACCTTATATAATCGATCTACAAAAACCAGAGACTACTAATGATATTTCCTTCTCATTGAGCTTACCAAATAACGATACAATTCAGATTGGATTATCCTTTCTCTTATTAACGCATTCATATGCTGGAGTTTTAAATAATACTGCATCATTTCAAAATGATGACTCAGAAATGCAAACAACAACAACATCAACAATAACAACAACGGTACCGTCATCATTAGAAAATAGAATACATAGAAAAATTATCACTGTAGATGAGGCGATCGAAAGTTTTAGGCAAGACCTTATTAAGAAAGAAATTGAAATTTCCGGGATCGTTCAAAGCAAGGACGTATTTTACAGACATTTCAAATTAGAATTTGACGAAGATAAGGCCTTGACAATACGATGCGCATATGATAGTAACTATGACCTACGTACACTCACTATCAAATGTTTTGAATACCATGAATATGAGACGGAAAGAGTCTTATCTAATGGAGAGGTTGAAGTTTTTATGAAGCAAGACCTAGATTATAAATCTGATGTAGAATTACTGGATTTTAAAAATATGAAGCAAACTTATTCAATGACAATTTCGTAAGCTGGTATGTACATGTACATATATATATGTATGGTATATATACATTTCCCTTCAATAAAAATTTCGGAAAACTGTTTTCACTACTGTAAAATTTTTGTACTATTTATTGATTTCTTTATTTTGTTTCTTAATATAGTGTCCGCGGCTGATAAGAGTACCAGGAGGGCAATTCTTATCAAAAACCTGTTTTAATTATTCTTTCGTTTTATTTTTACAATTTCTGATCTGATTAAATGTTTCTCGAATGCGAAAATAGTATATAAGGGGAGCAAAATCTTTAATAAGTCAGTTCACAACAACGATGGATTTTTTGAAAAAACTAAACTCATTAGGAGACATAGAGAAGCCTCTGTTAAGATTAACAGAACTGTCCTCAGAAGCGAAAACTATACTAACTGCCAAAAAAGTCACCACGAAATACGGTGAGCGGATATTACTGGAGCTAGAGGAGGGAAAAATATTCCTCCCTGCAAGATTCAAGGACCTTGATGCAAAGGAGACAAGCAATTTGGTAGGGTTAAGTATGGTTGTCGAAAACCAAGCATCATCGGCAGTACCTATTATCAAATTCAACCATACAGCCAAGAGGAAGAGGCCTGACGAGGAAATCGATACCGACGATGAGGACGATATTCCTAATACACCGGGGAAAAAGAAAAAAAGAGAAAACGAGCCTTTTATAGTGAGTCAGAAACGGTTGTTTTATGACGATTTGCTACAATAAAAATAAATACAAAAATATATATTTGAGTTATTATTTAACTGGTTAGGGGTATTCATCAAAATTTTCAAAAATCGATTTTTTCTTGTTTTTGCCCTTAAAACATGCTGATAATTTTTTACCAGTTATTCCTATCATGCGATTTGTGAAACAACGACATCGTCTTCCCGTTAAAAATTTTGATCGGGCTGTAAGTAGTACTTCACGATTTAGAAGGCATGGTAAATTATTACCGAATAGTATAAGGGGTTTGATAACAGGTCCTTCAAATTGTGGTAAGACAAACGTTATGTTGAGTCTAATACAGCATCAAAATGGGGTGAGATTTGAGAATATATACAATTATACATATATTCAAAGTCATTACATCAACCAAAATACACTTTTCTGAGGAAGGCTGTCCAACCAATAAAAAATATAGGATTCTATACTTTTTCAAATAATTGTGACGTCATACCCCCTGAAGAAGCTAAGCCAAACTCTATAATTATATTTGATGACATTTCTTGTGAAAAACATGATACAGTACGAAGCTACTTTAGCATGGGACGTCATTGTCACATCGACAGTTTTTATTTATGTCAAACTTACACTAGAATTCCAAAACATTTAATACGCGATAATGCAAATCTTTTAATTGTATTTAAACAAGACGACATGAACTTAAAACACATATACAGTGATCACGTTAATTCCGATATGAGTTTTCAATTATTTCAAAAGGTGTGTTCCGAATGTTGGAGTACTCAATACGGGTTTTTGGTGATTGATAAGGACAGTTCTATAAATGGAGGTCGATATAGAAATGGATTCGATAACTTCCTACAGCTATAAAACCTGGATCAATAGCTGAATATAGCATTCAATCAGATACGTCATATCAGATCAGTACGAAGTTGTATAGCAGTCAGTTCACAGCAGTTGAAAGGAGATCTCTGCAGTTTTAAATTGCTTACAATCAAAATCTATCTTTGAATATTTAATTCAAGCTTAGCCCTGTTCAAAAGCTCTCAAACAAGGTGTTTAAAGTAACATCTTTGCCGTAATGATGCATTTAAATGAGGAAATTACAAAGGAACTCATTAAAACCACTGACTCCTTACGAAAAAAGTATAAAGCTTTAAGAAATGGAAGGGAAGCATTGGATTTCCAACTGGAGGAAACATTCAAGCCTATTACTAAACCTTTAAAGCAGTTAGTGGAGAAGTCAGAAGTCCAACAGTTCGAGAAACCATCATTTAAGACATCAAAAAAAAAAAAATAATGAAGAAAATATAGGTTTTCCTTCAGAACAAGAGATTATCAACGAACATGTTAATAGTTCTACCGATGACAAATTTACAACCCCGAACATTTTACCCGTATCAATTAAAGAAACATTTCCTGATTCTTCTGATTCATTCCATGAAAATATAACTCCTAAATCATCTGATGCACTTCATACAAGTAGAAGTGATCGTAGACGTCGACGAAATCTACTAAATGAATTTATAGAAAAAACAGACTTAAGTAAATTTGAAGAAACACCTAGAGAATACATTGATCTGTTTCTAAATAACTCAAATCGTATTGATAATGTATTCGGGGTACATTTAAAAGACGGTCGAATGAAAATAGGTAATAAGAACTTTAATATTATTGGAAACGATATAGAAGTTAGCAAAAAGGTTTATGAAGGCACCACAGGTCTCTTTGAGTTGATTTTTATGAAAAATCCAAATAATTCTAGTTATAGCAGTGAAGACTTAAGATCGTATAAGACTATATTACAAGATACTAATGCTTATAGACGACATCATAGTCCAAATAATCAGAAACTAGGACATAAAGGTCGTAAATATAAAGAAATTATTCGTAGACTTTTTGAAAGCAGTGCTTCAAACCTACCTTCTGGGAGCGGATTAATGAATTTTTCAAAAAAACCAAAAGAATATATATTCTGGGATGATCCTAATGAACTCATAGTTCGTTTAAGACTCCTCATGGGGTCGTATCAAGCTGGGCATAATAATCACTCTAATGAAATTATTTCCATTGTTGAAGAATTGAAAGAAGCGAATATAATTGAATAAATATGAGTGTTGATAAATTTGGTCGTTTTTCATATAACAGAACAAAAGTAATAAGAGGAACAAAGGGTGATCAAGGAATATTGGACCACCTGGACCGCCTGGACCAAATGGACAACCAGGACCACCTGGTCAACCTGGATCACAAGGACCACCTGGACCACTTGGTGGGGGATTTTTCTCAACCGAAAATGGTGATTATAATTTAAACTTCAAACGTATTCAAAACCTTCAAAATCCACAAGAAAAACAGGATGCTGTAACAAAGGAATATGTCGATGAGATGCATGAAAAAATGCAAAGGTATATTGAGAATTTAGTTAAAAAAAAAACTGTCGATTAATGGTTTAAGAATTGAAGAAAATAATTCATAAAGAGGGAAATTCAGGTGCAGTGACTTCAGTCTGAATTAGCATTTCTTTTAAATAGTACCTAACATGATGTCTGCTTTAAAAAGTTCTTTGGTTTTTGCTGATATTCTTAAGTTCTTGAAGGAACATCAATATCTACTATTGGAGGAGCATTATGAAGAATTCATTAACTCTATAGATTTTTTACGGAAGTTTGAAAATGTATCCAATACATTATCAAAATACGGATGTCATTTTATATGTTGTCCCTGGTCTTCTAATTTGTGTAAGGAGGGTCCAGATACCTGTGCATGTTTTATGCTTGAAAATAAATTATTCAGAATGAAAAAATTAATGTCTCTGTATAAACGATTAAAATAATTTATTAATAAATATAATTTGTATGTAATATAAAATATACTGTTTTGTTCATTTTGTCTGTTGTGACCCTATAAAAGTAAAATCTGCACTGAAAATTATCATAAAGCTAAAGTTAGTCATCTGATTAATAATAACTATATAATGATTGATTTTTCAAATAACTCGCTCAGTCAAAGTCGACGTGTTGCAGGGGGAAAAGGCTTGTTAAACTCCTTAATCAATTATTTGCCCGTTGAATTACACTTACCAGGGTATCAATACTGTGGGCCTGGAACAAAACTCAATGAACGTTTAGCAAGAGGAGATAAAGGAATTAATTTATTGGATAAGGCTTGTAAGGAACATGATATATCTTATTCAAAATATAAGAACACTAACGATCGACATATAGCAGATAAGATTTTATCTGAAAAGGCTTGGCAACGTGTTATATCAAAAGACTCAAGCATAGCTGAGAAAGCTAGCGCAGTATTAATCACCAACTTGATGAAAGCAAAGCTAAAACTAGGTATGGGACTCCCGAAAAAGCAAAAACCCTCGGCATCAAAAACTAAGCCAACCATAACCACATTTAAAAAAATTGTAACAAATGTAGGAAAAAGCCTTAAAAAGAAGAGACCACAAAGTCTTGAAAAAGCAATAAAGTTTGCTTTATCTTCTATTAAAAAAACCATGAAGAAAAAACTGGTCTCATAAAATCGCCTAGACTTATAGCTGTTCCGAAAGTTGGGGGAGTAATACCATTTATCGTACCCCTGTTCGCAGGACTCTCAGCTCTTGGAGCATTATCTGGTGGAGCCGCAGCTATTGCAAAAACTGTTAACGATTTCAATAATGCTAAAAAAGAACTGGAAGAGAAAAAACGTCACAATCAAAAAATGGAATCAGTAGCAATTGGTCATGGGTTACATCTTAAACCATATCGGCAAGGGTTCGGATTATATTTAAACCCTTCAAAAAACTAATAAATTCGCTACCTGATCGTCCTTTGAATGAAACAGAGCTTAAACACGTTGCGACGCATTTAGTTCCAAACTTTCAAGGAGTTTTTATGCGAGATAATTTACCAAAAAGGAAACCTCATAGAAACGAATGTGGCATTGTTAATCTTGACTCTTCAAATGGATTAGGAACACATTGGGTAGCTTATTACAAAAAGGGAAAAAATATTGAATATTTCGACAGTTTCGGAAATCTCCAACCACCTTTAGAATTGATAAAATACTTAGGTAATAAGATCAAATATAATTATTTTAAGTATCAAGATTATAATTCAGTTAATTGCGGTCATTTGTGTCTAGAGTTCTTATATGACTGTTATTGGAATAAATAAATTATATAATTTAAATAATCATCATTTTCGTTTTTATCATCATGTCGATAACACTAACATTGAGTGGGAACGACTCCCATCTAAGCACTGAATACTTTCCGCCATTAATTTTAAATAAAAATTATGTATGTGGTTTGATTGATTTGCAAACGTACAATTCTATACCTAATATTGACGATAGAAACAATTTATTTCACATCGGAGATGATGCAATTGCATTACCAACTGGTTCATACGAAATCGATGACATTTCGGAATACCTATTAAATAAATTATTGACCAGTAACAATGTAACGGGTTTAGAAATGACTGCAAATAACAATACTATGCAGTGTGTAATAAGAAGTGATAAAACAATATATTTTAATAAGGAGCGATCTGTAGGGGGTCTTCTTGGGTTTAGTAAACGCATTCTATTACCTAAAAAAACACATGTATCAGACCTGCCCGTTAATATAAATAAAGTGAATGTAATTCGCGTGGAGTGCAATATAATCACAGGCTCGTATCTAAATAACACATTGGTGCATACAATTCATGAATTTTCCCCAGAAGTAGGACCTGGGTATAAAATAATAGAAGTTCCAAGAAATGACATCTATCTTCCAGTGAACGTCAATCAAATAAGTACTCTTTCTCTGAAACTTGTAGACCAGGACGGAGAATTGATAAATTTGAGAGGGGAAACAATAACTATACGTCTGCACTTGTCACTACATGATTAATTATGCTTATTTATAACAAAAAATCAACTATCAACGCTAATAATACAGTTAGTTCTATCAGAACACCATTACAGAATAGACCAAGGCTCTCCACTGAAAATTTAGCCTATCTTATTTCTTTGGGGTTTAAGTTAAAAAAATAAAAGAATGAGTGAAATACTGAACATTAATCAAAACATAGAGTTTGATGATAGCATTTCAAAATATGAATATCATAGCTATGTACCATTTGTACAGTCTTTTAATACAAGTGATGAAATTCGTATTTTAATACAACAGCAAGACCTGTGCATTTTACCTAGTGAAAGTTTGATTTATATTGAAGGAAGTCTAACTAAAGATGACGGGACAGTAGCAGCTGGTGCAAAACTATCTAATAATGCAGTGGCATTTCTCTTCGAAGAAATCCATTATGAACTAAATGGAGTGATTATTGAACAAAATAAAAACGTAGGGATAACATCAACAATAAAAAATTATATATCCCTGAGTCCGTATCAAAGCAGAAGTTTAGAAAACGCTTCATGGTCAATGGACAACAATACACTCCTTCCATCTGGAATTTTCAACTTTTGCATACCATTGAAAATTCTTTTAGGCTTTGCCGAAGATTATAAAAAAGTCATTGCGAATGCCAGACATGAACTGATTTTAATTCGTTCACGAACTAATGAGAATGCCTACATTCACAGTGAGAATTTAAAGCTATCAATTTTTAAAATACAATGGAGAGTTCCTCACATAACGTTATCTGATTCGGAAAAACTAAATATTCTAAAACAAATACAATCTAAACCAATAACAATGGCTTTTCGTAATTGGGAATTGCATGAATATCCTGCACTACCACTTGTTACAGATCATATATGGACAGTCAAAACGTCAAACCAACTTGAAAAACCTAGATATATTATCGTTGCAATGCAAACTGATCGAAAAAATGATCGAACAAAGGATGCGAGCCGATTTGATCATTGTGACTTAACCAATTTAAAAGTTCACTTAAACTCGGAGGCATACCCAAGGGAGGATTTAAATCTCAAATTTAAACAAAATCGTTTTGCACTTCTTTATGATATGTATATAAAGTTTCAACAAGGGTTTTATAAGAAACATCCTAAGCCCCTCTTATCTCGACAAGAATTTAAAGATCATGCACCATTTGTAGTAATTGACTGTTCCCATCAAAACGAATCGATTAAATCAGGTCCTGTTGATGTTAAAATAGAACTGAAAACTGATAATAACGTTCCAGCATCAACAACAATGTATTGTTTACTAATACATGATCGAATCATTGAATATAATGTCATAACAGGCTCAGTTCAAAAACGTATATAATCAACATCTTTCTTAACATGAATAACAGTCGGTAAAGTAGTTTCAAACAGTTCCATAGCTCTTCATATTGTACAAAACAATGGTTTTCTGTTTAGATATTCAAGGCTTCAGGGGCTTTAATAATGAGTTTATAGTGAAAGAACTCGCGTTAATCAGCGGAAACAATTTGCAGCACTTCATTATACTACCGCCGTTTGACTTTAGACGTTTATCGCCTGAACTTAAAAAAGAAGCACAATATCTCTCTAAAAACCATCATGGATTGAGCTGGAATGATGGATTTTGCAAATTTGAAAAAGTTAAAGACTTTCTTAAGAGTACCATTAAAGATAGCACTGTATACATAAAGGGAACGCAGAAACTACAATGGCCTCGTGATATTTTAGAAGACGTAGAAGCCGAAATCATCGATCTGGAAGTATTGTTTCCTACATGCCCATCGCTCAAAGTACTCAAAACATACTATCCAGATGTTGAAGCCAGGTGTTTGCAAAAGCATGCCAGCGTGTGTGCATTACAAAACGTTTATCTAATCAAGAAGATTTTAAAAGAAAAAAGATTTTGATCCTATTTTTTGTTATTTCATATATTTCATATTTAACAAATAAAAGCGTGACAATTTAACATATTTATCTTCTGTTTTATTATAGCTTTACAGTTGATATTTAACAGATGAGTTTATTGCCTTTGATATCCATAGGGTAGGGAGCTGTGATTGGGTAGAAAGCGACGTTTTTCAGAGATGGGCCTATAGGTTTTTTGTTCCTCTTTAGTGATCAGTTGATGTTCTTTTGTACGTCTTATGTTGTGGGATATTATTTTGATACCTTCTGTATTATCGTTTAAAATTGCGTTTTTTATACTTTCGAAATTAACTTTCTTTGAAGTGTTGAAATCCAAAGATATTCCCTTGACTTTGCAGACATTGTATTCCGTGTTTTCCGTTGGACTATATACTCTGAACGCGTAATTTTTTGGTCCGCCGCATACAAATTCTTTAATATAACTCCTTCTTCCATAACACGATAGCTCATCAGTCAGATCGCCGATGAGATTACCACCACCCGAATGTGGAATGCTTTACCTGGCTCTGTGTTTCCCCCGCATTACGATTTACAAAGATTCAAAAGCAACGTGCATCGGTGTCTCCTTTCAAATCCTCTCCTATTTTCCTAAATGCTCGCACTGTGTTTTTACAACATTATAAGGGTAGTCATAACCCCTTGATGTGCACGCTAATTGTAAAAAAAAAAAAAAAAAAAATACTCTCCTTCACGACTAACATATAATATAGAATCAGTATCATAATACAAGACTCTTTTGTCAAGTTTTTCCAAGTAGTCATAGAGCTTTAAACGCGCTTGAATTGTTGTGTAAGCTGCTATACTTACATTTACAGTTGACAAAGTTTCCGCAACTTCTTCTTCATTTGTAAAGTTCACTACCACATTCGTATCGTTTATAGATAATATGTTACTAACAATCAAAGCTGGATTTGTAAGTATATCATATAGCTCTGAAGGCTCATTAACAATATGTGTTTGCGTTTGATTTTCCCTCTGACCAAACTTTCCCCAAAACGAGTTTAGTATAAGCTTTGCAAAAGATCTTTTACCTGCATTTTTTGAAATATTGTCATACTCCAGCTGAATATTTTCATTTTTTAAAAATTGTTCTATATATGCCTGCTTATGTTTTTCGCTATCACAACCGGTAGGCCATCCAGAAGCTTCTTGTTTGATTTTCAAGAACTTATCCATCATTAAATCAAAAAGCCCTCTTGATTTCGTTTCCTTGTTATATTGAACGATATCATATTCCCAAATTTCTAAAATCTGAAGTATTCTGTATCCTTTCTGAACAGCCTTTACTACTTCATCGACCACCCATGTACCATTGATTGCCCGTTCATCATCTGTATGTGTACATAAACGTTCGGTTGATTTCAACTCACTACATGTTTTACACAAACTAAACATCAATTTGTTGTTTTGCTTTAGTGGTAGAACTGGATGAAACAAGTATTGTGGAGGAAGAATTTTACACTTAATTATCCCGTTGATACCATTTAGATTCATTTCTGATATGCTTGTAGGATCGGTATGGATTTTTGGATGTCCCGAAGGAAATTTCCCGTATTTGCACACCCATGGGTATAATGAACATACATCTAAGTATTTTATTTGTTCATCTTTCCGGCATTTGCAATATGTAAATATATTACCGGTTCTACCTCCGTAGAACGCATCTCTAGGGTTCAGCGGTACTTCTTCAATTAAAGGATGTGTATTTAAAAACTGTGTATCGTCTTTACTCATCCTTGAAAAAGTTCTTTCAAATTCACAACCCCAAACTTATATAACTTCATACTTCAATGATTTAAGACGAGCAGCCTTAAGTAGGGTTCGCTCGTATCTCAAGTTGAGAGTATCGTGAATGTTTCCATCAATTGGCTCATCTCTTTTCAATTTGAAACATGTAGGATGACCATGGTAAAAACATCCATTAAATTCAAAAACTTGCCGAGTTTCTTCACAATACCCATCTACCTTTACACCAGCAATGACAGCCTCTCTTCCATTAACAGCATGTTGAATTTCAATTTTACGCTTTCTTGATTCATAAAGCAACCATTTAATTGAGGTTTTTGAATGTGTATCAATCATTCGGTAACCATTTTTTGGAATAAGTCCAATCGAGTTCTCAGCTAAAAAGTTTCTACGAAATACCAAATTACAAGCAGATGCAATAGTGACGCATTCCAAAAACGGTTCAACATTACTCTGTTTTAAAAAGAGTTCTCTGAATTTTATGCATGCATCGATTAAAAATCTTAACATCGCTTCTACAATATTCAATAAGTTCATGTTGTAAATTAAAGCTATCGTTTTTGTGTTCTGCATACCATTTTATAAAATCCTCACGATCCTCAACTTTCATTGTGTCAGCTCCATAGTATTTTATATCGGGGAGATTTCCTTCATACCCTTTATTCTTTGCCAGGTTGAAGAAAGGAGGTTCTGGGTTTCACTCGGCCACCAAAACGAAACCCATGGTTCGATGAAGAATGCAGGCAGGCAAATGCAGCCAAACAAAGAGCACGACAAATGCTTATGCAAACACGAACAAGGGCTGCTTACGATCAGTATAACGAGATTTACAAGGAGAGAAGAAGGGAAGAACACCGACTTCTCAAAAAGAAAAAGAAGCAGCATGAGAAGCGCTCGTTTGAGGAAATAGAGAGGTGCCATGACAGGAACGAGATTCGGAAGTTTTACCAAAAGGTAAAAAGATCCTGCCAGGGTGGCAAACCCCGAACTCAAGCCTGTAAAGACCAGCAGGGAAACATAATTGTAGAGTCACAGTCGCTACTGAGGATTTGGAAAGATCACTTCTGCAAACTGCTTAGCGGCGATGAAGACACAAATTCCGCTGTCAGGCAGATTGCCCCATTCAGCTTGGACGATGATCAAGAATGCCGTCCTCCCGACCTAGAAGAGGTTAAGCTTGCCATATGCAAACTTAAATCAAATAAGACTGCAGGTGCAGATGGCCTTGATGCCGAACTTTTCAAGGCAGCTGGAGATCAGTTGGAAAGGAGCATGCACCAGCTGATCTGCATGATATGGTCGAAAGAAAGCATGCCCGATGAATGGAACCTCAGTATCGTATGCCCGATCCTAAAGAAGGGAGACCCTCACAATTGCGCCAATTACAGAGGGATAAGCCTCCTTAACGTCGCTTATAAGATCTTGTCTGCTGTAATATGTGAACGTCTGAAACCCCACGTCAACAACTTGATAGGTCCTTATCAATGTGGTTTTAGACCAGAGAAGTCCACAATAGACCAAATTTTCACATTACGGCAGATCTTGGAAAAAACCCGAGAACATAATATCGATATTCACCACCTCTTTATCGATTTTAAGGCCGCGTATGACAGTATTTACAGAGACGAGCTGTACAGAGCCATGTCTAGTTTCGGCATCCCTGCAAAACTCGTACGACTATGCAGGATGACTTTGAAGAATTCACGCTGCTCCGTCAAGGTCGGAAAAGAACTCACCGAGACCTTTGATGTCGAAAAAGGCTTTAGGCAAGGCGACAAACTGTCATGCGATTTCCTCAACATCATACTTGAACAGATTGTAAGAAACTCAAACGTCAACACCAGAGGAACAATCTTTCAAAAGTCTGTACAATTACTCGCCTATGCAGACGATATTGACGTAATGGGAAGAAAAAAGCGTGATGTCATAGGTGCTTTTGCGAGTATTGAAACAGAAGCGGCAAAAATGGGTTTGATGGTTAATGAGGGCAAAACGAAGTATATGCTGTCATCAAACAAGGACACAGAACATCGACGAATTGGACAAAACGTCACAATAGACAGACATAACTTCGAGGTAGTACAGGACTTCGTCTACCTAGGATCCGCTGTAGACACGGAAAACAACATCAGTGCGGAGATCAAACGGAGAATAACTCTTGCCAACCGTTGCTTCTTTGGGTTAAGAAGGCAATTGAGAAACAAAACCCTCTCTAGAAAAACCAAGGTGACCTTGTATAAGACCTTAATCATCCCAGTCCTGCTGTACGGCGCGGAAGCATGGACCTTATCGAAAGCGGATGAGGAAACTCTTGGTCGTTTCGAAAGAAAAATTCTCCGAATGATCTTTGGTCCCGTATGCGAAGACAATGTGTGGAGAAGAAGATACAACAACGAGCTGTATGAGCTGTACCGCGACATGGGCATAGCCAGAAGAGTACGCATCGCGAGGCTACGATGGTTGGGCCATGTAGAGCGGATGGACCCAAACGCTCCGGCTCGTCGGGTTTTCGAAAGCACATTGCAGGGAAATCGCGGAAGGGGAAGACCTCGTCTTAGGTGGCGCAATCAAGTGGATGAAGACAACCGACTTGGAGTGCGAAACTGGAGAGAGCTCGCCCGAGATCGAAATCGTTATAGAAGGATGTTGGTTGAGGCCCAGGTTCACCCCGAACTGTAATGCCCACCTAAGTAAGTAAGTAAGGTTGAAGAAATGAGGGAAGTATCCTTTTTCATATTATTCATATTCATATTCATATTTATTCAAATCTACGACAATAAAATCAACAGATTTATGCTTAAAACAAAAATATTACATTGAGTAGTATATAATAATTCAAATAAAGTTACTATTATTATGAAGAACTTAGAAGCAAATCTAAAATACGAGCCTTAAAATGGTCTCTAGGTAAGAAAGTTCAGCCTTGGAGTCAAATCGAAAGCTTTCGGTAGTTTTGATAGTGCCATTGGGAAGTAGTTCAAAGAATCGATAAATTTTACGTTAGTTGATAACGCCATTAAGATTATTTTCGTTCCACGTATAATCAAAGAAGGCTTTAGGCTTGTTTCCGTCAATATATAATTTAGCACAAATTGATGATCGTAAGCTTGACCATTGTGTGCGATAACTATTACGTTTCTGAAAAGCTTACGAATTTTGAGTATATAGTTCAAAAATTTTCTTACTACATCTTCAGATATAATGTGTTCGCATTGATAACAATCAAAACAGTATTCAATATCCGGAATATCGATACATGAACTACATCTCTTTTGAAGTACGCATAGATTAGGTGTGTGAATTTTTATTCCCTCTTCTTCATCACCATTTCCCTCTTGTCTGCTCTCAAAGTCGTAGAAAATATATAGAAATTTTTCTGTCTTAGGTGTTCTTTTATCGGGCAAAATGAAACACATATGATCATTTGAAACAAATACAGCACATTTTTTGCAGAAGTATTAATTACAAATATGCTCTCTTTGTCCACCGTATGCTTTTAGGCAATCCCTACATCTTTTTACTTGGTCACAAATGGGGAGCGTCTTTGAATTGCTTGCTTTATGATTATCGAAACAAGTTTGTCCTCTAAATTTTCTATTGCAATCGTTGCAAAGGATTTCTTCACATACTTTGTCACATGTTGGTGTTATCTGACACTGAGGACACGATTTCTGGCACCTATGTTTTGATTTTACTCTGTATGGGCAATGGCGGTCTTCACAAAAATACGAGCAAGAAAATGCCGCTGTCACAGACGTAATCAAATTGAAGTGTGAATTAAGATATAACAAATTAATTCTCTTCTCTGTTGAGGTATTATTGGGGACACCTTCAAAAATTACACTTCTCGCTCTTGTGTTATACTCATACACTGTGATCTTATAATCAGTTAGGTATGCTTGGAATAACTTAAGCTCAGGAATACCACATCCTTCTGCTTGAATTTGAACTTTTGCATTATCCACTAACTGAACTGCTTGATTGGTTTGACATCTTCCAGTATCTAGCCGTAACTTTGAGTAGTCTGGCGTTTTGTCAGCAAAGGCCTTTCCTACTACTAAAGCACGTGGTAAGCAAAGATTGTCTCTATTACTTATTGAGACAATACCACGTCTTTTTGAGCATTCTTCCTTGAAATTGTTATAAAATGTTGGAATTCGTCGTTTTCCTTTTCCAACAGGGATCTCTACGCTTGTTACATTTATAACAAAAGACTCGGTGCTTAAACCATTGGAGTTGCTCTGGAATATTTTCAACATCATATCCCATACATCTTTGAATTCCAATTCAGAAGCCTTTTTGAAATTAACCCAACCACACCCTCGCTCTTGACAGAAGCCACTACCTGAAAACGTCACTCCCACCCATGCCTCTGGAGATATCTTTTCGAAGGAGTTACTAACTACACCCTCAACAGCCCCCCTTACCCAACTCAGTGGTTCTTCATCTTCAGGAATCGTCTTGATGCGGAACTGCGTCTCCCTACCCTCAAGCCTGAATCGTGGAACCCTCTTCACACAATCACTTATTATCTGAAAACGCTTGAATAGAAAATATTATCATAATTATTTTCTATCGAAATCGTAAAAATAATAAATACGCATACCTGTTCCTGTTCAACAACACGACTTGATAGTTTCTCAGCAGGGAAGAACTCTATTTGAAAATCCGAGTCGGTCGGAGAAACTATTAAAAAGCACCTCGAAAATTCAAACAACTCCTCATCGGTTAAAATATTAAATTTAGCTGGGAGCATTAACTTAACGTGCTCCAGTTCTAAAACAACGCTATTACCACTTCGATGGCCTTTAATTATTCTTAATTTCTCGTTTTTAATATCACGAAGCTCAACGAAAGGCTTAATCATACCTAAGTTATTAACTTTTGACAAAAAACTAAGCGATACCATTTCAAACAAAAAATAGTCACGAGAAGAATACGCACAAGTTCTTTCTTTACAGAGAATAATTACTCAAATGAAATTACGAATGAAGAGGCTTATTCACCCTCTACCACAATCATTCATAATTACATACATAAATATATCTATGAAAAATACGTTTGATCTCCGTCGGGGATTCGAACCACGAATCTTCGTCATAACAATCAGTCATACATACCATAAGTATTCACCAGCAACTACATGCATCCATACCCCAACCACCACCTAAATTCTCATTACCTAACCAAAACGGTAAGAGCACTGATATCCCAATCGCCTCCCATACAGTAAATTTTTAATTCTCAAACGGCCACTATTAAGAAAAAACCATAACAATTCAACAGCACCTACAAACATTCATCCCTCATCCATCACCTAAATTCTCATCACCCCCTTCTCCATACATCTAACACCCAGCCAAACCAACTAAATGGGAAAAGTACTGATAACCCAATCGCCTCCCATACAGAAAATTTTTAATTCACGACAAAAGCACTGATATCCCAATCGCCTCCCATACAGAAAATTTTTTAATTCTCAAGCATCCACTATTAAGATTAACAAAAAAACATAACAATCCACCAATCACCACCTAAATTCTTATCACCCTTCTCCATACAGTCATCACCCAACCAAGCAAACTAAAACCGCAAAACCACTGATAACCCAATCGCCTCCCAATGCTAATTTCTTATCATTTTGATCTCTCCCAATCGCCTCCATACCTACTCAGGTGCATTCTTTAACCCGAATGGCATCCTGACGTATTCATATAAGCCTGCAGGAGTCACAAAAGCAGTTTTCTCAATGTCTTTTTCTGCTAATAATATCTGGTGATAACCTTTGGCAAGGTCTAACGTGCTGAAATATTGTGATTTACCCAATTTATCTAATATACTCTCGATATTAGGAATTGGATATTTATCGTCTACTGTTACTTGGTTTAACTTACGATAATCTACTACTATTCTATATGTTTGGATTCCTGAGCTATCTATTTTTTTTGGAATCACTATTATAGGTGAACTGTACCGACTATTGCTTTTTCTAATAATTCCCTGTTTCTCCATTTCTTTCATTTGTTTACGCACTTCTAGATCATGTTTTGGAGGATACCTATATAGTTTAGAGTTTATTTGCTGGTCTGTTGTTGTATTAATTTCGTGAACAACAGTACTAGTATTTGTTAATTGGTCTCCTTCTGTAAAAATTAGTTTCCTATATTTGTGCAAAAGTTTTTCTATAGAACCTTTTTCTAATTCATTTAAATGATCAGTTTGAATGTTACAAACTTCGCTTACTTCCAACACGTTTACTTCTTCAAGTAAAATGGTTAAGAATGGAAGGTGTATATCATTCTTCAAAATAATCTTTTCATCTATTAAATCTATGGTTTTTGCATTTTTCTTTATCCAGTCCATGCCAATAAGAAAGTCGTAAGGTTTATTTAATGCAACTTTTGTCCATTTGATTCTTGCATTGCAAGGCTGTTCAAATTGTGTTGGACATTTAGTTTTAACTTGCATTGTACCGTTAACCGTCCCCTTAATGGTATTTATTTGAATAGGTGTGTCGTTGATTTGTTCGTAAAGTTTTGCAGGAACTCTAGATGAGTTCAAAAGACTTATAGTTGATCCTGTATCAATTAATGCAATGTAGTCTATGTTTTCTAAAGTTACTTGAATATACAAATTTTTCTTTCATCCGAGGCTAGTTGGTAAAAAACTCGTGGTTTTCTATTTGGTTAGTCTCATTAGTTCGGCTTAAATTATCTACTTCCATTGGTTCAATTCTCTGTTGCCCTGATCTATATTCTAATCTTTGTTGCCCTGATTGCCCTGGATTTCTAAAATTGTTATTGTAAGGTCTGTTAAAGGGATTTTGTCTTATTTGTCCTGAAAAATTATTATTTCTTATTTGTCTTGATGGGGTTCTCCCATTAGGTTGGTTTTGGTAATTGTTAATATTTCTATTAGCTTGATTTTGATTCGGATAGTTATTGTTTCTATAAAAAGGGTTTTGATTAGTGTAATCATTGTTTCTGTTAAAATTATTTTGATTAGTGTAATTGTTGTTTTTGTTAAAATTTTGATTAGTGTAATATGTATTTTCTAAACGTAAATTGAATTCATCCTGACCTATATATTTGTATAGTATGGTTCTTATTTCTGCTAGATTATATTCATTGCAAATTTCCCTAGCTAATGCTCCTGCCGTTACTTCTTTAATTTTTGACACTAAAGCACTGTATAAACTATTTGCTGCTTCTAATCCTTGCTCATTAAACGTTGCACATTCTGTTATATAATTTATTATATTTTGCACCTTATCTGCTAGTTGACTAATACTATTAACCTTTAAATTGTAGATCTGCCTTAAAATTGTTCCCTGGTCCCTCGATGGTCTAAAGTGAGTTTTTAACTTCTGTTTGCACTCTTCCCACGTTGTTGGTGTGTCGACTGCTAAGTAGTTCTTCGCTGCTCCTTGTATTTTTTCGTTGTAAATAATGGCGAACACGAGATTTCGGTTCTCCTCTCCGAATTCTTGAAATATATGCTCCGTGCTGGCGATGAACGAGGGTAATGTGCCCTGTTTTCCCGTGAAGTTTTCCACAAACTTTAGTCTTTTTTCGATTGTTAACCTTGTGTTTTGAACCGTGTTTTGTCGGTTTAAAATTTCTGTTAAGGTTAACAGACACTGCTCCATGATTTGAGCCATTTTTTTTTTTTCTTTCTTCACTGTCACTTTATCACACTTTGATCGATTTATGTATATCGATTTTCACTTGGAACCAGATCCTTTAGCAAAAGTTACTTTATTATAATCACACTATGATCGATTTGTGTATATCGATTTTCACTTGGATTACTAGATCCTTTAGCAAAAGTCACTTTATTGTAATCACACTTATGTATATTGATTCGTACTTCGATTATTAGTAATTTTTTGTTTTTTCTTGAAAAGTCACTTTATTATAATACCGATTTAATTATCTCGATTATTAGCTCCTTTCTAAAACAAAAACACTTTTTTATAATCTTAGGTTTTTCGTTCGTATCACTATCCTCTAACGTTAAAATAAGAGGACGACCGACTGCGCCAATTACGTTTTAGGTGTCCACTAGAGATAAAAAAAACAACTCTTCTTTTTAAACAATGGGCCACCGGCCAATTATACTTTATTTCTATCTAAACAAATGTTACTTTCACAATTGTTTACAAATGAGAACCTTTACAATCCGCCGTCCAAAGCGTCGCTGCAATTGTATCGTTTATAGAAGTATTACTGGGCGTTTTGCTTGCTTCGTTAGTTGGCTTTTATAACCTGTTATTGCTGAAGCTGCGATTATCGATTTGGTGTCATTCGTTGATTGACCCTTTATTGATGATGTTGCACTTTCATAATTGTCAGCCGTTGATTGACCTGCTACTGTTGACTGTGCAATTTCATATGTAACTCGCGTGGACCTCTCGCTGTGTCATCTCGCAGTGCACATGCAACCTCGATCGTGGATTTATCGTCGTTCTCGATTCCAGATGCAGCTACTGCTGCATATATGAAGAGTGTTGGAGAATATTCTGCGCCCAGTGCGGCCACGCGTGGACCCCTCGCTGCGTCATCTCGCAGCGCATATGCAACCTCGATCGTGGATTTATCGTCGTTCTCGATTCCAGATGCAGCTACTGCTGCATATATGAAGAGTGTTGGAGAATATTCTGCGCCCAGTGCGGCCGAAGTTGCCGTCACGCGTGGACCCCTCGCTGTGTCATCTCGCAGTGCACATGCAACCTCGATTGTGGGGTTATCGTCGTCTTCGATGCCAGATGCAGCTACTGCTGCATATATGAAAAGTGTTGGCGAATATTCTGCGCCCAGTGCGGCCGAAGTTGCCGTCAAGCGTGGACCTCTCGCTGCGTCATCTCGCAGCGCATATGCAACCTCGATTGTGGGGTTATCGTCGTCCTCGATGCCAGATGGAGCTACTGCTGCATATATGAAAAGTGTTGGAGAATATTCTGCGCCCAGTGCGGCCGAAGTTGCCGTCACGCGTGGACCCCTCGCTGCGTCATCTCGCACCGCATATGCAACCTCGATTGTGGGGTTATCGTCGTCTTCGATGCCAGATGCAGCTACTGCTGCATATATGAAAAGTGTTGGAGAATATTCTGCGCCCAGTGCGGCCGAAGTTGCCGTCACGCGTGGACCCCTCGCTGTGTCATCTCGCAGTGCACATGCAACCTCGATCGTGGATTTATCGTCGTTCTCGATTCCAGATGCAGCTATTGCTGCATATATGAAGAGTGTTGGAGAATATTCTGCGCCCAGTGCGGCCGAAGTTGCCTTCACGCGTGTACCTCTCGCTGCGTCATCTCGCAGTGCACATGCAACCTCGATCGCGGATTTATCGTCGTTCCCGATGTCAGAAGCAGCTACTGCTGCATATTTGAAGAGTGTTGGAGAATATTCTGCGCCCAGTGCGGCCGAAGTTGCCGTCACGCGTGGACCTCTCGCTGCGTCATCTCGCAGCGCATATGCAACCTCGATTGTGGGGTTATCGTCGTCCTTGATGCCAGATGGAGCTACTGCTGCATATATGAAAAGTGTTGGAGAATATTCTGCGCCCAGTGCGGCCGAAATTGCCGTCACGCGTGGACCCCTCGCTGCGTCATCTCGCAGCGCATATGCAACCTCGATTGTGGGGTTATCGTCGTCCTCGATGCCAGATGCAGCTACTGCTGCATATATGAAAAGTGTTGGAGAATATTCTGCGCCCAGTGCGGCCGAAGTTGCCGTCACGCGAGTTAATGAACTTATTATTTCATTGACCCAAAAAAATACAACCATATCAGACCGGTCAGAGTCTGATGTCTTAGTCCTGTTGAATCTTCAAAGCAATAAGAGATACAAAGTTCTAGTAGGTACAAAGTATTTATTTTACGATGTCTAACGCACAACGGTCGTATATTTAAAGGGCGACCTCAGTACTGAGTCAATCCTATTTATACAATTTGTGTGCTACACATATTGTGTCCATATTTATTTATCTTAAATTCTATTTCAGGAGATGACTGTGTGCAGAAGGTCACGTACAGTTATCTCCTTTGTTTTATTTTATCTTTTATTACCTATTGTATAGTTATCTATAATCGTTGGGAATTTCATAGCGAACACATGGTTAACATTCATGTGTTCGCTATCTTAAAATGTGTTGAACATTCATGTGTTAACTCTCCCCTCTCTTAAAATTAAACGTCCTCGTTCAAAATTCCTCTAGCTTTAAGAGCTTCTTTATAGAGTCTATTATATTCTTTTTTTGCTTGTAGTTTCTTATAATTCGTATAGATTTTACAAAATTTGTTTAAAATGTAACATATAAAAATTATTATTGATATAGTTATTATTGAAAAAAAATATTGTTGCTAATGGATGTTCTTCAATTGGAATAGTAAATTTTCTTAATGTTTTAATATTATCAAATTTGTAATCCGAATCAGACTCTAATATCTTTAATATTTCAAATTCTTCAGTTTTCCCGGAGAGTATATATTTTCTAATTTCGTTCTTATAATTCACAAATGTTTCGTTATCAATAGTTATTTGTTCGTCAAATTGTACTAAATTTGTTCCACTTATATCTTTATTATTTAAAATATGATTTCCTGATAATAAGATGTTACTTTCGTCAATTCTAAAAATTGGATTATTTTGTTCTTGGACAATATTACAATGTGCTGATTTTCCTTCGATTAATGGAATAGTACAATTATCATTAGGTAGTTCCTTACATATTATAGAATCTACATATTTTTGACAATTTTCATTTCTTACATATTCATTATTACAACTTGAAATTGTTTTATCCATTATCAATTTTCCATGTCTAAATTCTAATGAGGTTAAAATGAAATGTTTACATTGTTTTTCAATTATTGGATATTTGTAAATTGTTATTAAGTTGTTTTTGACTTTACATAAATGTATATCAGCATATTCTAGAACGTCTATTATTGGTATATTTAGTTTCTCTTTTAATATTATAGCTTTTATTTCGTCTAAGTTGATACTTTTGGAATTAAAATTATTATGTTTAGCTAGATTAATTGTTAGCATTACTGATTCTAGTTCTTTATAAATAGCTTTTAATAAATGTGTTTTTTGAATGCTTGCAGAATCCATTTCATTAAACATTTTTTCAAAGTGTGAATTTATTTTCGATTGCTTATTATTGTTTTCGATTAAATCATTTATTCCCCGATGTATTTCAATTAAGTCATCATGATCTGGGTTTCCGGATATAAATTTTATTATCTTTCCTAAGAAGTTTTATTGCTCTTTTAAATCTTGAGTGTGTTAAAACTTGTTCTTCTAAGGCTTCAATTTCATTGATTAAAATTTTCTCTTCATCTGAAGGCTTATCAATTGAATTCCTTACTTTATAAAATGGTTTAAGTATTTTATCTAAATCTGTTATGTGATATAAAAATTCTTTATTCCTAAATAGAAATGCATCTTCCGTTTGAGTTATAGCTATAAACTTTTTATCTTCTAGATTTATCATATCGTAGCAATTGCTTATACTTAATAATTTAAATATTACGATTGCAAGGTATACACTTTTTCTTAACATTGTCTTTATGTATTATTTTTCCTTTGTTTGTTAAAATAATATTTCCTTTATTTTCTTTCACTATATGTTTTTTATACTTAGGTAGATCCTTAGGTCTCCTATCTGATTTAAGATACACAATATCGTTTTGATTAAATTCTTTATTGATTCTATTTTTGTTTTGGTATTCAACAGTTCTTTGTTGCGCTTTACTTATTAACGATCTTTAAAAATATTTTTTGTTGTTGTTAAGTCGACGTTATCGTTAAACAAAATTATTTGATTATGAAATGTGTTTATTGGTTGTGAAACCACTTTTAATGATTTGGAGGGTGAGCTATCAAAAGAGTGAATTGAATCATTTTGTTCAATCGCATTCGTATTTATTTGCTGTCTAGACAAGGCATCGGCTACTACGTTTTGGTGTCCTGGCTTGTATACTAATTTAGCTCCATACTCTTCAATGAGATTTTTCCATCTCTTAAGTTTAGTATTTGGGTTTTTTTCTGATATGGCGAATATTAATGATTGATGATCTGTATAAATTGTCAGATCTGCTATTCCGTATAGGAAATTCCTTAATTTTTGTAATGACCATATAATTGCCAATAACTCCTTTTCGTTAGTTGAATAATTTTGTTCGGTCTCATTTAAAGTTCTAGATATAAAAGTTATAGGGTGTCTGTTTTGTGATAATACAGCACCAATTGCGAAATTGCTCGCATCAGTAGTCAAATCAAATGGCTTACTGAAATCAGGTTGAAACAATTCGATTTGTTCTATTAATTTATTTTTCACTTTTTTAATTGCTTCTAAAGCTAATTCATCATTCTGTAAATTTAATTTTATTTTTTGACTTTGGTTCTTTTTAACCATTCCATTTTCTCCTTTTAAGTGAACTGTTAGTGGTTTAACTATTTGGGCGAAATTTTCTACAAATTTCCTATAATAACTGGCAAGGCCGAGAAAAGATCGTAACTCTTTGAGTGTAGTTGGTACTGGATACTCTTGTATTGTTTTTACTTTAGTGGGATCCACTACTACTCTATTACTTTTAATCACATGACCCAGGTATTCTACTGAATCTTTAAAAAAGTGTGATTTCTCATGCGATATTTTCATATTTGCTTTGTGTAATGCATTCACTATTATTTGTATATGTTTCATATGTTCTTCGGGCGTGGATGAATAAATCAACACATCATCTATATAGATATATGCAAACTTGCCTATATACTCTCTGAGTATATCATCCACACATCGCTGAAATATCGACGGTGCATACGTATAAATTCGTATTTTGCCCCATTCACTGAAAATGCTGTTTTTTCTCTGTCAGACTCTTTTATCCTAATCTGGTGGAAGCCTGATTCTAAATCAATAGTCGAGAAGATCTTAGCTTTTCCTAAATTTTGTATGGTCATGTTCACGTCAGGAATTGGGTATCTATCCGTAATTGTTTGTGAATTTATTTTCTGGAAATCAATTACCATGCGCCGTTTAGGCCTCCCGTTCTCATCGACACCTTTCTTGGGAACTGTCCATATTGGAGAATTATAAGGTGATCTATGTACTTTTTTGTATAATCCCTTCTTCTAACCCGTTGTCTGCGTATGGATATGGATACTGTTTTGTCCATATGGGTTCGTTATCGTTAGTGCGCATAGTCGCTTCTATAGTTGTAGTGAATGGAAGTTTCTCATTCAATTCATTATTTATCTTCATTAGGTTATCTATTTTTTCTTTATATGTTTCTGAGTCATTCGTATAATGTATAGTTTGTTCTAACTTTTTTTCATATTCTAGTTTGTACTCAAACAAATTAATTTTTGCTTTTATTAATCTATGTCCTTGTTCACCTAAAATAAGATCAAAATCTTCTAATTCTGAAATTTCAAAAAAACATATTTTATACCCAAAAAGATTTATTATCTTTTTATATCTAATTATTGATACACCATGTAATGTTTTTGTTTTTAAAGGTTCTATTGGGACCCTTTCTCCTATATCACATTTATTACTTATATAATTATTAGTAGCACCCGAATCTACTAAAATGTTTACCGATTTACCCGTTAACATACATTTTCTTGTTAGACATGGTAAACCGTTTATTCGCCTAAAAAAGTACTCTCCGTTTCAAAATTAATTTCTAAATGTTTATTACTTACAACATCCTCTCCTAATTTACTGGTGTCAATCTGGTTGACTCTTTGAAACTTATGATTTCGTCCAGAATCTTCGTGTTCTCGTTTAGTCGCTGGAAATGTTGGATCCGGTGCTTGTTGTACATGTTGACGTTGATAGTTGTTCTGTTGTTGGAACTGCGGTTGGAAGCCTCGTTGTTGTAGTTGTCTGAATGGATTCCGATGATTGAAAGCTGAATTGTCCGTTTCCATTGCTCTTGGGTGATTTGGAGTAACATACTTCTGCGGCTGGGCTTCGTAATTTGGTCTGAATTGTCTTTGTTCGGTATGGACTTGTTTTTGCATTGTATCTCGTCTAGGATTGTGATTTACCAGATTGTCACGTCTTATATGTGTATCTGTAGCATGAGACATATTATCGTGTTGTATCGTTAATGCTATGGCATATGCTTTTTCCAGTGTACCGGGTTGATTTGAGTACAATGTTGCTTTTGTGAAACTTGAATTTAAATTTGCGGTGAATATTCGTACTGCTTCTTCCATAGCTAAGGTTTCTTGAATTTTCCTTCCTTCTTGTGATGATGTCATCGTTATTTTTGAAAGTATGAGATTTAATGCGTTATTAATTAAATCGTAATACTCTGACAATGTATTCTTTCCTTGATGAATACGTCTTAATTCTTCTTGAAGAACATAAAGAGGTCTACTGTCTGCGTATGTATAATCTAGTCTATTTATTATGGCTTTAAAATTCATTATCGTATTTTGATTCGTTAGTATGTGTGCAGCTTCTCCTTGAATTTTTGTTCTGACTATCGTTAATGCGTGATAGTATTGTGGTGTACCAGAGAATATTTGAATTTCATTCATAAGGTTACATACCATAGATCTCCAAGGTCTGTATTCTTGGGAATTACCATTAAATGTAGGTATCGCTGAAAACACTGTGAGATTTATATCTTCTGGTTTTTGATAACTAGGCACTTCTGGATTTAAAACTGGTGTAGTTGTAATTGCTTGGAATGCACCTTGTCCAGCTCTTAGTAAATCAACTTCTGCTTGTAAAGAAGTGTTCGCTTTCCTTGTCTTTTAATTTCTTCATATAGTTGTGCCATTGTAGTTTTGATGTCTATAATTTCGTCCATAGTTGCCATTTTATTGGTTGTTTGTAGCTTGATACTTTCTTGAGTTCGAATTTTTTTCTTAAACATTAATTAATTTCACTGCCTTTTTGTTTTTAAAGGACTTTATAAATATACTTTTTACTTGCACTGCCTTTTTACTTTTAAAGGACTTTATAATTATACTTTTTATCTATTAGTTACAGTTGTCTATCATTTTCGCAGATTAGTGTAACGATGCTTGAACTTCAAGTCTTGTTTTGGCTAGATCCTTATTTTTTGAAAAGGATCCCGGTTTAGCCCCCAGTTAATGAACTTATTATTTCATTGACCCAAAAAAATACAACCATATCAGACCGGTCAGAGTCTGATGTCTTAGTCCTGTTGAATCTTCAAAGTAATAAGAGATACAAAGTTCTAGTAGGTACAAAGTATTTATTTTACGATGTCTAACGCACAACGGTCGTATATTTAAAGGGCGACCTCAGTACTGAGTCAATCCTATTTATACAATTTGTGTGCTACACATATTGTGTCCATATTTATTTATCTTAAATTCTATTTCAGGAGATGACTGTGTGCAGAAGGTCACGTACAGTTATCTCCTTTGTTTTATTTTATCTTTTATTACCTATTGTATAGTTATCTATAATCGTTGGGAATTTCATAGCGAACACATGGTTAACATTCATGTGTTCGTTATCTTAAAATGTGTTGAACATTCATGTGTTAACTCGCGTGTACCTCTCGCTGCGTCATCGCGCAGTGCACATGCAACCTCGATCGCGGATTTATCGTCGTTTCCGATGTCAGAAGCAGCTACTGCTGCATATTTGAAGAGTGTTGGAGAATATTCTGCGCCCAGTGCGGCCGAAGTTGCCGTCACGCGTGGTCCCCTCGACGCGTGGTCACCCTCGAGTGTGGGTTTATCATCGACCTTGAAGTCAGAAGCAGCAACTGCTGCATATATACAAGGCATTTTGTTGAATTCTGCGCCCAGTGCGGCCGAAGCTGCCGTCACGCGTGGAACCCTCTATCCGTCATCAGCGTCCACCGCTCTACCCGTTGGTTATAGGTGGCCAAATGCATCGACGTTTACCGCATTGAACAGTGTAACCAATCCGTTACACCCATCGTCAGCCGCATCTAACGTCGATTCTCATTCGCCACCTCCAAGAGCGCCCATTGCTGTTCCTGATTATCTACATCCAGGCATAGGGTTAAATTCCGCGCCCAATGCGGCCGCAGCTGCCGTCACGCTTGGAACCCTCGCTCCATCTTCAGCGTCTACCGCTCTACCCGTTTGTTTTGGGTGGCCAAATTCATCGACGTTTACCGCATTGACCAGGGTAACCATTTCGTTACACCCATCGTCTGCCGCATCTAATGTCGATTCTCATTCGCCACCTCCAAGAGCGCCCACTGCTGTTCCCGATTATCTACATCAGGCATTGGGTTAAATTCCGCGCCCAATGCGGCCGAAGCTGCCGTCACGCTTGGAACCCTCTCTCCGTCATCAGCGTCTACCGCTCTACCCGTTGGTTTGGGGTGGCCAAATTCATCGACGTTTACCGCATTGACCAGGGTAACCAATTCGTTACACCCATCGTCTGCCGCATCTAATGTCGATTCTCATTCGCCACCTCCAAGAGCGCCCACTGCTGTTCCTGATTATCTACATACATCTGCGTATGTCGCATCAAATAATGTGCACCATCCAGGCATAGGGTTAAATTCTGCGTCCAGTGCGGCCAAAGCTGCCGCAAAGTGTGAACCGTTGACAACATTTAACGCCTTAACTAGTTTAACCAATCATTCGATACTGCCACCGTCTGCAGCAACTGTAGGAACCTGCAACCTACCTGCCAAGTAAAGTGGGGAGGTATATACCACCATGAACAACATTGAAAGAAGATCGAATCGTTCAAAATCCTCTCTGCATATAAAATTTGAATCGAACTACTGAAAATTGAAGAGGAACGAAAACTTCAAGAGGCTCTCGATGAAGAAGGGCTCAGACTGAGAAAAGAAAGAGAAGCTGAATATCTTAACAAAAAGTATCAGATAATGAGTCAACTTGAGGAGTCGTCTGAGGATAGTCAAGAGGATGCCTTTTGTACCAATTCCAGCAACCAAACGAAGGTGAACATAACTAATTGGATTGCGGGTATACCTGACAAACGATGTTTTAATTCTTCTACAAATGCAGGGATTCTTCAAGAGCATATGCCAACAGCACCTCCGATCCTAAGCTGGAAGACCGAAACAGATGTGCATCGACCTCCATTTAGTACTCCAGCAACAACAAATCAGGTGGAACTGCTATATAATAAATCATTTCTGAATCTGCGGTTGCATTAGACCCGAGAACTGGACATCTACCAAATCTAGTAGAGAACGCACCGATTAAGAAATCCTTCACGCCTTGACGGCCTCCAGATCAGTTTTCGAGTCAACTTCAACCGAACCCAGTCCATAAACAAACACGGAAGATATGTACACTCAAAGAGGTCGGTGCCTGGATATACTATCAGCGATTCTTGTGGGGACACGATCAGGACGGTGAACCGGATACATACGTCATGATGGTTATGACGTTTGGAGCTACTTGCTCCCCATGTACTGCTCACTACATCAACGATAGTATGCTGACAGAAATCGAAAACATTATCAACTCGAGATCTCTAACATACATGCCAACCAGCCCAAACAATCCAGAAGCTGTAACGCCCATTCACTTCCTGTTAGGCTCGGCATGTGGTTTAAAGCTTGCAGCAAAATTGGACGACGATGTGCTCTTACTTCGAAAAATCTGGTTAGTCTCTCAACAATTTGGGGACCGTTTTTGGAAACGGTGGGTGTTAGAATATTTGCTTACTCCTACGCGCGAGGCCAAGTGGCTTACATTTGTAAGACTTCTTGGGGCGGGTGATGTACTTATAATCGACCCAAACAACCCCAGAAATACCTGGAAATCTGTCCAAACAAAAGATGGAGTTTATGAGAGACCTGCGGTAAGGCTGGCCATCCTGGACGTTGGAGATACTACGTCAGGTGCGGAAAATACCGGGGGGGACTGTTAGCGTAAGCGCACCCTAATTGGTGGTAGTTTCCGCCTGACGTATAGGGGGGTTACTGCCACTGGCCACGTCATCGACACTACGTTTGTATTAATCGATCGGCCATCTTTATTGCCACTGTGGTTATCGACCGGCCATCTTTATTGCCACTGTGGTTATCGACCAACCATCTTTATTGCCACTGTGGTTATCGACCGGCCATCTTTTTTATGATCAGCCATCTTTATTGGCATAAATTTGCAACAAAACACGCTTTACGGCCACACAAATCAAGAAGCATCCCAAACAACAAGTTAAGTGCAAACTTCAAGTAACGACAACGAAAGCAGAAAGAGGCCCAGTAAAGCAGCAGCATATAATTTATTTCCCAAGACTGAAGACATCTAGAAGACTAAGTTATAATATTTTATTTATAATATTGTAACAATTCTAACGTTAATTTATTAAAATAAAGGATTTTAACACATACCGTACAACTGTACGCATTGAAATTGTTCGTGTGTTGTACTGTTGAAAATCTTCTTCTGCTGCCACCAAATTGTGGCAACACCTTTTAAATCAAAAATTAAAACCGCTAGTGGTCAATCACAACCGATTGTTGGAGATATTAAAACCGACATAACATATAAGGGAATCTCGAAGGAGATTACTTTGTTTTTAGTTCCTTCATTAAACCAACAGTTATATCTGGGGGTTAATTTTTGGAAATTTTTTGAGATTGCACCTCAAGTAATCTCTGAGATTTCGTTAGGATACATTCCGAACTCGGAAGATCCAAACGTTCACGAGTTATCGAGGGATCAGTCCAAACAATTGGAGAATGTCATAAACTTATTTCCATCATCTGCCAAGCTAGGACTTGGGTGAACTACACTTGAAGAGCACGTAATTGATACGGGGATACCAAACCTATCAAACAAAGGCACTACCCGGTTTTTTCAGCGGTGCAAAACCTTATGTATGAGGAACTGGATGGGATGCTCGGTCTTGGTGTCATTGAAGAGAGCAACTGTGTTTGGTGCTCTCCGGTTGTTTTGGTGCGAAAACCGGGAAAAAATCGCCTTTGCCTTGATTCCCGGAAAGTGAACCAAGTGTCCAAAAACGACGCCTATCCATTTGCTCATATGAAGTTGTTGCTAAATCGTCTTCCAGATACGCACTTTATATCCAGCGTGGATATGAAAGACGCCTTTTGTCAAATTCCGTTGGAGAGATCGTCACGAGAAAAGACTGCATTTGCTGTGCCTGGTAGACCTTTGTATCAGTATACCGTGATGCCTTTTGGTCTTTGTGGAGCGACTCAAAGTTTGTGCAGATTGATGGATAAGGTGGTTCCGCACAGGTTAAGAGAGAATGTATTCGTTTATTTGGAAGACCTCTTGATAGTTTCGGGAACCTTTGAAGAACACCTTAATATTCTTCGTGAGTTAGCTTCACTCCTTAGTTCAGCAGGACTTAAAATAAACCTTGCTAAGTACAAATTTTGTTTTAAGCAATTAAAATATTAGGGTTTCATAGTAGGAGGAGGATGCCTTAAAACAGATCCTGACAAAGTTTCGGCCATTAAGGAATTTCCAATTCCTAAAACTCCGAGACAAGTACGCAGATTTTTAGGATTGTCGGGATGGTACAGGTGCTATGTGAAATATTATTCATCCATTACCAGACCCATAACCGATACCTTGAAAAAGTTAAAATCCTTCGTATTTGGTCCAGAGGCAATTGCGGCATTCGAGGAACTGAAAACTACCTTAACCACAGCTCCCATCCTAGTCAACCCAAATTTCAAAAAGTCTTTTGTTATTTTATGCGACGCATCTACTTCAAGAATAGGTTCGGTGTTATGCCAGAAAGCTGAAGAGGGGGTTGAAAGGCCTATCTATTATTTCTCGCATAAGCTAAACGCGGCTCAACGAAACTATAGCGTAACTGAGTTGGAGTGCTTGGCAGCAGTTAAGGGAATTGAAAAGTATCGGTCTTATGTGGAAGGCCAAGAATTTAAAATCGTAACTGATCATGCGAGCTTGAAGTGGCTCATGAATCAGAAGGACCTAAGTGGACGGTTAGCTCGTTGGAGTTTCCGACTTCAACGATATTCTTTTGAGATAGAGCACCGGAAGGGCACGCAAAATGTCGTACCAGACGCTCTATCTAGAGTGTATGCAGTTGATGTAATCGTACCTGATTCGACACATAACGCGAACCTTACGGATGTGCTATCGATCGATTTGAAAGATCCAGCATTCAAGTCGGATGAATATGTGAATTTGATCAAAACAATCGAGGAAAACAATGGACAGTTACCTGACCTGGTTGTCTCAGAAAATTTCGTATACAAAAAAGTAAAATGTTGCACGGGGATCCTAGAGCTGACGACCTTGTTTGGAAGCTTTGGATTCCATCTTCGCTGACCGACCATTTGATTCTTCTGGCGCATGATCTGCCAAAAGCCTCGCATGGTGTGATCGCAAAGACACTGTACCGTTTGCGTGAGCGCTTTTACTGGCCTAGTATGGCGGCTCAAGTTAAAGCGTTCGTCGCAAACTGTATAGTCTGCAAAGCGTCAAAAGCCCCAAATTCAATTCTCAGACCGCCAATGGGTAAAGCTTTTGTGGTAGACAGGCCTTTCCAACATCTCTTCATCGATTTCCTTGGACCCTACCCACGCTCAAAATCTGGAAATACGTTTATTATTATATGTCTTGACCAATTGACAAAATTTGTCTTTATTTCACCATTGAGAAAAGCTACAAGTGAAATGGCCATAAAGTTTCTCGAAGAACAAGTTTTCGACACATTTGGAGTACCAGAGTCGGTGTTATCTGACAATGGGAAACAGTTCACGGGAAAGGAGTTTACAAAATTTCTCACGAGATATGGAGTTAAACACGTCAGAACAGCTGCTTACTCACGCAGGCAAACGCGAGAGAGCGCGTTAATAGGTCCATTCTTTCAGCCATTCGGTCATATTTAGGACCACACTAATTGAGATAATCACTTGTCTTCAATCACATCGGTTCTTCGTTCCGCAGTCCATTCGGCAATCGACATGTCGCCGCATGAAGCCTTATTCGGACACTCCAAGATTGAAAATGGTTCAGACTATGCTTTGCTACGAAAGTTAAATGATTTGAACAACCCTGAGTATGATATTTTGTCCAAATCCTAAAAAATGAATATATTTCATAAACATCTCAAAGATTCTCTAGAAAAGGCCCATAATCAATATGAACACACATATAATACCAGATCTAAGAATGTCACCTATAAAGTTGGACAGGTAGTTATGAAACGAAATTTCGTTCTTAGTGATACTACTAAGAAGTTCAACGCCAAACTCAGTCCAAAATTTGTGCAAGCTAAAGTAAAAGCAATTCATGGAAATAGTCTTTATGAACTTGAGGATATGCATGGTCAAATATTGGGAATTTTTCACGCAAAAGATATAAGAACATAAAGCTAAAAGCTCTATAACTCATTTTAGGATTTAGGTGCCAGAATTCTTTAATTCCACTGGTCCTTTTTTCACTCAACAGACTTTTCCTTTTGTCAAAGCTGTTGAGGTGCTTTGTTGGGGACCAATCTGCCTTACCCATAAATTTATACCACCACCATAAAAATAAATTCCACTTGTCACCAAGGCAACAAAAAATTACGATTTTACAAACACTAGTCATACGGAATTCCGTAGGTAATTGATCTGCTCCACAGCTGATCAAATGTCAAGTTAAACTCAACGAAACAAAATCCATTTCCTCCTTTGCAAGAAATTGTGAATGGACCCGACTATTCTTGGCAAATACCTACTCGATCTTTCCTTCTGACTTTGACTCTTGCCGGTGGTAGACCTCTCCAACAGAGCTTAACCTCGTGGTTCAATAACCAATAACCTAGTGCTTTTTAATGTATTTATAAAAAAAGAATTAAAAGATAAAAAAAAGGGCAGTCTTGAGTTTAACTAACTTTAACCAAATAACAGTCATCTCATACCAATTGAGCTGTAAGCATAGTGCCATCGAACAATTTTTTAACCAGGCAAAGAAGAGAGAAGACAACGCCAATCCATTCAGCCATTCCAGCTGTAATCTTTCGATTACAAAGGGAATAGCTTCACCACCGGCAAGGTTGCATAAATTAAAGCATCCATAAATTCAAGCTTACCGAAATTAAAGTCTACAGAAATTCAACCAACAGAAATCAAGCTTACCGAAATTAAAGCGTACATAAATTCTACCTACATAAATTCAACCTGCAGAAATTCAACCACACGTGAAACAACTGCACCAAAACCTGCACAGTGAATCTTAGCTCCGAGCCATCTCACACACTTGGTACTGCATGTGCTTATCAGAAAAGCGATAGCCTTGGACATCGTGCATAATTTCCGCGCTTCTTCATCTGAAACTTAATACCTAAAAAAAAATAAAGGAAAGAAAAAATATCCTAAAACATTCATCTGGCACAGTAATATTCATTGAATATTGTCAAGCTGCGATCGCCTTACACGACGCCGGCCCTTAAACTTTCAACGCCTGTAATTACATACTTCTAGCAATTGGTGCAAAGCTACACGAAATTTTAATCAATCACGTTCACGTGCCATCACAAATTCAACGCACATACATGTACATGCGCCCAAAAGCTACATTACACGTGAGACTCAACGTGAAGTTCATTTCAACAATCCACCTGATCATCATCACCATCAGCAGCAGCAATAGCCTCAGCATTTACCACAACAACACAACGCGATCGTTATCAAAACGAAATCCGCGCAATTTTTTTTTCTCTTTAATTCCCTTTTTTTGTCTCTTTACGAAAGCATAGTACTTTTTTTCCATTTATTTGTTATTGTTAAGCTCGTTCATTTGTTTTTTAACTCTTTGTTCTTTAATCCCTTAATCGCATTTAGCTAGAGCGTCGGCGATCCAATCTGCTGTGCACAACAAATTGAGACACCACTGATGCTGCGCGAATGAATTATTGATACACGGTAGTTTTTTACATGTTTTGATTATAATTAGGTGAGTCTTTTAATTTTTTTTTATTATCTCTTTATCTAAAATATAATAACATTTGAGCGAACTATAATTGATACCTTTTAGATATATATTTATATTGCTTTTATTTCAAATTTTCGTAAATTCTAAAATCAAACACAAATTGAAAATTTAATGAAGTCTCAATGAAACTCTCTTAAAGCTTATCGCAATGAATAAAGCTTATCTATATAAGTTAAGAACTCAGAAAAATGAAGCAAATCCTTCTTTTTATGTGAGATAGTTTTGCTCTCTTAAGATGAATATCTAGTTCTTGTTTTTTTTTTTTTTTTTTGTAGTGTAGTGTAGTGTAGTGATGAGAAAGTGATCCAGTAAAGGTTCGCTTATTACTTTAGGGGCTTTTGCAAAGAATAATCGAGTGGCGCAAAAGCCAAGGATTATCCATTATTATTTTAATATATGGATAGTGGGAGGGCAACACTCAAGGGAACCGTTACCATCTGATAGTTTCCTTTGGTTTGAGGTTAAGTTTTTTTGATATTGTTTTATTTAGATTAGGAGAACTGAATGACACTTTTTCTAGACATGTTATTTAGGTACGGACGTTCAGCAGCCTGCGCAAGATCCCACCCCACCGACGAGCTAGTTTTTCGTGCATTACGCAAGCATGTTACCCGCGCAAAGCTAGTTGAACAACCTGTCACACTACCCAGAGATTCCTGCAGGGATTCCTGTGTTCCTGGGTATCTTTGGGATTGCTGAATATCGCTTTTGGTGTGATAGGGCCAACTTCCGTTACACTCTCTTATCTCGGCAGGGTATTTTGTTTCAATTTGCTTCCTACTCGAGTAAGTGCGTGTACTGCCTTCTGCAGCTTGTTGAACATCGGCAATGAATTGTTCTACTTTAAGGTCGATTTGCTCTTTTGTTTCCATAGGGGATCTCAGATATATGTATATAGCTTTCAAGCATTTCTTTGAATTCACTCCAGTTTGTTTTATTATTTACAAGCTTAGGATTACTTTTTTCCATTATCTCTGATTTATTAAGTGATAAAATCACCGGTGTATGATCTGATGATAAGTCATAATTACCTTCGACTCTTATATGGTTTCGTTTGATGTCTTTAACTATGAAAAAGTCAACAAGGTCTGGTATTTTACTAGTATCCGATGGTCAGAAAGTTGGTGATATGGAAGAATAAAACTCGCAATTGTATTTGAGGCATGCTTTGTAAAGCCTTCTGCCTTTTGTTGTTATAAGAAGTCTGGATCCCCAATGGGTGTGCTTAGCATTGAAGTCACTGCCAACAAGGAAGTTATGTCTTAGTAGATTTAGCAGTTCTGTATAATCATCTTCAGTCGTGGAACGCCTTGGCAGGCAGTATATTGATGCCAACTTGAAGTCTTTCTTTTTCATGCCAATACTAATTATTGTTACATATTCTCGTTTGTAAACATAGCTTCTTCATGGTGTTTTAAGCTCTATTTTATCAGGATTGCCGATCCACTTCTAGCCTTATCAGCTGGATGAGGAGCGTGGTAGCAAATATAGTTTGATATTAAATCATCAAGAACCAGTCCACTTGAGAAATGAGTTTCGGACACCAGACAAATATCTATGTGTTCAATGTCTAAGAAGATTTTTAATTCTGATAAATGGTGTAAAAGACCGTTTGCATTCCATGTTCCAATTTTTAGTGTTCTGTCCATCATTGTTTTTTAAGAGCGACTTCTTCACTTAGCCGTTTGATGTTCAAATCCTGATTGTCAATTCGTTTAAGAATAAGTTCAAGAATTTCTTCAATGGAAGTTTCTTCATTCTTCCGCACGTTTTTAACAATCTGTGAATAGGATTTATTTTCGTCGCTTTTGCTTTTAACAGCTTCCTTCGGAAGTTCTTTCTTACCTTTATCTTCAGCTTCAGGAGTTTTTTTTTGTGTTTGCTGAATTGCTACGCTTTATTTCACCGGATGTAATTTTGCTTTTGGATTTTTGAAATCTTTTAGCAACTGGACATCCTCTATAGCTTGCAGGGTGATTACCTTGACAGTTTACACATTTTGCTTTCTGTTCTTTGCTTGATGGACAGTTTTTAGTTGCATGTTTTCCTTCACACTTAACACAAGCAAACTCGCGGTTGCAATATTTTTGGGTGTGGCCAAATGCTTGGCATCGTTTACATTGCGGAACAATTTTTGATTTTCGCAGTGGTTCAATTTTGACTTTTATGCCCAAGATTGATCGAATACTATAGACATTTTCAAGACTTTGTTTGCTGTCGAAAAATAGCGTGAATAAAGGCAGGGATCTCTTTATTATTATTGGTTCCCCAGCAGAGTTCTTAGTAGTCTCATTCTTAATAAGATTGACTGCATCAAGGGCTTGGAAGCCTGCTTGAACAAGGTCTTCTACTAATTCTTTTGGAGAACATGAGCAATGTAGGCCTCTGGCTACTACTTTTATTGGTCTTCTGGATTTGTTTTCATACGAGTGCCACTGGATTTCATGTTTTCTTAGTTCCTCAGTTATACGATGTTATACGATGTATATTTGCATGCTCTTTTAGTACATTTCTCAATAATTTTCTTAAGATCTCCAAAATTTTGGGAATCCAGTGATCATAATTGGAGGCGGTACAGTTTTTCTGTTGCCTTTAGACAAAGACTTCGGTTAAGCATTGGCTAGCACATTATTTGCATTATTCTTTGTAGCACCCAAGTCTTTTTTATTTTCAGTTTTCGAGGTTTGCTGAGTCTTTATGTGTAATTCAGGGCTACCTTCCGCTTTTCGTTTTTTAGCAGTTCGCTTATTTCTTTTTCTTTCAGTTTCAAATAAAAGTTCTTCTTCGTCAGTTTGATAGACAGTAACAGTATCTTGTTGACTTGTCTGAACCGTAGACTTGTGTTCCTTGTCAAATAGGGACACCTTTTCTTCGAGTCTTTTTACTTGCTCCTGAAGACTTTGAACTAAGGTTTCAAGTTTCTTTCCTGCTGCTATTTCCTTTTGTCATTCATCAAAGTAATCTTTTGATTCGGTTTGGCAGTTTTCTTTGATTTCTTTGAAACTGAGTTGTCCTGCAGTGTCGATCATTTCAGAGACATTGGTTTCTTTTTGGCTAATGACTTTTACGTCATTTGTCTTAGTTGGGGTATTCGATGGTGTAACCCTTTGAGAATAGTTTTTTGGGTGAGTTCTCTGTATTTTCGTACGTAATTTGTCCTCCCCAGAATCCGTAGGACCAATATCTTTAGAGAGTGGATTTTCTAGTTTTGCTGGGGTGCCACCTGGGGTAATAAATCCGTTTGTTTTGTTCATTGCCATAGATAATTTAAACTTTTTTCTTATGATACAAATAGGTCAGTTACTTCTATTCGCATTTTATATTCAGCCGTCCCACTGGGATCAGACGCTGACCAGTGTGCCGCACAATATGTGTCAGACGCTCTTGGATTTATTGTTGGGCTGGTACATTCAGAGTGATATTTTTCCTTCTTTGCTCCTAGTTCCTGAAAAGATAACTCAGGTTACACAGCTCGTGGATCAATTGATCCAACGCTCGTCGTTAGTTGGTTATCCAGCGGGCACCACTTGGAGGTGACGATGCGATTTTGCTCCGCCATATGCCATATTTTGCTAGCCATATGGTCACGTGAAAATAGTCTTCTGTTAAACCTTTTGAAATCAAAATGTCTTGTCATCTCGAAAAAATCGCTAGATTTATCCTACTTCCCAAGTATTTACCTTGATGACGCCCAAATCAAATTCGTTGAGTCTGCTAGAAATCTTGGCGCTACCTTCAATAGGAATCTAACCTGGGATAAAAATATCAATTGTGTTGTTGGTAAATCTTACGGTTTTCTTCATGTACTCTGGACCACACAATCGTTCGTACCATTAAATGTACGAATTCTACTAGCAAAAACCATAATTCTACCAGTGCTGACGTATGGCTGTGATTATTCAAAATGCAGCTATGATAGCAAACGTAAGCTAAATGTTGTTTTTAATCACATAGTTCGCTATACTTTTGGGTTAAGGAGGTATGACAGAATCGGAAATTTCTCTTCTCTTCTGCTTAACATGTCTTTTGACAAGTTTCTACAGTCTCGTACTCTCAGTCTTTTTTCAGATATTCTTCTTACTCGTAAACCAATGTACCTTTACCAAAGAATTCAAACTCCTTCTTCAAGATGGTCTGGACAGTTGATTTATCCACGTCACACATCATTGGTTTCTGAAAGACAATTTTTTTTAAACTCTATTCGACTTTGGAATACTTTGCCCCTTTGGATAAAAAGAATTGAAAACGTTGCACAGTTCAAAAAATAACTAAATAAACTTTTTTTCTTTGTAAAGACAAAATTAATTTTTTACTCTCTATATCATGAAGTTGTAATACATTAAATAATTAACTTTTACTTACATTTGAAATAAATATAATAATATAAATATTATGTATTCGCCTTAAGCTCTCATATTGAACCAAACTAAACTTAGCAATAATTTATAAGACAACATGTCTTACATTGTATAAGAATTCAATGAAATAAATAAACTAAATAAACTAAACTATGTTGTACTCAGTACATTTCAGTACATTCTCCCGCCTCCGAAAATGGCAAATCTGCATCATGTATGAAGCACCCTATTCGAATTTGATCTGCTTTACCGACGGACGTCGCGTCGCCGTCGTGTTCATCAACAGATGGCCTTTGATATTTATGATAATTGGTATAAATACCAATTACCAACTGATGAGTGGTGATCCTCTTCTTTCTCATTGTTCACATGTAAAGAGTCAGATGAGATATTAGTACATTAAAATAAACATAAAAGGACAATGCGAAGGAAACAGTACAACAGATACCAAAATAGACACCCAGAAATTTTGCTTAAATTTTTTTACTTGTATACTGTAAATGTTGTATGCATCGCATTCGCATGCGTTAGTTCATTTTTCCCATTTAATCGTGGTATGTCTACGTTCGTTGCATTCTTCCTTTGCCTTTTTTTTATCTTGCAGGCGGCTTGCGTAGTAAGTAGTATAGTATAGTAAATTAGTGTTCAGTCTAGGGATGTTGGAAATGGAAAAATATATCAATATATATCGTATCGATATATATCAAAAAAAATATCAAGTATCGATATATCGAATCGGAAAAATATCGATATATCGATATATTTTAAATAATGAAATGTGCGACCTTAAAAATGAGAAAAAATAATAAAAAAAAAAGTAGTAAGAAAAACATTCATTGACAGGAAAACCCAAAAAAATTCATGCAACGTTTCATTGACCACTGGGCACAGGGGTTTGCAAATCTTTTTTACGCTTAACTTCTGGCATATTTTACAATAGGTGCGTTTTTTTGCACGCGTATATACGCTTGTTAAAATGTTTGTATGTTAAAAACAACAACAAAATAAGCGAATAGCGAGGATAAACATCTACGTTTAATTCTGAAGCGAATATAAACTGCAAGTGCTACCAAGATGGTGTAAATGAATTTTTGGAAATGTCAAAAAATTCATCCAAAACTCATCCGTTTGACAAAACAAATAAAAACAAGTTCCGATGTTTTTTTCTTTTAAACTTGTCAATGCCCATTCTGGGCTAAATATCTGTTCTTTTCAAGTACCACCAACTTGCAACGCATTGCATTCCCAATACTAAAACTTTCCGCAACAAAAACTTATCGGAGGCCGTTTGATCGGCCGATCGGAGAACTACCACGAAGCAAAATGTTTCCGAATCGTGAGAAATCGGAGGTAATTCCGCTTCGACGGTTACCTCGATATGGCCGATTGACTTCACTTAATTTTGCCGGTCTCTTCTTACTTGTTTATCATTAATTCTTTAATAGAATTGAATAAAAAGAAACGGCAAGTTGTTGATCGCATTTGTGCACTTTACATCCCAACCTCAGCGCGTCTTTAAAGACCATTTACTATATAGGAGTAAGAATAAAGTGAGGTCAATAAGGAGCTGATTCATAGATAAATTCTTCAAACGAAGAGTCTAGCATTTCCAGCGTTTCTCCTGCTTCTCTTGAAGAACGACAGACTGATAGTATCTACTCAAGAAGAGAATCAAAGTGCGTTGGATGGGCATATTCGTTGTCTGGCCATGCTCCAGTTGCAACCGTTTGATTGGGAATACACACATCTCTTGAGGTTCACCGACATGCCAAACAAGACACGTAGTACATTTTTTGGTGATAATCTTTGCTTCGGGTTCACCTTCTTTAGGGGGTTCATCTGTCTTCCTAAAAATAAAATAAGTATCTATCAAAATCTAAAGTGAATATCACGACATGCACTTACCTTGGCACAACAAAAACTCCATCTTATTGAAAATTAATTAATGTGCAAAAACTAATTTCCTATAAATGGGAAGAGATTACTCACTTCGTGGCAAACGCAAAATCGACACGTTATTTTCATGCAATGTCTGCAGAAATATAACTTCATAATGGGATTTAAAATGCCACAGCAGCAAGCGAATTTGACTACACTATGTTGCATAAAGTTCGCCATGGAGTCGAAGAAATTTAGTTTCCCTAAATAAAAGACAAGGTATATTAGATTGCAATATATTAGATGCAAGGTATGTATATTAGATTATTAGTTACATTATACAGGAAAAGGCCCATAAAATTCATGTACCTATTCATTGACCACTTAGGTTACAAATTCTTTTTATTTGTGTTCGATATTTTGGTTTATTACTGTACACTATGAAATTATCAAAACTCACAGTGGTCAATCAAAGGTTGCACACATTTTATGGGTATTTTCCTGTCTAAGATAATGTAGTGAAAGGTATAGAAAAGTTTTTTTTGCAATAAATTTGGTATGTTTGCAGGTCAGTTTCTAGTACCCGAAAAAAGTATCGTTTTTTATACCTTTTCGATACATGAATATTTATATCGATATATCTATATATCCGTGAAAAAAATATCGTCGATATATATCGATATATCGTACGAAATATATCGATATTTTCTTATATCGATATATTTTTGACGTCCCTAGTTCAGTCTACACGGAGCTTTTGTCTAGGTATGGCGTGTATTTCTTATCTACGAATTGTGAAGTAACAAATCATCATAAGTAAACGCGGAAGAAACGAGGACACAAGTCTGTCCTTGGGAAAGAAATTTTGTTCCAACATGGCCAGTCCTAGTGTTCAAAGAACAAACTCTAATATTTAAAAAAAAAAGTGTTAATTATGATGATGGCTGTAGATTCCGTCCTCTTCAGTGCCAACCAGACTCCGATAATGAAGAAATGGATGAAGTTAATTCTCCACCAGAGAAAAAAGTTAACATTCCACCAATTAAACTCTTACAAAAATCTCCTGAATATGTGCATAGCATGATGAAAACGCTAAAAATATCCACCTATTCAATCAAAAAACCCTCCATTGGAATCAAAATTCTTTGTGAATCAATTGAAGCTTTTAATCTTATTCTAGGTAAATTAAACACCGAAAACTGCCAATATTTTTCTCACAAACTAAAAAGTGCAAAAACATTTAAAGTAATATTATATGGTCTCGAAGACACCGAGGATAATGATCTTAAAAGCGAATTGATTAATCTTGGTCTTAAGTGCGTTGAAACTAAAAAAATCATAAAAAGATATGAACATTTTAGTGACACATTTTACATTATTTCTTTCGAAAATGGTTCAGTAAAATTACAAGATTTGAAGAAAAAATATCGCTCTATTTTTCACACACAAATAAGTTGGAGTAATCAGATCAAAATACGAAGTAAGCTAACGCAATGTGGGCATTACAGTTCGGGGTGAACCTGGGCCTCAACCAACATCCTTCTATATCGATTTCGATTTCGGGCGAGCTCTCTCCAGTTTCGCACTCCAAGTCGGTTGAGGTCTTTATCCACTTGATTGCGCCACCTAAGACGAGGTCTTCCCCTTCCGCGATTTCCTTGCAATGTGCTTTCGAACACCCGACGAGCTGGAGCGTTTGGGTCCATCCGCTCTACATGGCCCAACCATCGTAGCCTCGCGATGCGTACTCTTCTGGCTATGCCCATGTGCCGGTACAACTCATACAGCTCGTTATTGTATCTTCTTCTCCACACATTGTTTTCGCATACGGGACCAAAGATCATTCGGAGAATTTTTCTTTCGAAACGACCAAGGGTTTCCTCATCCGCTTTCGATAAAGTCCATGCTTCCGCTCCGTAAAGCAGGACTGGGATGATCAAGGTCTTATACAAGGTCACCTTGGTTTTTGTAGAGAGGGTTTTGTTTCTCAATTGCCTTCTTAACCCAAAGAAGCAACGGTTGGCAAGAGTTATTCTCCGTTTGATCTCCGCACTGATGTTGTTGTCCGTGTGTACAGCGGATCCTAGGTAGACGAAGTCCTGTACTACCTCGAAGTTATGTCTGTCTATTGTGACGTTTTGTCCAATTTGTCGATGTTCGGTGTCCTTGTTTGATGACAGCATATACTTCGTTTTGCCCTCATTAACCATCAAACCCATTTTTGCCGCCTCTGTTTCAATACTCGCAAAAGCACCTATGACATCACGCTTTTTTCTTCCCATTACGTCAATATCGTCTGCGTAGGCGAGTAATTGTACAGACTTTTGAAAGATTGTTCCTCTGGTGTTGACGTTTGAGTTTCTTACAATCTGTTCAAGTATGATGTTGAAGAAATCGCATGACAGTTTGTCGCCTTGCCTAAAGCCTTTTTCGACATCAAAGGTCTCGGTGAGTTCTTTACCGCCCTTGACGGAGCAGCGTGAGTCATCCTGCATAGTCGCACGAGTTTTGCAGGGATGCCGAAACTAGACATGGCTATGTACAGCTCGCCTCTGTAAATACTGTCATACGCGGCCTTGAAATCGATAAAGAGGTGGTGAATATCGATATTATGTTCTCGAGTTTTTTCCAAGATCTGCCGTAATGTGAAAATTTGGTCTATTGTGGACTTCTCTGGTCTAAAACCACATTGATAAGGACCTATCAAGTTGTTGACGTGGGGTTTCAGACGTTCACATATTACAGCAGACAAGATCTTATAAGCGACGTTAAGGAGGCTTATCCCTCTGTAATTGGCGCAATTGTGAGGGTCTCCCTTCTTTAGGATCGGGCATACGATACTGAGGTTCCATTCATCGGGCATGCTTTCTTCCGACCATATCATGCAGATCAGCTGGTGCATGCTCCTTTCCAACTGGTCTCCAGCTGCTTTGAAGAGTTCGGCATCAAGGCCATCTGCACCTGCTGTCTTATTTGATTTAAGTTTGCATATGGCAAGCTTAACTTCCTCTGGCATTCTTGATCATCGTCCAAGCTGAATGGGGCAATCTGCCTGACAGCGAAATTTGTGTCCTCATCGCCGTTAAGCAGTTTGCAGAAATGATCTTTCCAGATCCTCAGTAGCGACTGTGACTCTATTACTATGTTTCCCTGCTGGTCTTTACAGGCTTGAGTTCGGGGCTTGCCACCCCGGCAGGATCTTTTTACCTTTTGGTAAAACTTCCGAATCTCGTTCCTGTCATGGCACCTCTCTATTTCCTCAAACGAGCGCTTCTCATGCTGCTTCTTTTTCTTTTTGAGGAGTCGGTGTTCTTCCCTTCTTTTCTAATAGTAGATCTCGTTATACTGAACGTAAGCAGCCCTTGTTCGTTGTTGCATCAGCATTTGTCGTGCTTTTTGTTTGGCTGCATTTGCCTGCCTCCATTATTTATCGAACCATGGGTTTCGTTTTGGTGGCCGAGTGAAACCCAGAACCTCAGAGGCAGCGGTTCTGATGGCTTCTTGGCATTGCTGCCGCTGCTCTTCAATGCTTAATGCTGGCGGCATGGGATTCAAGGATAATTGAAGGGACACTCGATTGGAAAAGGCATTGGCAATTTCTTGCGATTGTAGCTTTCCGACGTCATATCTCTTCACAGCGTTAGTTCGTGCTGGTCGTGAACAAGATATCCTCATTCGTACCTTGGCTACAACATGGTAGTGGTCCGAGTTAAAGTTGGCCCCTCGAAAAGTTTGGACATCTAACATACTGGAAGAGTGCCTTGCGTCGATTGCAACATGGTCGATTTGGTTGATGGTTAATTGATCTGGGGAGCGCCATGTATCTTTATGAATTTTGTGATGCGGGAAGCGTGTACTACTTACAAGATTTAGCCCCGCAGCAAAATCGATTGGCCTCAGTCCGCTTTTGGAGGTTTTGTCGTGGAGGCTATGCTTACCGATTGTACTTCCAAAGATGTCCTCCTTCCCTAGTTTTGCGTTAAAATCGCCAAGAACGATTTTCACGTCGTGTCCAGGGCACTTCTCATACGTTTCTTCGAGGAGCTCGTAGAAACAGTCTTTGGAATCGTCGTCTTTCTCTTCTGTGGGGGCGTGGGCGCATATAAGGCTTATGTTGGCGAATTTGGCCCTGATGCGGATGGTCATTATACGCTCATTGACTGGATTTTGGCTGATCACCTTATCCCTGAGTCTTTCTTTTACGACAAATCCGCACCCAAATAAGCGCTGTTTCTGTTGTCTGTAGCAGTCGCCATAGTAGATGTCACAGTCTTTCATCTTCCTTATGCCCGGTCCACTCCATCGCACTTCTTGGATGGCGGTTATGTCTGCTTTGCAGCAGTCAAGGGCGTCCGCTAATTCTAGAGCTGGACGTAGTCCGTTAGGAGATCTTACGTTCCACGTGCAGATCCGGAGGTCATTGTCCTTTTTTTGTTTGCTTATGTCGTCAACTTTGAAATCATTATCGTTATCCGAGGCTATTAGTTGTTTCGGAACTAATATTTTTTACGTGGTTGGATAGTTAACCCCACGCACAACCCCCAACCTGGAGGGCCAGGTCCTTTTAGATCCCTTCGGACATAAAGGGCTGGAATATCCAGTGTCAGTACCCTGCTGCAGGGGCGTGAGTGCTGCCGTTGGCTCACCAGGAGCTCATCCGCCACCATCTCTACTTCAATACCCTGTCCTAGTATTGAAAGACCCTGAAAGACCTTTAAACCAAATATGTTGGAGTAGCTCCTCCAGGGGTTTCTGCTTTTTTGACTGCTGAAGTCCACCGTTGATTCTGTCATTTCAATTCATCTGCTAGTACATTTACGCGAAAGCTCTCGTAGACCACTGAGATTCGTGCAGTCAGTCATTGTTCGCAGAGCAATTACAGTGTTGAACGATCACAATTCTTTTGTTCCGGATTCCTTTGTCAACACTCGCACTTACTTGTTTAGCAGGTCGGCTTTGGACGGAGCATCCCAGGTCCCAGTGGATACCGCTTGGAGGTATAGGAAGCACAATTGACGTGTACTATAAGTTGCAAACATCTGGGTGCCGCCAAGTAGACAGAGTCTACCCGAATAGTACAACGCCCATCCAACAATGTGATAGTACAACAATATAAAAGTGTGCCAACTGCAACGGCAATCATAAATCCACTGACATTACATGTACTAGCAGAGCGAAGTACATTGAAATAAAAGAGAACTCGTCGGGTAGAAAGACTTATACTCACACTCAACCAAGAGTTTCGTTCTCTCCAGCTGCTCAAACCCACGTTTGTCCGCAAGAACTAGTTTCTTTGTCATCTATGAACGATTTTCCCACGCTCCCACACAGGCAGCAGCGAGCAGCGACAGGTGAACGCACCAATAGCGAACAATATATATGCCAATGCAAAGGCAGTAGCACCTTCATCATCTTCAAATGCGTGGGAGATGAGATCGCACATCCCATCAACATCAAAGGCATATAGCAACAACGCTACACTTCTCTCCATTGAGGAACTTAATACTTTGCGCATGAAAATGGTTACTAATTTATCTGTTTGTAAAACTAAAATTGAGCAGTTTAATGTTATCGCACATTTAGCGGCTAAGTATGTTTATACAATCAGTTATAATAAGTAAAATGGCAGACACAAATGTTCATATTATAACTTGGAATGCAAAGGGCGTTCGTGCCGATCTGCAACTCGACCAGACCACACGCGAGTGCGAAATAGTTAACAAGTTTGCTTCCCGGCCCTCCAAAATTTAGACTATTAACAAATAAAGAAAAAAAAAAAAAAAAAATTAAAGCTCTTCCCCCAAAATATAAAATAGATAATTCATAAAAAAAAAACAATAGTAATATCAACAAATCAATCAGTTAAACGCGTCGCGTAATTAACAAAAAGTACATACATTCAATTGCCTTCAGTGCAGTGCATGCGAAAAAAAAAAAAAAAAAAAAAAAAAAAAAAAAAAAAAAAAAAAAAATCAGTGCAGTGAGCGCACCCAAAATTAAAATCAATATTGTGCGGAGTGTTATCTATTTTTCCCGTTTACCACCTCCTCCCTTTTTTCCCCCGTCTCAATGATCTCTGAAGCTGTGCACAATTGTGTGCAATTTTGGAGCCCATTAGAGGCGTAAGGCGAATAGTTGCACATCATGTGTTGTTCTCCGTTAGAGATACATATGAAATGTTACGAATGGTTGCTAGGGCATAACACCAGCAGCTGTTGGTTATTTTCATTTCTGTTCTGTGAACTTCACTTGATGTTTTTACTTAGTGGCGTCTTTGTTGTGATTTTGTTCTTGTACTTCTGTGTTTTGTAATGCGTGGTAATTTTTGTGTTGATTTTAGCAACATTCGGGGGCTAAGATCCAATTTCTTTGCAGTGTACGCCCATACTGCTAAACGCAGGCCAGCTGTTTTGGCATTAAGTGAAAAGCAGGTAGGTGAGAATTCTGATCCTACAGAGTTTTCCCTTCCCGGCTATTGCTTAGTGCCTTTATTCTTCTCCTCTTATGGCCTTGCCGTGTATGTTCGTAATGATGTTGCCTATCAAGTTCTGCCACAATACGGCCTCTGTTCAACTAAGAACTTCAACTTCATGTGGTTAAAATTCAGCGTCCATAAGCGCATCATCCATTATTGTTTCATTTATAGAAGCCCCAATTTAGATAGTAATTCAACCTCTGACGAGTTTGATGCGCTATCTGACTCCATTTCAAGAATTGTATCCCATTACCCTCTCACTGAAATCGCTATTGCGGGTGATTTCAATGTACACAATTCTGGGTGGCTTCGTCATTCTGGCCAGACAACACCCGAAGGAAGGTGTGTTGAGATCTTTGCTGAATTAAATCTTTTACCTCAGCTTGTTGATGAGCCCACTCGGGTTCCGGATATTTCTGGCCATTCGGCCAACACATTAGATTTGTTTCTCACTTCTAATCCTGAAAAATATAGGGTCAAAGTGTCATCACCTCTAGGCACGTCGGACCATTGTGTCATATCGGTAGATTTTCCGGTTTCCGTCACAGTGAAAAGAGAAAAATTCCTTAAAAGAACTGTATGGCAATATGAGAAAGCCAATTGGGACGGCCTGAATAATTTCTTTCGATATATCAACTGGTCTTTGTGCTTTCTCGACGGTAACGTGGATGCATCAGCTGATATGATATCTAACGTAATTCTCAACGGCATGACTAACTTTGTTCAACATAGATCAAAGAGCATCATCCAAAAAGAAAATTCGTGGTTCGATTCGAGCTGTAGGGAGATGATAAGGGAAAGAGAAAAATGTTTTCGGATTTTTAAAAATGACCCTAGAGAAGAAAACAGAAATAAGTTTAAGTGCGCCAGGAACGCCTGGAATACTCACATACAGAAGACCAAGTTCTTATATGACCAAAAGGTAAGGCAAAAAATACTATTGTGTCCAAAAGGAAGTAAAAACTTTTGGTATTTTGTTAAGAATATTAAGAACTCGGCCACATCATCGGTCCCAACGCTCGTCTTCAATGACTCTCCGTATGTCAGCTCTATCGACAAAGCCAATTTGCTGGCAGCTCAATTTGCTGCCAACTCGACACTTCCTTATAGCATATTGGCTCCACCTGAGCTCGAGTCTGCAAATTCTTTGATGCAGCAGATATTTTTTCGAACACGCTCGGTTGCGAGAGTCCTTAAAGATCTCAACATACATAAATCCGCTGGTCCAGATGGTATCACCGCCGTTATTCTGAAGAGGTGTTCTTCTACGCTGGCAAAACCACTGCGTAAACTTTTCCATCTTTCCTATTCTGCTGGGATTTTTCCGAGCAGATGGAAAACTGCATTTGTCCAGCCGGTCCCCAAAAAAAGGCGAATCTTCCTCCCCTTCCAATTACCGTCCAATTGCACTAACGTCCCTTCTTTCCAAGGTCATGGAAACGTTGATAAACCGTCAACTTATGAAATATCTTGAAGAACGAAAGCTTCTTAATGACCGTCAGTACGGCTTTCGTAGCAAACGGTCCACTGGTGATTTGATGGCTTATCTCACCGAAAAGTGGAACCAATCTTTACATTGTTTGGGAGAAAGTAAGATTATTGCGCTTGATATTTCTAAAGCATTTGATAGAGTTTGGCATCAGGCTCTTTTATCGAAAATGCGTGCTTTTGGTATCGATGAGTCTCTTCTTCGTTGGATTAGAAATTACCTTTTCGACCGTTCAATACAAGTTGTGTTGGATGGCTTCAAGTCTGATACCCACTTCATAAATGCTGGTGTGCCCCAGGGCTCCGTTTTGTCTCCGACTCTCTTCCTCATTTTCATTAATGATCTCTTGTCTGAAACTTCTAATCCGCTTAACTGTTTTGCTGACGACTCGACCCTCAGCTTTTCATATTCGTTTCGAAATTCACGTCTCTGCTCTTCGGATGCGGAACTGGAACGGTTGCGTATGATAAGCTCATTGAATTCTGACCTTAATTGTTTCATGGGGTCTTATGAACCGAGTAGAATTCAATGCTTCGAAAACTCAATGCTGTCTCTTGTCGTTGAAGCTAAACATTCCCCCATTGCCATTATCCATGAATGGTACCTGCATCGAAGAAACCGAAAAGCTGTCAGTACTTGGTATGTGTGTCAACGATGATCTTCGTTGGAATGACCACATATTTGAGGTCTTCAAAAATGCTGAAAAGTGCTTAGGTTTCCTAAAGCGATGCAGAAAATTTTTCACCCCCTCTGATCTGGCTATAATCTATAAGGCATACATCCGCCCAAAACTAGAGTATAATTCCCATATCTGGCCAGGTGCTTCTCAAATATCTTTGCACCTTCTTGATAGGATACAAAACACAGCGTTGAGATTGATAGGTGATAGTTCAATTGAAAAATCGATTGATTCTCTTGAACATCGTCGAAATGTAACTTGCCTAACTCTTTTTTATCGCTTCTTTTACAAACAGTGCTCTAGTGAAATAGCCAGTTGCATTCCTCCCCTGAAACAATTTAACCGCAATACCCGCCTCGCAAGGAATGCTCATCAGTTCTCCCTTCAGCCCAACTTCGGGCGTACAGTCAAGTATAGAGATTCATATTTAAGCCGCTCGATCCGAATGTGGAATGCTTTACCCAACTCAATTTTCCCCACGCAGTATAATGTACAGAAGTTCAAGAGTGATGTGCATCGGCATCTCCTTTCTTATCCTTTCCTAATTTCCTTACACCCGCACTGTGTTCTATAACATTATAAAAGAGTAGTCACAACCCCTTGAAGTGCGCGTAAATTATAAATAAAAAAAAAAATGGGAAACAAATATTTTGAGCTCCTAAACTTCTTAAACGGCAACAATGTTGATGTTGCATTAATAACAGAAACCTGGCTGACATATGATGTTCGATTACCCACCTCCGACTTCAAGTGCTATCGCGTAGATAGAAATGATCAGAGGGGAGGTGGAGTGGCAATTTTAATTAGAAAATCAATTCAACATTCACTCTTACCTGTGCTACGCACACGCGTAATGGAAAACATAGGAATAGAGATTAAATTAAAAAACCAGAATACAATTAAAGTATACTGTGTTTATTTTCCAGGAGGATCTACATCAATCACTAACCGCCGTATTAATAAACGCGGAATAGCTGGGTTAAGCCTTATTCCATGGATTAAGTGGAAAATGGTATAGCATTTTCCACTTAATCCATGGAATAAGGCTTAACACAGCTATTCCGCGTTTATTAATACGGCGGTAAAAGAATATTACTCCAAAATGATATGAAAAATATTTTCTCCATTGAAGGCAAGTTTTTATATGGTGGCGATTTTAACTGCCGTCATAGGGACTGGAGTTGTTTGAGGGCGAATTCTTGGGGCAACATTCTTTCAAATTTCCCCCTCATCTTTCCTATAAAGACATTGTATCCACCTACTCCTACATATTTTCTTGCTGGTTCCCGCGGAATTCCATCTGTTCTTGATCTTTTGGTCACTAATGTTTCGAGTCTTATCTCTGAGCCAATATCTGTAAGTGCTCTTGGCTCAGATCATAATCCTGTTTCTTGTCGTCTTTCGTCAACAGCTGTTGTAAAAAAAAAGAGTACTTTCAGAACTTTAAAAATGCCAATTGGAACTGTTTTCGAAAAAAAATCGAAATGCATCTTGCTAACAGTTCCACTGACCTAAAATGCATTTCCACTAAAGCTTATGTGGACTCCATTATAAGCAATTTTACAGAGAGCATATTGAGTTCAGTAGAGGAAAGTGTCCCAAAAGTTGTAAAAAAAGAATCGCGAAAAAAACTTCCTTCTCCAATATTGGAACTTATTAAATAAGAAACTCGCATAGAAGAAACTGGCAAGGGTACCGCCGGCTTTTCTCGCAAAATATGGTCTCCCACTTCAATAGGTTAATCTCTAGTCAAATCGCCAAACTTCGCAATGAAGAGTGGAATAATAAGCTTAGTTTACTAGAAAAAAACGCTAAGCCTTTCTGGAACATACCATACAATACAAACATACCATTTTTAAAATGTCCTACAAAAACGTATTTTACAGAAATTGAAAAAGCCGAAGAACTAGCTCGTACGTTTTCAAAAAATCATGTGGTGTCATAAACTTTGGGTGATGGTGCAACTGCCAACCTAGTGTGTGAAGAAAAAATTGAAGCTTTCACCGCTATGACTGTGAGTACACCAACAAATGCTTTCGTAGGGGTAGAAAATATAAAAAGGGTAATTAAATCACTAAAAGTACAAAAAGCAGGAGGTATAGACCAAATTAAAAACATTTACATAAAATATCTACCCATGGCTGGCATAAAGTTTCTTACATTTATCGTAAATGCATGCATTAAATTGCAATACTTCCCAAGCGCTTGGAAAATAGCAAAGGTTGTCCCAATTGCTAAAGCAGGAAAGCCTTGTGATAAACGTGAAAGCTATAGGCCCATTTGTCTGCTGAGTAGTTTAAGTAAGATTTATGAAAGAATATTAAAAGAAAAACTCAGCTGTACAATTGCTAGTAATATTAGAAAAGTATTATAACAAGTGGAAGATTAAACTAAACGCCGGAAAAGTACAAGCCATCTTTTTTTCGAGAAAAAGAAAAGCTTGCTACCTACCAGCTAATAATCTTCGGGTAAGCGGGAATGAGATTGCTTGGGAGAAATCCGTAAAATATTTAGGTATATTATCTCGACAGCAAACTTACTTTTGGTCATCATATAAACAAAACTCTAAAAAATGTGAAATTACTGTACCCTTTTATCAATAGGAAGTCCTTTCTATCAAATGAAAATAGAATTACTGTTCATAAAGTCATTTTCCAAACTATTTTATTGTATGGTTGCCAAGTATGGGGAAACGCTGCAAAATGTCACTTAAAAAAATTGCAAGTTTCAAAAAATAAACTATTAAAAATGATGCTAGACTTGCCTTGGCGTCACTCGACAAATGATCTTCACCAAAGTGCGAATTTTGAATTGATAACTGAAAGAATTCTAAAACTTTCAAATAAATTTATCTCCATTTGCGATACTAGTGATAATTGCCTCATAAGCCATCTATATGACTAAGACTGATACTATTATTATGAGTGTTTAATAAACTGTGGTCATAAATTCTTTCGTTTACTATTTATTTGATTATTATTTTTTTCCTGTGTATATTAGTTTTCTTTAGTTATTTATCTAATTTGTTTATACATCTATTTATTTATTGAATAACTCACTTATTTATTATTTAATTGTATACTTATTAATTTTTGCTCATTTAACATTAATTTAACTTTTATATATTTATTCATTTGTTTTGTTGTTTATTTATTTACTTTTATTGACGCATCTATTTAACTATTTATCTATCTATTTATTTATTTTTTCTTCGTTTTGTTTTGCTTTTTTTTTTTGTTTATTTATTTACTTGAAAATAAAAATGTGTTGTTATTTATTTATTTATTTATTTATTTATTTATTTGTTATTTATTTACTTGTTAGTTATTTATTGTGCTTATTTTTGGCTTGAAGTCATATAATATTTATCATCTGGTTCAAGTTAGTTGCAACTGTATTGTATAATTATTTATTATTGTTTTATTTATTATTGAATTTAGTTAGCGCATTTAAAATACAACTTTATTCACACATTTACCCTAAACTTTTTATTGTTTTCAATTTTATTAAATTCCTTTTTCTTTTTATCATTTATATTGGAGGTTTTTTTCGTATTTTCCTCCAAATTGAACTATATCAAAAACTCTTATTTTTCACAAATTATAAATAATGTAAAATAATAAAATAATATTGCTGCAGAATAACCACCACTTTACAGGTCTGGTTGTTAGAGATGCCCATAAAAACAATCTGCATGGTGGCATCCAGCAGATGATAAGTAATATCCGCCAACAATACTGGATTGGCCAGATAAGAAGGAGTGTGAAGTATCAACTGCACAGGTGCTCTTCTTGCTACCGGCAAAAGGCGTCAGAAATGCAATAGTTGATGGGAAACTTACCTGCCGCTAGAGTTCAGATGTCTCGACCTTTCAGCCACACCGGTGTCGACTATGCTGGTCCCATCGAAAGCAAAAGTTGGAAAGCACGCGGTGCTAAAATACTAAAGGGATACTTTGCAGTGTTCATCTGTTTAGCAACAAAGGCCATTCAGTTGGAAGTCGTGTCTGATCTGACAACCCAAGCATTTTTGGCAGCATTTCATCGGTTCACTGCAAGGAGAGGAAGCTGTCAACAGGTTTACAGCGACTGTGGAACCAATTTCGTCGGTGCTAACAACGAATTAGCAAAAATGTTAAATAAAGGAAGCCAAGCATGATTGGAAGGAGATAGCCGAAAAGCACATTGGCATTTTATTCCCCCAGCTTCTCCACACTTTGGTGGTTTATGGGAAGCAGGTGTGAAGTCTGTCAAACACCACTTAAAAAGAGTTGTCGGAACTGAAAGGAACACGTTTGTGGAGCTCGCAACGCTTCTAACACAAAAAGAAGAGTGTTTGAATTCGAGGACCTTATGCCCTCTATCCGATAGCTTCGATGATTTGGATGCGCTAACCTCTGCGCATTTTTAGTCGGCGAGTCACTGCATGCCATACCACTAGGCGGACTTAACAACAACGTCACACATCTCGACCGATGGAAATGAGTTCAAGCACTGGCGGAAGGGTTCTGGAAAAGATGGAGTTCAGAATATCTTTCCCGGCTCCAATATCGACCAAAATGGACTCAAGTCAAAGAGATTCCCAGACTAGGAGACTAAGTTCTGCTCAAGGATGAGCGACTCCCACCAACCTACTGGAATCTCGGCCGAATTGAAGGAACCCATGCAGGATCAGACGGTCTTTTACGCGTCGTCACCGTTAAAACGCAGAATAGAACCCTAAAACGGCCCATCGCAAAAATTTGTCGTGTGCCTTGCAACGATCAAAAGGAACATACTGCTATAGTTAGATAAAAACATCTTCCCTGAGGATTTACAAACAAAAACCATAATACACCGCCCCTGGATTCAGTACGAATCAATACCTTCTGAAGTATATTTCTTCCCCGAAGATTAATCTGAAAACCTCAAAATACACCGCCCCTATATTCATCATACGAATCAACACCTATGGATCATATTTCTTCCCCGAAGATTTACCTAAAAACCTTAAAATACATCGCCCCTGGATTCAGTAAACGAATCAACACCAACCTTATCTGATGGTGCCTACATCTTCCTCGACGATTATTCAAAACCTAATACAACGCCCCTGGATTCACCCGAATCAACAACAGTATACCTGCCTGCTGTTACCATTATCTTCTCCGAAGGTATCATCTCTTCACATTATACAAAACCTCCCCTTTAAAGGAAAAGTAGATCACCATGATCTTGGAAAACACATCATACCTGAAAAATCATAAACACGATCATCTATACGTTCCTGTAAAGTTACAACATAATTGATTCAAGGAATCACTTTCTTCAATAAATTCAACCTAAACAAAAATCCCCATCGGTTTAAAATCCCAAAAAATTAAAATCCTTACTTAGGTGGGCATTACAGTTCGGGGTGAACCTGGGCCTCAACCAACATCCTTCTATAACGATTTCGATCTCGGGCGAGCTCTCTCCAGTTTCGCACTCCAAGTCGGTTGAGGTCTTCATCCACTTGATTGCGCCACCTAAGACGAGGTCTTCCCCTTCCGCGATTTCCCTGCAATGTGCTTTCGAACACCCGACGAGCCGGAGCGTTTGGGTCCATCCGCTCTACATGGCCCAACCATCGTAGCCTCGCGATGCGTACTCTTCTGGCTATGCCCATGTCGCGGTACAGCTCATACAGCTCGTTGTTGTATCTTCTTCTCCACACATTGTCTTCGCATACGGGACCAAAGATCATTCGGAGAATTTTTCTTTCGAAACGATCAAGAGTTTCCTCATCCGCTTTCGATAAGGTCCATGCTTCCGCGCCGTACAGCAGGACTGGGATGATCAAGGTCTTATACAAGGTCACCTTGGTTTTTCTAGAGAGGGTTTTGTTTCTCAATTGCCTTCTTAACCCAAAGAAGCAACGGTTGGCAAGAGTTATTCTCCGTTTGATCTCCGCACTGATATTGTTGTCCGTGTCTACAGCGGATCCTAGGTAGACGAAGTCCTGTACTACCTCGAAGTTATGTCTGTCTATTGTGACGTTTTGTCCAATTCGTCGATGTTCTGTGTCCTTGTTTGATGACAGCATATACTTCGTTTTGCCCTCATTAACCATCAAACCCATTTTTGCCGCTTCTGTTTCAATACTCGCAAAAGCACCTACGACATCACGCTTTTTTCTTCCCATTACGTCAATATCGTCTGCATAGGCGAGTAATTGTACAGACTTTTGAAAGATTGTTCCTCTGGTGTTGACGTTTGAGTTTCTTACAATCTGTTCAAGTATGATGTTGAAGAAATCGCATGACAGTTTGTCGCCTTGCCTAAAGCCTTTTTCGACATCAAAGGTCTCGGTGAGTTCTTTTCCGACCCTGACGGAGCAGCGTGAATTCTCCAAAGTCATCCTGCATAGTCGTACGAGCTTTGCAGGGATGCCGAAACTAGACATGGCTCTGTACAGCTCGTCTCTGTAAATACTGTCATACGCGGCCTTGAAATCGATAAATAGGTGGTGAATATCGATATTATGTTCTCGGGTTTTTTCCAAGATCTGCCGTAATGTGAAAATTTGGTCTATTGTGGACTTCTCTGGTCTAAAACCACATTGATAAGGACCTATCAAGTTGTTGACGTGGGGTTTCAGACGTTCACATATTACAGCAGACAAGATCTTATAAGCGACGTTAAGGAGGCTTATCCCTCTGTAATTGGCGCAATTGTGAGGGTCTCCCTTCTTTAGGATCGGGCATACGATACTGAGGTTCCATTCATCGGGCATGCTTTCTTTCGACCATATCATGCAGATCAGCTGGTGCATGCTCCTTTCCAACTGGTCTCCAGCTGCTTTGAAAAGTTCGGCATCAAGGCCATCTGCACCTGCAGTCTTATTTGACTTAAGTTTGCATATGGCAAGCTTAACCTCTTCTAGGTCGGGAGGACGGCATTCTTGATCATCGTCCAAGCTGAATGGGGCAATCTGCCTGACAGCGGAATTTGTGTCTTCATCGCCCTTAAGCAGTCTGCAGAAATGATCTTTCCAGATCCTCAGTAGCGACTGTGACTCTATAACTATGTTTCCCTGCTGGTCTTTACAGGCTTGAGTTCGGGGTTTGCCACCCTGGTAGGATCTTTTTACCTTTTGGTAAAACTTCCGAATCTCGTTCCTGTCATGGCACCTCTCTATTTCCTCAAACGAGCGCTTCTCATGCTGCTTCTTTTTCTTTTTGAGAAGTCGGTGTTCTTCCCTTCTTCTCTCCTTGTAAGTCTCGTTATACTGAACGTAAGCAGCCCTTGTTCGTGTTTGCATAAGCATTTGTCGTGCTCTTTGTTTGGCTGCATTTGCCTGCCTGCATTCTTCATCGAACCATGGGTTTCGTTTTGATGGCCGAGTGAAACCCAGAACCTCAGAGGCAGCGGTTCTGATGGCTTCTTGGCATTGCTGCCACTGGTCTTGAATGTTTAATGCTGGCAGCATGGGATTCAAGGATAATTGAAGGGACACTCGATTGGAAAAGGCATTGGCAATCTCTTGCGATTGTAGCTTTCCGACGTCATATCTCTTCACAGCGTTAGTTCGCGCTGGTCGTGAACAAGATATCCTCATTCGCACCTTGGCTACAACAAGGTAGTGGTCCGAGTCAAAGTTGGCCCCTCGGAAAGTTCGGACATCTAGCACACTGGAAGAGTGCCTTGCGTCGATTGCAACATGGTCAATTTGGTTGACGGTTAATTGATCTGGGGATCGCCATGTACCTTTATGAATTTTGAGAATCCAAAGATGTCCTCCTTCCCTAGCTTTGCGTTAAAATCGCCAAGAACGATTTTCACGTCGTGTCTAGGGCACTGCTCATACGTTTCTTCGAGGAGCTCGTAGAAACAGTCTTTGGAATCGTCGTCTTTCTCTTCTGTGGGGGCGTGGGCACATATGAGGCTAATGTTAGCGAATTTAGCCCTGATGCGGATGGTCATTATACGCTCATTGACTGGATTTTGGCTAATCACCTTATCCCTGAGTCTTCCTCTAACGACAAATCCGCACCCAAATAAGCGTTGTTTCTTTTGTCTGTAGCAGTCGCCATAGTAGATGTCACAGTTTTTCATCTTCTTTATGCCCGGTCCACTCCATCGCACTTCTTGGATGGCGGTTATGTCTGCTTTGCAGCAGTCCAGGGCGTCCGCTAATTCTCCAGCTGCACCTAGTCCGTTAAGAGACCTTACGTTCCACGTGCAGATCCGGAGGTCATTGTCCTTTTTTCGTTTGCTTGGGTCGTCAACTTTGAAATCATTATCGTTATCCGAGACTGTTAGTTGTTTCGGAACAAACTTTTTTTAACGTGGTTGGGTAGTTAACCCTACGCACAACCCCCAACCTGGAGGGCCAGGTCCTTTTGGATCCCTTCGGACACAAAGGGCTTGAATATCCAGTGTCAGTACCCTGCTGCAGGGGTGTGAGTGCTGCCGTTGGCTCACCAGGAGCTCATCCGCCACCATCTCTACTTCAATACCCTGTCCTAGTATTGAAAGACCCCGAAAGACCTTTAAACCAAATATGTTGGAGTAGCTCCTTCAGGGGTTTCTGCTTTTATGGCTGCTGAAGTCCACCGTTGATTCTGTCCTTCGAATTCATCCGCTGGAACATTTACACGAAAGCTTTCGTAGACCACTGAGATTCGTGCAGTCAGTCATAGTTCGCAGAGCAATTATAGTGTTGACCGATCACAATTCTTTTGTTCCGGATTCCCTTGTCAACACTCGCACTTACTAGTTTGGCAGGTCAGCTCTGGACGGAGCATCCCAGGTCCCAGTGGATACCGCTTGGAGGTATAGTAAGCACAATTGACGTGTACTATAAGTTACAGCATCTGGGCGCCGCCAAGTTGGCACCAGTCAGAGCCTACCCGAATAGTACAACGCCCATCCACTTAATCCAACCTGCTAATATCCCCACAGACATAATGCTCATAGATGAAATCCACACCTAAATAATCTTGTTTGCTAAAATCCCCACGAAATCTCCAAATCCCCATTGTCCGTGTACATCTAAATTATGTGCATATATAGTTTTCAGAAAAATCTCATGAAATTATTTCATTGTGATATATACTAATTAATAATTGATAATGATCAACAGTTTCTTTAAAACAACTATGAATGCATGACTGCATCCACTTTTTTGTCTGACTTACGTATTCATGGTGCGCAGTGTTCTGTCTTAGTTAAAATAAACTAAAATTTTTCTTCATTAGAAACATTAAGAATGAAGAGAAACTTTTTTTTAATTTTTTTTTTCGTTTCATTTAACACTTTGAAAGGGACCTTATTTTGTTCTCTTATTTTGTAAACAGAGTAAAAAACAGACAGAGTCATAAACACACAAGAGGAATTCCTTGCTACCTTTGTGAACGGACCTATTTTTGACACTTCTAAACCAACAAAAAACGGACAAAAAAACTGTTTACCTGCATTAATTTAACTACGGAATATTTTTATTTTCCACTCTATACAATTGCTTTGGGTTTTTAACAAAAAATTTGTGCGTTTTTGTGCGAATTTGGCAAAAAAAATTCATTTGTTGACTTTTATTGGTTTGACAACTGATCAATAACACCAACCCACAAATAAAAAAAAAAACAAGCGTTTTTTTTGTATATCATGTTATGCACATAACATCCTTGTGAGAAAAACACGCCTATTGAATCATATTTTGTGTACATAATAAGTACATTAATCGTCTTCGGTGACGTTTTACTAAATTCCGTGAATATTGACTAAATTCTGAAATTATTTTTGTGTGTTGTAAATTATACAAATGAAATTGTGTTTTTGTGTAATTTGATTTTCGATCGGTTTTTATACGCGATGTTTTTGATTAATTTCAATTTTGTTTTGCCGATGGCTTTTTGACGTTTGATGTGTTGTCGATGTTTTTCAATTTAAGTTTTGTGGAAGATGTCTATATTCCATTTTAGCCTTTTTTGGTTAATTTTAATAAGGAATTGTTGATAAATAAAATTATTTAAATATTATGTTTTTTTTTGCATGCGTTGTGGCAGTGCCTTACTGAATAGAAAATTATAAAGTAAAGTTGATAACTTAATATGTGCATTGTGGCAGCGTATTCAAATGTTGTTTCAATATAGATGTATTTTGTGTTGTGAATGATATTAATATAGATGATTAAAATTATAATTCGATGTATTATTTCTTGAATGTTAAATAGTGTTATTATTTAGGTTGAATTCATTGAAGAAAGTGAATCTTTAAATCAATTATGTTGTTACTTTTAAGGAACGTGTAGATGATCGCGTTTATGATTTTTCAGGTACGATGTGTTTTCCAAGATCATGGTGATCTACTTTTCCTTTAAAGGGGAGGTTTTGTATAATGTGAAGAGATGATACCTTCGGAGAAGATAATGGTAACAGCAGGCAGGTATACTGTTGTTGATTCGGGTGAATCCAGAGGCGTTGTATTAGGTTTTGAATAATCTTCGAGGAAGATGCAGGCACCATCAGATAAGGTTGGTGTTGATTCGTTTACTGAATCCAGGGGCGATGTATTTTAAGGTTTTTAGGTAAATCTTCGTGGAAGAAATATGATCCATAGGTGTTTATTCGTATGATGAATATAGGGGCGGTGTATTTTGAGGTTTTCAGATTAATCTTCGGGGAAGAAATATATTTCAGCAGGTATTGATTCGTACTGAATCCAGGGGCGGTGTATTATGGTTTTTGTTTGTAAATCCTCAGGGAAGATGTTTTTATTTAACTATAGCAGTATGTTCCTTTTGATCCTTGCAAGGCAGACGACAAATTTTTGCGATGGGCCGTTTTAGGGTTCTATTCTGCGTTTTAACGGTGTCGACGCGTACAAGACCGTCTGATCCTGCATGGGTTCCTTCAATTTGGCCGAGATTCCAGAAAATTGGTGGGAGTCGCTCATCCTTGAGCAGAACTAAGTCTCCTAGTCTGGGAATCTCTTTGACTTGAGTCCATTTTGGTCGATATTGGAGCCGTGAAAGATATTCTGAACTCCATCTTTTCCAGAACCAGCGCTTGAACTCGTTTCCATAGTTCGAGATGTGTGCCGTTGTTGTTAAGTTCGCCATCCAACTCTTAAGATCCCATTTGTATCAAGAAATACGTTCAACGCACTAAGGGATTTGGGGATCTGGGACGTATACGCGATTTGTTGGATCTCCGTTTTAAACATCTCCTTCTGCGCTGTCTTGACGACGACAATGCGCGCTGCCTCCAGCTCACTTGGGGTAAGTGATGACCAACATTACCTCCCGATTTAGGATGGCACTTAGCAACAAAACGAAGACTCGAACGATCTTGAGAAGACTCGAACAGTCATATATTGTTTGCAGTATACTGTCGCTATGGTTGACCCGAACGCTGAGTACCTTCACAGTACGCTGCTCCTCTTCCGTTTCGTTATCAACAGGTTGATGTGAGACATCAAAGACCCATTGATAATGTAGAAATTCTGGACCTTTCCACCATGGCTTCAATGACTTCAGTTCCGACGGAAACACACCTCTGGACGCCAGATCGGCTGGGTTATGATGCGTTGCAACATGTCCCCAGCAATCGATCCCCACTAGCCGCTGGATCTCTGACACTCGGTTGGACACGAACTAAGTCCATCTAGCGGGAGTGGCCTTTATCCAGGAGAGCGCAATAGTTGAGTCCGTCCGAGTATACGTCTTGACATCGGGGATGGCCAAAATTTCTTTGGTGTACTGCATTAATTACGCCAAAACTACAGCACCACAAAGCTCCAAGCGGGAAACAGTAATCGGCCGTTGATTTGGTGCCACTTTCGTCTTTGACAAAAGCAGGTTGGTATGGATGTTTTCATTGCTATCTAAGACTCGAACGTACACCGCTGCACCGAAAGCCTTCATCGACGCATCACAGAAATCGTGCAACCCTATCGCCTTGTTATTTTTACTCATCTGGGTCCGCCATGGAACTCGAAGCTGTTCGATCTGAGGAATTTCTCGATGAAAAGCTTCCGAGTCTTTCCTCAACGCTGGTGGAATCGGATCATCGCAATCGCAGCCGATTTTTCAGAGTCTCTGCATCATAAGTTTTGCCGTGATGATGCACGACGATATCCAGCCAAGTGGGTCAAACAATTTGGCAATTGTCGACAACATGGCCCTTTTTGTTGTTGCTTCCTTGGATGGCTGCAGGTTCTGGTACGAGAAATGGTCATCCACTGGAAACCATTTGATGCCGAGCGTCTTGACATGCTCCGACGTATTGAACGGCAGTTCAAAATCCAACTCACGGTCTTGGACTGGAACATCATCCACGAGTTCCTTGACGTTGCTCGTCCATTTTCGTAGGTGGAAGCCTGCAGACGCCAAAAGTTGCCTAGCTTCGTCGCGTTTTATACGTGCCTCTTCGACGGAGTTTCTTCTGTTTCCAGGTTATGAAACGTGGTTTCTTCGATATCCCAAAACTTATCCAGTTGAGAGTTCAGGTCTGCAAACTGCATGAAACTTCGAACTTGCTGGGGATCTTCTACTGCAACCTTGCTCAAAATTATCCATCCAAGCTCAGTATTGTGTGCTATGGGACCGATACCATCCTGAGGTCGCCTTAAGTCCGGCAAAAGGATTTGCCCACAAACATTACTTCCCAGCAGTAAGTCGATGAGTGCAGGTTCGTAGAGATGGGGATCTGCTAACGAAAGACCCTTGAGGTGGTGCCATTTGCCGTGTATTACTCGTTGGGCCGGGAGAAGACCAGTCAGCGACTTGAAAGCCAAAGCCTGGACGGCCGTCTCAAACGTCGAGTGGCGGGAAGCAAAGTGCACTTCGACGGAGTGCTACGTAGTGCCACTGTTGACCAACCCTAACCCAGATACTTCGGCAAAGGTGCGGCGCTTTTCTAATTTCAACAGTAGTGTGGCAGTTTCGGTGATGAACGACGTTTCTGAACCTGTGTCGATTAACGCTCGTAACGGGTGCAATCGCCCGTCTGCTGCTCGTGCCTTAACTACTGCCGTTGCTAGAAGCACTTGGTGATGACCATCCGACGCGTGGTAGTTAAAAGTTTGTCCATTTGATTAGAGCTGCTGTTCTTCTCCTGTTGGTTGGAACTCCGACGCGTTTCTGTTCAGAGGAGCCTGAAATCGTCTGGATGCCATGTTTCTCGCCTGCGAACTCATTGAAAGTTGTTGTTGTTGCTGTCGTGTTTGTGAAGTGCTATTTTGTGCATTGTTATGCAGCAAAGAGTGGTGCTTTTGTTGGCAAAAGAAGCACGAGCTCACACTCTGGCAGTCACGGAGAAAGTGCCCGTAGGACAAGCAATTCTCATTAACCTTCAACCTGCGAACAGTATCTTTACGCCCAATGTTGTCCATGTTCAAGAAGCGCTGGCACTTTCGCAACGTGTGTTTGTCTTGGTTGCACAACTTACATGCGAACTGCTTGCCGGAATTCGTCCTTAATGGCTGCTCAACGAAACTCGTCTTCGCTGGTTTGTACGGCTGCTTGTTGATTTGCTTGCTGAGGTACTTCTTCGGGTTGCTGGCTGGAACGCGTGGCTCTAGGTTGGCGGTTGGCTTTTCTTTGTTCCTAGATGTTGCGCCAAGCTCCTGCTGACCTACAACCTCAAGTGTCCGTAACCTCGTTTCCAAAAATTCGGTAAACTCCTTAAGACTCGGTAAGTCTTTCCGGTTACCTAACTTTTCTTGCCACAGTTTTTGCCTCGCACGGGGTAGTTTCTGGAGTAAAAACCAGATCAACACCGTATCCCATTCAGAAACTGGCACATCCATGTTCTCCAATGAAAGAACACATTCCCGAGTGGTGTACAACAAATCACGAAGACCTGAAGCCGTTTCGCGGCTCAAGGACGGCTGAGCGAACAGATGCTGCATTTGGATGTGCTTCAGAATGCGCTTGTGGTCATATCTGTAGTTCAAAAGCTCCCAAACTTTGTCGTAAGACGCTGCTTCCACCGAAAGGTTTTGCAAAAAACGTTCTGCATCACCTACCAAACAAGACTGTAGGAAGTGCAGCTTGTCGATATCTTCTATCGACTTATTTTGATGCACCAGAACATGAAATTTGTCCTGGAAAGCTCTCCAAGTGGTGTACGAACCATCGAATTTAGGAAGATCCATCCTTGGCAGCCGAATACCCGAATGCGACGTTGCAGCAATAGCGGCAGTATCAGGGGGCGGAGCACCCGCATTAAATTGTAAATTGTGCTGCCTTTGCTGTAGCACACTTATCCAGGGTATCGACCAACTCGGCACGGTATTCAAAGTAAATCTCATTAATTTGTTCATACACCACCATTAACTCTTCCTTTTGCAGGCGTTCTTCAAGCATCCCAGCACCGAAAATCGCTTCGTGATATGACTTTGCCGAAGCCATATTTGTTTCCAGCATCGACAAACGACCTGAAGCATATGCTGTGACTTTGCGGTCGTTTGGTGACTTTTTATAGTTTGTAAGATCTTTAATTATCTTATTCAGGAGCATTTTTTGCAGCTCTCCATATTAAAAGTTCTTGTTCTGAGCCATTTTATAATATATTGTTTACTTAATTTTAGCAATAAATAGTATCAACAAGCTTACAAGTACATGCAAGAAGTAAAACTTACTGCTATTTCCGGATCTGCTGCCGTCTATATGTATATGTATTTAAAGATGTTTACCAGAGTCTCTGCTGGACGTTGCTTATTCTAGAACTAAGATTTAGCTTTATTTTTAAAGCTGTTTTAGATTTCGATTGAAGTTATAAGCGACGCGAAGATAATTATTTAAAAATACGATTGTTCGCACTTGTTATTATATATGTATTGTATATATATCAATCGTAAATTGGATATTGTTCGCGCACACACACTTTATTTTCATACACTTTATTGTTTTTAAATGTTATTGTTCGTAAAAACGGTTCGAAAGGACCAAATGATATTGTCTATGTTCGAAAATATTAAAATACCAAGAAAGAACCCCGCACAAAACGTATTGAAAACGGATCCCGGTCAAATTGGCTGAAATTTTAATATGTTATTCTTTGAACCATTCTGAACAAAAAATCTTATCGGCCCATATTCATTTTCAATATTTTGTAGAGCCATGCATTCTAGACATCCTATTGCTGAATTTCGCAGTACATATATACGTTTTTTGGGTCGCTGAACTAGAATATGATGTCCCTTTATACATAAAATTGTACAACTGCCCACAATAGGCAACTTTAAATCATTTTTTAGGAGTTTAATGTTATTTTTGGAACGAAGTTCCTTATCGCGATTTGTGAAAGGGGGCTAGACGGAAAAAATTCTTACGAAAAGTTGTCACGACACTTTTTGCTATAGTAAGCTATTGTAAGCTGTGCGTCGCCGCATGTTTCTCTGTCTGTCTCTCTCTCTCTCTTATAGAAAGCAAGCCAGATATTTTCATTTCTATTTCGCAGTGAACAGTGTGGTGTCGCGACTATTATTTTTGTTGAGTGTATACAGGTTTTTTGTCAATAATAAATAATAAAAAATATCCGGGTGTCCCTTGACACCTCTCAAGTTTTTTTTTAACTTACTTGCATCGCTATAGGGCCACTTATATGATTTATTGATTATTATTGTTGTATGGTTACTGTACTTTATGCAGTATGGTCACATGAGCAATCGTCTACACTAAGCATAAGTACAAAAATTACATTATTTAGTACATTATTTACATATTATAAATCTATCACATTACCGTGAAATCTACTAAATGTATAATAACAGAACCTTTTTTATCTACTATCCACAAGCTGTATTTATACCGTCGGCGTTAGCGTTACCCGATGTACACCACGTGGAGGTCGCGCGATCGGGTTTTGTACATCATGGCCCTGAAAAGGGCCGATTGTTTTTACTGGTTTTTACTGGTTTTATACAAAAAAATAGCTAAGAAAACTGACATTTAGTTACTGAGGACGATTTGTTGCATTTTGAATAGTATCAAGTAATCTAGTTGATGGATAAAGAATGTTAGCTTCATGTCTCGCATATCCTAAGAACCATAAGACACTTGTAACATGGGCACAAGTACCAACAACTCGAGCACCTGATGGGCAAGTGCAGTTATATCCGAATATGGGATCCTCATTTCTGTTTACTTCATAATCCTCGTCATTAGCCTCAATCTCATCATTTGGTTTAAAAGCAATGCAAAGCTGATGTTTTGTAGCATTACGGAATCGAGAATAGATTCTTACACGAAGTAAACCACGCTCGGGCAAATTATTTTCTCCTCTTAGCATTTCAAACTGAAACTCTTCATCTGGGTCTCTTTGTAGCTTGTCTTGTATATATGATGGTGAAAGTCTTACTTGATAAACTCCAATGGTTATATCTTTTAAATCTTCTAAAGATATTTGAGGAAATTCCATCAGCTGTCCATCGTCCAATCGTACCCATCGATGAATATTTCTAGCAAAAAGATTCTCACTAAAGCCTGCACGACATTTGGTTCTTTGGCTTTTTCAAGAATACGATTTGCCAACTCAGCATTAGCTCCTTCCATATGAATAGTAGGGTGATATTTATTTATAAGTGCCCCAGCAATACGATAATAGTCTCCTACATTTGGAGCATGCTAAATTGAAATAGTTTGCTTAAAAAACTTAAAAATAGATTTTATATGCCCGTTACGAACTTCTACGATCCACCTTGATTTCGTAATTATTCGAGAATCGTTTGCCTGTTCTGTTGGTAATTGACGCATTCCACGTTCAAGGAGTGATGGCATTTTATAAATAATACCTAACCGAGCTAATAGCTCTATGCTATCCCGATAACCTCTGTCAATTAAAATAATATCATTTTCTTGAAACCATTCTCGCATCCTTTCGCCATCTCTCTCAAATTCAGTTTCCAGTATTGCAGCATCGTTGTTATAATAATCGGAAAAGTAAGGACCTTGAATATCTAGGATATAACCATCGAGAGCTACAATAAGCACAGGTTTTATTAAATGACGCCCCTTATGAGTTGAGTATGATTGTCGAAGGGAACAAAAATTACTACTTTTATCAATAAAAGAATATGTTGCATCAATACAGGCAATAACTCGAGGAGTATCAGGCTCAGTATTATATAAATGATTAGCGAATTCCGTAACGTGCCTTTCAATATAGGCTTCTCTGTTAATTGCATTGAAGCCAATATTTTCAGGTACAAAACGCTGCATTAAGGATTTCCTAACTGTATCAACAATCAAACTTGTATTTTGTCGACTGGAATTTTGAAAAATTTCATTCAGAAATTCGTCTGAAACCCCCTGGCGCATATTGCATAAAAATAATAATAGATCCCTTTTGCTAACATATCTGAAGCCCCCATCAACAGGTACCCGGTCGCAAAAAGTATATAAATCCTGAAACTGTTGTTTTGTCAATGAACTAAAGCACTTAAACTCTTCATCTATGAAACTATTTTCGTCTTCGATTCTTCTCATACTTTTTGCTACATCTCGAAGCCCTTGCAAAAAAGTTTGAAGCTCCTGTCCTTTAAGCCGATAAGGCCTGTTAATAAAGCGTAATCCTAGATTTGAATGAGGTAAAATAAATCCTTTCGCATCTAAATGATCGGTGCAGGATTTTACGTTTTCGGGAATGTATATATTCATTTGTATAAAAATATTAGCTTTGGCTTCGATAGATAAACGATGAATATCATCATCTGCATTGCAAATTAAACATGTGCTATTTCTGGACTGGGTTCAGACATTTAATCTCAAACATGTAGGATCTTGTTCAATTGAAGCAATTTCCTCAATAGTTGATTGATTGCAATTAATGCAGAGTCTCGTAAGGTCAGTTACAATCATAGGTGGTCTATTAAGATTATCACGTCTTTCAATAGCTATTTGTCGCCTAACATTGTTTTCTTCATCGATTCGAGCCATTGTTCTACGTAAAAACCTATTACCACAAAAAAACAATTCAAAAATCGATTAGCCATTGATTTAATTGATTTAATTGAGATTAAAAAAATATTCCCGTTAGATGAAAGGTAAATCAATGTTAACGATTTGTATGATAATAATTTTCTCTCCAAGAAAATATTTTACATGAATGATCTTCTCATTTTATATACTATTGAGTGATTTCGTTTGCGAAAATAAATATTGATCAATTAATATTTATTAATTCAGCATAATGGAATCTTAATATGTATAATTTTTGCTTATTCATCGCTTATCTATCGAAGCCGAAGCTAATATTTTTGTACAAATGAATATATACATTCCCGAAAACGTAAAATCCTGCACCGATCATTTAGATGCGAAAGCATTTATTTTACCTCATTTAAATCTAGGATTACGCTTTATTAACAGGCCTTATCGGCTTAAAGGACAGGAGCTTCAAACTTTTTTGCAAGGGCTTCGAGATGTAGCAAAAAGTATGAGAAGAATCGAAGACGAAAATAGTTTCATAGATGAAGAGTTTAAGTGCTTTAGTTCATTGACAAAACAACAGTTTCAGGATTTATATACTTTTTGCGACCGGGTACCTGTTGATGGGGGCTTCAGATATGTTAGCAAAAGGGATCTATTATTATTTTTATGCAAAATGCGCCAGGGGGTTTCAGACGAATTTCTGAATGAAATTTTTCAAAATTCCAGTCGACAAAATACAAGTTTGATTGTTGATACAGTTAGGAAATCCTTAATGCAGCGTTTTGTACCTGAAAATATTGGCTTCAATGCAATTAACAGAGAAGCCTATATTGAAAGGCACGTTACGGAATTCGCTAATCATTTATATAATACTGAGCCTGATACTCCTCGAGTTATTGCCTGTATTGATGCAACATATTCTTTTATTGATAAAAGTAGTAATTTTCGTTCGCTTCGACAATCATACTCAACTCTTAAGGGGCGTCATTTAATAAAACCAGTGCTTATTGTAGCTCCCGATGGTTATATCCTAGATATTCAAGGTCCTTACTTTTCCGATTATTATAACAACGACGCTGCAATACTGAAAGCTGAATTTGAGAGAGATGGCGAAAGGATGCGAGAATGGTTTCAAGAAAATGATATTATTTTAATTGACAGAGGTTATCGGGATAGCATAGAGCTATTAGCTCGTTTAGGTATTGTTTATAAAATGCCATCACTCCTTGAACGTGGAATGCGTCAATTACCAACAGAACAGGCAAACGATTCTCGAATAATTACGAAATCAAGGTGGATCGTAGAAGTTCGTAACGGGCATATAAAATCTATTTTTAAGTTTTTGAAGCAAACTATTTCAATTTAGCATGCTCCAAATGTAGGAGACTATTATCGTATTGCTGGGGCACTTATAAATAAATATCACCCTACTATTCATATGGAAGGAGCTAATGCTGAGTTGGCAAATCGTATTCTTGAAAAAGCCAAAGAACCAAATGTCGTGCAGGCTTTAGTGAGAATCTTTTTGCTAGAAATATTCATCGATGGGTACGATTGGACGATGGACAGCTGATGGAATTTCCTCAAATATCTTTAGAAGATTTAAAAGATATAACCATTGGAGTTTATCAAGTAAAACTTTCACCAATATATACAAGACAAGCTACAAAGAGACCCAGATGAAGAGTTTCAGTTTGAAATGCTAAGAGGAGAAAATAATTTGCCCGAGCGTGGTTTACTTCGTGTAAGAATCTATTCTCGATTCCGTAATGCTACAAAACATCAGCTTTGCATTCCTTTTAAACCAAATGATGAGATTGAGGCTAATGACGAGGATTATGAAGTAAACAGAAATGAGGATCCCATATTCGGATATTACTGCACTTGCCCATCAGGTGCTCGAGTTGTTGGTACTTGTGCCCATGTTACAAGTGTCTTATGGTTCTTAGGATATGCGAGACATGAAGCTAACATTCTTTATCCACCAACTAGATTACTTGATCCTATTCAAAATGCAACAAATCGTCCTCAGTAACTAAATGTCAGTTTTCTTAGCTATTTTTTTGTATAAGACCAGTAAAAACCAGTAAAAACAATCGGCCCTTTTCAGGGCCATGATGTACAAAACCCGATCGCGCGACCTCCACGTGGTGTACATCGGGTAACGCTAACGCCGACGGTATAAATACAGCTTGCGGATAGTAGATAAAAAAGGTTCTGTTATTATACATTTAGTAGATTTCACGGTAATGTGATAGATTTATAATATGTAAATAATGTAATAAATGAAAAGATTAGTAAAGTTTTTAACAGTTAAAACACTTATTTTATTTCCTCAGATGTACATTTCAGAAGCAATGCTTCCATCGTCAGTGAGATTTATAAAATTAAATTAAATTAAATTATTTGTCAAAAAACTAATAATAAACAAAAATGTTTCTAAACAAAATTACAGTTGAGTTGAGTTGAATCTATTAAAAAATTTTTTGAATATTGAATCTTTGATTGGTCCATCATCACTATTCATTAGATTATTTTTGTTTTTAAATATGTAAAATGATTCAAAAGCATCTAATTCATAATTGCTATTTACATTCCTTATTAGTTTTAAATTTTGCAAACTAAAGCTATGACTATTTTCTAGCATATGTTCTGCAACACTTGACTTTTCTTTTTCATTATATTTAAGATGTGCAAAATGTTCTTTAAATCTTTTTAGAATAGGTCTTCTTGTCTGTCCTATATATTCTTTTGCACAATCATTACATCCGATAGAATAAATTCCTGACTTTTGAAGTTGTTCAGGAATTTATTCTAACGGATGTAATGATTGTGCAAAAGAATATATAGGACAGACAAGAAGACCTATTCTAAAAAGATTTAAAGAACATTTTGCACATCTTAAATATAATGAAAAAGAAAAGTCAAGTGTTGCAGAACATATGCTAGAAAATAGTCATAGCTTTAGTTTGCAAAATTTAAAACTAATAAGGAATGTAAATAGCAATTATGAATTAGATGCTTTTGAATCATTTTACATATTTAAAAACAAAAATAATCTAATGAATAGTGATGATGGACCAATCAAAGATTCAATATTCAAAAAATTTTTTAATAGATTCAACTCAACTCAACTGTAATTTTGTTTAGAAACATTTTTGTTTATTATTAGTTTTTTGACAAATAATTTAATTTAATTTAATTTTATAAATCTCACTGACGATGGAAGCATTGCTTCTGAAATGTACATCTGAGGAAATAAAATAAGTGTTTTAACTGTTAAAAACTTTACTAATCTTTTCATTTATTAGATTAAAAAACACGTGGAATATCTCAACTAAAAAACTCATTAAATAATGTACTAAATAATGTAATTTTTGTACTTATGCTTAGTGTAGACGATTGCTCATGTGACCATACTGCATAAAGTACAGTAACCATACAACAATAATAATCAATAAATCATATAAGTGGCCCTATAGCGATGCAAGTAAGTTAAAAAAAAACTTGAGAGGTGTCAAGGGACACCCGGATATTTTTTATTATTTATTATTGACAAAAAACCTGTATACACTCAACAAAAATAATAGTCGCGACACCACACTGCTCAATACGAAATAGAAATGAAAATATCTGGCTTGCTTTCTATAAGAGAGAGAGAGAGAGACAGACAGACAGAGAAACATGCGGCGACGCACAGCTTACAATAGCTTACTATAGCAAAGAGTGTCGTGACAACTTTTCGTAAGAATTTTTTCCGTCTAGCCCCCTTTCACAAATCGCGATAAGGAACTTCGTTCCGAAAATAACATAAGACTCATAAAAAAATGACTAAAAGTTGCCTATTGTGGGCAGCTGTACCATTTTATGTATAAAGATGCATCATATTATAGTTCAGCGACCCAAAAAACGTATATATGTACTGCGAAATTCCTTTGGCCTATCAGTAATAGGATGTCTAGAATGCATGGCTCTACAAAATATTGAAAATGAATATGAGCCAATAACTCGAAAACAATTCGTTTCTGGGCGGTGTGCCCATAAGATTTTTTGTTCAGAATGGTTCAAAGAATAACATATTAAAATTTCAGCCAATTTGACCAGGATCCGTTTTCCATACGTTTTGTGCGGGGTTCTTTTCCGTAAGAAAGAATTCTAGAATTAAAAGACCAAAAATCACTTTTAACCACCTTGACTTTGTGTTTCGCTTTGTATCAAGAATTTAGTCATATAAATTTATGTATAGTAGCAACATTAATTTAAGTATATAGATTCTATGTTTTTGTTTACAAATTATTTTGACATAATATTTGTGGACTGTATTTATTGATCTGTTTATTTTATGTTGTCTTATGTTGTACTCAGTACACCTTGTATAAAGCAAATACAGGGTAGGTCCTAGGACACTTCCTTGTGGAACACCGGCTTGTATTTCTGGAAACCTTAAACTCAGAATTGAGATTTTGATATCGTATTTAGAGCACAATCGCAAGTTCGTGCGACCCAGTCGTGCCCATTTTTTTTATTCACAATTTATCAACAACTAGCTGTGCCCGCGACTTCGTCCGCGTGGAATAGTGACTTTCAGCAAAATTTTTAACTTCTTAGGAAATAAAACTTCTAGCCTTAAAAATAGCGGTATTTCCAAAAAAAACATTCAACCCCTATTTAAACACCTTGTAGCCCTGTTAAAAATACTTTTGAGACCGTAGTTTTTGAATTCCCATCTCCGTTCCCGTGGGAATATAAGGATAGATATATAGCCTTTATCCTTCCGCATGTTCTAGACCATCTCTGTAGCTAATTTAATGAAATCTGTTTAGCAGTTTGAACGGGAGACATACGAAAAACATACCGACATAGCTACATTCGCACTTTCAATATTAGTAAAGACTCTCGTTCCCGTGGGAATATGGTGACCGTTTTCGTGGGAATATGTGGATAAGTTAAAATTAATGTTACTCCGGGATTATGGAGCATTCCAACGGCGGAAGAATTTTTGAAATCGGTGCTGTAGTGTAAAAGTTCCCGTATACGTTCCTGCTCCCGTGGGAATATAGGAAAAAATATATAATCTATGTCTTTCCTCAGGTTCTGAGCAATCTTTGTTTCAAATTTCATTTAAATCGGTTTATTAGTTTGGGCGGGAGATGGTAACATAGAACGACGGACAGACAGAGCTCCTTTCACACTTATTATATTAGTAAGGACTCCCGTTCCCGTAGGAATATGTGGATGAATTAAAGTTAATGTTACACAGGGATAGTGTAGCATTCTAACGGTGGAAGAATTTTTGAAATCGGTGTTGTATATAGGGAGCCGTAGGAATATGGGGATGAATTAGTTTTTATGTTACTCGGGGATAGTGTAGCATTCTAACGGTGAAAGAATTTTTGAAATCGGTGCTGTAGTGTCAAAGTTCCCGTATACGTTCCTGCTCCCGTGGGAATATAGGGAACCGTAGGAATATGGAGATTAATTAGTTTTTATAATACTCGGGGATAGTGTAGCATTCTAACGGTGAAAGAATTTTTGAAATCGGTGCTGTAGTGTCAAAGTTCCCGTATACGTTCCTGCTCCCGTGGGAATATAGGGAACCGTAGGAATATGGGGATGAATTAGTTCTTATGATACTCGGGGATAGTGTAGCATTCTAACGGTGAAAGAATTTTTGAAATCGGTGCTGTAGTGTCAAAGTTCCCGCATACGTTCCTGCTCCCGTGGGAATATAGGGAACCTTAGGAATATGGAGATGAATTAGTTTTTATGTTACTCGAGAATAATGAAGCATTCTAACAGTGGAAAAATTTTTGAAATCGGTGTTGTAGTTTCTAAGTTCCCGTATACGTTCCCGTTCCCGTGGGAATTTAGGAATAAATTGTAGCCTATGTGTTATTCTGATGTATAAGCTATATTATTGGAAAGTTTAAGTAAAATCCATTCAGTAGTTTTTGCGTGAAAGAGGAACAAACAAACATCCATACATACAAACTTTCACGTTTATAATACTAGTAGGATTATAATTTATTTCTATTAACTCTTGTAGGCAATCAAATAAAAGATAACAGCGATCTGTTCTGTTTCAAGATCATCGATCGACTCATTTATTATCTCATCATACATCATTTATATATTTGGTGACGTTTCGGTTAATTAGGAGGCTATTAGGTAGCGAGACATGATTAAGTATATAAGGTGAATGAAGTCACTCAAGTTACAGTGTGTTTTGCAAGGTTGAATCTTATTCGACTACAGCTCGGCCATCCTGATAGCATAATCGTTCCGATTACATTATGAACTCAAAATTAAAAAAAGTTAATATCCATGTGAATCTTTAACAAATTAAACAGTTTTTGTAATAGAAAAATTTATAATTCTAACATTTAGATAGAAATTGAATTTAAGAAAAATTTAAATATGAAAAAATAGGCTTGTACGCTTTAACTTAAAGTTTACTTATGACCAAAGTCCTCAGCAAAGTCAGCATCAATCAATCGTTCTCCAGCAGCTTCATCATCATTCAATTTTACATTGTACGGTCTCATATTACTTGGTGATGATATGCCTTTATATGGTAACCGTGTTACTAGCAGGCCGTCAATATCTCCAATGAGGTAACGGTCATTAGGAAGTATCTTCTTTATTTCATACGGACCAATATATTTTGCACTTAGTTTTTTATTGACGCCAGGAATGGTTGCGTCGATTTTGATCAAAACATATTCACCTAATTTGTATAATCTCAGTTTCTTAAGGCCCCGACCCATAGAATCCGTTGCTTCCGTTCGCTGCCGAACTCAACTGACAGATCGATTAAATACACACGATCTTATGACATAAGCATCGGATGCAAGGGACGCAACGGAAAAAGTAGCCCAAGTTTTAGCTTTTGCGTCCGGCAGAACTGGTGACATGCTCAGTCAAAACCAATTTGAAGTTTTCTCTTCACACCGCCACGGACTCTATGGAATTTTACCATAAAATATTTTTGTACAATGAAATACACAATAATTTTTGGATTATAGATTTACAGCCGTATTTATTAGATTTTCTTAAGACGTCTCTTAGACGTTGATTAGTTAAGTTTCAATTAAAATTTAATTGGAACTTAAGAGAGGTTGATTAAATTCTTATCGATAATCGATTCTGCGCTGATGCTAAACTAATTGATAGTTGTGTCAAAATAAAGTAGTAAAAACAGAAATCTAGTCCAATTTAGACAACCATTCTTTTGTAAACAAATTTGGTGCCTTTTATATCGAAGTGGATCGTCGGTGGATGTTGCCGCACCCGTAACTATAAAAGTTGAAAGAAAATATAAGAAAAAGAATAATATAAGTTCCAAATTTAATTGTATGAACGTTCAAATGAATTAAGCTAAGACGGAAATCACGATAAATAGAAAGCATCCTTCGCTGGCGTTGTACGCATTCAAAAGTGTTGTGCAAAGCAAAATAAGAAGAGCAAAAGTCTCGCCACAAAACCCATTTTTTTAACGACCAGCGTTTAGTGAGTCCTTCATTTGAATAAGGATAGCTAAACGAAGATCGAGGTGTTTTTTCTTTATCTGTATCGAGTCATTGCTTAATCATTCAACAAATATGCTTGAGGAGCTTGAGGATTATTCTCCAGCTGAGGAGCACACCTACTACGATAGCAGTCGGGCTTTCACATGGTTAGCTGACCTATATGGACTTTCAGTAGATCTGAAGAATTTTATTTTATGCCAACTAGCTGCTCTAGTGCTGGCTTCGCTCTTCCGTTCAGTTCTACATCCTTCCAGAGTGTCTTCCATCGTTCGACACACATTTGGTCTCGCTGTTGGCTTGTTTTTCGGTTATATTTGTTTCGGACAACAAGCCATCCATATCGCAGGGCTTCCCGCAACATGCTACGTGGTAATACGCACACAGAATACAGCCATAATTCAAAGAGCCTTTATGATTGTAGCCATGGCCTATTTGTTATTTATTATGAGTAGCAAATCGACCGTTCGACCATGGAACAATCTTTCTTTGCCAAGCAAAACTCCTAACAATCTCTTAACTCAGGTTGTAGGCACACAACATCCATGGCGAAATGGATAAAGCATAACTACTGCGTGGGCGTTCGACCACCATAAACATCCAAAATTATTTTTCTCTGGTATCACCTCAACAGCAGGAAAATATGCCTTGAAAAATGAATATCTTTCAGAACCGCACTCACGAGAACGGTTGTTGCGAGAACACCGCGTTTGGCCTTGTAGCACTGTAGAGCTTTTGTGCCAGCTTTTTAGGTTTCTATTTACTAATCATGACCGCTGAAAAAAACTTAGCACATTGAAAACATTTAAATCGCGAAGAAAATCTTCCATATTTTTGTTTCAAGAAAAGTTTCTTTTTAGAAATTTTATTACCAAAACAACAGATCAAAATTGACACCGATTCTCTCGAAACGTCAGAATGAATTTTTAATTTGGATTTAAGAGACCTTTAAACGCCATTAATGGCATTTAAGTTGAGAGGGCTCTTAGCAAGGTTACTTAAATGTGAAATTTGATTATCGATACGGATTCGTTACTTAAGTGTAACTTAAAGGGCAATTAAATCTAATCAATGATTAAAAGTTCTTTATAGATACGGCTGTTATATTTTAAATAATAATTTTCACAAATGAGAAAGGTAATTATGGCGACGCGTTTCGGACTTAGTCCATCTTCGGGCGCAAACTTGGTGTAATGTAATGTAATGATTCTATGGATCACCCCAATCCGTTGTGTCCGGTAAAACTCATTGCTGTCAGTTGATTCTATGGGTCGGGGCCTTTATGGCGACTATCGTAGTAGACTTTATTTATCATTGAATTTTCTCTGTTCTTTCAAGAGCCTCCTTTCTGATTGTTTTTTTTTTTTATAATTAACGCGCACATCAAGGGGTTATGACTACCCTTATAATGTTGTAAGAACACAGTGCGAGCATTTAGGAAAATAGGAGAGGATTTGAAAGGAGACACCAATGTACGTTGCTTTTGAATCCTTGTAAATCGTAATGTAGGGGAAAAACAGGGTCGGGCAGAGCATTCCACATGCGGGTGGTGCGACTAAAATATGAATCTCTATACTTGACTGTACGCCCGAAGTTGGGCTCAAGGTAAAACTAATGAGCATTCCCAGCGAGGCGGGTGTTGCGGCTAAATTGTTTCAGGGCAGGAATGCAACTGGCTATTTCACTAGAGCACTGTTTATAGAAAAAGCGATAAGAGAGAGCGAGACAGGTAACATTTCGACGATGTTCAAGAGAATCAATCTATTCTACAATTGAACTATCACCTATAAATTTTTACGCTCTATTTTGTACCCGTGGTACCCGTGGTGCGATGGTTAGCATGTCCACCTGCTAACCCAGGGGTTCGAGGTTCGAATCCCAGCAGAGGCAAAAAAATGTTTTTTCCCGGGTATCGCCTTTCGCGAGGAATTGGCAAGTCCTCCGTTAGTAAATTCATGCCATGAAAAGCGCTTTCTCAATTAGCCATTCGGATCCGTCATAAAATTGTAGGTCCCCTCCATTCCCTCACAAGGCATGGTTGTGAGAAATGCGCTAGGCCCAGGGGCTCCTCGCTCTGTAGCGCCACCCTATTTTTTTTTTTTTTTTTTTACCCTACCAAGCAGGTGCAAAGATGTTTGAGCAGCACCTGACCAGACATGGGAGTTATACTCCAGTTTTGGGCGGATGAAGGTCTTATAAATTATAGCCGGTGAAAAGGGGTGAAGAACTTTCTGCATCGTCTTAAGAAACCTAAGCATTTAGCAGCGTTTTTGGCGACTTCAAATATGTGGTCATTCCAACGAAGATCATCGCTTACACACATACCAAGTACTGACAGCTTTTCGGTTTCTTCGATGCAGGTACCATTCATGGATAATGGCAATGGGGGAATGTTAAGCTTCAACGACAAGAGACAGCATTGAGTTTTCGAAGCATTGAATTCTACCCCATGCAACAATGCTGTCAAGGTCAGAATTCAATGAGCTTATCATACGCAACCGTTCCAGTTCCACATCCGAAGAGCAGGGACGTGAATTTCGAAACGAATATGAAAAGCTGAGGTTCGAGTCGTCAGCAAAACAGTTAAGCGGATTAGAAGTTTCAGACAAGAGATCATTAATGAAAATGAGGAAGAGAGTCGGAGACAAAACGGAGCCCTGGGGCACACCAGCATTTATTAAGTGGGTATCAGACTTGAAGCCATCCAACACAACTTGTATTGAACGGTCGGAAAGATAATTTCTAATCCAACGAAGAAGAGACTCATCGATACCAAAAGCACGCATTTTCGATAAAAGAGCCTGACGCCAAACTCTATCAAATGCTTTAGAAATATCAAGCGCAATAATCTTACTTTCTCCAAAACAATGTAAAGAATGGTTCCACTTTTCGGTGAGATAAGCCATCAAATCACCAGTGGACCGTTTGCTACGAAAGCCGTACTGACGGTCATTAAGAAGCTTTCGTTCTTCAAGATATTTCATAAGTTGACGGTTTATCAACGTTTCCATGACCTTGGAAAGAAGGGACGTTAGTGCAATTGGACGGTAATTGGAAGGGGAGGAAGATTCGCCTTTTTTAGGGACGGGCTGGACAAATGCAGTTTTCCATATGCTCGGAAAAATCCCAGCAGAATAGGAAAGATGGAAAAGTTTACGCAGTGGTTTTGCCAGCGTAGAATAACGCCTCTTCAGAATAACGGCGGGGATACCATCTGGACCAGCAGATTTATGTATGTTGAGATCTTTAAGGACCCTCGCAACCCAGCGAGTTCGAAAAAAAATCTGCTTCATCTAAGAATTTGCAGACTCGAGCTCAGGTGGAGCCAATATGCTATAAGGAAATGTCGAGTTGGCAGCAAGTTGAGCTGCCAGCAAATTGGCTTTGTCGATGGAGCTGACATACGGACAGTCATTGAAGACGAGCGTTGGGACCGATGACGTGGTCGAATTCTTAATGTTCTTGACAAAAGACCAAAAGTTTTTACTTCCTTTATACACAATAGTATTTTTTGCCTTACTTTTTAGTCAAGAAAAAACTTAGCTTTTTGTATTTGAGCATTACAGATATTTCTGGCCCGTTTGAACAAATTTCGGTTTTCTACTGTGGGGTTGTTTTTAAATTTTCGAAAACTACTTTCTCGATCCCTAATCGCCTCTTTACAGCTTAAATCGATACACGAATTTTCTTTGGGGATGATACTTTTGTTCTGTGAGGAACAAAATTTCTCATGGCCCTTGAGAATTACGTTAGATATCATATCAGCTGATGCATCAACGTTTCCGTCGAGAAAGCACAATGACCAATTATTGAAATTTCGAAAGAAATTATTCAGGCCGTCCCAATTGGCTTTCTCGTATTGCCACACAGTTCTTGTGCGGACTTTATCTTTTTTTACCGTGACGAAAGACGAAAAAGCTACCGATATGACACAATGGCCCGATTTGCCTAAAGGAGATGATACTATAACCCTATATTTTTCGGGATGAGAGGTTAGAAATAGGTCAAGAGTGTTGGCCGCATGGCCTTCAATATCTGAAACCCGAGTGGCCTCATCAACAAGTTGAGTTAATTGGTTTAACTCAGCGAAGATCTCAACACATTTTCCTTCGGGTGTTGTCTGGGCAGAATGTCGAAGCCAACCAGAATTGTGTACATTGAAATGGCCCGCAATTTCAGTGTGAGGATAAAGGAAAAGAATTCTTATTATGGAGTCAGATAGCGCATCAAACTCGTTAGAGGTTAAATTGCTATCTAAATTGAGGCTTCTATAAATAAAACAATAGTGAATGATTTGCTTACGGACGGTGAATTTTAACCACATGAAATTAAAGTTCGTATTAGACCGTATTGTGGTAGAAGTTGGTAAGCTATATCATTCCGAACATATACGGCGAGGCCATGGGAAAAGTGGAAAAGAATAGTGGCACTAAGCTATATCCAGGCAGGTTGAACTCTGAGGGATCAGAATCAACACCCAACTGTGTTTCACTGAGTGCCAAAACAGCTGGCCTGCATTTTGCAGTGTGAGCGTACACAGCAAAGAAATTCGATCTTAGCCCCCTTATGTTGCTTAAATCGACCCGAAATTTTGCCGAAATTACCATTCACAAAAACACACAAAACAAAGTATCAATCGCAGACGCTATATCTAAGTCAAATCAACAAGTGAAGATCAAATTGGAAAACCAAAAACAAATTACTAGCGGTCTTATGCCCAGCCAGCAACTTGATTTTAGTTAACCAACGGAATCAACACCGTTGATTGACTATGCGCCTAGCAAACTCACAGCCTCATTGTCTGCACACACTGCTTCGATAAGATAAGAGATCTTGTAGAAAAAATGTGTGCAGGCACTGAGACTGCGAGAGTTGTGTGGGGGAGGAGGAGATAAAGGAAAGCACTAAGTGCTTGGAATATTTTTTTTTATATATACGTTTATATATGTATAATTGGGTGGCACACAGCACTGAATGAAATTAATTCACTGAAGTGATTTTGTTGACATACGAAAATTTTTAATTATTGAAAAATGGTTTGGTAATGAATTGATTTTATCTATATTGTTCTCTCTGAAGTGTCGTGGGGTGCGCAACTCAAAGAAAACTTCTCTCCAAAATAAAGACTTTTTTTTTCTATAATTTTCATAACAAGATGATTTGTTTCGTGTGTTCTCAAAACTTTGATCGGAACTCATCTTCAAAAATTGAGTGCAGCGACTGCAATTATTTATTTCATCTTCAATGTGCTCGTCTAACTAAGGATGATGTCGCTTATATGCAATCAACTGGATCGTCTTTTCGTTGTGACAAATGTTCTGTACTTAAACGCCGCCGCCGTTCACTACGTTTGCCCTCACAGACTGTTTCTACATTGGACAACAACAAATCATCTCCCACCTTCGCCAACAACTACATAGCTGGGAGTGTTGCACCCAATATTGTTGCTGATCCATCTTCCGACAACGAAGGTCAATGTACCCTACAGATGGTGTATTTAAAGCTAACTGATTTGGAGAATACAAACCGTCGATTTTTGGAACAAATTAATGAGCTACGTGCGGAAAATGTTACACTTACATCTAAAGTAAACATTCTGGAGAGCAATATCAATTGGCAGCAATAAACATTACTAAGTAACGACATTGAAATTGTTGGTGTTCCTAATGTCAATGACTCAAACGGATTACTCAAGGCAAAGGAAATTTTTTCTAAAGCATTGTCCATAGATGTTTGCGATAACGAAATTGATAAATTCTACGTTAGGAAAGTTCAAAACAAAGATTCTACCTCCTCATCGAAACTGAAATCGATTATGTGTTAGATTCGCAAATATAACCACCAAACAGCGGATAATGAATGCAAAGACGAAGAATAGAAGAAAATTGAACTCATATGCTTTTGATGTCGGCAGCAGCAACAGCAACAACAGTAGCAGTGACAACAATAACAGCAGTGACAATAGTATTAACAACAACAACAACAGCAGCAGCAACAGCAAAAAGAAAGGAACGGGCATTTATATTAATGACTTTCTCACAAAGTTCACACAGGCGCTATTTATGAAAACTAAAGAGATACATAAGTAAACAGAAAAGTGTTAAATTTGTATGGTACAGAAATAATCAAATACTTGTAAGAAAGCTTGAGGGAGGAAAAGTCATCTCAATTAAATCTTTTAATGATATCGCTCTTATTTAGAGCATTGAATCTTTTGTTTTGCAATGAATAAAGATAATTATTTATTTGATGATTTTTCCTTCCATAATACAAGTAATAATTTAAATATTAATAAGGTTTTTACATCTAAATCCTATTGCCATAGTAAATTTTTTATTGTTCACCAGAATGTCAGAGGCCTGAGAGCTAATTTTCCTGAGTTAGTAACTCATCTTGATTTTTTTTGTTGTATTCCAGATGTTGTCTTTGTTTCTGAAATATGGATATATAGCTTTGAAAAAGACGATTATAATTTGCCCGGGTTTAATTTCGTTGCAAAAACTAATGATAATTATGCTTCCGGTGGTGTAGGATGTTTTATTAAAGAAGATTACAAAATTCTTGATGTCACTCATGTTGACTTTAAATGTGCTGATGTTTTAAGGGTTTCCTTTGTAGTTAACCATGATGTTTTCGTCATAATTTGTGTGTATAGATTTCACTTTTTTAACATATCTATGTTTACTGAAGAATTTTCCGTTTTGCTCGACAAGGAAATCTCAAAAAATTTAATTATACTGGGTGACTTCAATCTGAATATTTTGGAAAGTAATGAAATAATTTCAAGCTATTTAGCACTTCTCGCTTCTCATGGTCTGTTTTCTTTTATAAACGAGCCTACTCGCAGTGCATCAGGAAGTTGCTTAAATCATATTTATGGTCGATTTGGAAATATTTCTTCAGAATATCGGAAAACTCTAATAGTGTAGTAAAAATTGATTTTAGTAAGCTTAAGGATTCACTTTTCTATGAATTTTGGGAAAATGTGTATACATGTTCAGATGCTTCAGCTTCCTATATGTATTTTATTGATTGCCTCAATCAGCACATTTGTAATTGTTCACTGAACTTTCAGCGAAAAAAGGAATCAACAAGGCTTAAGCCATGGATCTCCAGATATTTAGTTAATAAAGTGAAAGCCAAAAATAAACTGAGACTGAAGTGTTACAAGAACCCTGGCAATATTATTTTAAAAAGGAAGTTTAAGAAACTTTGTGGTGAACTAAAAAGGGAAATTCCAATTTGCCGTGATAACTTTTATCGCAATCAGTTCAATTCGGCTAAGGGTAATTTAAAAAATGAGTGGAAAGTAGTTAACGATATAATTAATAAAGCTTCCAAAGCGTCCAAAATTCCTAGCTCAATTGATATTAATGGTCACTCTGTTTCTGATCAATTGTTGATTGCTAATGCATTTAATGAATTTTTTATTAATGTACCAAGTCAATTTCAAACTTTTTCTTGTCCACCTGTATTTGAGATTGCCGAACCAGTTCAAAATAACAGTTTTGTCTTTGATACCATAACTCCTCTTGAGATACTCAAAGCTATTGGCAGTTTAAAAAATTCTAATTCGTCTGGAGCTGACAATATATCTAATACGGTTGTCAAAAAAATTGCCTGTTACGTAATTGATGTCTTAGCTTTCATTTTTAATCGTTGTGTTTTTGCAGGTATCTTCCCTGAAGCTCTTAAATGCGCTGACGTAGTACCTTTGCATAAGAAAGGTTCTGCAACCGATCTATGCAACTTTAGGCCAATCTCCCTTCTTCCCGTTTTTGAAAAGGTCATTAAGACTAGGATGATAAGCTTTTTGGAAAGAACTAACTATTTAAATCCTACCCAATTCGGTTTTCAACAAGGAAAATCTACTGAACACGCTTTATTACAGTTCTGTGATCAAATAATGACTAATCTTGATAAGAAAAAGTTTACTGCTGGATTATTTATAGATATTACCAAAGCTTTTGATATGGTAAATCACAACTTTTTATTGAGGAAATTGGAAAAAGCTGGCTTTCGTGGTTTTGTACTTAATTGGTTTAAGTCATATCTTGAGAACAGATGTCAAAGAGTAAAACTGCAAAAGACTAGGAGCCAAATTGGTTACCTCAATCTGGGTGTACCTCAAGGATCTGTTTTAGGACCTATTCTGTTTCTAGTATATATAAATTCACTTTTTTCACTGGATTTTAAAGGCAAACCAACTGCTTTCGCTGATGATGTTGCTTTTTCTTACGGTACAAATAGTCGTTTGAATTTAGTGTCTGACATAAACTGGGATCTGGAGTTATTGAGGGTGTGGTTTGCTGAACATAATTTGGTTATTAGCCCAAAAACTAAAATAATGTTTCTCAGTCTTTCTTCAGTGCTTAACTTAGATTTTGATTTTTACTTTCATGCCTCTGAATGCAAAAGCTTTAAGTTACCTGACTTTAATTTTTCATCTGGGACTTCTTCCGATATTACTTATTCATGTGACCAAAACTGTAGCGCTAATTGTTTTTTAGTGGAAAAGGTTACCGAATTTAAATACTTAGGTCTTATTATAGACTCCAATATGAAATTTTCAAGTCATACAGATAATCTGGGAAAATATTTTCGTTGTACATTACGTCATTTTTATTACTTACAAAATATTGTTTCAGCTGATCTTTTAAAAACTATTTACTTTGGTATTTTTCATTCCAAGCTTCAATATGGCATTGTTTGTTGGGGCGGAACATACTTCAACAAAATCCAACCCTTATTGATCTTACAAAAATACGCTGTAAGAAAAGTTTGTCGTAAGCCTAGAAGACATCCTAGTTTACCTTTGTTTCGCGAGCTAAAAATTCTTCCCGTGCGACATTTGTATTGTTTTAAAGTGCTAAAATCTTTTTTCATGAAATCTGGTAATCGTAATTTTCGAATTATTTCTAATTATAACTTACGAGGAAACTCTTCGAACATTTTGACAGTTCCTTCATTTCGGACAACGGCGTTTCGTAATTTTTATACCATCTCATCGCATCGTCTTTTTAACAAGCTTCCATTTTCTTTGAGAATAATTACATCTCCTGGTATGTTTACTAGTCAGTTAAAACTATGGTTTTCAGAATTGCATTATTCAAACTTGGAATCTTTTGTTTCTGATACTCTGGTTTAAGAATTTGTAGTTTTTCTGCGAGTTTTATATATTATTGTTTCATATTCCTTACTTTGTTTTCTTTTTTTGTACTTTGTACTTTGCTTGAAGTTTTTGTCTTTGTACTTTCATAACTTTAAATTATAGTCTTATTCTAGTCTGAGGGTCACCCCACCCATAATATTGTTTTAATTAGATGTTCTTATATTAAAGTGGCATTCAATACTATTTAAATTACATTGTAATTTGAATACAGAATGTTACATTTTTCTTTTATATTTTTGTATTTATTAATATTGCTTAAATTATTGTTATCTTATCAACTTTATAAGAGAAAAAATAAACTGTATGTATCTATCTATCTATCTATATTTTGTTTTTTGTTTTTTTTTTTTTATTTTTTTTAGGGAAGAAGGCAGATTAAAGTTGTAGTAAAAAAAGCACGGATTTTTGTGGTGGACACTAGCGCGGTCCGTGTTGTCACGATTGATAGCAGATCGGCACTCTATATATCCCCTAGAGAAACTTCTTTTTTCCCAAAGGCATCTCGAAGATAATCACAAACACGATCACAAACCTCTCCTTTTTGACTGACTCCAAATAACAAGTTGCTTGGAGTGAAACCAGTACTTCTATTGACGGTGTTGTTGATAGCACATTCAACCCTTGCTTATCCCAGCCGCTAGTCGTATTTGCATCACAATTTTTTGCTATCATAAGGACAATGATTCGATTTATGCGCTCGATCTGCCCATTAGATTGGGGAGAGTGTGTGGCAGTCTTTTCATATTTGACGTTTTGTTCTCCTAAAAATATTTTAAATTCACTTGTCGTGAAACTACTGCCGCCATCGGATACAAGGCCATTAGGTCTTGAATAATTTAAAAAAAAAAACCTTAAGCATGCAATGGCCTCTTTGCTTTTGTTTGTTTTGACAGGGTAAAGCTTGACAAACTTTGCAAAACCATCAATAACGAGAAAGACATGTTTTCTACTAGAAAGAGAATTCGGAAGGGGTCCGAGGTGGTCGACCCTTAGGGATGGAATCTTAAACACCCTCTTCCTTTCCCGAATGAGTTAGAAAATAAATACACTTAAGGCACGACTTTATGTATGTTTTTATCTTTTCTTTCATTTTGGGAAACCAATAGCTTCCTGATTGATGAGCAAAACACTTATCTGCCCCCGAATGGCACATTGCTTCATGGTGTGTACATATCACCTGTTCTTCCATTTGAAAAGGAACATAAAACAAAACTTTGTCCCTACATTTGCGATATATGACGCCATCTATCATTTCAAAATGCGGACTTTCAGCTTTCTCTAGCTCGTATTCGATTGAAATGATTTTGGAATCCTGTTTTTGAGCAGCTGCCAGAGCAAACTCGAACGATTCATCTTCTACAATTAAAACATCAACATGAGCCATACGACTCCCACTTCTATGTTCCACAACATAGTCATAATTCTGGAGTTCCAAGGCCCACCGGGAAATACGGGGATTTAAAATTGTTTTATTTAAAGTTAAAGTCAGCGCTTGACAATAGGTTATTATTTTGAAAAAGATGCCAGTCAAATAAACCTTGAATATCGCTAAAGCGTATATTATTGAGAGTGTTTCCAACTCATAGCTTTGGAATTTATTTTTTGATGCAGTTGCTCGCTTCGAAAAATAAAACACCGGATAAAATTTTCCATCGGTTTGCTTTTGTAATAAGACGGCTCCAAAATCTACACCACTAGAGTCGCAATGCAATTCTGTGTCTGCATTGGGGCTGTAAATCGATAACACGGGTGAAAAAGGTAACTTTTCTTTCCACTCGTCGAAAGACTCAATTTCTTTGAAGCCAAATACAAACGGTGTATCTCTTTTCAACAAGTCGTAAAGAGGCTTAGCAGTATTAGCAGAATTCATAATGAATTTTCGAAAATACGAGCAGAGACCTTAAAAGCTTTGAACATTCTTTACACATACTGGTGTAGGAAAATCACGCACAGCATTAAGATTAATATCATTGGGCCTTATGCCATTTTTAGAAATCCTGTAACCTAAGTACACAGTATATGTTTGCATAAATAGGCATTTATCGAACCGGAGCTGTAAGCTGGTTTCAACAATAACGTCAAAAACCTGTTTCAAAATAACTAAGTGCTCCTCAATGGACAATGTTGTGATGAGAATGTCATCCATGTAACTTATAACATATAACTTTACCATCTTTGATCAAATTCTTAAAAATGTGTTTCATGAATCGCTCAAAAACGGACGGGGCATTTTTAAGGCCAAAATCCATGTGTGTTGTATATTCATACTGACCCAGAGGGGTAGTAAAAGAAGTATACTTCATGGATTCTTCAGAAAGTTGAACGTGATGGAACCCATTTTTAAGGTCCAATTGTGAAAAATTGTTTGTCTCTGAGACGATCAATATGGTCCTCAATAAGAGGTAAGGGATAATTGTCACTCAACGTTAACTTATTTAGCTCGCGAAAATCTACACAGAGCCTAAGTTCCTTATTCTTCTTTTGGACCAAAACTATTGGAGATGCATAAGAGGAGTTTGACTCCCACATAATAAGAATCCAATAACGAAAAAAAAACTTAAAAAAAAAAATTTTAAAAAGTCGTTTTTGTAATTTTTGGTTTTCTCAAAAACTACAGGTTATTTTGGCATCCGGTTTTTTGTGTTTGATCAAAAATAAATAAGAGCATTGAAAATAAGACAGAAAAATACTACTTAATTACGTAAAAGTTTGAAAAAAATGGTTTGAAGAAAAAAAATAAAGTTTTTTTTTTCAAAATTTTGATTTAAAAATTAATATTTCAAAAACTATTCATATGAACAACTTATTTTTAAATTTTATTTAATGGATTGGTTTTTTACTTTTCAAAATGCTATAGCACGACCTTGTAGGTATTACCGTTATTTTTAAATAATATTTTTTCCATTTTTAGTGATTTTTTTCTTAAATTGCCCCTCCCGCCTAAACGGGGGAAAATGGACCCCCCCTCCCATACGATTTTTTGCTTGTCTAGGTCCAACCTACACACCCTATCTTTTTGTAACACCTTATGCAAATCACCCTGTATATATGTATATTATATACAGCTATGGACAAAGTAATAGCACACTATTAAGAAAAATCATAAATTCAAAATTGCCTTTATGTGAAAAGGTTGTGATGTTTCTTTTTCTTCGGGTATGTAGATTTGATAAACAAATGTAGTCTATCAAGCCTAAAAAGTACCGCAATTTTTGCATCGTCTTAAATGCGAAGCGTACAATCCTAAGTATACTTCTTTAAAGACGGTGAAACATTGAGTGCGAAATTTAATGGTCTGGGTGCGTTTTCCTGGCATGGGGTGGGACCATTGGTGAGGATTGATGTCAAAATGGATAAATTCACTTATCTTGCTATACTAAAGAATACAATGGAACCAAATTTCTTTTGAGTTCATGCCAATTAAGTGGATATTCATGCATGACAATGACCCCAAACACGCATCAAATATAGTAAAAGCTTGGCTCGTGGATGGACAAATCGATGTCCTAACCTGGCCAGCTCAAAGTCCCGATCTTAATCCCATAGAACACTTATGGAATGATGTTAAAGTCAAAATTGGGCAGACAAAATTTAAAAATTCAAACGATCTTTGGGCCGGAATCAAAGAAGCTTGGTACTCTATCCCGCAAAGTAGATGCCAGGCGTTGGTTGAAAGCATACCAAGGCGGTGCCAAGCAACTTTAAAAAATCGTGGTTAACCAACTAAGAACCATCTTGGTAATACCAAAATTTATGAAAAAATAAATATTTTGACTAAAAATAATTTTTTTTTACGTAGGTAACACTTAATTGGTAAGTGTGCTATTTTATTGTCCACAAGAAATTTGATCATCACTGCAAAATATGTTTTTAAAAATTGAACTGTAAAGAAATAATTCCCTATTACAGTAAAACCCGCTTAAGAGGAAAACCCGCTTATCTGAAAGAATTTTTTCATCCCCGAGTATTTGTAGACCAATTACCTATTAAACACTCCGCTTAAGTGAAACTTGCTTAAGTGAAAAACCCGGATACCTGAAACACATTTTCAGTTAAATTTTATATTTTTCATTGAAAAAAACTCTCTTAAGTGAAAAAAAAAATTTATCGAACAAAACAATTTGAGCCAGCAAATGGATGGTTAGATCAGTGGAAAAAACGTGAAAATAATCATTTTAAGAAGATTTGTGGTGAAAATAATTCTGCTGCTAACCATTGGCTAGAAAATTTTTTGCCAAACATTCGTCAAAGTTACAACCCAGATGACGTGCATCTGCATAATGCTGATGAATCCGGGATAATGAAAAGGCTCTACCGACCCGACGGCTTCATTGGTAAAAAGATGTGAAAACCTTCAGGAAAGAAGCTACCAAAGGACTGTATACTGTCCTTTTTCATTTTCAATTCGATTGGAACAGACAAAATTATTTTTTGTATTGGTGTGTAGACTAAAATTAAACACATTTTGCTTTTCTTTTGCTAATAACTTTTCTTCTAAATATGTTCAAACATAGGTAAATCTCATAATCCAAGATGCTTTAAAAACAGCACAATCCCCGTTAAATATTATGCCAACACCAAAGCTTGGATGAAAAGTAAAATTTGGACGATGATCATTCAAGATTTGGACAAAACATTTAAAGAAAAGGAAAAAAAGGTTTTGCTTATTGTGGACAATGCATCTTGCTAGAAACTTGATCGTGATGCAATTAATTTGGAAAATATAAAAATTGAATTTTTACCCCCGAATGCCACCCCTGTCATGCAACCTTTGGATCAGGGAATTATACACTGCTTTAAGGCCCATTACAGAAGATGTATTACAAAGAAGCAACTTCTTCATTTGGATAATGGAGAGTCCTTATGGATTTAAAAAAAAAATTAGTTTACTGCGTTAAAAATGATAAAAAGGGCCTGGTGGATAGTTAGCCCATTGACCATAAAGAACTGTTTCCGGAAAGCTGGTTTGACTTTTAATACAGACGAAAACTTAGAAGAAGTTGAACTAGACGACGAAGAAGAAGAAACTAATTTTCCAACAGCAATGAGAGAAGAAATCGATTAGTAAATATAGATCAAGATCTTCCTTGTTTTGGTGTTATGACGGATGAAGACATTATTAATGAAGCATAGCACTACTATTCGAAGAGCTTGATGCTAACAGATCTGTATCTGACAATGATTTGCTAACAGATCTGATTTGTGGAAGTTATGGGAACGTTATGTTTCTTTTTCTTCGGGCATGTAGATTTGATAAACAAATGTAGTCTATCAAGCCTAAAAAGTACCGCAATTTTTGCATCGTCTTAAATGCGAGGCGTACAATCCTAAGTATACTTCTTTAAAGACGGTGAAACATTGAGTGCGAAATTTAATGGTCTGGGTGCGTTTTCCTGGCATGGGGTGGGACCATTGGTGAGGATTGATGTCAAAATGGATAAATTCACTTATCTTGCTATACTAAAGAATACAATGGAACCAAATTTCTTTTGAGTTCATGCCAATTAAGTGGATATTCATGCATGACAATGACCCCAAACACGCATCAAATATAGTAAAAGCTTGGCTCGTGGATGGACAAATCGATGTCCTAACCTGGCCAGCTCAAAGTCCCGATCTTAATCCCATAGAACACTTATGGAATGATGTTAAAGTCAGAATTGGGCAGACAAAATTTAAAAATTCAAACGATCTTTGGGCCGGAATCAAAGAAGCTTGGTACTCTATCCCGCAAAGTAGATGCCAGGCGTTGGTTGAAAGCATACCAAGGCGGTGCCAAGCAACTTTAAAAAATCGTGGTTAACCAACTAAGAACCATCTTGGTAATACCAAAATTTATGAAAAAATAAATATTTTCACTAAAAATAATTTTTTTTTACGTAGGTAACACTTAATTGGTAAGTGTGCTATTTTATTGTCCACAAGAAATTTGATCATCACTGCAAAATATGTTTTTAAAAATTGAACTGTAAAGAAATAATTCCCTATTACAGTAAAACCCGCTTAAGAGAAACCCGCTTAAGAGAAAAACACGCTTATCTGAAAGAATTTTTTGATCCCCGAGTATTTGTAGACCAATTACCTATTAAGGCTAGGTGTCCCTTGCATTTTTCGTTAAAATTTGAAAGGTGCGTTGACTTATTGCTTCATAACTTTTGCAATTTTCTTGATAATTTGATGAAACAAAATGTATTGTGAAGATGATAAACACACAAACATTTGTGTATCATTCAAATGCTGAAAAATATTCCCTAACGGTTTTTATAGGGACCGGAAGCCGTTTTTTTTTATTGAAAATTTCGATTTGTTCACTATTTTGGTCGGGGCACCCGTATTTATGAACTTTTTATTTTTTTCTTTTTCGTTTTATAACTAGAAAATTTATATGCAACTAACCTCCGAGCGTTTTTTTTCAAATTTTGTCTCCTTGTATGAAAAAAACCTTCGTCAATTTGTTGCAATTTTTCGGTTTTCAGCATACTCTTATGGTAATAACTTTGGCGTTTATTAATATTTTTTCATGAAATAAAAAGGAAATAGTAGATAAATATCAGGCGCATCTTATAAAATTATTGGTAATAGTTTTAAGTGTTTTGAAACAGGTGTTATGATGAGAAGTTGGTGAAACTGCCTATTTTTAGCTTATAAAGCATGGGGCAAGGCGTGGGTGTTTTCAAGTACATATATATATACATTTTTTTGAAGGTAATAAAGCTCCTGAACTAACCTCCGAGCCCAAAATCAATATTTTTTTCTCCACACCGCTAAAATTCAACTTCAATAAAGTCATATTTGCAAACGATTTTTGAAAAACGAGAAGCCAAAAGAACCTCAATTTTTTGTTGGTATTTTTCTTTGATATAATCTTAATTAGTTTCAATAAAGAAATATACTATTGTGGTCACAGAATTTGGAATATTAATTCTAGAAAAACTGTCTACTTTGGGTTTTTTACTAGAAAAACTTGCTTAAAAACATATACATATGCATTTCAGTTCGAAGCAAATCCGCCAAGAATTTTAGCGCCGTTTTCTCTTTTTTTGGTCTGTTCTCTGTGATTTGAAAAAGGAGTATCGCTCAGATGATCTTATGCGCAATGCTTGCATTCCCTCATACATATCATCTATATTCTATACCTATGACCTTATTTTGTGATCTTTTGTGCTATTCATTTCTCATTACAATTACAAACTGTGTGCCTGTTGTTTTTTTTTTTGCTGGTAGCAGTAGCTTGCATTGCAAAAAAAAAAGTTTGAAATGACGAAGGATTGAAAGAAACGGACATAGGCAAACGCACAAAGGGAAAGGGGTGAGAAAATAGCACCACTGCACTAATAGAATGGAATTCCTTGGTCAAAGTGTACGCAACTTGATGAGAGTGTGTTTCTTTTTTTTCTTCAGCTAAAATTTTGTATTTGACTAGGTAGTTATTTTGTGTTTGAGAACTTCTATTGTTTTGTTGATGACATAACGCGGTTGGCATGAAAATGTGTGTAGGTATAGGTCAGTAACTTACATAGGCATATAGGATTCAACTTATTTGGAAGAAGATATGCGTTTGGGTAAGGTGTACCTATGCGAAATAATTTTTTTAACTTTGTTTCAAAGTTGTTGGTTGTACTATTCTTTCGTTATTGGTTTGTACCTATTTGTACCTATATTTTATTTATTTTATTTTTGTTTCATATTGTGCATGTGGAAAGGCAAGCAGAGGGTGGATAAGTGTGGGTAGGAAGTAAGTACTTATGTATATCTATGAAAATACATATCCGGATGTTCATGGGCATTTAATTGCAATTCAGCGTCTTCTTTATCTTAACATAGCATAAAATAAAGTCGCTTTCTCTGTCCCTATGTCCCTATGTATGCTTAGATTAGAACGGATTTTGATGCCGTTTTTTTTTAATGAATAGATTGATTCAAGAGGAAGGTTTATATGTATAATACATGCATATTATAGCAGAGAAAAGCCAAGAAATTTAAAGTTTTGTAATGCGATGTCATAACAAACATATTTATTAAAAATATTTACTTTTACTTTTACTTCAATTTTATAATTTTCAAAATCGGTTTGAAACTCGCACGAAGAGCAAACTATTTTTTAAAGCATCGTAGTTTATGTTGAAAAGAATAGGTATCTTTTGTTTTTGTTTCTGAATGGTAAGTATTCAGATATTTTTTACTGCGGCACATACTAATAATATTAAAATAAATAAATAAATAGGGTAGCGCAACAGAGCGAGGAGCCCTTGGGCCTAGCGCATTTCTCACAACCATGCCTTGTGAGGAAATGGAGGGGACCTACAATTTTCTGCAGGTTCCGAACGGCTAATCGAGAAAGCGCTTTTCATGGCAATGAATACTAACGGAGGACTTGCCAATTCCTCGCGAAATACGATACCCGTGGAAAAACATTTTTGCCTCTGTTGGGATTAGAACTCGAACCTCTGGATTAACAGGCGGACATGCTATCCATCACACCACGGGTACCACCTGTTATTTTATTAAGAAACCTGAATTCACCAAAACTTTGCAATGGCACACGTTTGCTGGTAAAATCACTGAAAACTTTCATAATAGAGTGCACAATACTCACAGGATGTGGTACCGGAGAAGATGTATTGATTCCTCGAATCCCTCTGATACCATCGGATTTACCCTTCCAATTTAAACGCTTGCAATTTCCGGTGAATGAAGTGGTACCCGTGGTGTGATGGATAGCATGTCCGCCTGTTAATCCAGAGGTTCGAGTTCGAATCCCACCAGAGGCAAAAATGTTTTTTCTACGGGTATCGCCTTTCGCGAGGAATTGGCAAGTCCTCCGTTAGTATTAATTGCCATGAAAAGCGCTTTCTCGATTAGCCGTTCGGAACCGGCAGAAAATTGTAGGTCCCCTCCATTCCCTCACAAGGGATGGTTGTGAGAAATGCGCTAGGCCCATGGGCTCCTCGCTCTGTTGCGCCACCCTATTTATTTATTTTTATTTAATTTCCGGTGAAGACATCTTTTGGAATGACCATTAATAAATCGCAGGGTCAAACCTTTAACGTTGCAGGCTTAGATTTGAGTGTTGACTGTTTTTCACATGGCCAACTGTATGTCGCTCTTTCAAGAGTAACTTCCAGAGAAAATATGTTTTTAATTTTATACCCGTACGATAGCATAGCAGTTAAAAAAGTTTTATACTTTCACAGTTATAAGCGGACCTAAAACTTTTCTCAGAACTGTGCTTTTCAGACTTTGCTCTATACTATCATACTACACACTACACAGTGCTATCAACCAAATATTCCCAAGTGTACGACTTTTTTTTAGCGAAAACCAAAAAAACCAACGGAAATTCGTAACTATTTTTTCCAAATATTTACCAAAAGTCCAATTTTGTATATATTCACTTCATAATAGTTCATGCCATGCATTTAGGATTGCAGATGAAAACGACGATAACTTTTTTTTTTGTTTTCGACAAGCCAGTTGGAGTCGTGGAGGAGTTGCGAGTTCATTTTTTGAAGCGTGGTATTCAGAGAACTATAACTTATATTCTACCTTATATTTTCAGCTTAAAATTTATATTTATCAGTCGATATATGTATCAGTAAGTTATAGTAAATTTAAAGTTCTATCTATTTACTGGTCATTGAAAAAAATCCTAAGAACTCCCACAAAAAACAGGCCGTTTCATAAGATGACTTCTTTAAATCTCAATTTGCTTGGTTATGGCCCACAAGATTACTGTTTTTAATCAAATTTCAAGTGAAAAAAAAAAAAAATAATAATAATTGTAACGAAAAATTTTTTAAATCAAATTTAACGTGAAAAATTTTGAATTTTCTTAGGGAATTTTTTGTCCTTCGATTGCAGTTTTCAAAAAACATCCATTCCTTTATTTTCTTAAAATATATCTTCTTGCAAATGAAATTATTAAAATGGATACAAGTTATTGGTAAAAAAAAATAAAAAAAATAAATAAAAATGAAATAATAAAAATAAATAAATGAAAAAAAATGAGTATTATCAAAGTTCCCAAGTTATCCCCTTTTTCATTAATTTTTCTGATCAAACTAGGCCAAGAAACTGACCTACAATTAAATCACACAAATATCATGTTTTCCACATCGGCAAAAACACAAGATAAGAAATATCGACCCTACAACATCTTCATTATTTGTATTTATGATTTATCTCAGCAAGCAAACTGACAAAAAAAAATGAACCGGTTTCCTGACTTGACACAATACATATTTCTATTCTCAACCCACCCAAAAACAAGAAATCGTAAAAAATGTTCATTCGGACATATTGTGTACATGCATATATCTTCGTCAGTGTGCCTTATGTTATGAATGATATCTGTTTTTTTTTATATGCCTACTTGCACAGCGCATGCTCGTATAATTCTCACCCCTTTGTTCTTCTGCTTATGCAAGTGCGTAATTCTTTTCTAGTTTCTGGATTCTGGCTGTTGCCGAGACCAAAAAGAGAGAGAAACAAGGGAGAATTTGAAATCAGACGCGACGATGGCAAGAGGGATCACTTTTAAGAGAATAAAATGATTTACTAATACAAGCAAACACTTTTACATGAGTTCTGAGTTCGCTAAAATAGTCCACCTAGCCTTAAACACTCCGCTTAAGTGAAACTCGCTTAAGTGAAAAACCCGGATACCTGAAACACATTTTCAGTTAAATTTTATATTTTTCATTGAAAAAAACTCTCTTAAGTGAAAAAAAAAATGTATCGAACAAAACAATTTGAGCCAGCAAATGGATGGTTAGATCAGTGGAAAAAACGTGAAAATAATCATTTTAAGAAGATTTGTGGTGAAAATAATTCTGCTGCTAACCATTGGCTAGAAAATTTTTTGCCAAACATTCGTCAAAGTTACAACCCAGATGACGTGCATCTGCATAATGCTGATGAATCCGGGATAATGAAAAGGCTCTACCGACCCGACGGCTTCATTGGTAAAAAGATGTGAAAACCTTCAGGAAAGAAGCTACCAAAGGACTGTATACTGTCCTTTTTCATTTTCAATTCGATTGGAACAGACAAAATTATTTTTTGTATTGGTGTGTAGACTAAGATTAAACACATTTTGCTTTTCTTTTGCTAATAACTTTTCTTCTAAATATGTTCAAACATAGGTAAATCTCATAATCCAAGATGCTTTAAAAACAGCACAATCCCCGTTAAATATTATGCCAACACCAAAGCTTGGATGAAAAGTAAAATTTGGACGATGATCATTCAAGATTTGGACAAAACATTTAAAGAAAAGGAAAAAAAGGTTTTGCTTATTGTGGACAATGCATCTTGCCAGAAACTTGATCGTGATGCAATTAATTTGGAAAATATAAAAATTGAATTTTTACCCCCGAATGCCACCCCTGTCATGCAACCTTTGGATCAGGGAATTATACACTGCTTTAAGGCCCATTACAGAAGATGTATTACAAAGAAGCAACTTCTTCATTTGGATAATGGAGAGTCCTTATGGATTTAAAAAAAAAAAATAGTTTACTGCGTTAAAAATGATAAAAAGGGCCTGGTGGATGGTTAGCCCATTGACCATAAAGAACTGTTTCCGGAAAGCTGGTTTGACTTTTAATACTTAGAAAACTTAGAAGAAGTTGAACCAGACGACGAAGAAGATTAGATTTAAGTGATTTTTATTCAATATTTTATAAAAAAAAAAAACAATAAATAATATACAATATCAGATATAGCATGGCATTGCCGTCTGCCCGATTGACAAATAATTATATAAGTTTGGTTACATTTAACCGATTCAAAATTGCAGCAAATATAAATTTAAATTGATCACATAATAGTAATACAACAACAAAAAAACAAAAGGATGATGACACCTGAGTGTCCTAAAACATTTCATTAATTAGCCTTTCACGGTAAGCCAGTGCCACCTTGCAGTAATTGAAGAGCTTTGGGACTTCCATTTCATTTAAGAATGATAACATCTCATCTTCGTTTAAAACGTTACAGCCATAGTAAAATCTTCTTGTTTCTTTCAACACTGGACATCTTTCAAGAAAGTGGAACACGTCTTCTCTTTCTCTCTGATTACACAAATTACATAATACCGGAAGGTCATCTCTATGAGGAACAAAGTTGAGACTTAGAAGTTCTCCACGTAGTCTTACCATCATTGATATTTGATCCACACTGTACTCATCTCGAAAATAGTTTTTAGGGCCCAGGTTGTGACATAATCTATTGTATATCGATCTATGCACTGAACTAGTAGCTTCTTCTATATATCTTTCGCGATATTTTAAGTCCACGGTCTCAATTAAATTGTAGAGAGAGCTTTTCCATTCACTGATGTTTTCTAAGTTCAGATTTAGTTGAATACCACACCATTGCGCCAGCTCCAACCACTCCGCATACCAGCTAGTTCTTCGATCAATGACTTGTAGCGCCGCCTTTCTTGGTAATCTTTCGTTAGACATGTTCATAACCTTGATTATATAGTCTATGTGCAGCTTAAGTGTGCGAATGAAGAGCGGGGAGAGTCCTGTTTCCAACATCACAATGTAGTTGGGGGTATTCGAAGGAAGACGAAATATCCTTTTCACATAAAACCTCAAAAGTGCTTCAACCGTTTCATATTTTTTGTATCCCCATACTTGAGCTCCGTAAAGCATGATCGACTCCGACACTGCTTCAAAAACACGATACTTACTACTATGGGCAATGTATTTGTTAGCGAAACATTTCTTCCATGTAGCACCAATGGCATTCTTGGCCTTGACAAGTTTTTCTTTGAAATGCTTTTCCAAACTAAGGTTTTTTGTAAAACAGACCCCAAGATAACTATAGTCCTTAACAACTTCAATACTTTCCTCGTTAAAGGACCACCTTTCATTTGAGCAGTTTATTCCACCACCATTTTTGAAAATCATTACTTTGGACTTGTTCAGGTTCACTTTTAAACTCCAAGCTTTGCAGTACCTATCTAGTTGGTTAATCATCAACTGTAGCGATTCAGGTGAATAAGCGAACAAGACTATATCATCAGCGTAGAAAAGCGCCTTTATAACAGTTTCTGCGTACTTTATTCCTCCAGCCAGACAGTCAGAAAGGTCTTCAATATACAGTGCAAACAAGAGAGGGCTTAAAGCACAACCCTGACGAACTCCTGATTCGGTTTGAAACCATTCAGACATTTCCTCGCCATTCCATACTGCCGCTTTGGTATCGCCATAAAGATTTTGTAGAACTCTACCAAACTTTTTAGACATTCCTACTGTATAGAGTTTATAAATTAAGGCATGCATGTTCACTCCATCAAACGCTGCCTTAAAATCGAAAAAAAAACAGTACAGCTTCTTCCCATTTCTCAAAAATGTTTCTGCGATGCTTCTCAGCACAAATATATGGTCTGTCGTCGAGTATCCTGGCCTAAATCCAGCTTGGGTTTCCTTTATTAGACTATTTTGGTCAATCCAGTTGCATAGTCGTCTTTGCAGAACAGCGGTAAATATTTTGTAAGATGAGTTAAGGAAACTTATCCCACGATAACTTTCCGGATTCCTCGTGTTTCCTTTTTTAAAGATTGGGAAGATAAGAGCTTCCTTAAACTCCTGCGGTATACTGCCTGTATCCATAACTTCATTAAAAAGCACACTAAGTTTACTTATTAACTCCGTGGTTCCATATTTGTAGAACTCTACAGGAATTCCATCAGATCCTGCAGCCTTTCCATCCTTTAAGCTCTTCAAAGCATAAATTACTTCTTCACTAGTTATATGCACATCCAGCAATTGATTATCCGTGTTCGGTGCAGCATAGGCAATAGCGATATTGTTAGAAGGCGGATTCAATAGCTCCTTAAAATACAGAAACAGGATATCCGGGGTTAAATCTTGATTTATTTTAAATTTGATTCCATTAAAAGTTCTAACTTTATTCCAAAACTTGGTTGGATTACTAGCAAGTGCTAGTTGTCTAGCCTCCGATTCAAAGTATTTTTCTTTTTTGTTCTTACATAGTAGTTTAAACTCCTTATTTGCATCCAGATACTGGTTTTTGCTGGATTGATCATTACCAATGCGGAATGCTCTCAGCTATCCAAATGATTTATTTCGGGCATTTTTGCAATCCTCATCAAACCAGGGGGCAGTTTGTCTCAGGTTATTTCGATTGTGACTGCTGCCGACAGGGTAGGACGATCTAATGCAGGTTGTGATATCTGCAAAATTAAAGGCGCTCTGACTTCTGAGCGAAATGTCAAGACTCCAGCGATAACTAATTGCTTTGTTTTCCACCCACTTCAATTTAGGCAGCATTGTCATAATCCTATTTCCGGTCGAATCCGTGCCTTCTATTTGGAGGGTCGTTATGATGGGGAGATGGTCCGAGTACGGTACCGAGTCGACTTTGAATTCCCTAACCATATCATTCCAGGCACCCCCAGCAAGACTGTAGTCAATGACTGAGTTTCCTTGTTTTCCCACAAAGGTGAAGTCTCCATGCTCATCAGAAATACTCGTACCATTTAGGATTCGTAGACAAAAAGTGTTACATAGCTCAAGTAATTTTTTCCCTCTAGCATTGATAGTCATATCCTTCGATCGTCGTATACATCCCGCTGTTTCGTTTTCCAATCCTGCTTCCAATCCTAATCTCGCATTAAAATCGCCGACCAAGAGCACGTTTGAATTGTCATTGTGAAGCATAAAATCGTATAAATCACCGAAATCATTTTCCCACTTGTTGCAATTTAAGTATATTGGTAGAATTATGTATTTTTCGTTGGCCAAATTAACTTCCACATAAGTAATATTATCTTTGTTTTGAAATGTACAAACTAAATTTTTAATGTCTTTTTTTAGACCCAGGTACAAACCACCGCTTGCTCTCCCTCTTACATGTGACCTTATTGCAGGTATCCATTTAAAATCGAAATTCTTAAAATTACTGGTATAGTTCTCAAAATTATTCTCGGTAACAAAAGTTTCAAACAAAAAAACAATATCAAAACGATTATATATATATAAAACTATATAAATCCATAAATAAGTTCTTATTAACAAGGCCTGATACATTGTATGCTAAAATTATAAATTTAAAATTTTGAATTTTTGCAGTATTTACATCTTTAACATTTTTACTAGGACAGACGGCATTTTTATTAAAAGTTTGGTTTATGAACGCGCCCCTTCGTTTGAGGGCCACTGGACCCGGCTGTCGTTCCATTTCCACCAGAATCAGCTGTCACCTTCACCTCTGACATATCACCCAGTAGATGTTGAAGAAACGTCATTCCATCCTCGCTGTCGCATAATAATTTGTTTGTTCTGTCATAACAAAATGATTTCCCATTAATTGTTAATGTTTCTCCTCTTATTTGCGTATTTATATCTTTGTTCTTTGAAGTAATTTGTGTTTTCAATTTCACAATCCTTCTCCTTCGTTCTCTTGCCGCCGCCGGGTAGTCTTTATGCAGCGTTATTCCCGTACCATGTATGCTTGATTTTGATTTTAGCACGCAAACTGCATCTTCCTTGTCCTGCATTTCAACGATGACATTAACAGTATTTCCACCAGAGTAGAGTTCCCGTACGCTCTTTACTTTGCGAGGATTATCAGTTCGCAGGAGCTCAAGACAGACCGATTTTGCCCGCTGGACGGCATCAATTCCATTTTGTTTTGGAATATGTAAAACAATATTCTGCTCGTTGGACTTCTTTTCAAGTTGCTCCACTTGCCGCTCTAATGTCATACAGCGAGACTGCATTTGCTCAAGCTGCGATTGCAGCGACTTGTTGTTTTGTTGCAAACTCCCGATATCTGCACTGATTCTTTCCATGTCTGTTTTGGTCGCCATGTTTTTAAGTTTTTCGTCGAGAATAGGTGCCATAGAAGATTGTATGAGGGCTACCAGATCATTTACCGGCAAATTTCCTACCATTTTCGGTGGGTGTGTACCTGTAGATTGATTGTTCAATACAGTTGGCGATGGTGATAGGTCGGTATGCATTCTTTTGGCAGAACCATTTCCTTTGTTACTTGGTGAGTGTATACCAAACATCTTTCGTCTTATCGCAACTTATTTTCTACTTTAAACACACTAACTCACCCCTGAATAAAATTTGTTTTACGGATTTTTTATTTCACAAGGAATATTTTTACTTTACGTGCACTTTTACTTGTTTTTAGTGAAGATTTAAATACAAATTTGCTTTAATTTAACGATTATGTTAGAGCTCTTTTTTTAACCACTTTGTCGATTCAACGCCAGGGTTGCCAATCCGACGAAGAAGAAGAAACTAATTTTCCAACAGCAATAAGAGAAGAAATCGATTAGTAAATATAGATCAAGATCTTCCTTGTTTTGGTGTTATGACGGACGAAGACATTATTAATGAAGCATAGCACTACTATTCGAAGAGCTTGATGCTAACAGATCTGTATCTGACAATGATTTGCTAACAGATCTGATTTGTGGATTTGTATATTATATATACAGGGTGTTCCGTACTTCGTGTAACATTCTTTGGGGTGTGATTCTTGGTCATATTCTAAAAACAAAAATGTGTGACAGTAAAGCTCAATTCTCAACTTTGACATCACTTTTTGACAATTTAAGAAAAGGCTAACTTTGGTGTACCCTGACCTATGTTAAATTCAATATCTCTGTCAATACTAATGATAGAGACCTTACCATAATCTTAATTTTTTTAAGAAATAATAGCCTTTAAGACTGTATTTAAGTTTAGCTTCCACAGGTTAAGGGTTGCCAGATTTTCAATTTTAAGTGCTGTTCAAATTTTCTTCCCGAAACAAAGTTTTGACTTTGAAGTTTTTTTTTGCAGAAAATGCCTGATAAATATAGAGATTCTTTGTTTTTAACAGATGAACTAAACAATAATAAAAAAAACTCATGAATAAGTGCACTCAAAAACCCATACATTTTATGATATTTGAAAAAATACAAAATGGGTATTGTTGCACCCAGGAACGCAACCCATCATTTCGATAACCATCGACACAGTGTTGCACCCAGGAACGCCACCCATTTATCGATAACCATCCACGGTTGTCATGATTTGTCATGATTGTCATTTTGATGCGATTGTTAACCTAAACGTCAATAAAGAACCACCTTTTTCCCTGGCCGCTCTTCAGGTTAAGTTTAGTAATTGAGTTTTATTAATCGGAATATATTTCAGGAATCCGGGGAGTTTTGCAACAACTGGTGTCAGAAGTGGGATCTTTGCATAATGTCGCAAGAGATCGAAGAAAAATTTTGCAAAATTTCTGATCAATTAGTATCGCTTACCTTAACCTTAGCCCAGCAAAATGACAATCATGACAAATCATGACAACCGTGGATGGTTATCGATAAATGGGTGGCGTTCCTGGGTGCAACACTGTGTCGATGGTTATCGAAATGATGGGTTGCGTTCCTGGGTGCAACAGTATAATTAAAAAAAAAAAAAAAGATTTTTAAATTTGAGGTTTGTTTGAATAAAACAATAATATGGGCACTTCTAGTAGTTTTTTTTATGTTTTCAAAAGCTTTAAGTTAATTAATTGATTTTCAAAAGAGATACATGTATTTATACTTCCAAGTGCAATTAGAGGGCTGCTGTTGACTCCAAAATATGATTGCGTTGTTTCGTTCAATGTTGATTAGAAAACGGGTGGAAGATAAAGTTCCTGGATGAAACTCACTGGGCTACCAGAATCAAGCAACGTCAATAACACCATGTTGTTTTCCACATCCGTATAGTTTCAATGACATTTGATATACATTTCAAAATCATTAGTACCTCGCCGACTTCGTTTTTAAGTTTGCACTTCCTTGGCACCTTCACTGGCTGACTTACGAGTAGTGCAGGTAACTGTGGTCTGATGCAAAGCCATAGCAGTATCCTTATTTTTGCAATTTGTAGATATGTGTCCTTGTTTTCCACACTTAAAGCAAGTGATGTGTCTTTTATCAAATTTTGCACTTGGACTTTGTTCTTGAGCTACAACTTCTACATTTTGTATTTTTTTTTATTCTGTTCGGTCGATAACAGAGATTAAAATGAACTAAGTCTGCTTGTGAACAATGAGTATTTACTTGAAAAAAAAAAAAACGAGTTTGAATAAACTGAGTCAACCCACAAACAAGTAAATTTGAACAATCTTATTTGTGAACCAAGCAACTCTGAACAACCCCTATTTTCAAACGAACCAAACAAGTAGCCTTGCTTGCAAGTCAAAATGAGCTTGAATAACATTGAGTTAAACTGCTTGTGGGCAAAGTGCTTGTGAGTAAAAGTGATCACAAGCAATTTGATCGTAAACAAGCAACAAGTTCATTAGCAAGCAGTTTGTGAATAAGCAGTGTGATCATACCAAAAAGGGTGGTTTATGCTTTTATATGCCTTTCTTTGTTTTTCAATAGAATTATAGTTATGTAGGTATAAATGTTCAGTGCATTGCTTTCCGATTAACACACTGCCTGCTTGTAAGCACGCTACCTGCTTGTGAACACACTGCCTGTGAACATTTTGCGTAATCATGAATATTTGAATATATTCAAGTAAGGTAAAACAAGTCATCTGCTTGCAAGTCATTTGCTTGTGAGTGCAATACAGAAAAAATGACTTGTGAGCATCATTACTGATATAGTTTGATCAGAAGCATTTTTGCTTGTGAGTAAATATGCTTGCGAGCTATTTGCTTGCGAATACTTACTTACTTAGGTGGGCATTACAGTTCGGGGTGAACCTGGGCCTCAACCAACATCCTTCTATAACGATTTCGATCTCGGGCGAGCTCTCTCCAGTTTCGCACTCCAAGTCGGTTGAGGTCTTCATCCACTTGATTGCGCCACCTAAGACGAGGTCTTCCCCTTCCGCGATTTCCCTGCAATGTGCTTTCGAAAACCCGACGAGCCGGAGCGTTTGGGTCCATCCGCTCTACATGGCCCAACCATCGTAGCCTCGCGATGCGTACTCTTCTGGCTATGCCCATGTCGCGGTACAGCTCATACAGCTCGTTGTTGTATCTTCTTCTCCACACATTGTCTTCGCATACGGGACCAAAGATCATTCGGAGAATTTTTCTTTCGAAACGACCAAGAGTTTCCTCATCCGCTTTCGATAAGGTCCATGCTTCCGCGCCGTACAGCAGGACTGGGATGATTAAGGTCTTATACAAGGTCACCTTGGTTTTTCTAGAGAGGGTTTTGTTTCTCAATTGCCTTCTTAACCCAAAGAAGCAACGGTCGGCAAGAGTTATTCTCCGTTTGATCTCCGCACTGATGTTGTTTTCCGTGTCTACAGCGGATCCTAGGTAGACGAAGTCCTGTACTACTTCGAAGTTATGTCTGTCTATTGTGACGAATTGTCCAATTCGTCGATGTTCTGTGTCCTTGTTTGATGACAGCATATACTTCGTTTTGCCCTCATTAACCATCAAACCCATTTTTGCCGCTTCTGTTTCAATACTCGCAAAAGCACCTATGACATCACGCTTTTTTCTTCCCATTACGTCAATATCGTCTGCATAGGCGAGTAATTGTACAGACTTTTGAAAGATTGTTCCTCTGGTGTTGACGTTTGAGTTTCTTACAATCTGTTCAAGTATGATGTTGAAGAAATCGCATGACAGTTTGTCGCCTTGCCTAAAGCCTTTTTCGACATCAAAGGTCTCGGTGAGTTCTTTTCCGACCTTGACGGAGCAGCGTGAATTCTCCAAAGTCATCCTGCATAGTCGTACGAGTTTTGCAGGGATGCCGAAACTAGACATGGCTCTGTACAGCTCGTCTCTGTAAATAAAAGATAAAGAGGTGGTGAATATCGATATTATGTTCTCGGGTTTTTTCCAAGATCTGCCGTAATGTGAAAATTTGGTCTATTGTGGACTTCTCTGGTCTAAAACCACATTGATAAGGACCTATCAAGTTGTTGACGTGGGGTTTCAGACGTTCACATATTACAGCAGACAAGATCTTATAAGCGACGTTAAGGAGGCTTATCCCTCTGTAATTGGCGCAATTGTGAGGGTCTCCCTTCTTTAGGATCGGGCATACGATACTGAGGTTCCATTCATCGGGCATGCTTTCTTTCGACCATATCATGCAGATCAGCTGGTGCATGCTCCTTTCCAACTGATCTCCAGCTGCCTTGAAAAGTTCGGCATCAAGGCCATCTGCACCTGCAGTCTTATTTGATTTAAGTTTGCATATGGCAAGCTTAACCTCTTCTAGGTCGGGAGGACGGCATTCTTGATCATCGTCCAAGCTGAATGGGGCAATCTGCCTGACAGCGGAATTTGTGTCTTCATCGCCGTTAAGCAGTCTGCAGAAGTGATCTTTCCAAATCCTCAGTAGCGACTGTGACTCTACAATTATGTTTCCCTGCTGGTCTTTACAGGCTTGAGTTCGGGGTTTGCCACCCTGGCAGGATCTTTTTACCTTTTGGTAAAACTTCCGAATCTCGTTCCTGTCATGGCACCTCTCTATTTCCTCAAACGAGCGCTTCTCATGCTGCTTCTTTTTCTTTTTGAGAAGTCGGTGTTCTTCTCTCCTTTTCTCCTTGTAGATCTCGTTATATTGATCGTAAGCAGCCCTTGTTCGTTTTTGCATCAGCATTTGTCGTGCTCTTTGTTTGGCTGCATTTGCCTGCCTGCATTCTTCATCGAACCATGGGTTTCGTTTTGGTGGCCGAGTGAAACCCAGAACCTCAGAGGCAGCGGTTCTGATGGCTTCTTGGCATTGCTGCCACTGGTCTTCAATGCTTAATGCTGGCGGCATGGGATTCAAGGATAATTGAAGGGACACTCGATTGGAAAAGGCATTGGCAATCTCTTGCGATTGTAGCTTTCTGACGTCATATCTCTTCACAGCGTTAGTTCGCGTTGGTCGTGAACAAGATATCCTCATTGGTACCTTGGCTACAACAAGGTAGTGGTCCGAGTCAAAGTTGGCCCCTCGGAAAGTTCGGACATCTAGAACACTGGAAGAGTGCCTTGCGTCGATCGCAACATGGTCAATTTGGTTGACGGTTAATTGATCTGGGGATCGCCATGTACCTTTATGAATTTTGAGATACGGGAAGCGTGTACTACTTACAACAAGATTTAGCCCCGCAGCAAAATCGATTAGCCTCAGTCCGTTTTCGGAGGTTTTGTCGTGGAGGCTATGCTTACCGATTGTGTTTCCAAAGATGTCCTCCTTCCCTAGCTTTGCGTTAAAATCGCCAAGAACGATTTTCACGTCGTGTCTAGGGCACTGCTCATACGTTTCTTCGAGGAGCTCGTAGAAACAGTCTTTGGAATCGTCGTCTTTCTCTTCTGTGGGGGCGTGGGCGCATATAAGGCTAATGTTGGCGAATTTAGCCCTGATGCGGATGGTCATTATACGCTCATTGACTGGATTTTGGCTAATCACCTTATCCCTGAGTCTTCCTCTAACGACAAATCCGCACCCAAATAAGCGTTGTTTCTTTTGTCTGTAGCAGTCGCCATAATAGATGTCACAGTTTCTCATCTTCTTTATGCCCGGTCCACTCCATCGCACTTCTTGGATGGCGGTTATGTCTGCTTTGCAGCAGTCCAGGGCGTCCGCTAATTCTCCAGCTGCACCTAGTCCGTAAAGAGACCTTACGTTCCACGTGCAGATCCGGAGGTCATTGTCCTTTTTTCGTTTGCTTGGGTCGTCAACTTTGAAATCATTATCGTTATCCGAGGCTGTTAGTTGTTTCGGAACTGTCCTTTTTTAACGTGGTTGGGTAGTTAACCCTACGCACAACCCCCAACCTGGAGGGCCAGGTCCTTTTGGATCCCTTCGGACACAAAGGGCTGGAATATCCAGTGTCAGTACCCTGCTGCAGGGGTGTGAGTGCTGCCGTTGGCTCACCAGGAGCTCATCCGCCACCATATCTACTTCAATACCCTGTCCTAGTATTGAAAGACCCCGAAAGACCTTTAAACCAAATATGTTGGAGTAGCTCCTTCAGGGTTTTCTGCTTTTATGGCTGCTGAAGTCCACCGTTGATTCTGTCCTTCGAATTCATCCGCTGGAACATTTACACGAAAGCTCTCTTTGCTTGCGAATAGGGGTGGAAAATGATCAAGTTTGAGCGATCGTTGAGAAATTTTGTATGCGTTTGAACTTATTTGAATATACTCATTTTGATCTCTGGTCCATAATTGGAATTGAAGGGAACCAATTTAGTTTGCCTTTCTGCATAATTTTGTTTTAGTTTTTCATACTTGCGAAGTGCTTCTTTAAGTTCAGCAAGACTATTTGCATTGTATAAAATAGTTTTGTACATGTCTGAATCCGGAATGCCTTTAATAATGACTCAATCAAATCTTCGTCTTCAACCGTACTGTAAGATGCGATTTCTTGCATGTGTATCACATATTGCTGCATATTTTCCTCACGACGTTTTATGCGCTTACCAAGTTCCTTATAAATATCTGACTTAGTAACTACCCTCTTGAACTCACTTTCCAATGCACTCTTTAGTTCAGACCAAGAGGATACCTTAATTACTTACTTAGGTGGGCATTACAGTTCGGGGTGAAGCTGGGCCTCAACCAACATCCTTCTATAACGATTTCGATCTCGGGCGAGCTCTCTCCAGTTTCGCACTCCAAGTCGGTTGAGGTCTTCATCCACTTGATTGCGCCACCTAAGACGAGGTCTTCCCCTTCCGCGATTTCCCTGCAATGTGCTTTCGAACACCCGACGAGCCGGAGCGTTTGGGTCCATCCGCTCTACATGGCCCAACCATCGTAGCCTCGCGATGCGTACTCTTCTAGCTATGCCCATGTCACTTTACAGCTCATACAGCTCGTTGTTGTATCTTCTTCTCCACACATTGTTTTCGCATACGGGACCAAAGATCATTCGGAGAATTTTTCTTTCGAAACGACCAAGGGTTTCCTCATCCGCTTTCTATAAAGTCCATGCTTCCACGCCGTACAGCAGGACTGGGATGATCAAGGTCTTATACAAGGTCACCTTGGTTTTTCTAGAGAGGGTTTTGTTTCTCAATTCCCTTCTTAACCCAAAGAAGCAACGGTTGGCAAGAGTTATTCTCCGTTTGATCTCCGCACTGATGTTGTTTTCCGTGTCTATAGCGGATCCTAGGTAGACGAAGTCCTGTACTACCTCGAAGTTATGTCTGTCTATTGTGACGAATTGTCCAATTCGTCGATGTTCTGTGTCCCTGTTTGATGACAGCATATACTTCGTTTTGCCCTCATTAACCATCAAACCCATTTTTGCCGCTTCTGTTTCAATACTCGCAAAAGCACCTATGACATCACGCTTTTTTCTTCCCATTACGTCAATATCGTCTGCGTAGGCGAGTAATTGTACAGACTTTTGAAAGATTGTTCCTCTGGTGTTGACGTTTGAGTTTCTTACAAGCTGTTCAAGTATGATGTTGAAGAAATCGCATGACAGTTTGTCGCCTTGCCTAAAGCCTTTTTCGACATCAAAGGTCTCGGTGAGTTCTTTACCGACCTTGATGGAGCTGCTTGAATTCTCCAAAGTCATCCTGCATAGTCGTACAAGTTTTGCAGGGATGCCGAAACTAGACATGGCTCTGTACAGCTCGTCTCTGTAAATACTGTCATACGCGGCTTTGAAATCGATAAAGAGGTGGTGAATATCGATATTATGTTCTCGAGTTTTTTCCAAGATCTGCCGTAATGTGAAAATTTGGTCTATTGTGGACTTCTCTGGTCTAAAACCACATTGATAAGGACCTATCAAGTTGTTGACGTGGGGTTTTAGACGTTCACATAAGGGTCTCCCTTCTTTTGAATCGGGCATACGATACTGGGGTTTAATTCATCGGGCATGCTTTCTTCCGACCATATCATGCAGATCAGCTGTTGCATGCTCCTTTCCAACTGGTCTTCTTGTTCCTTGCCTTGAAGAGTTCGGCATCAAGGCCGTCTGCACCTGCAGTCTTATTTGATTTAAGTTTGCATATGGCAAGCTTAACTTCCTCTAGGTCGGGAGGACGGCATTCTTGATCATCGTCCAAGCTGAGTGGGGCAATCTGCCTGACAGCGGAATTTGTGTCCTCATCGCCGTTAAGAAGTCTGCAGAAGTGATCTTTCCAGATCCTCAGTAGCGACTGTGACTCTATAACTATGTTTCCCTGCTGGTCTTTACAGGCTTGAGTTCGGGGCTTGCCACCCTGGCAGGATCTTTTTACCTTTTCGTAAAACTTCCGAATCTCGTTCCTGTCATGGCACCTCTCTATTTCCTCAAACGAGCGCTTCTCATGTTGCTTCTTTTTCTTTTTGAGAAGTCGGTGTTCTTCTCTCCTTTTCTCCTTGTAGATCTCGTTATATTGATCGTAAGCAGCCCTTGTTCGTTTTTGCATCAGCATTTGTCGTGCTCTTTGTTTGGCTGCATTTGCCTGCCTGCATTCTTCATCGAACCATGGGTTTCGTTTTGGTGGCCGAGTGAAACCCAGAACCTCAGAGGCAGCGGTTCTGGTGGCTTCTTGGCATTGCTGCCACTGGTCTTCAATGCTTAATGCTGGCGGCATGGGATTCAAGGATAATTGAAGGGACACTCGATTGGAAAAGGCATTGGCAATCTCTTGCGATTGTAGCTTTCTGACGTCATATCTCTTCACAGCGTTAGTTCGCGTTGGTCGTGAACAAGATATCCTCATTGGTACCTTGGCTACAACAAGGTAGTGGTCCGAGTCAAAGTTGGCCCCTCGGAAAGTTCGGACATCTAGAACACTGGAAGAGTGCCTTGCGTCGATCGCAACATGGTCAATTTGGTTGACGGTTAATTGATCTGGGGATCGCCATGTACCTTTATGAATTTTGAGATACGGGAAGCGTGTACTACTTACAACAAGATTTAGCCCCGCAGCAAAATCGATTAGCCTCAGTCCGTTTTCGGAGGTTTTGTCGTGGAGGCTATGCTTACCGATTGTGTTTCCAAAGATGTCCTCCTTCCCTAGCTTTGCGTTAAAATCGCCAAGAACGATTTTCACGTCGTGTCTAGGGCACTGCTCATACGTTTCTTCGAGGAGCTCGTAGAAACAGTCTTTGGAATCGTCGTCTTTCTCTTCTGTGGGGGCGTGGGCGCATATAAGGCTAATGTTGGCGAATTTAGCCCTGATGCGGATGGTCATTATACGCTCATTGACTGGATTTTGGCTAATCACCTTATCCCTGAGTCTTCCTCTAACGACAAATCCGCACCCAAATAAGCGTTGTTTCTTTTGTCTGTAGCAGTCGCCATAATAGATGTCACAGTTTCTCATCTTCTTTATGCCCGGTCCACTCCATCGCACTTCTTGGATGGCGGTTATGTCTGCTTTGCAGCAGTCCAGGGCGTCCGCTAATTCTCCAGCTGCACCTAGTCCGTAAAGAGACCTTACGTTCCACGTGCAGATCCGGAGGTCATTGTCCTTTTTTCGTTTGCTTGGGTCGTCAACTTTGAAATCATTATCGTTATCCGAGGCTGTTAGTTGTTTCGGAACTGTCCTTTTTTAACGTGGTTGGGTAGTTAACCCTACGCACAACCCCCAACCTGGAGGGCCAGGTCCTTTTGGATCCCTTCGGACACAAAGGGCTGGAATATCCAGTGTCAGTACCCTGCTGCAGGGGTGTGAGTGCTGCCGTTGGCTCACCAGGAGCTCATCCGCCACCATATCTACTTCAATACCCTGTCCTAGTATTGAAAGACCCCGAAAGACCTTTAAACCAAATATGTTGGAGTAGCTCCTTCAGGGTTTTCTGCTTTTATGGCTGCTGAAGTCCACCGTTGATTCTGTCCTTCGAATTCATCCGCTGGAACATTTACACGAAAGCTCTCTTTGCTTGCGAATAGGGGTGGAAAATGATCAAGTTTGAGCGATCGTTGAGAAATTTTGTATGCGTTTGAACTTATTTGAATATACTCATTTTGATCTCTGGTCCATAATTGGAATTGAAGGGAACCAATTTAGTTTGCCTTTCTGCATAATTTTGTTTTAGTTTTTCATACTTGCGAAGTGCTTCTTTAAGTTCAGCAAGACTATTTGCATTGTATAAAATAGTTTTGTACATGTCTGAATCCGGAATGCCTTTAATAATGACTCAATCAAATCTTCGTCTTCAACCGTACTGTAAGATGCGATTTCTTGCATGTGTATCACATATTGCTGCATATTTTCCTCACGACGTTTTATGCGCTTACCAAGTTCCTTATAAATATCTGACTTAGTAACTACCCTCTTGAACTCACTTTCCAATGCACTCTTTAGTTCAGACCAAGAGGATACCTTAATTACTTACTTAGGTGGGCATTACAGTTCGGGGTGAAGCTGGGCCTCAACCAACATCCTTCTATAACGATTTCGATCTCGGGCGAGCTCTCTCCAGTTTCGCACTCCAAGTCGGTTGAGGTCTTCATCCACTTGATTGCGCCACCTAAGACGAGGTCTTCCCCTTCCGCGATTTCCCTGCAATGTGCTTTCGAACACCCGACGAGCCGGAGCGTTTGGGTCCATCCGCTCTACATGGCCCAACCATCGTAGCCTCGCGATGCGTACTCTTCTAGCTATGCCCATGTCACTTTACAGCTCATACAGCTCGTTGTTGTATCTTCTTCTCCACACATTGTTTTCGCATACGGGACCAAAGATCATTCGGAGAATTTTTCTTTCGAAACGACCAAGGGTTTCCTCATCCGCTTTCTATAAAGTCCATGCTTCCACGCCGTACAGCAGGACTGGGATGATCAAGGTCTTATACAAGGTCACCTTGGTTTTTCTAGAGAGGGTTTTGTTTCTCAATTCCCTTCTTAACCCAAAGAAGCAACGGTTGGCAAGAGTTATTCTCCGTTTGATCTCCGCACTGATGTTGTTTTCCGTGTCTATAGCGGATCCTAGGTAGACGAAGTCCTGTACTACCTCGAAGTTATGTCTGTCTATTGTGACGAATTGTCCAATTCGTCGATGTTCTGTGTCCCTGTTTGATGACAGCATATACTTCGTTTTGCCCTCATTAACCATCAAACCCATTTTTGCCGCTTCTGTTTCAATACTCGCAAAAGCACCTATGACATCACGCTTTTTTCTTCCCATTACGTCAATATCGTCTGCGTAGGCGAGTAATTGTACAGACTTTTGAAAGATTGTTCCTCTGGTGTTGACGTTTGAGTTTCTTACAATCTGTTCAAGTATGATGTTGAAGAAATCGCATGACAGTTTGTCGCCTTGCCTAAAGCCTTTTTCGACATCAAAGGTCTCGGTGAGTTCTTTACCGACCTTGATGGAGCTGCTTGAATTCTCCAAAGTCATCCTGCATAGTCGTACAAGTTTTGCAGGGATGCCGAAACTAGACATGGCTCTGTACAGCTCGTCTCTGTAAATACTGTCATACGCGGCTTTGAAATCGATAAAGAGGTGGTGAATATCGATATTATGTTCTCGAGTTTTTTCCAAGATCTGCCGTAATGTGAAAATTTGGCCTATTGTGGACTTCTCTGGTCTAAAACCACATTGATAAGGACCTATCAAGTTGTTGACGTGGGGTTTTAGACGTTCACATAAGGGTCTCCCTTCTTTTGAATCGGGCATACGATACTGGGGTTTAATTCATCGGGCATGCTTTCTTCCGACCATATCATGCAGATCAGCTGTTGCATGCTCCTTTCCAACTGGTCTTCTTGTTCCTTGCCTTGAAGAGTTCGGCATCAAGGCCGTCTGCACCTGCAGTCTTATTTGATTTAAGTTTGCATATGGCAAGCTTAACTTCCTCTAGGTCGGGAGGACGGCATTCTTGATCATCGTCCAAGCTGAGTGGGGCAATCTGCCTGACAGCGGAATTTGTGTCCTCATCGCCGTTAAGAAGTCTGCAGAAGTGATCTTTCCAGATCCTCAGTAGCGACTGTGACTCTATAACTATGTTTCCCTGCTGGTCTTTACAGGCTTGAGTTCGGGGCTTGCCACCCTGGCAGGATCTTTTTACCTTTTCGTAAAACTTCCGAATCTCGTTCCTGTCATGGCACCTCTCTATTTCCTCAAACGAGCGCTTCTCATGTTGCTTCTTTTTCTTTTTGAGAAGTCGGTGTTCTTCTCTCCTTTTCTCCTTGTAGATCTCGTTATATTGATCGTAAGCAGCCCTTGTTCGTTTTTGCATCAGCATTTGTCGTGCTTTTTGTTTGGCTGCATTTGCCTGCCTGCATTCTTCATTGAACCATATGTTTCGTTTTGGTGGCCGAGTGAAACCCAGAACCTCAGAGGCAGCGGTTCTGATGGCTTCTTGGCATTGCTGCCACTGGTCTTCAATGCTTAATGCTGGCGGCATGGGATTCAAGGATAATTGAAGGGACACACGATTGGAAAAGGCATTGGCAATCTCTTGCGATTGTAGCTTTCCGGCGTCATATCTCTTCACAGCGTTAGTTCGTGCTGGTCGTGAACAAGATATCCTCATTCGTACCTTGGCTACAACAAGGTAGTGATCCGAGTCAAAGTTGGCCCCTCGGAAAGTTCGGACATCTAGCACACTGGAAGAGTGCCTTACATCTATCGCAACATGGTCAATTTGGTTGACGGTTAATTGATCTGGAGATCGCTATGTATCTTTATGAATTTTGAGATGCGGGAAGCGTGTACTACTTACAAGATTTAGCCCCGCAGCAAAATCGATTAGCATCAGTCCGTTTTCGGCGGTTTTGTCGTGGAGGCTATGCTTACCGATTGTGTTTCCAAAGATGTCCTCCTTCCCTAGCTTTGCGTTAAAATCGCCAAAAACGATTTTCACGTCGTGTCTAGGGCACTGCTCATACGTTTCTTCGAGGAGCTTGTAGAAACAGTCTTTGGAATCGTCATCATTCTCTTCTGTGGGGGCGAGGGCGCATATAAGGCTAATGTTGGCGAATTTAGCCCTGATGCGGATGGTCATTATACGCTCATTGACTGGATTTTGGCTGATCACCTTATCCCTGAGTCTTCCTCTAACGACAAATCCGCACCCAAATAAGCGCTTTTTCTGTTGCCTGTAGCAGTCGCCATAGTAGATGTCGCAGTTTTTCATCTTCTTTATGCCCGGTCCACTCCATGTCACTTCTTGGATGGCGGTTATGTCTGCTTTACAGCAGTCCAGGGCGTCGGCTAGTTCTCCAGCTGCACCTAGTCCGTTAAGAGATCTTACGTTCCACGTGCAGATCCGGAGGTCATTGTCCTTTTTTCGTTTGCTTGGGTCGTCAACTTTGAAATCATTATAGTTATCCGAGGCTATTAGTTGTTTCGGAACTAATATTATACCTTATACCTTAATTGTTCTCACAAATAATCTTGCAGTTTCAGAAAGAAGACGTTTCCTGTAAACGAACATATTCCTTTCGTCTAGCTTGACGACTCGTGAAAGCTCTTCAAATTGTTCAATCCAACGCTGTATTGGGTAGTTGCCATCGCCACTGAATGAAGGCATAGCATCTTCAACATCTCTAAAACTACCACCACCGTGTGATCTTGGAATTGACACTGCTTCTTCCAACTGTAAATCCTGAATCTGCTGCCTTAGCTTCTTAATTTCTTGCTTCTTCTGATGGACTCGTCGCAATTTCGCTAGCTCCTCATCGAGGTCCGTCTCTTCCTGCTCACTACTGCTCTCCCTCTCAAATACCAACTCATTACCTTCACGAATCGTAGACTCATTACCTCTTTGACCAGGGCTTCTTAAAGATAGTTCTTCTGACATCACCATACGAAGCTCGTCTTCAGACATACTCTCGCCTACCGGCTGCAATCGAATCCTTAATTCGGTTTTATACCTTTGGTCGACAGATTTAGGTACTGCAGAACGGTTTTAAATCGAGCAACTGTAGCCGAATTTAAAAATTGTTCCCACTCTTCAAACATTTAAAAAAAAAACTCTTAAAAGTCTTACGTGGAGCGATAAACTAATTGTTTGACAAAACGTGATCTTTTATCGTACACTCAATCTGTACAGTCGGATCATTAAGCTCGATGGGCAAATCGCACTTCTGATTTTACTGTAGACAATCAAAAAAAAAATTACAGCGATCTGTTCTGTTTCAAGATCATCGATCGACTCATTTGTTATATCATCATACATCATTTATATATTTGGTGACGTTTCGGTTAATTAGGCTATTAGGTAGCGACAGCGAGACATAATTAATTATATAAGGTGATTGAAGTCACTCAAGTTACAGTGTGTTTTGAATGGTTGAATCTTATTCGACTACACTCTGTTACTGAGAATAACATATCATTAGTCTAGTTCCTAATATATTGAAACGTGCGCTTTGTTCGAAATAATAAAACTTTTCCTTTCAGTTTAATTCTACTACTTTTTTTTGATATATACTTTATTCGATCTCAACTCAATCTTTTCATTATCACTTTATAAACAAAACTCACTTTTGGTTGCATCAGCGGCCTTTTTATATAGAATAACATAACTTCTAGAGCTTTCCAGTAATTTAACAACATCGAGAGTCTTCCAGTATTTTGCTGTCAAACATTTCCCCTCCTGGTATACTTCTACACACACACACACTTACTCACCAGCAACACCTTTCATTAGATGTACATTATAGTGTTGCCGCTTGTGTTTTCGGTTGAACGTTTTCGATTCAATAAATTAGTATTAAATCTGCAGTGTACATTACACTGCCCCCTCCTTTAGATTATTCATCCAGAATAATTCTACCTGCAGCCTCCCCACTATATCGATGCAGCCGGTCAGAATGAACTACTTTTAACTTGTCTCTTTTCTCTTAGTCCTCTTTAGATGCGGTAAACCACTTCGTTAATCCTCGTGACAACAGTATAAGGTCCTTCCCAGTTTTGTTGAAGTTTCGGTGACAATCCCTTTTGACGATGACGGTTATAAAGCCACACACAATCTCCTGCTTGAAATCCTGCTGTTGTTGCTTTTGTGTGGTACCGTGTCTTCATCCGGTCGCTATAGGCTTTCATCCGTGCCCTGGTTCTTTTATGGATGTCAACGAGTCTCTCCTTGAGGTCGTCCATATACTCATTTGTGTCATGTGGCTCCTCTGACGGGCATCCAAATTTTAAGTTCGCTGGGCAGATGTTTATGGTTTTCCCGAACATTATTTCAGATGGTGTTTGTCCTGTCGAGCTATGTACCGTACTTCAATAGGCCATCAGGAATAGCGGTAGGTGCCTATCCCAGTCTCTTTGGTAGTCGCCTACGATCTTGGTGAGGTTTTCTTTCAAGGTCCGGTTGAATCTTTCAACCATCCCATCAGATTGTGGATGAAGAGGTGTGGTTCTCGTCTTCTTAATGCCAAGTAGTTCGCACACTCCTTGGAAGATGATTGACTCGAAGTTCCTCCCTTGGTCGGAATGGAGTTCCATTGGTAGGCAAAACCTGCTCACCCAGTTATACACAATCTGGTCGAAAACCGTGTTGGCTTCTTGATTTGGGATGGCATTAGCCTCAGGCCACTTGCTAAAGTAGTCCATTACAACCAGAAAGTACTTGTTTCCAGCGTTGGTCTCTGGAATAGGCCCAGCCACATCTACTGCAATCCTCTCAAAAGGCGATCCAACGTTGTACTGATACATCTTACCTTGAATCTTCCTACCAGGTCCTTTGGTTGCAGCACACTTGTCACATGTTCGGTACCACTTCTCCACGTCATCTCTAGCATGGAACCAGTAGAACCGATGTCGCACCCTCTCCAGTGTTTTGTTAGCTCCCAGGTTGCCTCCAGAAGGTCCGTCGTGTATCTCCCGAAGATACTTATTGGCTTTCGATTGCGGTACGATCAGCTGCATCACATAATATGATTTACCGTCAGCGGACTCCCATTTTCGCCTGAGGACACCTGCTTGCACATATAGTGAGTCCCACTGTGTCCAATTGGCTTTGAGAACTGGACTCCTGTCAGAAATGTCTCCCCATTCAGGTTTCTCTTCATTTTCTTTCCATGCGAGAATGGGTTCGATATCTGGACCCTCCTGTTGAGCAGTCCTCACTTCCTCATTGCTCCATCCGCATATTGGGTCAGCTTTTAGTCGCTGAGCGGCAATATTTTCTTTGTCTTCTTGACGCCTACAATGCTTGCAATCCACTTTGCAAGGTCTTCGGGATAATGCGTCGGCGTTTGAGTGCAGCTTTCCTCTGCGGTGTTGAATCTGGTAATCATAAGTCTGCAATCTTTCTATCCACCTTGCGACTTGATCTTCTGGATTTTTGAAGTTCAACAGCCAGTTCAGATCACCACGGTCTGTCCGCAGAAGTAATTTCTGTCCATAGAAGTTATTATAGAAGTGCTTTGTTGCCAAGATAAGAGCTAGCAGTTCCTTTCTGGTCACGCAGTAGTTTCTTTCAGGCTTTGAGAGGAACTTGCTGTAAAATGCCACCACTTTCTCCTCGCCATCATGCATTTGGAAAAGTACCGCCCCGATTCCAACGTTGCTTGCATCTTCGCCGTTGCTTGCATCTTGCTAGGTGTTGGCATGCCAGCACTGGAGCATTAAAGAGGCGGTATTTGAGTTCCTGGAAAGATTTCTCACACTCACCTGACCATTTAAACAGCTTCCCTTTTTCGGTGAGCTGTTACAAACTCCTTGCAACTCTAGCAAAGTTCTTAATAAAACGTCGGTAATATGTGACAAGACCAAGAAAGCTTCGGAGTTGATGTTTGTCCTGTGGTGTTGGCCATTTTCGACGGAGTCAACTTTTTCAGGATCGGTCTTCACTCCTTGGGAAGAGATGCGTCCCAAATACTTAACTTCGGTTTAGAAAAGTGCACATTTTTCCGGATTCAGTTTAAGGTTAGCCTCTCGAAGTCTCTGAAACACTGCTTTTAGGTTCTTGCAATGTTGGTCAAATGTTTTCCCGTTAACAATGACATCGTCCAAGTAGACTTGGCAAGCTTTCCACGTCAGTCCTTGAAAAACGCACTCCATCAAACGCTCGAATGCTGCCGGAGCGTTGTATAGCAAAAACGGCAAAACTTTGAACTGCCAGAGCCATTACCTGTAGAAAACGCTGTTTTTTTACGATCATCAGGGTTGATGTCAACTTGCCCATATCCACTTTTCAAGTCCAGCGTTGAGAACCACTGGGTTCCCTAAATGGCATCCAGAGTATAACTGATTCTCGGCAGGGGATAGCTGTCCTTTTTAGTCACATCATTCAGCCTTCGGTAGTCCACACACAAACGAGTGCTTCCGTCTTTCTTTTGCACCACTGGTGACGCCCAAGGACTTTTGGATTCTTCGATACTACCGTCCTTCTTCATTGTTGTTATCATTTCCTCAACTTCACCTTGTTTGGCCAGTGGAAGGCGTCTTATAAATAAAATAAATAAATAAATAGGGTGGCGCATCAGAGCTAAAAGCCCTTGGGCCTAGCGCTTTTCTCACAACCATCCCTTGTGAAGGAATGGAGGCGTCTTGCGGGTTTGAATAATCAGTCTTGCATCTCCCGTGTTGATGCGATGCTGCACCAACTGTGTCCTACCATATTGTCCCTTTGGCGACGCCAAGATGTCAGTGAACTCTTGTAGTAGATTTGCAGCCATCCTTGTTTGTTTGTGATCAAGTTTGGATGAATTTAGTATTCTAGCTTTGATGGTTTTGAGCTCCTCCGTAGTTATAGATTTTTTTTATTTTTTTTTTATTTTTATTGACTAAATATTCATATTATCTGGAAAATCTGTAAATGTTGAGATTTCTTATATTAGCCGTATCTAAAAAAAAAATTATCTATCACGATGATCCGGATCAGATCATGGGTTTATTAGTGTTACAACAACAAATCGAAATCCTGCTTTTCAGTTGGATCTATTTTTGTGATCTAAAAATTAGTTCTTCTATTTCACACAAGAGGAGACTTTCCATTGAAAACGTTGGTATCATTTCCAATATTTCCAATAACAACAACAGTATTGCCACATGAACATTTTTATCTGTGTGAAATGAAATATATTTTAGATAGACGGCGAGAAACTTTACATTTATTCATTTTTGTATAATACATGACCTAATGAAAAAGTTTTACAAAACAAAACATATATTCGTGAAATTAATAAGAATTAGTACAAAATAATGTATATTTGACAAAGTGCATGAGTATAATTTTTCCTTAAAAAAAAGAACAAAAAATTAACCATAAAAAAAAATGCTTGTAGGGCAACTCTGCAACTCTTTTGAAATATCAGTTGAAAGAGCGAGTTTCTCACAGCTTCCAACTGGAAATAATAAAAAATATGATGATCTAAAGCTTTATTATTATTAAGATCCGATCCGGATTGGATCATTAGCCGCGTTTAATTATCACAATGATCCAATCCGGATCAGATCTTGATAATAAAACAGCTTTAGATCATCATATTTCCAGTTGGAAGCTGTGAGAGACTCGCTCTCTCAACTGACATTTCAAAAGAGTTGCAGAGTTGCCCTACGAACTTTTTTTTCAATGGTTAATTTTTTGTTCTTTTTTTTAGGGAAAAATGATACTCATGCACTTTATCAAATATAAATTTTTTTGAACTAATTCTTATTAATGTCACGAATATATGTTTTGTTTTGTAAAACTTTTTCATTATGTCATGTAATATACAAAAATAAATAATTGTGAAGTTTCTCACTATCCATCTAAAATATATTTCATTTCATTCATTGGAAATGATACCAACGTTTTCAATGGAAAGTCTCCTCTTGTGTAAAATAGAAGAACTAATTTTTAGATCACAAAAATAGATCCAACTGAAAAGCAGGATTTCGCTTTGTTGTTGTAACGCTAACTAACCCATGATCTGATCCGGATCAGATCAATAATAAAACACGGCTATTGTTATAATAAAATGCGGCTATTGACTACTACTCTGGTCTGTTTTCTGAGTAATAATAAATTTTATTGATTCTCTAATTCTATTTATATCAAAACGTAAGTTAGCTCGCAGCAATACAGTTGAAGCTCATTTTGTCTACAGTGCATATTTGCTTTTTTTAATCTGGTGACACACAAAATGAGCTTGACTGCATTGCTTGCCTCGTTTGCTTACGACATATTCACTGACTTATATACTGACACCAATTTTCTTATGACCTATTGACTTAAATAATACTTATTGCTATTTATTGTTGATTTCGTCAACATTTTGCCACCTCCGATGTTATGGTCTAGATCTTCAATGTCCTGGTATACTTCGTCATTCACTCCAAATATTGAGTTGAGCAAGGTGCCGAGAATTGCATTGGCTCTCAGTTGTCACTTTGGTAACTCTGCTGCAAATTTCGCTGAATTGATTTTTCGTTTTATTCATGTTTACTTGATCACGTATGACGTCTGCAATTGAAAATTGAATGTTTGTACGGAGCATACATCGTTGAACTATTGTTCATAATTACGGGAGCAACTCGAAGATGATGTTTCTTGGAATTGCAGTACCAGTGTTCTCGGATGTCTTGATTGGTTTCGTATTATGTTTGAAGCTTTTGGTGTATAACCTTCGAAGCAGGAGAATCACAATGATTATGGAAACTAGTAATCCCAGGTAGCCCACCGCGATACGTAGTTTTCCTGCCCCTGCTAGTGTTGTTTGGGTAACTGTTCCATTGCACACAATATTTAGGGTCGTCCGCTCCTTCAACACGAAAATCCATTCGTTTGGATTGCGCATAGTTGTATCCAGTGAGGCCCCTTGCTGGTTATGGTAGGTTGACAGTCCGGAGATTGCAATCCTTGACTTAGATAAACAAATTCGCATGCACTGATTTCTGCTCCTTGCTTGTAAATGGGATGATGCTGGTTGCATAGATGCCTTTCTATGGTATAAGAGACACATTGTTGAAATTCGGCTTCGGATAGGGGATAGTATTGGTCTCAATGCAAGGTCACAATGATATACCTTGTAGATGGGTTTATTGTGAAGAAAGTTCCATTTATGAGTGCAGGTACTGGTGTTACTTTGAATAGTTCAAAATCATCCAGACTTAGCAATGGTAAAGTTAGTTTAAAGATTATGTGATCTTGAAGTGCTCTGCCGTGGATGCTCATAAGATGGTAAAGCGTCAAAACCTCATCTTGGAAGACGGGAAGTCGAAGTGTTGATGGGAGGCTTGATTTAATGTGGAGAAGTTCTTGTCGAAGTTGAGCAGGAGAAATTTGTTGAGGATTTAATTTGCCACTGGACACACTGGTTAACTAGTGCCTTCACTGTGTCTGTACCTTGTATGATCCAAAATTTCCTTCGAATATGGTTAAGAACCAGCTTGACTCCGCCGTGAAATTTATCGATGTGAGTTTTATTGATGATCAATTTTGTCAATGGATGTGACGGTGATAGGATCATTTAATGTTTCTGGTTGATTGATAAGTTGGCATGTTTTAGTCGACCACCAACTCGCAGTATTCCATTTGAATCTATAAATGGGTTCAATGATGATAATCTGCCTTTTGACGTCAAAGCTCTTGCTGTATTGAGAATTTATAATCATCAGAAAAGTCTATTTGAGCACTTCGCGGGAGCGTATCAGAATCCCGCTTTTTAAAATCCCGTTTTTTAAAATCCTGACAAAAATTAGTTTATAATCCCGTCTTCTTAAATACCGTTTTGTTAAAATCCCGTTCGTGAAAATCCTGTTTAATCAAAATCCCGTCTATCAAAAGCCCGCCCTTTAAAATCCCGTTTAATCCCGCTTAGCCCGTTTTATATTTGGATAAGTAGTATTCAATATTGATCATTTAAACACTACATATCAGTTCTCAAATGTTGAAAGTTTTGTTGTCTGAACATTTTTTTTATTAATACCATTATACAGAGAAACTGGGACAGATCTTTCAATATATAACTGATAACATGCATTTTCTGCATAAAAAACTATTGCGTAAGCAAGAGAACAATAAAATTTCTTGTTTTGTTTGAACATTTTTTTGTTATCAATGTCTATGAATTATACAAGCAATATCCAAAATTATGGAAGCTAGAAAGACGTTGAGTAAAACTGAATATTTGCGTCGTATAGCTCACAATATTCAACTGTAATCATTTTTTGTCATTTTTTGTTGTGATCTTTTTTGGAATTACATTTTTGTTATGTATTATGTTCTTTTCTTTTGAAACAAAAATAATGTTTGCAATAAAATTATCTAGACCAAATATTCTTCTTCTTTTTTATATTTAATTCCGCTTTTGTAATCAACACCAGGTGTTTTATTTTAAAAATCGCGCGATTTTTTAAATAAAACACCTGGTGTTGATTACAAAAGCGGGCTTATAAAAACGGGATTTTAATAAACGGGATTTCAACAAACGGGATTTTAAAAACGGGGTTTTAAAAAAGCGGGATAATAACAAAACGGGATTTTAAATGCGGGAAAATAAAAAGCAGGATTATAAAAAACGGGATATCGAACCCAACCCCACTTCGCACCATTGCTAATTCTGCTTCCTTTAGCTCCTTTGCCGTTAATGGACCAAAAAGTAATGGTTGCTTTTTTATGTTCCGTTTGCAATTGTTCTTAAAACGTAAACAGTATGCACTAATACGTTGAAGTTTGGACATTGATGAGAATTTCAGAAAAATGTCATCTCCATTTGGACTTTTTTGTCCGCATGACAAATTCAAAGTCTCTACATCTGCACACACTGCATTGATAAGAAAAAAAAAATCAGATCAAAAGAAATGTATGTACATAAATGCCGAGAACCAGAGAGTGGTCAGTTTTTTTCAGTTTTAAATTCATTTTTTATTTTTTGTCTCTTATAACTACTTACTTGCTAATAAAAATGTTTAAACTAGCTTACACATACCTTAATTAACTTACTGACCTTAGGCGGGTACTCTAAATTACTCAATTACTGTTTGGAACTGGATGGAAACAGCGCTGACTGACAATTTCAAAAAAACTGTTACTTAAAATCTAACAGATACTCGTCTTTCGTTCAAATCGAATAAAACATTACACCAATGCTTCACAAAACTTAAAACAAAAACAGAAAAGGACAGACAAACTGATGTCATCTACAAAATAAATTGTAAAGGCAAACCCAACGAACCCTGCAATCTCTGTTACATTGGAACCACCAAACAATTTCTAAGACAACGTATGTCTAACCACAAGTCAGACATAAGACTTAAAAATCCGGACAAGACAGCTCTGGCGTATCACAGCATTGAGAGCGGCCATTCTCCAGACTTTGATGGCGTTAAAATCTTACAAACGGAGAAATATGTTTCAAAACGATACACGTTAGAAACATTACATATCCTCAACAACAACAACAACATGAATAGAAAACAAGACACACAAAATATTTCGGCCGTTTATTGTTCTCTCCTCTCAACCTAAATTTCTCTGTTTCTGTTAACACCGACTCAACTTCATCATTAGAAGTGCTTGAAAAGTTTTTTCTTTTTCAATGATTTAATATATCATTTTCTTTTTCTTTTATTCTTTCTTATCAAAGTGAGTGTACTGATTGTCAATTTGTCAATATTTAATTTATTTACATATATATTTGTACTAGCTGTGCCCGCGTCTTCGTCCGCGTTACTTGATAGTGACTTTCGGCAGCATTTCTAATTTTTTAGGATACTTATTTTGCAAATAAGACATATTCATGCGTTTTAGTAAATTATTTTTATATTATTTAATTTCAGTACATTTTTGCACACGACGTTCTTAGTTTTTCCTTTTTTTTTTTTGTCAATTAAAATGGTTTTGCGAGTTTGATACACTCTTTTAAACTAAAGTGACAAATCAGTGGGAATTAAAGAAATACGGGGAATCAATAGTTTTCTAATTACGCTGTTCCAGTCATTATTTAAACTTTTATAATGCCCCATCCCAGATGTGTAATTTGTAGCTGTGTACGATTCTAGAATACTCATTATTGGCACTGGAACACCAACTTGCAGCCACTGCTGATAATTCTAAGGAATTGAGAAACTCTATAGGGTATGATGTGACTTGCTCAGTGTCCATAATATTGTCTATTGATAGACATTCGACAACATCCCACAATACGTCAAACATTCGCTTATATGGTTAACTATCTCATTAGTCGGCGCCAAAATCGACTTTCCACACAGTCATTACCGATTGCCAATATTTATTTGAAGATCAAGATAGAAATTTCTTCTCAGGTCAACTGTGTAATCAACAATTTGACAGAAATCACCTCACGGTGAAAGAACTTTTGAAATCGGTCCAGTATCTTCAAGGTTCCCGTTTACGTTGCCGTTCCCATAGGATTGTTGGGAAACAAATACAACCCATGTCAAGACTATCTCTGCACCAAAATTCATACAAATAGGTTCAATAGTATGGGCGGTAGATGGTAACAAAGTAAAACAGACAGACGGAGTTGATTTGGATCTATAATATTAGTAAGTATTTCCGTTCCCATGGGAATATGGGGATAAATTGAAGTTAATGTTACTTTGAGATAGTGTAGCATTCTAACGGGGAAATAATTCTTGAAATCAGTTCTGAAGGGCCCCGTTTACGTTTGCATTCTTGTGGGAATACAGGGATAACATATACTTATAGCCTATGTCCATCTTCAGGCTCAAGACTATGACTCTGTACCAAAATTCGTATAAATAAATTTAATAGTTTGGGCGGTTTTTGATTACAAATAAAATCAGACAGACAGATTTCATTTCAGACTTATGATATTAGTAAAGAATCCCATTCCCGTGGGAATATGGTGATTGTTCCAGAAGGAATATTGGGATGACTTACAGTTGATGTTACTCATTGATAGTGTAGCATTCTAACGGTGGAAGAATTTTTGAAATCGGTGCTGTAGCTTCAAAGTTCCCGTATACGTATATTCCCGTGAGAATATGGGGACCGTTCCCGTAGGAATAATGGGATAACTTACAGTTTATGCTACTCATGGATAGTGTATCATTCTAACCGTGGAAGAATTTTTGAAATCGGTACAATAGTGTCAAAGTTCCCGTGTGCGTTCCCGCTCCCGTGGGAATTTAGGGATAAAATATATAGCCTATGTCCTTCCTCAGGCTCGAGACTATCTCTGTACAAAATTTCATTTCAATCTGTTTAGTAGTTTGAGCGGGAGCTGATAACATAGAAAGGCGAACAGACAGAGATACTTTTGTATTTATAATATTAGTGAAGACTGGTTCCCGTGGGAATATTCGAATGAAATGTAGCCTATGTCCTTCTTCAGGTTCTAAATCATCTCTGTATAAAATTTCATTTAAATCGGTTCTGTAGCTTGGGCGACAGATGGTTACATAGAAAGACGAACAGACAGAGCTTCTTTCGCACTTATTATATTAGTAAGGACTCCGATTCCCGTAGGAATATGGGGATGAATTAATGTTTTTGTTACTCGGAGATAATGTAGCATTCTAATGGTGGAAGAGTTTTCGAAATCGGTGTTGTAACTTCTAAGTTCCCGTATACGTTCCCGTTCCCGTGGGAATTTAGGGATAAAATATATAGCCTATGTCCTTCCTCTGGCTCGAGACTGTCTCTGTACAAAATTTCATATCAATCAGTTTAGTAGTTTGTACGGGAGACGGTAACATAGAAAGTCGGACAGACAGAGTGACTTTCACATTTATAATATTAGTAAGGATTTTTGTTTAAATAAAATTCCCTTGAAGAAGGCAGCAACCCCTGCCGAAACGTTGGGAAAGTTAATGTAACTTGATTGTTTCATTACCATAATTAATGTGACCAAAAAAAGCCGACGGAAAAACAGATTTCCACTTCACTTATAAGTAAGTAAGTAAGTAAGAATTCATTTTATTATCGTTCATAAAATTAACAATTAACAATATAGTTTTATGAATTAGTTAGCTATGGCTTTGCCGTCAGCTTGGTTGGCAATATATTAATTAATTAGTTTTTTATGTTGTATATGTTATTCAAATTCTGTTATTAGTAACCTTCGGTATTCATACACACTTTGAAGATAGTAATAAAGATTTTTCCAATTGTCTCCATTGAGGTAAAAAACAGCTTCCTGCATTGTTAAAAATCTTTTTCCGAAATGATTTTGTCTTTGTGTAGCATAGATTGGGCAAATTCCTATAATATGGAAGCAATCTTCTTTGGATTTCATATTGCACAATGTACAAAACTGATTGTAGCTTCCATTGTATGGGGCTCCATTAAGTCCAAGGACTTCACACCTGGCTTTGAATATTAGTGAAATTTGCTTATAACTTAGTAAGTCACAAAAATAGTTAGTTTCCTTCATGTTGTAGTTGAGCTGTGAATACAAGATTCTACTCTCTCACTGTTGGGCTTCTATTTCTAACAAAGCTCTTTCTGTATCCTCAAACTTTTGAATTGTACGATACAACTGATGTTTTAATAAGCTTCGGTTATCTGAATTTATTTCGATGTTTTCACCGAAAACATCACCACGATTCTGCCACTGTGCCATCCACCAATCTTTATTTCTTATTTCGTATCTAAGCATTTTATTTACGAGACGTGTATTCGGCAATTCAAGGACTTTTAAAATATAATCGGCTTGTATCTTAAGTGTAATAAGTGTGTAGCTTTGGTAATCCTGTTTCTAAATATACAGCATAGTTTGGTGTTCTTAGTGGAAGATTGAACAATTTTTTGATAAAATTTCTTTGCAGTTTCTCCACCAGCTCAAATTCTTCTGCACCCCATACCTGCGCAGCGTAACACAAAGTTGACTTTACCACTGCATCAAATATTCTAAACTTTGTGGAAAGGTTTACGTTTTTATTAGAAAAGATATTTTTCCAAGTTGAGCTAACTAGCTTTTGACTTGTTTTGACTTTCTCCTCAATGTGACGCTTGAAATCCAATGTTGAATTCAATACTACTCCTAAATATTTGTACTCTCTGACGACTTCTAGGCGATTCTGCCGCAGCATCCAATTGTAGTTTTGTGTTGAATAGCCTCGATTATTTGTAGAGAAAATCATTATTTTTGATTTATCTCTATTAATGACAAGCCCCCACTTTTCACAGAACGAAACAAGACGATTTATCATTAATAGCAGGTTTTCGGGTGTTTCGGACAGGACTACAAGATCATCGGCGTATAGTAGAACATTTAAAATGCTTCCTGCAATTCTGAGTCCACCAGGTAGTTCATCCACAATGTCATTGATGAATAGGGCAAATAAAAATCCACTTAGTGGACATCCCTGTTTAACACCACTATTCGTTTGAAACCAATCTGAAAAATTTGTACCATCCCAAACAGTTGCATTGGTCCCACAATACATTTCTAATTTCTTTGATGACACGAATAAATTTGGTAGAGAGTCCTATTTGTGAGAGCTTATACAAGAGAGCGTTTCTGTTAACCAAATCGAAAGCAGCCTTAAAATCTATAAAAAGCGCATAGACCTTTTTCTTCCGGGCTTGGAAGGCTTTGATTATCGCTGATAAAGTATATATATGATCTATTGTGGAGTAGCCTTTTCGGAATCCTGCCTGAAGTTCGGTTAAAACATCATTTTCTTCGATCCATTTTTCCAGTCTAGATGCTAAGATCGCACAGAAAAGCTTGGCAATAACATTCAGGAATGAAACTCCACGATAGTTTTCTACTCTATCTAATGCTCCTTTCTTGTGTATTGGAAAAATCACTGCTTTTTTAAAGGAGTTCGGCACAATTGCTTCCATAAGAATTTTATTAAATAATTTTTGTATGTGTGTAAGAAGCTCACGGGATGCATTTTTAAGAAACTCGTACGGTATACCATCTTCCCCTGGCGCTTTTCCATTTTTTGATTTTTTAAGAACTTGTTCTAATTCGTTCAGGGATATTTCACTGTCCAGAAGATCGTCTAAGATCAAGGGCTCTGCTGTTAAGAAAATCGCATTTGTTTGAATTCGAAGAAGGTTTTGGAAGTGTAAAGCAAGCTCAGCTGCAGAGACACTCGTGCCTATTGTAAATTTGGATCCGTTTAACTCTTTTGCTACACTCCAAAACTCTTTTGAGCTTTTTATATTTGAAAGTTCTACAGCTTGATGCTCTTCAAAATAAGTTTTCTTACGACGACACATATTCTTGTAAGCAATGTTTGCCTCTGTGTACCACTTCTTCAGAAGGATCGAGTCTGTTTCTCTCCATGCGCGTAGAAGTGCGAAAGACTTTTTACGTGCATTAAAGCATTCGTTATCAAACCATTTCTGCTTGTTACGATTCAGTACAAGAGCTGATAATACTTTGGCAGAGTTTCTAATGCAAGATGTAATTTTCGATAAGTTTTCCTCAACCGATTCAATGCTTGGCAACACACCCGAAAGGAAATTAGATATATTTTGATGGTAAATGTTAATGTCTTGAATTCTCCAATTCAATCTTGGTAGTAGATTTAGATCCTTTTGTATGATGGTGGATTTATTTGTCCATTCTACAACTAATGGCAAGTGATCGGAGTGAGTTTTCGTCTGAACTTCAAACTTCGTGATCATATCTGTCCAGTCGTTATTTACTACACAGTAGTCTATGACAGATTTTCCTTGTCCGCCAATAAAAGTATAATGTCCTTCTCTGTCACCTTCAACACATCCATTTAGAAAAAATAAATCATACGACTGCAAAACATCAAGTATATTCATTCCATTTTGGTTACATACGGTGTCTTTAGAAGTTCGGGTGTTATAAATTGAGGATAGGTTCCTTTCTCGCGAAAATGTGATAGTCTGCATATTACTTGTCCTAGCATTAAGATCGCCGATTACAATTACACTTTTGCTCGAGAGCTGAAATAGAATGTTATTTAGTTGCTCAGCATCTTCGTTCCAATTATTGCAATTGATGTAAAATGGTACTATGTACATATGTTTTTCTTTCACCAGCCTTTCAATGATATTTCCACAAACATCTATAAAATTATATGTATCTAAAAGTGAAATTGTTATTCCGAATAGATTTCCACCGCTTGCACGTCCTTTCTTTGCTGTACGCGTTGCTGAATCCCAATGTAATTTGTATCCATTAAAGTATTTAGTGAATTTATCATAATTTTCTTTCGTTACGTGCGTTTCGAATAAAAAAAACATTTGAAATTTTTGAACATATTTAAAAAATTCTGCAAACAATAATTTATTACTAAGACCGGATATATTATATGCTAAAATGTTTTGAAAACTAATACTATTTGAGCTGACGGTTTCCTTCAATCAATTCTGTCTACTACTTTTTACTCCGTTTCTCGTGATAGCTGACATCCCTGCTCTCAATGCACCATCTGTATGTTGACTATTGTGAATATGTGACATGGATGTCAGATTGACAGCAGCGAAGTTTAGATCTCCAAACATTTTCACTAGTACCTGTTCCCCATCACTTCACTTATATATTCAAAAATTGATCAATAAATCAACTCTATGGATGGAAACATTTACAACGAAAATAAACAATACTAAACATACGTTCCACAAAATGTAAATATAAACAAAAACATAGAATGTTTATAGAAAATTAATGATCTTAATATACAAAGGGTCATATGACTAAAAGTTGAGAAGAATTAAATTACAACCAATTTGCAAGTTAAGAAGTGAAGTTGTGTGTTTTACTTAAGAATACTTTTTTCCTAGTTTTTTCGAATTTAGAAGTAAACCTAGTCGGAACATTTGGTCCTTCGTAGCCGTTTTAACGAACAGCATTTAAAAACATTTGGTGTGTGTGTGAAAACATTAACATTTAAAAAGACAAAAAGTGTGCAAAGTGCAGATTCGTTTCACGAACACTCTAGTGCATATACAAACATACCTATATAAAGAACTCTTTCGGAGTTTAAAAATTAAGTATAGTTTCAATTCCTTCAAATTAAATTTGCTTAAAATGAATCAATCGCGCGCGATTAAAAACGCCAATCATGATAAACTTAAAACTAAAATCTGCTGCAGAAGTCGAGACATCAAGGACTACAAGGTCATCCAAGGTTGCCACTGCAAAGAGAAGAAGAATTTAAGTAAGTTCGTTCTTGTTGTGTACGTTGCTTTATAAACGAATAAATATACCCAAACAAATAAATATGTCGAATCCAGTTCCTGCTCTTGGTTCTTCGTTGTTTTACGGAGCTCTCCAAATAAGCCTCCTGGAGCAAATAGAGAGGAACTATAAGAATTTTAAAAAGAAGCCCAAGGCACGTCGTACCCGTGCAATTGCAAGTAGTCGTTTAGCCTTGCTTGAGGAAAACATGGCTTCAGCGAAACTCTATCACCAAAACGTCGTTGGAGGTTCCAAATTGGAAGCTGGGATAGAGAAGGAAGATTATTTTGAAGTCTTTGACAAAATAAACGACACTTACCTGGATTATAGGTCCGATTTAACCGAGTTGTTGGAGAGCTTGTCTTCGGTTCCTGCATCGTCATCGCTGGCAGCAGGTCAGGCTTGTCAGAGTTTAGGCCAGTCAGGTATGGTCCGTACCGAGTTGAGATTGCCTTAAATTGATCTCCCTAAGTTTAATGGGGAATATACAAAATCAAAATCATCAATTTAACACCACAACCTAGCCAGCCCCGAAAACAGACAGATTTCACCGCTTCTCAGGTCTCCGTCAACCCAGACGCGCCTGAGTTCCATATGGACGGCAGAGCTAGCTCCAGCGGTAGAGATTTAAATACCTTCCATGCGTCAGTAAGCAGCTGTGCAGCGGCGAAGGTTTTGTTGGCAACAGCCGTTGTCAAAGTCATGGCAGCAGATGGAAGGTTCCATTGTCTTAGAGCTCTGGTCGACCCAGGATCAGAAGCAACTTTTATAACCACAGCAGCTGCACAATTGCTGAACTTATAACGGTGTCAGACCGTGGCGAGAGTAAGTGGGTTGGGTTTGGTCAGCAGTGGCACAACGTATAGCAGCGTCGATCGAACGCTTGCGTCGCAACATTCGACGTTTGAAGGTGCTGTAAGAGCACTGGTTTTCACGTCACTGACTGGGCATCTTCCAGCCCACCGAATCGATCGAAAGAAATGGCAACATTTAGAGGGACTCTGTTTAGCAGATCCCACATACTTTTTACCTGCTCCGGTGGACTTACTACTTGGAAGCGACGTTTTCGCCGACATACTCCTTGTTAAGCAAACCGACCAACAATGCTTTCACACGCACCTTATATTTTAATGCTGACACGATGGGAAATGATGGCTTTATCATTTCCCAAATTCATTATTAATTCCGATTCCCACACCTTTCATATAACCTACCATTCCTATTACCAACCAACTTCCCCAGCAGCGTGAGGCCAGACGAAATGCGATCTTCCATAAAAGTTCAATGTTTTGCCTCACGCGCTGACATTCGATTTCATTTATGTTGACTAGCCACCTTTTGTGCTTTGCCTTTTGCGATCTCTTTGGCTAGTCAACCAGTCACTCACTATTGTACTTCACTAGTATAAACATCATTCGTTCTAATAAACATTTTTTGTCTCTTTAATATAAAAATTGAAATTAGTTACTTAATCGATCTTTTGTGTAAAATAAACATTTGTCTGTTTTAATATTAAAATTGCATTCGAATTATTTAATTGAACATTTGGCGACCGTGACAGGACCACAGCTAAAAAAGTTTAGCGGCCTGTATTGAACAAAAAATTAAAAGTAAAAACAAAAAGGAGAATAGTAATAACTTTTAAATAAAAAGTGAAGTCAGTCGACAAACAAAGAGCTACAAAGCTAGTGACAAGTGAAGTAATAAAACAAAAGAAAGAAATATAACTAAAGATAACTTGTGCCAGCAAAAGTGTAGTTAGTGATTAAACAATGCCTTCCATCGAGGAACTCACGAATCAACAAGATTTGGTAGGCACGGAGATTTGTAATCTCGCCCGTAACTACAGAAAGGATGGCCCAGAAAGAAAGACTGTGCAGTATTTGAATGCACGCTGGGTCAAACTGACTGAGCTCTGGGAATTCTTCGATAACGTGGACAGTGAGATAAAGGATTATTATCCACTAGATATAGACCACGAATATTTCAAAGGCTACTATGACGAGGTGAAGAAGGTGTATGAGGCAATGAAAGAAGACATCAGCAAGAGGTGTAGTGATGCGGATTCTAAAAAATCTTATGAGGCTGAAGAAAAGACCACAGCAGTCAATGCTCAGCCCAAGGCACAAAAAGAGGACGCAGGACCAACAGCAGTCAATCCTCAGCCAAGACAACAAAAAGAGGATGTAGGACCAACAGCAGTCAAGCCCCCAGCAGGGCCTACAAAGGAACTCGCTACCGCATCACCAAAATTTAATCTTCCAGCAGGGCTGACAACAAAGCTCAGCTCAGAAGTTAAAAAGGTAACAACGGAAAATAAATTCCGCCTGCTTGGTAAAATCATCCAGGCAGCATTAAATAAATGCCCCATCAGCTTAAGAGAGACGTCACCGCAGGAGTTTCATCAGAGAACTAAAACTCTCATGACCAATTGGGAGGAGATGACCACTGCATACAAACGATTGGGGGACGATGCCGCCGTAGCCGACATCGAGCGCTATTTTGAGCTTCAAGACGAATTGGACTTGAGGATTAGCTGCCTACCCATCAACACTCTGCAAGTCAACCGACTCCAGTAAAGCCAACTGCAATCAAGCTGCCAAAAATAGAGATTCCAAAATTCGACGGAAGTTATCTTAACTGGCCGCAGTTCTTCGACTTGTTCCAGCAAATGGTGCACAACCAACCCATCGCACTGGCACAAAAGCTATACTTCCTTAAAACTAACGTCACTGGCGATGCACATAATTTGATTCAACATTTCCACGCCACGGATAGTAATTATGAGGTGGCATGGAACACACTAATTGACAGGTTCAACAATAAGACTGTTATTAAGTGCTCAACAACGTCAAAAGTCTAAAGAGGTTTCATGACACTACAAAGGAAGTGATACAAGCCATCACCAACCTCGGATTTGACATCAGTGGATGGGATCCAGTAGTCGTTCATTTATTGCTGGACAGAATGGACAAGGACACCCGAATTTTATTCGAAGAATCGCTACAATCACCAAGAAGCCAGCCAACTCTAACACAACTACTTGAATTTGTGCAATGCAGATTCCAAGCTCTGGAGGCGGTGAAACCAGATGAAAGGAAGAAAGTGGTAGCCACCGCTTCTGAAAGTTATAGGGAAGTTTCCTGTCAATTTTGCAAATCAAATAGCCATAAGATCTTTAATTGTAAAAATTTCATTTCCCTTTCAGTTGAAGATCGCAATCAGAAAGCCATCATCTGTCATCGTGTCAGCAGCAGCGCAGGTGCAAAATGTGCAACGGGAAACACAAATCCCTACTACATAATCCGGCGAAAAGGGATAAGGAAAAAGCATCAATATCTGGTAAGTGTGAAAGTTTTGTTGGTCGGGTGGGTGAACTTCCATTAGGGAAAAATAATAATGCATCATTAGGAGTAGTGCTTAGGGGTCGTGAGGTATATCTCGCCACCGCAATTGTGAACATTGCATGTCCCAACGGTATGCGCATTCCTTGCAGAGCCTTGTTAGACTCAGGATCGCAGGTAAACTTTATTACTACTTCCTTAGCGCACGAATTAGGATACAAAAAACAAAGAAGGGAAATTCCAATTAGCGGCATCGGAGGCCAAGAAAGTCAGGCTAATTATATCTTAAATATTTTAATAGAGTCCAGAACATCATCGTTCAAAAGAACTATCGAGGCCAGTATAATTCCAAAAATTACTGATTATCAGGCAACTGTACCTCAGGACATGAAAACTTGGAAATTGCCCTCCAACATCGTTCTAGCGGACCCCAATATAATTAATTCCCGGCACATAGACTTATTAATAGGAGCAGAAATATTCTTTGAGCTTCTCATGCCAGGGGAGCTTCAGATTTCCAGCAGTCTTCCTTTATTGCGAAACACTAAATTAGGATGGATACTAGCTGGAAGCGCTATCAATCATAATCACACTTCTTACTGCCATTCTGTTTCAAAACCAAGTCTAAGCTCTCTAGATAAATTAGTTCGTTCATTTTGGGAAAGTGAAAATACTGAAGGTAAATCAAAAATTTACAGTGAAGAAGAATTTAAATGTGAAAAGCACTTCAATGATAACGTGGAAATAACACGCAACGGTCAATATATGGTGCGACTTCCCTTCAAAAGAACACCTCATGAAGCATTGGGCAATTCAATGGAAATGGCAAGAAAGCGTTTTTATTCTTTAGAAAGAAAGCTTGAGAGGAATAGAGAATTGAAAGCAAGTTATATAGGCTCCATGGATGAATATGAACGTTTGGGTCATATGTCACCAATTCCAGAGAAAAACATACCAATGTCAAACTATTTTCTTCCACACCATTGCGTAGTTAAGCCCGAGAGTTCTTCAACAAAGCTTCGGGTGGTTTTCGATGCTTCTGCAATCACTTAATGATACTCTCATGGTTGGACCGACAGTACAATCAGATTTATTCTCGGTCATAGTCAGTTTCAGACTATATAAATATGTATTCACTGGCGATATTAGCAAAATGTATCGACAGATACTGATTCATCCAAATGATAGAGCATATCAGCTTATTTTATGGAGGTCAGATCCTAGAGACACATTAAAAACATACAAACTAAACACAGTTACGTATGGAATGGCGTCCGCCTCTTATTTAGCAACGAGAAGTTTGGTAAAATTAGCAAATGATTACCAACATATATACCCTAATGCATCAAATATTATTACAAAATATATATATGTAGATGACTGCCTAGCCGGAGCAAATACTCTGGAGAAGGCCAAGTTGCTTCTAGATGAAACTATTAATTTACTAAAACAAGGAAATTTTGATTTGACAAAATTTTGTTCAAACGATCCACGCATTCTTGAAAATATTCCTATAGAAAATCGAGAAAAAATGTTGACTATTTATCAATCCGAGGTGATAAAGACACTTGGTTTAGTTTGGGATCCAAGTCAAGACACCTTCAAATTTCGCTACGACTATACAACACCCTGTAATCTACAGGTAACAAAAAGAAGCGTTCTTGCCGACCTAGCAAAATTCTTTGATCCCCTGGGGCTTATTGGTCCAGTCATTCTCCTAGGAAAAATATTTCTCCAAGAACTATGGAAAACCAATATTTCTTGAGATGAAACCTTGCCTCCAGAGCAAGCTTCCAAGTGGCTAAACTATTTGGAAAAGTTTTCCTACTTGCAGGAAATAAGCATACCCCGCTTTGCTTTAATAGATTCAGCATCTAAATTAGAATTGCATGATAGCAGCGAAAGTGCTTTTGGTGCATGCATTTACCTAAAATCAACTGACAAAGAAGGGAAAATCTTTGTACAAGTGTTATGTTAAAAATCTCGCGTCGTTCCCTTAAAAGCGACAAGTATTGCGCGATTAGAGCTTCAGGCGGCTGTTCTATTGGTAGAGTTAGTGCAAAAAATTATTCCAATAATTAGTATGACAATTACGTCGATAAATTATTACACAGATTCCACAACAGTTTTATCATGGATAAAATCCCCTTCCTATACTTGGGAGACTTATATTGCAAATCGTGTAGCTAAAATTCAAACAAATTCAGATTTGAGCAATTGGCACTATGTTAGAGGTGAATTAAACCCTGCAGATCTTATATCGCGTGGAGTAGGACTGCGCGATCTTATGAGATCATCCATTTGGTTTGATGGTCCTGAGTTTTTAAAACAAAATGACACGTCCAATTACCGAATGGAGTATTCAATACCAGAACAGATCTCTGGGCGTCGGAAACTCAAAACGGTGTTGACTATGTCAATCCCAGATGATATAGTCACTCTAATTGATCATAAGAATTCGTTTTACACACTGCAAAAAATATTTGCATTTTGTTATAGATTCTTAATGAGTTTCAAATCTCGTCGAGAAGAAAACAAAAATACTGGTCCATTAACAGTGGAAAATATCCAGAACGGAACCATTCTTTTGTGGAGGAGTGTTCAAATTAATTCTTTCCCCGAAGAGTATAAGGCTCTTCAGGCTGGTAAGCCTCTTCACAACAATTCACAAATATTGTCTTTGAGTCCATACTTTGATATTACAACATAGTTGATACATGTGGGAGGAAGACTTAAACACGCTGAGATTCCTTCTCAAGCAAAAAACCAAATATTACTCCCAAAAAATAATATAGTTACAACATTGCTCTTAGATCACTTACATAAAAAACATTTACATGCTTCCCATAGAACACTTGTATCTATCTCCAGTCAAGAGTTTTGGATTTTGAGCGTAGGAAGAGAAACACGAAAGGTACTCTCTAAATGTATCCAATGTTTCCGTGCCAAACCCAGATCCATCGATCAATTAATGGGTAATCTACCTAAAGAAAGAATAGTACCCTCTCGCCCATTCCACTATTCAGGAGTGGATTTTTGTGGACCCATACGAACACATTATAATGTTCGAGGAAAAACTCCAACCAAATCTTATCTTGCAGTATTTGTATGCTTTTCCACAAAAGCTGTTCATATTGAGGTGGTTAACAACCTTACCACAGAATCATTTATTAATTGCTTGAAACGCTTTGTTGGAAGACGGGCTTTATGCCATACCATATTCTGTGACAATGCCACAAATTTCGTTGGAGCAAGAAATCAATTAAGGGACGTTCAAGATTTTGTTCAGTCATCTGAAACTCAATCGTCAATCAATTCAAGCTGTCTGAAAATGGGAATCAACTGGAAACACATTCCACCACGATCACCTCATTTTGGAGGCCTGTGGGAGGCAGCTGTAAGATCGGCAAAGGTATTATTATTAAAATATTTAGGAGAAGCTTCTTTAACTTTTGAAGAACTTTCAACCGTCGTAGTTCAAATTGAGTCTATCTTAAATTCACGCCCACTTACACCTAACTCGTCAGATCCAAATGACTTGCAGGCGTTGACTCCAGGTCATTTTCTAATTGGCGCTCCATTGACTTCGCTTCCAGAGCCTGACATTACTGATCACAAAATCTCAAGATTAGACAAATTTCGTCAGATTCAGCATATTCAACAACATTTTTGGCAGAGATGGTCGGACGAATTCCTCCACCTCCTGCAACAGAAATTAAAGTGGAGAGTGCAATCTCCAAATCTGGAAGCTGGGACAATGGTTGTTTTAAAGGATGCACACCAGCCTCCAATGAAATGGAAGCTTGGACGTGTAATCAAAGTTGTCAAAGGAACCGATGGATTAGTGCGAGTAGCATATGTTAAAACGGAAACAGGAAAATATCAACGAGCAATTCAAAACTTATGCCCTTTGCCTATTGAGGACAAAGAGCAGCGAAAAGAGGTTATGCAAACCCCAGTAAGAAATCAACCCACAATGAGATTAAGAAGTGGAAGATTCCTTGGCAATCCCCTGACATCATTACTATGTATGATGTGTCTATTGTCTCCATTAGTAGCCTCCTTAGATATCGAACCAATAAGGGTTACCAAATTCGAAAATCATACTGGCATCTATTTTGAGGACATAGGTACTGCTAGCACTGTTAATAGTTTTTGGAACATTTATATTTTTTATAATTTGTCGTCATACTGGCTAGAGCTAGGGGAAGTGAAAACTTACTTGAATAGAATGGATAAAATCTGTTTAGATGAATTAAGAGGTAATCCGTATTGTCTGCCCACAATTTCCACACTTAAACATAGAGTGGCTGTAATTGAATCAAACAATGACCTCGTTCATAATTATCACACCTCCTATAGCAAACGGATAAGATTTGCTAGATCGCCCTTCGAGTTTATAGGAAACGTAGCACATAGTTTATTTGGAGTATTGGATCAAGATGATGCTAAAGACATACAACACCAAACTTTGTTGATTCACCAAGATGAACAACACTTAGTGCATCTCTTTAAAAAACAGAGTTCGATCGCGGATTCAACAATTAATCTCCTTAAACGAACCAATATGCAACTCAGTCAGCAATATCAAGGTTTGAAAGCTATCTTCAGAGAATTGTTGAATAACATAGAAAAACATCAAGAAATAATTGATGCTGGCCAGAGTTTCTCTTCCTTAACATCATATCTGATTTTATCAATCACAAACCTCGAGAGGGTGCAAGATACATTACTTGACGTTCTTCTCAGTCTTAATAATGCCAAAATGAATCCCCATTTTATTTCGCCGTCACAATTCGGCAAACAACTCCAAATCATTCGCAATAATCTTCCGTCTCATCTTAACATTCCAACAGCATCTATTTTAGATATTTTTAAACTGTCATCCATTAAGGGGCGAAGTCTTAATGAATCAATAGTATATTTGAAATGATGATGCCTTTGGTTGATAACCAGGATTTTCAACTGTTCAATGTAGTTTCATTCCCTTTATTTCAAAATGATTCAAGTTTCATTATGAAACTATCATCCCCGTCTTTAGCAGTCACTTCAACTAGAGATAGGTATTTTGAATTAACAGAAAATCAGTTACTGTCTTGTCATTTTCTTTCAACTAGAAATTGTATTTGTAACCAACAACTACCAACAATGATCCATAGGGACAGTGGTAATAGTTGTGAAGTCTCACTACTGAACCGTTTGCCAAGTGCTCTAGATAAGTGCTTTTTAACAAAATCCATTTTACACGATCAATGGATAAACCTAAGAGCTTCTAACAGTTGGATATTATCTCTTGAGGGTACTGTAACTGGTCTACTTATATGCGAAGGAATCACAAAAAGTTTAACAATAAGTGGTAGTGGGCTGATGGAATTTTTAAGACCGTGTACATTGAAGCTTCCAAATATAGTCATAAATGGACGAGTTCTAAGCAATACAACAATAAGAAATTATTTTGTTCCATCTGTTAGAATATCTGAGGTGATTAAAACGAAATTACCGAGCGAAGATACAAGAGTCATTGCACCTTCGAGCAATGAGACAAGTTTTAAGGAAATACAGGGTTTAAAGGACAAAATAAATGAAGTAGCTAAAGATTTAGATAAGGATTCATGGGCGAATGATTTAAACACCCATGATTACCATCACTATGGCATAAGCTTTATTTTATTCATCACAATGATAGGATTCATCATATTCTACTTCTTTAAAAAAAGAAAGCCCAAACCCCTTGCCAGAAGAAGAGTAATATATATTTGCCTAACCTCAAAAAGGTATGTCTAGGGAGAAGAAGAACCACACTGTTCTATGACGTTTAATAGAATGCTTTAATTTCCATCTTAAGTATGACAACTTATATATATAGTTAAGTCACAATTTCATAAATGGAAAGGTATATTATAGTTCACAATAATAATTCATTTCATAATAGTTCATTCATATGTAACAGTCTTCCCCACTACATAGTGCTTTGATAACGAGTAACTGGCCGACGAATTCGTTCTGATCTCCTTATCTCTGTTGTTTGTTCTTGTCTTTCATCACCTTTGTTGTTTACAGAAGCATCACAAACAGTCTTCCCTACGGTGTTTTTCGTTTCTCCTCCAAGGTTTACCGCTTTCTTTTCACTTGACAAGCTTTCATTCATTGTTGCTAAACAGTTGTCCTTGCCAAGTTCTCCCTGAATCGCCGCCGTCGTCGGTTGTTGCTCTAGCTCTCCTTGAATCGCCGCCGTCGGTTGTTGCTCTAAAGAAACGGATGAGGGTTTGTATGTTATATTACCTTCGACAAGTGTGGACCGCATCTGGTCAATGTGCCTCCGGTAACAAGTTCCGTCAACATCCACTAAATAGTGCAGAAGTCCCTCGCGTTTAGCTACTTTCCCAAACTTCCATTTCACCTCTTTATTTTGGTAGTAACGCACTTGAACCAGATCCCCAACGGTAAAACTTCGCTTACATTCAAAGCTCTTTTCGATCTCTCCCGAATGTGTTGCTGGTGCCTTCATCAAATCAAGTCTCGTTCGGAAATTAAATTTCAAAATCGATTCGGTCGGACTCTTCCCCGTTGTTGTCGATGGAGTTTTTCGGTACTGTAAAAGTAGTCGGTGTAACTTTGTGTGAAAATCTCCAGGGTCATTGACCGATGATCGCAGCCCATCCTTCAAAATACGTACAAAACGTTCCGCTTGTCCATTCGTGGCAGGATGAGCGGGAGAAGAAAGTTTGTGCTTAATACCATTTGATATTAAAAAATCGCGAAACTCTTTAGAAGTAAAGTTTGTGCCATTATCTGACACCAGTGTATTTGGTAAACCAAACCTTGCAAAAACCTCCCTCAGTGCGCGAATTGTGCAAAAGCTAGTTATGCTCTTCATTGGAAAAACCTCCAACCATTTTGTCTTCGCATCCACGATAACCAAGAAAAAATACTCCATGAATGGTCCAGCAAAATCGATATGCACGCGCTGCCAAGGTTGAGCAGGAATATCCCACGGATGATTCGTAGTTTTACTAGGTTCGGTAAGTACTTTCGCACAATCACGACAGCTTTTCACCATCTCCTCGATATCGCGATCTATCCCTGGCCAGTAGCAATAACTCCTTGCCATCGCTTTCATTTTAGTGATGCCTATATGTGCCGTGTGCAGTTCCTGTAGGACTTTCAGGCGTAGTGTTGATGGAATCAGAATTCTAATTCCTCTGAAAATGCAACCATCTTGCAACATAAACTCACTTTCCATAGCACTGTATGGCGAGTTCTTGAGGGAACCTCCAGTTTGTAGTTGGATGAACAATAAGGACAGTTCTTTGTCCTTTTTCATTTCCTTTAAAATTTCGGTTTTCGTTACGGGCAAAACCTCTTCCCAAAGCTGATAAATTTCTTTTGTTTGGTGCTCTGAAATTTGATTTTCTATTGGAAACCTGGAAAGACAATCAGCGTTAGTATGTTCTTTAGTATTTTTATATCTAATTGTGTAATTGAATCCACTTAAAAACAGCGCGTAATGCAGTAAACGCTGAGCTGTAAGGAGTGGTAAATTTTTCTCGGGGCTGAATATCGAAGTTAAGGGTTTGTTGTCCGTAATTAGGGTGAACTCTCTCCCATAGCAGTAATCGAAAAATTTGTGTAATCCCCAAAAGATGGCGGTTGCTTCTTTATCTAGTTGACTATAGTTGGTTTCGGCTTTTGACAGACTCCTCGAAGCAAAAGCGATTGGTTTCTCACCTTGTTCAGTTGAGTGAGATAGTATTGCCGACAGACCGACTGGTGACGCATCTGTAGCAAGAATGAGTGGCAAATTTTCGTCGAATGGAGCCAGCACATTCTCACTCATAATCTCCTTTTTTAGAATTTCGAACGCATGCTGACACTCCGATGACCATTCATATCGTTGGTCCTTTCTAAGAAGCTTGTATAAGGGATGCAATTTTGATGACAAGTCCGGTATGAATTTGTGGTAATAATTAACCATGCCAAGAAACTGACGTAGCTGGGAAACATCTATCGGGGGCTTCATTTCAGAGATAGCATGCACTTTGTCGGGTGTTTTGTGTAGGCCATTTTTGTCTATTTTATGTCCAAGATAAATTACACTTCTTTCGAACATCTTGCATTTAGACCTATTTAAATGTAGGTTGAACTTATGTAGTTTTTCAAGAAGGCAGTTGCATCTTTTGAGAGTCTCGTCCACATTTCGTCCCATAACGATGATATCGTCGAAAAAACATGCTGTTCCCTCGAGATCATTTATTATATGTTGATCCATAAAGCGTTGCCAAATGTTGGGTGCAGTTTTAACTCCAAACATCAGCTTATTCACTCTGTATAGACCTTTTGTTGTGCTAACTGTCTGTAATAGAGCGCTCTCTTCTGTCATGCTAAGATGCAAATAGGCTTTGTAAATGTCGAAAGTGCAATAGTACTCACCGTACTTGAGCTTTTGATAGAGTTCCTCAATTTTTGGAATTGGGTATTTATCGTTTACAATAAGCTTATTTAATGTTACCTTAAAGTCTGCACATAAACGTATTGACTTGTCTGCTTTTATAACAGGCACGACCGGTGTTCCCCAATCTGAGTGTTCGACTTTCTCAATGATACCATCCATTTCCAGTCGAGTGATCTCATCTTCTATAAGAGGCCGTATAGCATACGGAACCTGTCGTGGCTTTACAAATATAGGCGATGATCCCTCCCGTAGTTTAAGTGTTCCTTTCACATTGGGTATTGTTCCAATTTTCGATTGGAAAACTTCAGAATGGTTTTCGAATATTTGTTTCTTTAGTTGCTCGATGTCTCTCTCTGTAAAGATATTTAGCGCATTAATTTGTAAAATATTAAGTGCTTGAACCCATTCTCTTCCGCAGAGTGTACCATATGGCTCCTTTACAATGTAAAGATTGCACATAGCCTTTCGTCCGTTGTACCCAACTTGTACGTGAGATTTTCCGTAAGCTGGAAATGTCGTATTGTTGTATGTTTTCAAAATTACTTTTGTAGGTATAATTTTGGCATTTGGCCAATAGGATATAAATGTACTGTAATTCATGACCGATATTGCGGCACCTGTATCGAATTCCATGGCCAGCGTTTTGTCGTTCACTTGTAAGGTTATGTAATACTTACCCCCACGAGTTTCAATTTTCGAAGTGAGGTTTTCTTTGCGATTCGATGCTAAACTAAGCACGTTTAATTCGTAAGGATCATCATCTAACTCTTCCTCAGAATCCTGATAAACTTGAAGCGTATTAGCGTCTCTGGATTGCGATTTCATACACACTGAGATCACATGGCCACTGCAGCGGCACTTTTTGCAAAATAAGTTTGTTGCACGACATTTGTTTGCAATGTGATCATGCTTCCCACACCTATAGCAAATAGTTTTTTTATCTATTTGATTAGGCTGAGCATGCTTTTTACTTAGATTCATTTTTGCATTTGGTCTTTCTCTCTGTACTGACGAATCCTTCGCATGCACTTGGTGAATATTAAGCATATTGCGGCTCTCTGTCTTTGAAGTCTCCATAGAGAGTGCATATTCAAAAGCCTTATCCATGGTCATTGTGGTCAATGTTTCTCTCAGGAGCCTTTCCTTTATGTCGGAGTCCCTTAGGCCTCGAATGAACTGTGAACGTAAGTGGGTTGAAAGAGTAGATTTTTGGCATGCCTCACATGTGAAGTTGCAGTAAGCGCTTAGCTTTTTTAACTCAGCCATATAATTAGAAATAGACTCTCCCTCGTGTTGGAGTCTGAGCAAAAATTTATGCTGTTCCGTTATTTCATTTGGTTTTGGACTAAGGTGATTTTTTAGAAGAACAACTAGTTGGTCGTAAGTTTTTGCATCCGGCTCCTCTGGGGCTGTTAAGTTTGAAAGCAGTTGGTAGTATTTAGCGCCAATACAATTTATGAGTACTTGCCGTTTCTTTGTAGGATCTGTGATATTTCGTAATGCTAGATAATTTTGAAGCCTTTTAATGTAGTTGTTGAAAGGTTCTTCATTTTCGTTAAATTGGTCGAAGTGTAAATTTGGTGAACTAGGACTAGCTTGTAAATTTTGAAGTGCAGCTGTTAGTTGCCGTATGATATCCTGCGCGGTTTCAGGCATCGCTAAGATTTTTCTTAACCTTTTAAAATCCTCGTCGCCACTAATATATATTTGCCTAACCTCAAAAAGGTATGTCTAGGGAGAAGAAGAACCACACTGTTCTATGACGTTTAATAGAATGCTTTAATTTCCATCTTAAGTATGACAACTTATATATATAGTTAAGTCACAATTTCATAAATGGAAAGGTATATTATAGTTCACAATAATAATTCATTTCATAATAGTTCATTCATATGTAACAAAGAGCTTCTCGCTTCGAGGTAGACACGAAGTTTTAGAGTTTTTTGAGTGATTAGATCCCTCAAAGAGGGGAGTATGTTAAGCAAACCGACCAACAAGCAAAACGACCAACACGCACCTTATATTTTAATGCTGACACGATGGGAAATGATGGCTTTATCATTTCCCAAATTCATTATTTATTCCGATTCCCACACCTTTCATATAACCTACCATTCCTTTTACCAACCAACTTCCCCAGCAGCGTGAGGCCAGACGAAATGTGATCTTCCATAAAAGTTCAATGTTTTGCCTCACGCGCTGACATTCGATTTCATTTATGTTGACTAGCCACCTTTTGTGCTTTGCCTTTTGCGATCTCTTTGGCTAGTCAACCAGTCACTCACTATTGTACTTCACTAGTATAAACATCATTCGTTCTAATAAACATTTTTTGTCTCTTTAATATAAAAATTGAAATTAGTTACTTAATCGATCTTTTGTGTAAAATAAACATTTGTCTGTTTTAATATAAAAATTGCATTCGAATTATTTAATTGAACATTTGGCGACCGTGACAGGACCACAGCTAAAAAGTTTAGCGGCCTGTATTGAACAAAAAATTAAAAGTAAAAACAAAAAGGAGAATAGTAATAACTTTTAAATAAAAAGTGAAGTCAGTCGACAAACAAAGAGCTACAAAGCTAGTGACAAGTGAAGTAATAAAACAAAAGAAAGAAATATAACTAAAGATAACTTGTGCCAGCAAAAGTGTAGTTAGTGATTAAACAATGCCTTCCATCGAGGAACTCACGAATCAACAAGATTTGGTAGGCACGGAGATTTGTAATCTCGCCCGTAACTACAGAAAGGATGGCCCAGAAAGAAAGACTGTGCAGTATTTGAATGCACGCTGGGTCAAACTGACTGAGCTCTGGGAATTCTTCGATAACGTGGACAGTGAGATAAAGGATAATTATCCACTAGATATAGACCACGAATATTTCACCAAAGGCTACTATGACGAGGTGAAGAAGGTGTATGAGGCAATGAAAGAAGACATCAGCAAGAGGTGTAGTGATGCGGATTCTAAAAAATCTTATGAGGCTGAAGAAAAGACCACAGCAGTCAATGCTCAGCCCAAGGCACAAGAGGACGCAGGACCAACAGCAGTCAATCCTCAGCCAAGACAGCAAAAAGAGGATGTAGGACCAACAGCAGTCAAGCCCCCAGCAGGGCCTACAAAGGAACTCGCTACCGCATCACCAACATTTAATCTTCCAGCAGGGCTGACAACAAAGCTCAGCTCAGAAGTTAAAAAGGTAACAACGGAAAATAAATTCCGCCTGCTTGGTAAAATCATTCAGGCAGCATTAAATAAATGCCCCATCAGCTTAAGAGAGACGTCACCGCAGGAGTTTCATCAGAGAACTAAAACTCTCATGACCAATTGGGAGGAGATGACCACTGCATACAAACGATTGGGGGACGATGCCGCCGTAGCCGACATCGAGCGCTATTTTGAGCTTCAAGACGAATTGGACTTGAGGATTAGCTGCCTACCCAACAACACTCTGCAAGTCAACCGACTCCAGTAAAGCCAACTGCGATCAAGCTGCCAAAAATAGAGATTCCAAAATTCGACGGAAGTTATCTTAACTGGCCGCAGTTCTTCGACGTGTTCCAGCAAATGGTGCACAACCAACCCATCGCACTGGCACAAAAGCTATACTTCCTTAAAACTAACGTCACTGGCGATGCACATAATTTGATTCAACATTTCCACGCCACGGATAGTAATTATGAGGTGGCATGGAACACACTAATTGACAGGTTCAACAATAAGACTGTTATTAAGTGCTCAATTGAATCGATTGTTCCATCATAACATCATTGTAGACAACGTCAAAAGTCTAAAGAGGTTTCATGACACTACAAAGGAAGTGATACAAGCCATCACCAACCTCGGATTTGACACCAGTGGATGGGATCCAGTAGTCGTTCATTTATTGCTGGACAGAATGGACAAGGACACCCGAATTTTATTCGAAGAATCGCTACAGTCACCAAGAAGCCAGCCAACTCTAACACAACTACTTGAATTTGTGCAATGCAGATTCCAAGCTCTGGAGGCGGTGAAACCAGATGAAAGGAAGAAAGTGGTAGCCACCGCTTCTGAAAGTTATAGGGAAGTTTCCTGTCAATTTTGCAAATCAAATAGCCATAAGATCTTTAATTGTAAAAATTTCATTTCCCTTTCAGTTGAAGATCACAATCAGAAAGCCATCATCTGTCATCGTGTCAGCAGCAGCGCAGGTGCAAAATGTGCAACGGGAAACACAAATCCCTACTACATAATCCGGCGAAAAGGGATAAGGAAAAAGCATCAATATCTGGTAAGTGTGAAAGTTTTGTTGGTCGGGTGGGTGAACTTCCATTAGGGAAAAATAATAATGCATCATTAGGAGTAGTGCTTAGGGGTCGTGAGGTATATCTCGCCACCGCAATTGTGAACATTGCATGTCCCAACGGTATGCGCATTCCTTGCAGAGCCTTGTTAGACTCAGGATCGCAGGTAAACTTTATTACTACTTCCTTAGCGCACGAGTTAGGATACAAAAAACAAAGAAGGGAAATTCCAATTAGCGGCATCGGAGGCCAAGAAAGTCAGGCTAATTATATCTTAAATATTTTAATAGAGTCCAGAACATCATCGTTCAAAAGAACTATCGAGGCCAGTATAATTCCAAAAATTACTGATTATCAGGCAACTGTACCTCAGGACATGAAAACTTGGAAATTGCCCTCCAACATCGTTCTAGCGGACCCCAATATAATTAATTCCCGGCACATAGACTTATTAATAGGAGCAGAAATATTCTTTGAGCTTCTCATGCCAGGGGAGCTTCAGATTTCCAGCAGTCTTCCTTTATTGCGAAACACTAAATTAGGATGGATACTAGCTGGAAGCGCTATCAATCATAATCACACTTCTTACTGCCATTCTGTTTCAAAACCAAGTCTAAGCTCTCTAGATAAATTAGTTCGTTCATTTTGGGAAAGTGAAAATACTGAAGGTAAATCAAAAATTTACAGTGAAGAAGAATTTAAATGTGAAAAGCACTTCAATGATAACGTGGAAATAACACGCAACGGTCAATATATGGTGCGACTTCCCTTCAAAAGAACACCTCATGAAGCATTGGGCAATTCAATGGAAATGGCAAGAAAGCGTTTTTATTCTTTAGAAAGAAAGCTTGAGAGGAATAGAGAATTGAAAGCAAGTTATATAGGCTTCATGGATGAATATGAACGTTTGGGTCATATGTCACCAATTCCAGAGAAAAACATACCAATGTCAAACTATTTTCTTCCACACCATTGCGTAGTTAAGCCCGAGAGTTCTTCAACAAAGCTTCGGGTGGTTTTCGATGCTTCTGCAAAGACAGCATCTGGTTATTCACTTAATGATACTCTCATGGTTGGACCGACAGTACAATCAGATTTATTCTCGGTCATAGTCAGTTTCAGACTATATAAATATGTATTCACTGGCGATATTAGCAAAATGTATCGACAGATACTGATTCATCCAAATGATAGAGCATATCAGCTTATTTTATGGAGGTCAGATCCTAGAGACACATTAAAAACATACAAACTAAACAGAGTTACGTATGGAATGGCGTCCACCTCTTATTTAGCAACGAGAAGTTTGGTAAAATTAGCAAATGATTACCAACATATATACCCTAATGCATCAAATATTATTACAAAAAATATATATATAGATGACTGCCTAGCCGGAGCAAATACTCTGGAGGAGGCCAAGTTGCTTCTAGATGAAACTATTAATTTACTAAAACAAGGAAATTTTGATTTGACAAAATTTTGTTCAAACGATCCACGCATTCTTGAAAATATTCCTATAGAAAATCGAGAAAAAATGTTGACTATTTATCAATCCGAGGTGATAAAGACACTTGGTTTAGTTTGGGATCCAAGTCAAGACACCTTCAAATTTCGCTACGACTATACAACACCCTGTAATCTACAGGTAACAAAAAGAAGCGTTCTTGCCGACCTAGCAAACTTCTTTGATCCCCTGGGGCTTATTGGTCCAGTCATTCTCCTAGGAAAAATATTTCTCCAAGAACTATGGAAAACCAATATTTCTTGAGATGAAACCTTGCCTCCAGAGCAAGCTTCCAAGTGGCTAAACTATTTGGAAAAGTTTTCCTACTTGCAGGAAATAAGCATACCCCGCTTTACTTTAATAGATTCAGCATCTAAATTAGAATTGCATGATAGCAGCGAAAGTGCATTTGGTGCATGCATTTACCTAAAATCAACTGACAAAGAAGGGAAAATATTTGTACAACTGCTATGTTCAAAATCTCGCGTTCTTCCCTTAAAAACGACAAGTATTGCGCGATTAGAGCTTCAGGCGGCTGTTCTATTGGTAGAGTTAGTGCAAAAAATTATTCCAATAATTAGTATGACAATTACGTCGATAAATTATTACACAGATTCCACAACAGTTTTATCATGGATAAAATCCCCTTCCTATACTTGGGAGACTTATATTGCAAATCGTGTAGCTAAAATTCAAACAAATTCAGATTTGAGCAATTGGCACTATGTTAGAGGTGAATTAAACCCTGCAGATCTTATATCGCGTGGGGTAGGACTGCGCGATCTTATGAGATCATCCATTTGGTTTGATGGTCCTGAGTTTTTAAAACAAAATGACACGTCCAATTACCGAATGGAGTATTCAATACCAGAACAGATCTCTGGGCGTCGGAAACTCAAAACGGTGTTGACTATGTCAATCCCAGATGATATAGTCACTCTAATTGATCATAAAAATTCGTTTTACACACTGCAAAAAATATTTGCATTTTGTTCTAGATTCTTAATGAGTTTCAAATCTCGTCGAGAAGAAAACAAAAATACTGGTCCATTAACAGTGGAAAATATCCAGAACGGAACCATTCTTTTGTGGAGGAGTGTTCAAATTAATTCTTTCCCCGAAGAGTATAAGGCTCTTCAGGCTGGTAAGCCTCTTCACAACAATTCACAAATATTGTCTTTGAGTCCATACTTTGATATTACAACATAGTTGATACATGTGGGAGGAAGACTTAAACACGCTGAGATTCCTTCTCAAGCAAAAAACCAAATATTACTCCCAAAAAATAATATAGTTACAACATTGCTCTTAGATCACTTACATAAAAAACATTTACATGCTTCCCATAGAACACTTGTATCTATCTCCAGTCAAGAGTTTTGGATTTTGAGCGTAGGAAGAGAAACACGAAAGGTACTCTCTAAATGTATCCAATGTTTCCGTGCCAAACCCAGATCCATCGATCAATTAATGGGTAATCTACCTAAAGAAAGAATAGTACCCTCTCGCCCATTCCACTATTCAGGAGTGGATTTTTGTGGACCCATACGAACACATTATAATGTTCGAGGAAAAACTCCAACCAAATCTTATCTTGCAGTATTTGTATGCTTTTCCACAAAAGCTGTTCATATTGAGGTGGCTAACAACCTTACCACAGAATCATTTATTAATTGCTTGAAACGCTTTGTTGGAAGACGGGCTTTATGCCATACCATATTCTGTGACAATGCCACAAATTTCGTTGGAGCAAGAAATCAATTAAGGGACGTTCAAGATTTTGTTCAGTCATCTGAAACTCAATCGTCAATCAATTCAAGCTGTCTGAAAATGGGAATCAACTGGAAACACATTCCACCACGATCACCTCATTTTGGAGGCCTGTGGGAGGCAGCTGTAAGATCGGCAAAGGTATTATTATTAAAATATTTAGGAGAAGCTTCTTTAACTTTTGAAGAACTTTCAACCGTCGTAGTTCAAATTGAGTCTATCTTAAATTCACGCCCACTTACACCTAACTCGTCAGATCCCAATGACTTGCAGGCGTTGACTCCAGGTCATTTTCTAATTGGCGCTCCATTGACTTCGCTTCCAGAGCCTGACATTACTGATCACAAAATCTCAAGATTAGACAAATTTCGTCAGATTCAGCATATTCAACAACATTTTTGGCAGAGATGGTCGGACGAATTCCTCCACCTCCTGCAACAGAAATTAAAGTGGAGAGTGCAATCTCCAAATCTGGAAGCTGGGACAATGGTTGTTTTAAAGGATGCACACCAGCCTCCAATGAAATGGAAGCTTGGACGTGTAATCAAAGTTGTCAAAGGAACCGATGGATTAGTGCGAGTAGCATATGTTAAAACGGAAACAGGAAAATATCAACGAGCAATTCAAAACTTATGCCCTTTGCCTATTGAGGACAAAGAGCAGCGAAAAGAGGTTATGCAAACCCCAGTAAGAAATCAACCCACAATGAGATTAAGAAGTGGAAGATTCCTTGGCAATCCCCTGACATCATTACTATGTATGATGTGTCTATTGTCTCCATTAGTAGCCTCCTTAGATATCGAACCAATAAGGGTTACCAAATTCGAAAATCATACTGGCATCTATTTTGAGGACATAGGTACTGCTAGCACTGTTAATAGTTTTTGGAACATTTATATTTTTTATAATTTGTCGTCATACTGGCTAGAGCTAGGGGAAGTGAAAACTTACTTGAATAGAATGGATAAAATCTGTTTAGATGAATTAAGAGGTAATCCGTATTGTCTGCCCACAATTTCCACACTTAAACATAGAGTGGCTGTAATTGAATCAAACAATGACCTCGTTCATAATTATCACACCTCCTATAGCAAACGGATAAGATTTGCTAGATCGCCCTTCGAGTTTATAGGAAACGTAGCACATAGTTTATTTGGAGTATTGGATCAAGATGATGCTAAAGACATACAACACCAAACTTTGTTGATTCACCAAGATGAACAACACTTAGTGCATCTCTTTAAAAAACAGAGTTCGATCGCGGATTCAACAATTAATCTCCTTAAACGAACCAATATGCAACTCAGTCAGCAATATCAAGGTTTGAAAGCTATCTTCAGAGAATCGTTGAATAACATAGAAAAACATCAAGAAATAATTGATGCTGGCCAGAGTTTCTCTTCCTTAACATCATATCTGATTTTATCAATCACAAACCTCGAGAGGGTGCAAGATACATTACTTGACGTTCTTCTCAGTCTTAATAATGCCAAAATGAATCCCCATTTTATTTCGCCGTCACAATTCGGCAAACAACTCCAAATCATTCGCAATAATCTTCCGTCTCATCTTAACATTCCAACAGCATCTATTTTAGATATTTTTAAACTGTCATCCATTAAGGGGCGAAGTCTTAATGAATCAATAGTATATTTGAAATGATGATGCCTTTGGTTGATAACCAGGATTTTGAACTGTTCAATGTAGTTTCATTCCCTTTATTTCAAAATGATTCAAGTTTCATTATGAAACTATCATCCCCGTCTTTAGCAGTCACTTCAACTAGAGATAGGTATTTTGAATTAACAGAAAATCAGTTACTGTCTTGTCATTTTCTTTCAACTAGAAATTGTATTTGTAACCAACAACTACCAACAATGATCCATAGGGACAGTGGTAATAGTTGTGAAGTCTCACTACTGAACCGTTTGCCAAGTGCTCTAGATAAGTGCTTTTTAACAAAATCCATTTTACACGATCAATGGATAAACCTAAGAGCTTCTAACAGTTGGATATTATCTCTTGAGGGTACTGTAACTGGTCTACTTATATGCGAAGGAATCACAAAAAGTTTAACAATAAGTGGTAGTGGGCTGATGGAATTTTTAAGACCGTGTACATTGAAGCTTCCAAATATAGTCATAAATGGACGAGTTCTAAGCAATACAACAATAAGAAATTAATTTGTTCCATCTGTTAGAATATCTGAGGTGATTAAAACGAAATTACCGAGCGAAGATACAAGAGTTACTGCACCTTCGAGCAATGAGACAAGTTTTAAGGAAATACAGGTTTTAAAGGACAAAATAAATGAAGTAGCTAAAGATTTAGATAAGGATTCATGGGCGAATGATTTAAACACCCATGATTACCATCACTATGGCATAAGCTTTATTTTATTCATCACAATGATAGGATTCATCATATTCTACTTCTTTAAAAAAAAGAAAGCCCAAACCCCTTGCCAGAAGAAGAGCTTCTCGCTTCGAGGTAGACACGAAGTTTTAGAGTTTTTTGAGTGATTAGATCCCTCAAAGAGGGGAGTATGTTAAGCAAACCGACCAACAAGCAAAACGACCAACACGCACCTTATATTTTAATGCTGACACGATGGGAAATGATGGCTTTATCATTTCCCAAATTCATTATTTATTCCGATTCCCACACCTTTCATATAACATACCATTCCTTTTACCAACCAACTTCCCCAGCAGCGTGAGGCCAGACGAAATGTGATCTTCCATAAAAGTTCAATGTTTTGCCTCACGCGCTGACATTCGATTTCATTTATGTTGACTAGCCACCTTTTGTGCTTTGCCTTTTGCGATCTCTTTGGCTAGTCAACCAGTCACTCACTATTGTACTTCACTAGTATAAACATCATTCGTTCTAATAAACATTTTTTGTCTCTTTAATATAAAAATTGAAATTAGTTACTTAATCGATCTTTTGTGTAAAATAAACATTTGTCTGTTTTAATATAAAAATTGCATTCGAATTATTTAATTGAACACTCCTTCCAAAAGTAGTACGGAGTCAAGACGGTCAAGGTCCAGTGGCCCAAAAAACACAACTTGGATGGATAATTTTCGGAAAAGTTCCGACCGAAACCCCGGTTCATGTCCGAACTTTTACGCAGTTCGCGGACTTAAGGTCGGAAGTACGAGGATTCCAGGAAGCTGAAGAGGTTGTAACTGCAGAAGAAGAGCGCCCAATTCAAACGCACGCCGGCGCCGTGCAGATGAACGCGGAGGATGACAGGATACTCGATATGGTGCATAAATTCTCGAAGCTGTTACGAGTGATCCGGGTGATTGCTACACATCTCAGATTTGCATCCAACTACCGCAAAGTCAAGGGATTTTAAGCAGCGTTCAAACGCTTTAAAAGACGTAGAGGTACATGCAGGAGGCTGCACAGTGATTGCGGAACAAATCTTGTTGGTGCTAACGCGGAGTTAAGCAGAATATTGAAGAACGCAAAGCATTGCTGGAAGGAAGTAGCGGAAGTACTGTCAAACCACGGTACAGAATGGCATTTTATTCCTCCCGCTTCTCCCCATTTCGGAGGGTTATGGGAAGCAGGTGTGGAATTGGTCAAGTACCATATCAAACGTGTTGTTGGAAATGAGATACTCACCTTTGAGGAGCTCGCGACGCTTCTAACACAAGTAGAAGCATGTCTCAATTCGAGACCCTTGTGTCCACTAACCGACAACGTAGACGATTTGGACGTCTTAACTCCCGCTCATTTTCTCAGCGGAGAACCAATTCACGCCGTAACGCAAGGGGAACTTACCCATAACATCACCCACTTAGAACGCTGGAAGAGAATTCAGGTCCTGGCTGACCAATTCTGGAAGAAGTGGCATGCCGAGTACCGTTGCAGTTGATACTGGAACATGGCCAGAATCACCGAGACGCATCCCGGATCAGACGGACTCATCCGACTCAATCCCAATTCCCTTGAAGACAAATAACGGATATTATTTACAACAAACCCATTATACACTGCCCCTGGATTCAGTACGAATCAATTCCTGCTGAATTATATCTCTTCCCGAAGAATTACCTGAAAAACCTCAATAATACACTGCCCCTGGACTCAGCAAACGAGTCAACACCAACCTTATCGAATTGCCTACATCTTCCTCGAAGATATTCAAAAAATCCCAACTTCACATACACCGCCCCTGGATTCAGAATATGAATCAATACTAAACAGCTGAATCATACTTACATCTTCTTCGAAGATTATGCAAAACTTTAAACAAAACCCCTGGATACGGCTTAGTTCAAGCCCAACGCAAGCTGAAATCAACGAATTCAACTCAACAATCAACCAACTTATAATTCCTGCAACGAATTATTTCTTTAAAGGAAAAGTAGATCACCATGATCTTTCGAAACACATCGTACCTGAAAATTCATACATGATCATCATCTATACCGTACCTGAAAAATTAAACACAAAACAAGAATCGAAATTTCATTTCAACAACAATCATTAAAAAAGCTGAAAATCAACAAAAGCATCACCATCTCGTTCAAAATTGAACAACAGACCATCAAGGATACCAGAGTCTTTCTACGAAAACTCACGTATGCTTACTTCAAAACTTAAACTTGAATACTACAACACGTTTCAAAACGCATCGCTTCAGGAATCGTTTCACCGAGACATTCGCTGAAGCAACTTAAAAAAAAACAATATTGAATAGGAATCCTTTCACCGAAAAATTCGCTGAAGCAACAAACAATAACGAACTGGTTAAAGTGATCCTTTCTTCGAAAGATCATTAACCATATAATCTCAACACAACATACTACCATTAATCAACACAACATGCTTACATCAATCAACCCAGCTTTAACACATCATAAATGAAAACCAACTTTACAATAAACATAATTTATTAATTAAAAATCATTTTTACAAAACATTTCTTAAAGCTAGAGCAAAATCTACAAAAATTCACAAAACATAATTTCAAACTCTCTATCAAAGAGAAACATCGAAAATGGATGCCACAGCTGAACGTCGATGCAAAATCCCGTCGGCAAAATAAAATAGAAAGGAAAATCGTAGTCGTCGACAAAACACACGATATTCACTCGAAAAGGAAAACACTGCAACACTGCATAAATTCAACAAAATTTAATGAAAATATTTTTGAAATTTTGAAAATGAAACACTTTGCCATCACTAAAAACACAAAAAATTAGTACGATCCACATCACATAGAAAATGAAAAAACTACGAAATGTCAAATGCCATCGGCAAATGCATTTGACAATTTTGCATTACAGAGCTGATCAATATTTAAAAATCACCAAATTATATAGACCACTGAATATAAATGAATTAAAGCACTCATAATTTTTAATAATTTAAACACTCCTATAGAACTTAATAAAACTTACAAAATTCACGAAAAAACTTCCGAATCAGAATCGCGAGTTGTTTACAAAAAAATGTAAACAACAATTCTAGTCGAAAATCAAACCTTTCCGACTAGAAAAGGATGGCACTTGGTCACGACAATATGCCTTGCCATCGAACAAGTACATACACACACACATATATATATATCCAGATATTAAAACGAATAACCTGCGCGCGAACCCCGAAATCCGCGAATTATATTGTAAACTGCACAATTACACACACACATACATATACGCACGCTACACAAAATCGAAATTAAAATTATAATAAATTGAACAATCACAATATCAAACAAACAAAACAGAAATATACTACAAACACACAACATTCTAATAAAATTCAATAAAAAATGGAAATAATAATAAAAAGAAAAAAAAATTTAACAAAAAACTCATCAGTATAGCAAATTAAATAGATCAACGAATTTTCAAAAAATATATATTTATTTTCCACTATTATATCTCGTCGATCGCGGGGTTGGAATCGGACTGCCGAGTCGTGTCCTCCGCTCACATTCGTTGGCTCGGGATGCTGGTGGTTGTCCTTGTGTGGGTTTTTTCCTATTTCGTGTTCATGGTAAATCATTAGTTTTACGACCATCTGTTTGTCGTAAAACTAGAGAACCCTTGATGAGTGTTCTCGGTATTTCGGTGGCGTGGGGTCGCCATGTGTTGATTGGTGTTCGTGGGATTTTGGTGGCGTGGGATCGCCATGTGTTAACTCTCCCCTTAGTCGGAAGAAGATTGTCCCAATCTTTCGCTTAACATCTCCTATACCTTTGATTTTGAGGTTTCCACGAATTCTTCCATTTCTATTGTGTCTTGCTCGATCTTGTTTGGGCAAGTGACCTGTTCGATCTTGCTTGTGCGATTAACTTGAATTATTTTGATTATTTTGTAAGCAGAGTAAATCAATATTACAAGGAACAACTTAATACATATTCCCCACAATACGGGATGTTCTTTGAGATCTGATATAAATGGTTCTATATGATCAAGATTTGTATACATAAGTTTCTCGTCTTGTGAAGCAATGTATTCGAGAATTTTGACTTGAGTTGGCTTGCTTAACTTAATATGTTCTAGTATTTGGTTCTCTGAGTTCAGATAAATTTTTCCATTAATAGAGACATTCCTTTCAAATTGGATCAAATAGATTCCTGATAATTCTATTTCATTTACAATGTGGTTTCCTGTTAAAACAATGTTTCCTTCATTAATTATTTCTATTGGCTGATTTCGTTCTTTGATTTTGGTACAGTTTGCTTTGTATTTATTTAAAAGGTTTGTTAAACAACTAGTTTCTTTATCGATTTTACAATAGTGGTGGTTGAGTTCTTTTTTGCATTCTGATTTATAAAATTTTTTCTTATACTTAACTATTTCTCTTAATATTATAATTTTCCCACCATTTACATTATTACTTCTGGTGAGATAGTGGTTACCTAACCCTTTTACTTTGGGGTATTTGATAAATACAATGATAATATTATTTTTTTGAACAATTTTAAAAGTGGAAGCATCAAGTACATCAATTATGGATGTATTCACTTTTTCTTGCTCCATAATGATTTTTATTTCACTTAAATCTAACAGTAGAGTATTGAGTATATTTGATTTGCTTAAATTAATAGTATTTATTATTTCTCTAAGTTCTATAATTATATATTTTATTATTTTCGTTTCTGTAGTTCCTTTACTATTAGTTTCTCTATACATATTGTCTAACTTGTCGAATAATTGTTTATTGATACTTTTCTGTCTGTTGTTTGACCTTATTAATTCCTGCAATTTTAAACTTATTCTTACGGCGTCATCATGATCTGGACTACCGGAGATCCATTTCCAAAGTGTCCCTATTTCATTGACACCTCTACGTTCCCTATTCCTGATGGACAGTTCGTTGATTAGTTTGTCGGCTATTTCTAACTCCTGGTCAATAAAGATTAGAAGTTCTTTTTTGGATCTAAATCTATCTAATATCTCGGAGTACGTAGTTAGGTTGATGACGTGGTAGATCTCACCGAAGTCTTCGTAAACTGCGGCTCTACCGTTTCCTATTAGAATAAATTCGTCTTTGGTGTAATCAGTGATTTGTTGCGCCAAAGTTGAAGCGAATAGCGTTAGTATAAGAAGCATCATCTGTAAATTTAATTTCTAATATTATCTTTATGAATCTTTCGGTTATTTGAGTCTATAACTATATTCCCTATGTCTTCCTTAACTTTCTTTTTTTGGAATAAAGGTTTATTCTTACTTCTTCTCTGTCCATTGTTTACAAAAATTGTTTCGCCAACTTTATATGTTTTATTTTTTCTATTTTTATTGCAATATCCTAACGTTTTTTGTTGGTGTGTTTGTAGTCTCTTTTTTGTGTCCCTATCATTTATATAATTGTGAAATATGTCTGTTGGTCGTTTGTCTGTTACCGTGTGAATAGTTTCGTTGTATTTCTTTGTAGCTAGAGTCATTATATCCTTGATATCTGTTATATGTGTTGTCTCTTTAACAATTCTTATGAGTTCTGTTAACGTGGAGTGAATTCTTTCTATTGTTCCATTGCTCTTTGAGTGAGCTGGTGGTGTTGTTCTATGGGTAATGTTTAGAAGGTTGTATGCACATCGTGCGGAAGGTGAGCAAAATGCTGCCTCGTTGTCGGTTATCAAAGTTTTGACATTACTGAAAACCGGTAGTAGTTCGATCATTCTCTCTTTTGCTTGGGTTTTTGAACTGACTTGGGTTGTGATCAAGTATTTTGAGAATGGGTCTGTCATTGTTAAAAATGTTGCATTTTCACAGTAATATATATCTGCGTGGATGCGTTCTCCCCCTTCTTCTGGAATTGGAGTCTCTCCGATTGGTTGCTTATTAGGGTGTCTTTCATACTTATTCTTTTTGCAAATTTCACATGCAGCGTTTATTGAAAGAATTTGTTTGAAAGCGTTTGGCCAGTAGTATTTATTAACAACCTGCTTATACACTTCTTTAGCTTGCCTATGAGCTCGATTGTGTTCGGCAGTAGCAATTCCTAATTGTTCTTCTTTGTCTGTAATATCTTCGACTATTTGGTTGCACAACAAAAATTTTACTGTAGGAAATTCTTCTAAAAGTTTATTTTTAACTTTGAAAAATAACTCCTCGGTACTGTAGATTCCTACGGTAAGACCTGCTTTTATTATACCCTTAATTCTATCTAGAATACCTAAGTCTTTGAAAAGCACTGTATGTCTCCAGTAACCTGTGTGGATTTCTTTTGAAATTACATCGTTGTTTAGTGATTCATTTAAAATCAGTTGGGTTCTAAAATTATTAACTCTCTGGTTTACTCTCTTTATTTCGGGAATGGGACTACTCTCTGCACTATGTACAGTTCCTTCTGTTGACTCGTCGTCATTTATCATATTCAATTCCTGTCTGCTGAGAGCGTCAGCTACGACATTTGCCTTACCTGGTTTATATATGATTTCGGGAGCGTATTCTTCTATGAAGGCGCGCCAGCGTTTTATTTTCGCGTTTGGGTTCTTATCACTAATGGCAAACGTTAATGGTTGGTGATCTGTATATATGCGGATACCACTCACACCGTAAAGATAATTTCGGAGGTTTTTCAGTGCCCAAATTATGGCAAGAAGTTCCTTCTCGTTTGTCGCGTAGGTTTCTTCGGTTTTACTTAAAGTTCGACTTATAAAAGTTATTGGTTTATTATTTTGGCTAAGCACTGCACCTATGGCTGAGTTGCTAGCATCCGTAGTAAGCTCGAATACCTTATTAAAATCAGGTTGGTTGAGCGTAACTTGTTCACAGAGTTTGTCTTTCAATGTCTTAAACGCCTTTGTAGCCTCTTTATCGAATTCGATTGCTATCTTTTTGCTATTATTTTGGCCAGTTCTGCCGTTCTCTCCACTAAGATACTTAGTAATGGGCTTGGAAATCATCGCGTAGTTTCTTATGAATTTACGGTAATAGCCTGCTAACCCCAAAAAAGATCGTAGTTGACGTAAAGTCTCCGGTTGAGGGAACTCCTCTATGCATTGTGTTTTCTTTGGGTCCATTTTGATGCAATTAAATGATACGATGTACCCAAGAAATTCTACTTCTTCCATAAAGTATTTTGATTTCTCGCTCGATATTCTCATGTTTGCTGTGCTTAAGGCTTTTGTAATTGTCTCGATATGTTCGAGGTGTTGTGCTTCCGTTTCTGAAAATATAATAACGTCATCTATATAAACGTGGCAAAATTTGCCTATGTGCTCACGGAGGATATCGTCCATAGTTCTCTGAAAAATTGAGGGTGCGTTTTTAAGTCCAAATGGCATTCGAAGGAACTCGTATTTACCATTGTTAACGCTAAAAGCTGTTTTCTCCCTATCGCTCTCTTTCATTTTAATCTGATGGAAACCACTCTGTAAATCGAGAGTGGTGAAATATCTAGCTTTGCCTAAGTTAGCTAAGATGACGGACGTTTCTGCCATCGGATATTTTTCAGTTTTAGTAAAAGAATTAAGCTTTTTATAGTCTATGACCAGTCTATGCTTCTTCGTACCGTCGTCACTTAACCCTTTTTTGTCTACAACCCATACAGGAGAGTTATATGCACTTCTGCTAGGTTGTATTATGTTGTTGTTGAGTAGATTCTCGATTTCATTATTAACGAAAGTTGCCACTGACTGTGGGTACGGGTAACCTTTCGTCCAAACCGCTGTGTCGATAGTAGTATTTATGCTACATTGCACACGAGTGTTGTATGGAAGGTAATTTGGATTTTCAGTAAAAACACCCTGGTATTTTTTCAAAATCAGAGTTAATTTTTCTTTTGTAGTAATTTCTTTGTTAATATTAAGGTTATTTATTAAATGATCGTTGAACATTAAGGGTATCGTGCCCTGATCGTATTCTAACGTTGAGTCCCTGATATTAATATTACCTTGAACCTTTCTAAGTAGCTTGATGCCTATAATAGCATCGAAATCCTGAAGTTCGTTAAGCTCGTAGAAGTTGTCTTTTACCCCCAAGATATTTATGTCTTGGTAAGAATTGATGATAGTCGTCCCATGGACACTTTTGACCCTCGATGGGGTTTGTAGCACCAAACTTGGGAATAGCCCTGGTTTTACATAGTTGTGAGTAGCTCCTGTGTCTATCAGAATATTGAATATGCGTCCCGACTTAACATCCGTTCTTTTTATGTACGGTAAGTCGTGCCTTACTCTTAAAAAATTACCACTCTCGTTTAAATTATTGATGCGCAGCACTTTGTTTGTAGCTATCTGGTCGCTGTTTGTCCGCTCTCTCTTAAACGGGTTGTTACTAAATGTGTTATTAGACCATTGGGGTCTATTATTATTAAAGTTATGAGGTGTGGCTTGTCTCGAGGGCACTAAATTTCCACTCGTGGTGTCCATCCTTTCAGGGTAATTGTAATTACTACTGAAATTGCTATGATGGCGATTTTGTTGGAAAGGTCTATTCCGTTGTTGGAATGATTCATTAGAATTAAATTCCCTATTCTGCCGAAAAGGCCTGATTGCGGGCTGGTTATGCGACTGACTTGTACTCTGTTGTCTAGGTGGGTGTCTGTCGTTGACGTGACCAAAATTTCTAACCCTAGCCTGGTTAGATTCTATTTCTTGTGCTCTCGCTAAAGCATTGGGAAGGTCCCCAGGGTTGAGAGAAAATACAATGTTACTCGTGGGTTGATTGAGCCCGGTAACAAACACCCGAAGAGCGTTTTGTCTTGCCCTCTCGGTAAGACATTCTGTTTCGGCAGTTCTTGGACCGTAACTCATTATAGTTTTGTTAATAATGAGCGTTAGAACTTTCGTAACATCGTCATAGAACTCTTGTAGGCTTCTTCTGTCTTGACTCATATTGCTTAGTTCTGACTCCAGCATATGAACAGGTCTTTTGTCGCTATACGTAAGATCTAAACGACCTATAATCGCGTCTACATTCAATGGTGTTCCGTGACTAGTGAGAACATCATTGGCTTTCCCTATGATTTTATTCCTAACTATGTTGACTACTGAGAAGTATCTTGCTCCTCCTTTGCAAGGCTCGTATACCTTCATGGCATTTAACAGTGCTGTTCGCCAAGAAACATAATTTTCCCCATCAAATATTGGTAAGCATTTCGCCACTTCTAATCCCTCTCCACCTATTATCGTTGGGTCAATTGTTATGTCTTTATAGGGTTCTATGTTGTCATTTGTCGTTAACGTAGAAAGCTGGCTACTAAGTCTTCCTACCTCCTCGGTTAACTTTTGGTTGGCATCTGCCACTAACCTACTCACTATCATCGATAGTTCTTCTTGCGTCATTGTCATCTTTTTTGTTTACAATTATTTTCTAAATCTTAACACAAAACCTTTCAGATTGCTTCCTATAATTGTTTTTTATCTTAACACTTTGTTTTACAGTTTCCAAACTACAACCACTTCTTATTTTACGATTCAGAAAAAATTCAATACAACTTAAATTATTCACCAACTTAAAATATATATATGTTAAATTATAAAATTCCTTACTTTCTCGTATGTTTGAGTCGGTATTTCGGCTTCTGATGCGCCTACTTCCCTGATCCTTTGGGTTCAGATGTCCCCGTTGTTGCTCCAGGTGCTTTAAATTTGAAGTCTTCTTGAGCCGTTCCCCCGGTGTTCAGATTCTAAGTCTGAATTTTTTGGTCCACAAAAATTGCTGACGGATTAATTTTAAATTTTTTCTTCCTTCTTGGAGTGTTCCTGGTGTTCAGATTCTAAGTCTGAGTTTTTGGTTCACAAAGTCGTTGAAGGATTAATTTAAAATTTTGTTCTCCTTTTTTGTGTCCCTGCTCGGGCGCCAATTAAATAGATCAACGAATTTTCAAAAAATATATATTTATTTTCCACTATTATATCTCGTCGATCGCGGGGTTGGAATCGGACTGCCGAGTCGTGTCCTCCGCTCACATTCGTTGGCTCGGGATGCTGGTGGTTGTCCTTGTGTGGGTTTTTTCCTATTTCGTGTTCATGGTAAATCATTAGTTTTACGACCATCTGTTTGTCGTAAAACTAGAGAACCCTTGATGAGTGTTCTCGGTATTTCGGTGGCGTGGGGTCGCCATGTGTTGATTGGTGTTCGTGGGATTTTGGTGGCGTGGGATCGCCATGTGTTAACTTAGCATGTGGGTAGGCACACATGTATATATATCTATCCACCCATCATCGAAACATGCTTCAAGTTTTATAGTGCGGGGCGCACTTATTTCAAAAAAAAAAACACCAAGTTGTTAAAACCCACAATCACTGAATCTACAATAGAACCACACTTAAAGAAAAACTCACTAGCAAAACACAATTCCCGAATAAATTTGCGCATAGCATGCCGGCACCATGCTCGCGAAAACGAATTCACAATTTACATATGAACATGAATCATGAACAACACCAACTACTACTCTACTCTTACGCATCGGAATGCAAAACATACGTAAGAATGAAACACACGATTGAATGAAATTCCTGATACCTGATTACGCATACAACCAATACAGTATGGATGTCAAAACGAGAGGCAACATTCTAAAATTTCTGTTTGGTGTCTTCTGTACTAGTCTTTCGTGTTGTCCATTTATGTTTATTTAATGTACTAATCACTTTTCTCTCGTTCCATGTACACCATGAGAAAGAAGAGTACCACCAACAATACCAATTAAGAAGGCAATCAAATTTCAATATAGTACGGGAGGAAGCGTATCAATTTTTTTAGGAATTTTATACCAAATGAATTTTGCTTCAAACAGTTGTTTAATGTTCGGACATCAGTAAAGTGAGCGTCAGTTGTCGCACTAGTGGTGGAGCTAAAGGTAACAGCATGACAAAGTCATTGGAAAAAAATTTTCTTTAATGAATTTTATACCTAGCGAAACTTTATTGAATTATTGTTTTGATCATATATTTTCAAAAAATTATCGTCAGCTGTGCTGCCGAGGGGGGGTTCAATGTCAGTCACGAGCATGAACTTCATTAAAAATTTGAAAAATAAATTGATCTTATACCTCATGAAAATTTTATATCTCATTTTTTATACTTTTAAAATAATAAAAAAAACGGTCAGCTGTACTTTTGACGGGGGAAACACCGTCAGTCAGCGTGATAAAAATGTCGCGCGCTCAACGCAAGTATAACAAATATATATTTATTTATTCCGTGTAGGTTTCAAATTATATTTATATGTACTCTATCATCAAGGAGTTTCAAGCTTTAAAAGTCTCACTACTTTAGCTTATCTTTCCTAAAAATTATTATTCTGGCCTCCAGGTAGAATATACCTGGTAGAAATAACCTCTGGTAGTAGTGTCCGACCGAAGCTTCGGCTTCGGCTAGAAATCGACCATCGGTCGGACACTATGTGGCGGCGTGTTAGAACCTTGCTCCAATCGGAGTAAATGTACTCCAGTTTTGAGAAAAAAAAATTAATTAACACTCCAATTTTTCTTTCGTTTTCAAATCTACTCCGGAAACTTTCGATTTACTCCACTTTTTTTACAAATCTGCTCCGAAATTTTACTACTGACGTTCTAACTCTGCTATGTGGTAGTAAGTATACCGTTATGGAGTGAGAGAAACTTATATAAATAAAAGGGAAACATTATCCTCTGATGCAAAGATTTCTACTTGTTCATTCAGTTTCTCCTGTGCTGTTCGTTAAAAGGTAAAGTTTCCAGAATGTCTACGGAAACAAAATCACTTTGTGTATTTTGTTTTAAGAAAAATGAACCGCTTCATTTATTCACTGAAAATTTCTTAAAAAAGTGTCGAAGTATTTTAGAAATACGAAAAAATAATAATTTATCGATGAAAGACGCTAAAGTGCCAGTGGATGTAAATGATAAACAAAAGTATCATTCAAAATGTTATAAACGTTTCACAGCATTACCAAAAAAATATCGAACAAGCTGTGTGTCTGAGCCATCATCTCATGATTCAAGGTAAGTTAAAAATCTTAGTTAATTCAAGTTTTTTATTTAGTAATTAGATATTATTACTAGTTAGTTATTCAGTAAGCCTAATTGAACAGTGAAGCCTACATTTTTGAAAAAATCAGAATTGAAAATTTGTTATTTATTTTCAGTCTCCAAGAAGATACTGAAATCAATGACCAGCATACTACCACCGTTGACAACAATGCCTCTGAAAACGCTGAAGGTATCAATGTTGGGGCGAGCACAAGCCTTCAGGCTGATGCTAGTGAAGGTATCGTCCTTGACCATTTTTGTTTTACTGCTGAAAAGTCTTCAGTCAGTGATGACCCCAGACAAGAAGAATGTATACAATCAACAACAGATGAAACTGCAGATCCAGAGGATGCCAATGGGCAAGATATTATAGGTATGTATTTTTTGTTATAAGAAGAGGAAAAAAATGCATGGAAATGAACAGGTATTACAAACTTGTGTCATACCGGAAAAAATCGTTGTTTTGAAAAGTTTAGCCAGCGAGATGAATGACACGGATTTATTCAACAAAATCGATGCAAAATGTGCCAGTAATGCTATCATCTATTATCACAGATGCTGTAAATTGAATTATAAAAATGTACTACAGTCAATGTTCAAAAGTAGCTCAACTGAACAAGCGTCATGGCATACATCACGACCCCTTCATAGGAAAGCTTTTGACGAAGTATGTTCTTATGTATCTACTCATGTGATACACAAAAACCGATGTATGTATTTATCATTTTTGAAATCATTGTTTATGGAATTCGCGAAAAACCACACAACAGAATCTATAAATGTGAAACCATACAATTTAGAAAATAGACTTTTAGAAGAATTCCCAAAAAGACTTAATATTATTACTCTTGATCATCAAAAAATTATAAAACCATACCGCGGCAATTTATTGAAAAATGAGTTAGACATGATGCAACAGCAAGACATTTTAGACAGAGCTGCTCATATTCTTCGCTCTGAAATCCAGAGCATCCAACATAATAAACTACCGGATGAGCCTACAACACATGATTTAATTAAAGGAGAATGCGATGTACCATTAACTGATTTTTATTCAAAAATTATTTGTTCAAGTTTTCGACGAAAGCGTAATATTAATGTTGATAGAATTTCGAAATCTTTTGCTGAAGATTTGATCCACGCTACTTCACATGGTAAAATAAAACCATCTAAACTCATATCTCTTGGCATGACTTTGAAAGGTCTAACGAACAGTAAAAAAGTAATCAATATTTTAAACAAATTTGGACATTGCTGCTGTTACACAGTGTTAGAAGAAATCGAAACTGAAGCAACATTTGCTTCTACTAATCGCAATGATATTTGTCCAGAAGGAATCTTACGTTCTAATCAGCTATATACTGGACTAGCGTATGATAACTTTGATCGATTTGTTGATACCACAAGCGGGAAAGACACTTTGCACGACACTGTTGGAATAATTTTCCAGAATGTGTGTAACTCAGATGATGAATCTGAATGTGAAGCAGAAAGAAGTCATACGGAGAGTAGCGTTTTCGAAGATAGTAATGGATCAAATCAACTTCAACCCGCAGGATCAAAAAGAAAACGAAGAACGTTTGATGCAGTTACATTTGAATTAGCAGCATACAACAAAAGACCGAAAATACAGGAAATATTAGAACCTATTGATAGTCCACTGCGTGTTTGTGATTCCTCTAAAATGCAAGCGTTCAAACGTATCGATCTTGCATGGGTAATTTCTCATTTATTATAGGTACCTCATACACCATCTTGGGTAGGATTTCAGAGTATGATTCATCATGATACAAGTTACAAACAGAAGATTGCTTATTTAACAACGATTAATTCCTCACCGACAAATACATCCGTCGTCTTAGAAACAATGAGGAAATTACATATGACCTAGCTATCGCAAAAATTGCTCTGCAAATACAAAGCACCGACAAACCACGTTTCGATAATTTGTTCATTCATTTTGGTTCCTTTCATATAATGATGGCTTACTTTAAAGCTATTGGAAAGTTTATCGATAGTTGTGGTATAACTAACGTAATGATAAATGCAGAAGTACTAGCTAGTGGTTCTGTCAATACTTTTATAACAGGTCAGCACTTTAATCGTTGTAAAAGACTACATCCCCTGCTGTCATTAGCTCTTGAATCGATTCATTTTGAAAAGTTTTTAAGCACGAAAAACATTGAAATTACTGATGAAATTAGGCAATATTTGACTTCGTTTAAATCGAAAAAATCTACTGATCCAGCAATTAATAATGACAAATTAATAGAAATAATGGAAAAATATGAAAGATTTCAAAAACGAACATTAGAAGGCAAACATGGAAAAACTGCACAATTTTATATGATATATGTTAATTTAATGAATTACTACTTTTTATTATGTAAAAGCATTAGAAAGCCTGATTTTGAGTTACTTAAATTTATATTGTCAAAAATTACTAATATGTTTTTTGTTTTTAGTCAACAAAACTATTCACGATATACAGTTTTATATCATGATAAATTGATGAAGGTAGCAATATCTCATCCAGGGCTAGAGTTGAGATTTGAAAAGGGATCATATGGTATCAAGAGAACTGATAAGCCATTCTCGAGACAACCAGTCGATCTTACCTTGGAACAGACCATAAACGCTGAAGCTGCAAACAAATTGACAGGAATTATAAATTCAACGAATTCTATTTCAGCTCGTTAGCGTTGGTGCAAAAGCCATAGCATCCGCACAGCTGTAATAAGTCATATAATGGAACAAGCAGGGTTACGAAAAAGCCAAGATGTTACTGAAGATCTGGATAATAATCGAATCAAAAAACATTCCATTCAATTAGAAAATTTAGTTTCGCACTTAAAACAAAACAATCCTTTCTCTGATAACTACGACAAAAATTTCTTATTTAATGTTTCAACGGATCAAGCAGTTGGAGAAGAGATATCAGAATTTTTGCTTAATATAGAAGCAAGAGGAAATGAACTTCGCGAAAAATTCATCACAGAATGCAATATAGATCCTCATAGATTTGAAAGAACAATTCCTAGAACGAAAGTGTTAACTTTTGCCAATGCTGTGCCTAAGAAGAAGTTAGCTGTTTCAGGTAAATTAGTAGAAGTACGAAGGCAACGTGATTTATTTGCCCAGCTATTAATAATATCTTTAGAAAAAGCATTAAATCTCGACGCAGTACTGACTTACCCATTAACACCAGTTCCACTAGCACTGTGTCATTTAGATGGAGCCATTTGTAAAACGGACAAATCAGCGTTATTAAAAATCGTTGAGAAACAAGTAGTCAGTTTTCCTCCAGCATGGTGTGATGTAATGATTTATGACGGATTTTTTCTTTTACATTCAATGACAGAAGTTCCATTATCGTTTGGAAATATTTCAAAGAAATTAATCAGAATGGTTACATCATCGGATGCACGCAAAATTGTCATCGTATTCGATCGCTACTTCGTTCCATCAATAAAAGACCACGAGCACACCTTGAGAGGCAGAACAGAGGGTCAGAATTATCATATTCATTGTGCTGATCAATTACGAACGGCTAATTTTTCCCTTGAATTGAAAAATACATATTTTAAAGAGGCCTTAATTCAATTTATTTGTCAAGATTGGAAAAATGATTACATGGCACCATTTATAGGAGAACAAACAAGTTATATTAATCACGACGCGACGTATGCTACAAATATGAAAAACAAAATGAAAGAATAGAGAGAAGCATAGAGCAGGATTTAAATTGTACATCTCATGAAGAAGCGGATACAAAGATAATTTACCACATTTGTCAATTAAATACCGACGTTAACGTAGTGATTAGATGTTCTGATACAGATATTTTGATGATTCTCTTGGGGAATATGAATCATATTCAGAGGACAGAGGACAGAGGACGCTACATCGATGTTACTCAACTGTACGAAACGCTAGGACCTAGCTTGTGCGCATCGTTGCCAGGATTTCATGCATTCACAGGATGCGACTTTAATCCTGCTTTCTATAGAAGAGGGAAAAAAGCCATTTGAAAATTTAAGACAATCGGAATCATTTATAAAAGTATTTACAGATATAGGAAATATAGATGACTCTAACATACATTTAATCCAAAAAAATATCGAAGAATTTGTGCGCCGAATGTATGATCTGAAATCAATCGGTAATGTCAATACAGCACGAGTAGCAATGTTCATGAAAGCCTATAAAATGAATTACCAAAAAGACAAATTCACCATTAAATATACAATTGACGGTGCAATATTCCCTCCATGTCAATCAGAATTATACCAGCATATACTACGGTCAGTTCCATCGTTATCGTCACCCTTACACTACGGTTGGAAGGAAGAAAATAATAAATATACATTCAAGTGGTTCGACGGTGACCAAGTTCCACCATCAGTAAGTGGAGTTACAATTGTCGATGAATATCCTGCAGGTATTTATCTATTGTTTTTACAACACATTAAAGTTAAATATGAAAATGTAATTTCGATAAACATATAAAATTTACATTTTCTTTACAGAAAACTTCGAAAGTGATTTTGATGATGCAGTAGAGCTAGAAGAAGAACAGAATATTATCTTCGACAGCTCCGATGATAGTGGTGAGGACAGTGATGGAAGCGACACAGATGCAGAGTAATATTTTATTTTATTAATAGAAAGAAGTCTAAGTCTTATTTGTGTTCAATAAAAAAGTTTCTTCAGTATTTTACTGGTTGCGTATACGCTTGAACAACGCTTCGAAATATTACGACATTACTTTGAAAATCTGATGCCTATTATGTCAAAAAAATCATCTTTATAAGCATTGCATATACATATCTGCAACTAAAAAGAAATGATATTTAAAAAACTGACAAAACTCAAAAACTGGAAAAAATTGACATTTTTTCGGGAACTTTACTATTTTGGATAAAAGATTTTTATTTATAATTTTTTAAAAGATGCATTTCGATGAAAAAATTTGTTCTCTACAAAAAACATCCTTGCAACTGCATCAAAATTTTGCTTCGTTTTCGAGACATATTGAAAAAACAAATGAAGATTGTTTAGAACCCTATCTCCGACTTGCACACTCTAATTTAATAACGCTTTTTTCTTTAAAATTAGCCCAAATAATCGATTCATTCAATAAAAGTCGATTCAATTTCGATTTGCTTAAGAAATGACATAATCAATAGGCTATTTGAATATAATTTGAAACCAACACGGAATAAGTAAGTATACTGTGGTGTTATTGATATGAAATTGATGTTAAACTTATTGAATTTTAAGTATAAGATAATTTAAATGATAAAGAAACGAAAAATCATCGTCAGCTTATATGCTTGTGGGTGTAAAGATAGTCAGTTTATGTTCCAAAGATACTATGCGACGAGAGCGCGCGACATGTTTATCACGCTGACTGACGGTGTTTCCCCCGTCAAAAGTACAGCTGACAGTTTTTTTTTTATTATTTTAAAAGTATAAAAAATGAGATATAAAAATTTCATGAGGAATAAAATCAGTTTATTTTTCAAATTTTTAATGAAGTTCATGCTCGTGACTGACATTGAACCCCCCCTCGGCAACACAGCTGACGATAATTTTTTGAAAATATATTATCAAAACAATAATTCAATAAAGTTTCGCTAGGTATAAAATTCATTCAAGAAAATTTTTTTCCAATGACTTTGTCATGCTGTCACCCTTAGCTCCACCACTATTGGAGCAGCTGACGTTAAGAGTTGTTATGTGTTAAGAGGAAACTATTACTGTTATGATTTTCAGCCGGTATGAAATGACTTGCTCAACTATAGCGCTACCTCCCGTACTAATAGCAATCTGTGGAGAAGTAGCTGAACGTCGTCTTCGGTACTACAGTGCAGACTTTGGACAGGGTGCACCATAAGCAGATGGAGTTTTCGAACTTTTTGGAGGGGGAGAATGTTTGGAACTGGATGGAAACATTTACAACGAAAATAAACAATACTAAACATACGTTCCACAAAATCTAAATATAAACAAAAACATAGAATGTTTATAGAAAATTAATGATCTTAATATACAAAGGATCATATGACTAAAAGTTGAGAAGAATTAAATTACAACCAATTTGCAAGTTAAGAAGTGAAGTTGTGTGTTTTATTTAAGAATAGTTTTTTCCTAGTTTTTTTCGAATTTAGAAATAAACCTAGTCGGAACAATTACTTATTTCTAATATCTATCTATCTATCTATCTAAGTTTCATTGATCATTTTTTTTATGGTTTTTCTTAAAACTACTTAAACTTATTAAAAATAGTTAAAACTACTTAAGACTAGAGCAGCCACAGTAGCTTTTTTTGCTTTTTACTTTTTTTATGTTTCATAATATTGTTTTTGGATTTTTGTATTATTATTTTTTTGAATTTTCGACGCAGTTTTTTTTTACTTTTTTTGGATTTTAATTTTTTACGGTTTTTTTTTTATTTTCGATGCCTTAAGGCTTTTTTTTGTGTTTTTTTTTATTTTTGTGTTTTTACTTTTTTTTTCTTGTTTGGTTTTAAAAAATTTTTTTGGTTGCCACTGTGCCCACCTCCTATACCCTAAGTCTTATACTCTAAACCTTTGCGAGCCAGCCATTGGCGACTCGCTATCAGTAACATTTACATTTTGTTGCTCAGACAACCAGCAGAATAGTTTTGACGTTTTAATAACGTCCTGTCGATCGCGATCTGAAACCGCCCTACTGGACCGGAGGAGCTCTACAACTTCTCCGCCTACTGTGGCGACGTCCCGGCTGTTAAGGAGCCATCGTTCCACGGCAGTCGTGGTAGATTAGCGGAACCGCCAATCTGTCCTGAATCGAAACTATCATGTCAAAATAGAGGAAAGCCTCCGGTGGGACAAATCCACTGAAACGTCCATATATTCTATGTTGGGGTAGTAAGCCCCAAATATCAGGCCATTGTTCGAAGTCATCGGCCTTGCAGTGTGACCCAGAGTCAGTTTTATCATGAAGTTGTCGATTCTATTTATTTGAGCCCCATTGTAAAGGACCCCATTAGGATAATATTTTCTGTACTCCGACTCTGGTGTTCTGTGCAATCCAAGACAGGTATGCAGACACCGTCTCTCAAACACCCGAATCTTTTCCATCTGAGACGCTGTAACATTGAACCACACAGGGCACCCATGGACAATTGAATGGCAGCACTGGTGGCCATTTGTTTGCTGAAGATATCTAGTGGTGTGAGGTTAAGAAGAGTATTTAGGGCAGCTGAGGGTGTTGATGTCAGTGCTCCGCTTATACAGAAACAGGTTGTTCGTTGCTTAAATTATCTCAGAAGGTCCTTTTTTTAAGAGCGGTCCACCATGCCACCATTCCGTATGTGAGTATTGGTCTGATGACCACTGTGTAGAGCCAGTGAATGATTTGAGGGGAGAAACCCCATTTATAACCAATGGCTTTCTTACAGGAAAATAAGGCTACGGTGGATTTCCTGATTCTTTACTTTATATTGGCTTTCCAAATTAGCTTTTTGTCTAGGATTATACCTAGATATTTGGCTTCGTTTGAAAGTTAAAGTGGAATTCCATTATTTGATGGAGTTATTAGTTGAGGAATTTTGTATTTCCTGGTGAAGAGAACGACTTCAGTTTTCTTAGGGTGGACCTCTAGATCACATTTTCCCGCCCATTTTACTAGTATATTTAGAGCGGTCTGCATCAGATCCGTAAGGAAGTGAGCATGTTTGCCAGATACCGCAATGGAGACGTCATCTGCATATGCAATCGCTTTGAATTCTTCAGCTTCTAAGTCAACTAGAAGTTCATTGACGGCTAGATTCCATAGAAGAGGAGATAGGACTCCGTCTTGCGGTGTTCCTCTACTGACAGATCTCTTTGCAGAGAAATCTCCTAGTTGAATTGATTCTCCTGACTTTTAGCATAAGATTTATCAACTCCACTATTGAACCATTTATTTTGAGCTTCGTCAGTGCCTTTGAGTTGCTGACGTTATTGAAGGCGCCCTCTATGTCGAGGAAAGCGGCCAGATTGAATTCTTTGTGATGGAAGGAATATTCTATAGTACGAACCAAGGTTTGTAAGGCCGTTTCTACAGATTTTCCCTTGCAGTAGACGTGTTGTGCTGTAGATAATAATTTTGGATCTATAGCTATACGCAGGTGGATATCAATCAGTAGTTCTAAGGTTTTAAGAAGAAAAGATGATACACTTATTGGTCGGAGATCTTTTGGGTTTACGTGGGATGATTTCCCAGCCTTAGGTATAAATACAACCTTGAGCTCTCTCCACTGAGTGGTGATATAGTTTAAAGTGGTTCAGCCGATTAGAATTACTTCAAGGACAGGGATAATTATATCCGCGGCCTTTTGAAGTTCGGCTGGAATTATACCATCGGGTCCAGGGGATTTTGATGGGTCAAAGCAGTTAATGGCCCAAACTAGTTTTTCCCCTGTAATCTTATCACATAAGTTCTTAAAGCTGCCTGGAAATTGAGTGCCCAGAAGCAGATTGAGCGTTTCTTCGCAGGATTCTGTCCAGCCGTCAGCTGATTTCAGACTGTTAGGCATGGACGGACTTCTTGAGAGGATTTTTGTTAATCTAGAAGCTTCTGAAGTATCTTCTATTTTTCCACAGAAGTTTCTCCAGGAAGTTCTTTTATTTTTCCTCAGTTGATATTTATAAGTTTTGAGGGATTCCTTGTAGGAGTCCCAGTCTATTAAAATTTTAGATTGTTAGGCTCGGTTGAAAAGTTTTCTGTATTCTTTCCTGAGCGGTTCTAGCCCCGAGCTCCACCACAGTGGTTTCTGTTTTCCTCTTATTTTTATAAGAGGACAGGATTTGTGCAGTGAATTTTTAAGGGCGGTGGTAAGATCATTGACTTTTTTGTCTAGATCGTGTTTGTTTGTAGGGTTTTGTAAAAGTTCAGGTCTAATAAACTTTCTGAAAGCTGCCCGATATTTTTCCCAGTCAGTTTTCCGATAGTTTCGGAAGATTGGTTGCTTAAGAGATACCTCATTAAGATTAAATTGAATGTATTTATTATCAGAAAAGGAGTTTTCAGTAGATACTTTCCAATATGACGAATCGAATCGGATACAAAAGTGATATCTAAAACTTCTTGTCTGTTTCTTATAATGAGTGTTCGTTCATTGCCAGTATTACTTACTATAAGGTAAGCACTTAAAATAAAATCAAAAAGTGACTAACTCCTTTCATTTATGTCAGTACTTGACCATACTGTGTGATGCGCATTGGCATCGCATCCAATGATGAGGCAGATCTTCTGCCGTTCTGCTTCAGCGACAATCCTTTTTAAAAGTCGCCTGGAGGAGGGACAGGAGGATACCACCTTACGATAATTAAATTGTTATCCGTAATTTTGTGATGCTGGTTAAGCGTTGTTTCGCTAACCATACATTACATACATCTGGACGTTGTGTTGGTCTTTTAACAACTCAAGGAAGTTGGCTCATCCTTCTATCCTAACTAGCGAATTCACACTCACGGTTAGGATCTTAAAAGGCCTCTTCGGCAGCCCGTCCGTTAACCTAAAAATTGCGCAAGCGACGGCACTGCACGGTAGATCAAATCCGCCCTGCGCACCTGCTCACTTATTTGTCGCGGTAGTTCGCTCATTTGTGCCTGAATGACAAGCAGAGCGACCATCACTTCTGACTCCCCAGCAGCAGTTGGCTGTGCGGCCGCTTTCTGGGGTGGTTGTACCGTTTTCCCAGCTTCACCTGCCATTTGGGCGTAGGAAACTTCGGGAACGACGGCCTTTGAATCGGTCTGGCAAATTGCCTTCCCTCGTCCTTAGTTACTATTGGAGCAGCTTTTATTGACTTTTTAAATACTTGGTATCGAGGACAACCCCGATAGTTAGCAGGGTGTCCATCTCCACTACAGAGAACACATTTCAGTAGGGTCTTATCTTCGACCCTTTTGATATTTGATATTTGATATTTTATTAAAGAACTAAACAACATTTACAAAGATTGCATTAGAGCATCTCTAATGACGTAAATGTGATCATAATCAATTAATGACAGTTTAATTACTAATTTGAATATAAATATAGATATAAATGAGAGCAAATATGTGAAAAAGAAGGTTTAAAAAGAATAACTAAAGAATAACTAAAGAATGATTATTGATTGCTTATACAAATAAAGAAAGCAAAAAAATAAAAAAATGTACAAATTTTAGACAAAATGTTAATCAAATAACCCTAACTCCTACCTATTATTGCTTGCCAAGTATGAAAAAAGTGAAGAACTAAAGCGATTTTCAAAACAGAGTCGTCTGATGCCAAGAGGAAGACTGTTCACCAAGCGAATAGCGTGAACAAAAAATTGCCGCTCAGTTGTGAGGCATAGCTCGTGGTTGAATTATAGTCAAAGTACGCGAGAATGAATTTGGAAAGGTCAGCTTCTCATACAGATAGTATGGTTTTTTTGAAGTAATAATTTTATGTAGATATTTTATTATTAAAAAGTCAAAATATGTATCCAGTGTTAAACCCAAAATTTTCATTTTATATTCCGATATGTGATCACGTGACCTTAAGCCATACACATAGCGAGTAGCGTTATTGAAGACGACATTAAGTTTTCTTCTAATTTCCGCATTACAGTATATTGAAACTTCTGAACCGAAGGAGAGGATTGGTACTATAAGAGCTTTAACTAACAAAAGTCTTGTATTAACGGGGGTATAAAACTGAGACACAAATAGGTTACGCAAACATCCATATATTTTTCCTATAACAGTACGAACATGTATATCCCATCTTAATTTGTTATCAAACCAAATGCCAAGATTTTTTGCCTTATCAACGAAAGCAATGGGCTCATTATTTATGTGAACTTTAGAAAGGCAATTAGGTTCCACTTAGTTTTTGGAAACAATCACGCATTTAGATTTTTTAGCATTTAAACATAAATCATTTTTAATTGACCATCGGAGGATACTATCAAGGTCATGATTGAGCTTAGATATGGCGTCTTCAATAAGTTCTTTCTTGCAGCTTAAATACACTTGAACGTCATCCGCGTACATATGAATAGAGGAATAAGTAATACAGTCAGGGAGGTCATTGATGAACATAGAGAACAAAAGGGGGCCCAAAATAGATCCTTGAGGGACACCCATACATGTCGGGTTGAAATTCGACATAGTATTGCCAATCACAACAGCTTGATTTCGGCCAGTTAGGTATGACTTTATCAGAGAAGCAGCAGAAGAAGAGAAATTATATTGTGTTAAAAGTTTTGACACTAGCTTTAAATGGTTCACTGTGTCGAAAGCCTTGGAAAAATCAAGGAGTGCTAGCAGCGAAATATGATCTCTATCCAATGATATTCGTAAATCATCTGTAACTTTTAACAGCGCGGAGGCACAGCTATGCTGTTTTTGAAAACCTGATTGGTTACTACAGAAAAGGTTGTTCTGTTGCACATGAGATGATATTTGCTTATAGAGAATTTTCTCAAAGACTTTTGACAAGAAGGGCAATACGGAAATTGGGCGAAATTCAGGTGGCGTTTGTGAATTGCTACTATTTTTTGGAAGTGGTATTATTTTTGCAGACTTCCAGGCACTAGGAAAGATAGATGTCATCAAGGCAGTATTGAATATGTGAGTAAGAGTAGGGAGGATGAAAGGTAAAATAATTTTAATAAATAAAGGATGAATGTCGTCAAGGCCGGACGATTTTGATTTGATGCTTAAAAGCGCTTCAACCACATCTGACTGCTCAACTCTTTGAAACTCAAAACCACCGACGGTAGAAATTTGCAAAATGTTCGGAGAGTGCATGTTCAACGTTGTTGTAGGGTACTGTACAAATTTGTTATTGAGGTCATTGAAATCAGTATCAGAAAAGTCAAATTCGTTTTGGCTTCCAACTCCTATACCTCGAATATTTTTCCATAGAGTTCTTGATGGCAGATTGGTGTTCAAATGTCTCGAGTAAAAGTCCCGCTTAGCCTTACGGGTTTTCAAATTAACAACATTTCTCAGTTTTCGAAAGTTAGTATATAATTCAGGTAACCTAAATCTTTTCCATCTTCTAAATGCTAAGTCTCGTTGGTTTATTAGTTCTGTAATCTCTGAAGTAAACCAAGCTAAAAAAGAATTGGTAACAGTTTTGGTTATCAACTTCACATGAGTATTATATAAGCTAAGAACTACATTATTAAACATATCAACTTGATCGTTTGACGATGAATAGTTATAAAAGCTATGCCAGTTCACTCTTTCCAGATCAGCTTGAAGTAAATCAGCATTCTAAGATTAAAAATCTCTATATGAGATCGATCGCTGTGCTTTAGCGAATGAAATATTGAAAGTGGCAAAAATTAAATCATGTTTGGAAAACACAGGAGCTGCAACTTGATTAAAATAAACGTAAACGTAAATATTAAATCTAACAACGTGCTATTTGTACAAGAGAAATGAGTTGGAACTTGGGGATTTATAAGATCTAAGCCAAAAGATTTCATGTTATTTAAAAATGAGCTACTGTTTTCCCTATTCAAAACGTTACAGTTGAAATCTCCACAAATAATAAGGACTGAGTAGAGACTAAGACTAGAGATACTTTTAAGCAACGTGTAAAATGGGGAAAAATCCATTTGATTATTTGGTCGATAAAAAACTCCTAGCAAGGTTTAACATTTCACGCCTACAATTTCAACAAAGCAATATTGCGTTACACTTTCAGTGGAGGATGATACAACAAATTTACATTTAATGTTTGAACGAACATATATTGCCGTACCAGAACCAATCCTACTATGTCTGTCACCACGAAACAACCGGAAACCGCTCATATCATACATTGCATTTTGAACATTCGGCTTAAACCAAGTTTCAGAGACACATACTACATCTACATCAGAACCCACAAACAGCTTTCTAAATTCATCCATTTTACAGAACAAGCTCTGTGCATTTATGTAGCACACACGTAATCCTTGATATTGTTTACAAAAAATGTTAATTAGAACTCGCAAGTTTGTACTCCCGCTATCACTTCGAATAGAACTTTGATTCATAAGCATAGAAAAAAGATAATACACATAATGAAACCAACCTCAAAGCAACAGACTCCGTTTGATTAATATTCGATCGGAAAAGTAAATTTATAAGACCCAGGCAAGCAACAAAAACAGGCAAAAGGGAGGTGTACAATAGAAAGATCACATATTCAAGAAATAGATTGATATTAAAGATAACAATAATAATGTACATAAAAAGATAGGACAAAATAGAAGCTTCTAAGATAAACAGCAAGAACAGCTTACGTTGATAAAGTTGCATTGCCATCATCTCTTATACTCGCAAATCAGATCCAAGTAATTGCAATGAAGACAACGGCCTTGTCAACCGAAAAGAGTCAAAAAATAGAAAAAACACAAAAACCCAAAAAAAAAATTATAAAACACAAAAAACAAAAAAAAAAAAAAAATTATAAAAAGCTACTATGGCTGCTCTAGTTTTAAGTAGTTTTAATTAGTTTTAAGTAGTTTTAATTAGTCTAAGTAGTTTTAAGAAAAACATAAAAAAGGATCTAAAAAGCTTAGTTTTGTAAAAATTTTCTTAGCTCTAATACTAGTTATAGTTAGAAATAGATATTAGATCATTAGGCTGAAAGGCATTAGAAATAAGTTATTGTATAATTTAGAGTACCCGCCTAGGGTCAGTAAGTTAATTAAGGTATTATGTAAGCTAGTTTAAACATTTTTGCTAGCATGTAAGTAGTTATAAGTGATACACAATAAAAATGAATTTAAGACTAGAGTCGGTTCCCTTTAGAACACCGTAATTAAATCGGAATGAGCGCTGTTAGTGACAAGATGGGGGACCGTCCGTAACTACTGCGGGCTGTTGTCATGTGTTATTTGTTCTATGTAGTATTTGTGTAGTTATTCTTGTGGTGTATCAGCCAAATGGTCTTTGTCGCCCGGCTGCAAAAACCCCCTACTTTGCAGATTTATGTGTGAATTGGTTTCATGTAAATGTAAATGTAAATGTAATTGCAATGATCGCTTCGAAAAGTTTTACACACATCCACTCCGAGTGAAAACAGAAAAAAGCTTATTTGGATTTAGTCTCTTCAACTGGTTTGCATTCAGTTTCCTATGGCCTTCGGATATTGTGAGGTTCACATAGCAAACTGATGCATCGACAATTTATGGGCTGCGAAGCAACACAAATGTGCCGTCGTCAAGTTTGCTGACTTTCATTTGTGTAACTTCACCCCCCTTTGATTCAAAATTCTCCTGAATTTTACTTTCTATTTTCTTAACAACACTTTTAACATTTTTATTCTTTTTTTGTATTATAAAAATAAGAACTCCTATTATTATTATACCTAGACATACAATGAAGATTGTGATTGAACTTATAATATAATTATTATTTTTATGATATTTTAATTCATTTATGTGTTTTAAATTTTGAATTTGATATATTTCTAACATTGTTTCAAAACTTAGATTTTCTGTAATATTAACATTTTGATCTTCCTCATAAGAAAATTTATGAACAAATTCCATATTAAAGTTTGAAATTGAAATATTTCGTATATTAACTGTACAGTTATTGATATTTATAATAAAATTTCCATTTAGTACTAGATTTCCATCATCACAACCGTTCACAATCACTTCGTTTCTTAAATTTTTACATACAATTAGGTTTTCTTTAATATTTTCAATTACAGTCTTATTGCTTATTCCAAATTTACATATACCTTCAGTTAAACAATTATCCGTGTTCTTTAAATGTATTGTTGCAACTACGATCCACAGCATTAGCCAAATCAGAACCTGCAAATTGATTAGGTCTTTTCACCGTTGTTGGATGGACGTTAAATAATTTATTTTTCCTGAAATATGGTTCATTTTTGTGACGTAAATGCTTGTAATTTCTAATAAAACCTTCGCTCCTTTGTTCATCGTAGTGTTCTCTATCTAAATTTCTTTTATTTATAATTTGTTTCTTGCGTTTAATCGCTTTATTGCTTAAGAAAATTTGATCTGATTCTAGCGCTTTATTTGGGTTTGTTCCTAAAGTTGAATGAAATTTATTGTTATAAATTTTAACTGCCTTGTGAATTTTGCGGTTAGTAGTTAATTCTCTATTTTTTATTGTCAATAAGATTTCAAGCAATGTTGAATGGAAACGTTCAATATCAGAGTTTCCTGTATGAGAGTTTGGCTTTGTAAAGTGAAACTGAACACCTTTTTCTCTGAAAAACTCTTTTATATTTTCGGAATTGAACTCGTTATCACAAACAATTTTCTTTGGATTTCCAAACTTAGCAAATTGTTCTTCAATACATTCTGGTTTATTAACCCAATTCTTACTAATTAAATTATATACAGAAGCTCTTTTAGTCAGTTTATCCAAAAATGTTAGATAAAAACATTTGTTGAAGTGGTAAATATCCATATGTAATATTTCATTTGCTTCTTTTGGCGTTTCAGAAACTTGAAATTTTGGTTTAATAGGTTTTCTGTCATATTTCCCTTCTTGACATGTTTGGCAGTTTTATTTTTAAGAGTTTTATAGGTTTCAATAGTTCCTGAATGACTGCTCTCTTTCACGTGGTATAAGGAAATTTGCTTACAAATGTCAGCTTCTGTTCCTACCTCAAGAGCTCTTTTTGTGCATTTAATGAAAGTTAAATTTTTATGGTCCCTGAAAAGTTCTATTAGGCATTTCTGAATCTTGTTATACTGATGGTATGATAGTTCTGTATAAATACCTACTTTCCCTTTTATCAGGTTTCGTTTGAAGAGATCCTGCCAGTATGACTGATTTTTAGTCTACTATGACTCTCTTGCACTTCTGCTAAAACTGAATTGGAAAGAATTATTTGTGTTTTGTATTTATTAACAATGTCTTCTTTTATTGGGAAATGGTCTAATTGTTGCTCTGGTGCTGAATGGATTGTTGCCATATTTGATTCAGATTCATCATTTAACTGGTCCTGCCAGTATGACTGATTTTTAGTCTACTATGACTCTCTTGCACTTCTGCTAAAACTGAATTGGAAAGAATTATTTGTGTTTTGTATTTATTAACAATGTCTTCTTTTATTGGGAAATGGTCTAATTGTTGCTCTGGTGCTGAATGGATTGTTGCCATATTTGATTCAGATTCATCATTTAACTGGTCCTCTTCTATACGATTTAAGAAATCCGCCACCTTGTTGTCTTTACCCCTTAAGTACTCTATATCATAATTAAATTCGGATAGTTTGAACAACCATCTCTGGTTTCTTGCCGAAAATTCTTTTCCGTTATATTTTTTGTTTGGGTACTTAATTGGTTGATGGTCAGTGACTATTTTAAATTTATTTCCCCAGAGGTATGGTCTAAAATATGTCACTGACCAGACAATAGCAAGAAATTCCTTGTCAGTAGGTGAATAATTTTTTTCATGGTCGTTTAAGGACCTCGATGCATAGCAAACTGGTTGACCTTCTTGAGTGAGGACCGCACCAATAGCGAAATTTGAAGCATCGGTATAAACCGTGAACTTTTTATCAAAATTTGGAAATCTTAGTATGGGATAGCTAGTTATATTTTGTTTTAGTTTCAAAAGACTGTATATATTCCGGATCTCTTGTATTAATCTTTGCATTTTTCTTTAAAAATTTTATCATCGGGTACGCAATTTTTGAATAGTTCTTTACAAATTTCCGGTAAAATCCCGTGATTCCCAAAAAGGATTTTAATTCTTTTTCTTTTGATGGCAATTTGTAATTCAAGATACATTTAATTTTTTCGGGGTTGGGTTTCATACCTTCATCAGTCAAGATGTGACCCAAAAATTCTGTATCTTTTTGAAGAAAAGAACATTTTTCAAACTGGACCATGGACCTTGAGATTACGTTTAGCCAGGGTACTAAATATTTTCGTGATGGCAATTAGATGCTCTTCTAGACTAGTGGAAAAAATAAGAATATCATCAAGATAGACTACACAGATCTTGTTAATATACTCCCTAAGTATTTCATTCATGAGCCGTTGGAATGTGGCTGGGGCGTTTTTGAGACCAAAAGGCATTCGAGTGAATTCATATAAACCGTTTGGAGTTACAAATGCAGTTTTATGAATGTCTCTGGGATGCATTTTAATTTGGTAGTAGCCTTTAGCTAAATCCAAAGTTGTGAAATACTGGGCTCTCCCTAACTTGTCTAATATACTGTCTATATTAGGTAGAGGGTATTTGTCATCAATAGTGATTTCATTTATTTTCCGATAATCTATACAAAGCCTGAACTTTTGTTCACCTGATTTACCAACCTTTTTCGGGACAACAACTATGGGAGAAGAATATCGGCTGTTTGACTTTCGAATAATACCTTGTTTTTCCATATCTAAAATTTGTCTCCGAACTTCACCTTCGTGTTTCGGCGGTAGTCTATATGGCCTGGAATTTACTTGTTGCTCAGTTGTTGTTAGAATTTCATGCATTATGGAATTTGTATTAGTAAGTTGATCACCTTCCTTGTAAATCAATTTTTCGTATTGTTTTAAAATCTTACTAGTTTCTTCTTTTTCCTGATTATTTAAATGAGAGAGATCTACTTCTACAGCCTTCTCACTTAAAATTTCGTAATGTTCAATGTATGGTGTTTCTTCAGAATATAAGTTTATTTTTGCAGTGTTAGTTAGTTCTACAAACTTTTCTTTCATATTAATAACACAGAAATTTTTCCTAATTATATCCATACCAACAAGGAGATCGTAATCTTTATTTTTTAAATCCATTTTATACCATTTAAACTTGCTATTACTCCCCATTCGAAATTCTTTAGGGACATCTGTAACAACAATTTGAATAAACTGTTCTGTTTTATTATTAATTGTGTTAAGAACTACTGATTTCTCTTCAAAAACAGGATAATATCTACAATCAACTCTAGATGAGTTTATCAAACTTACTGTTGAGCCAGTGTCAATCAACGCTTTTAATTTTTTGTCACCTATACAAAAGCTACAAAATATTTTGTGTCCGAGGCTCAGTTCCGAAAATCCGCATTTGGTTCTATGCTGTTAATTTCTTCGTTTTGATATAATAATAATTATTTTATTGAACGTTATATATATACAATTGATACTTATACTAGATAATTTTAGAATTTAAAAATGATAATGTTAGAATGTTGGCACATAGGGGGCCTAACCAAATACATTGTCTAGAATTGAAATAATAACTTAATATTATATAGCTGAAAAGAAAAGAAAAATCTTAATTATAAGTCGGTTGACTTGGGTGATCTCGGGATGTTCCGTCCCGGTTGTCGCTGGCGTCCCTCTGCATGGGGAGGAGGTAGGGGTTGGCATTAGCCACGGAAATATGCTGACCCAGGGTCAGCGTAGAAATTGGTGGCTTCGTCGTTGGCTGGTATTATTTCTTCGTTCAAAGTGTTCATCACGCTTAGGTATCTTGGCTCGGGGTGTTGGTCCTCACTGCTTATACTTCTCACCAAATGATTCGAGTGGTTGTTGATATCTGCAGCCGTTTTCCTTACTGTCAATAACACGTATTGATCTAAGGGCATCACTTTGGCTTTCTCGTACACAAGCTGGTTGCTGTAGTGTCTTTGGCGCTGGTGGTTGAAAGTAAGGCCAGTGCAGAGTCTCAGAATTTTCCTTTCGAAAAGTAGGAGCTCCTTCATCGCTGTCTTGGAGATGGCAAACCAGACCGGGCTGCCGTAGTTGATGACGGGTCTCAGCAGTTGCTTGTACATCAGAAGTTTCGTTGACTGACTTAGTCCTGTCTTTCTTCTCATCAAAGAGTAAAGTCGGTGGAAAGCGAAGTTGGCCTTCTTTAGTACAGCGCGTGAGTGCGGGTTAAATCTAAGCACCTCGTTAAAGTTGACGCCCAGATACTTCGCGTTCAGCTGGGCAGTCAGTCTGGTTCCATCGGGTAGCGAGAGTGATGTTGCTCTGCATTTTCCAGCAGTACGGCAGCCTCTATAAACTCCAGGCCTTCTGAAGCAGACGAGTTCAGACTTGGTTGAGTTGACCCGTATACCCCACTTACTATAATAGGCATATAGTCTGTGGATGTGAGTCTCCACTGTCCGTGCAGCTATGGATGGCGAAAAAGATGTGCAGTATGTTAAGGAGTCGTCAGCGTAAAGCAAGTTTTCGCATTCCCTTGGGGTAGGTTGGTCCGACGTCATTATGTTGAAGAGGAATGGCCCTAGCTTCGATCCTTGAGGAACTCCTGCTCTGATACTTTTGGTGGCTGATTTTGCGCTTCCGACTTGAACGAAGAAGTTCCTGTGGGAGAGAAAGGAAAAAATTATTTTTATTAGCGGAGCTGGAAAATTTAGTAGATGGAGTTTATGGATGAGAGCATCAATCCATACGCTGTCGAATGCTTTTTCGACATCCAAAAAGCAAGCGACGGTGACTCGATGGTTGTTGAGGGCTGCGGTGACGTCTTTATGCAGTTTCATCAACGGATGTAGGGTTGAATGCTTTTCCCGGAAGCCGAACTGCATATCTGGGATGATGTTATTTTCCCGGCAGAACTTCTTTAATTTCCTAAGTAAAAGCTCCTCCAGGAGCTTACTCAGGTTGTTCAGTAGGGAGATGGGCCTGTAATTGACGATGAGATTCCGATCGCCTTTTTTCGGAATCGCCACTATCTTGGCCGTTTTCTATTTTCTGGGAAAGTAGCTGTTGTTGACGCAATTATTCATTATGATGGCCAGGAATATCATCACTGTCTGTGGGAGCCTCTTCAGGATGAAATTAGAAACACCATCTGGCCCTGTTGACTTCTTGGGCTTGGAGCTGTTGATTATTTCCGCAATTTCTTCCGGATTGCACAGGTTTGAACAATTGACTGGGTCACTCGACAGATTGGTGTTGCTGAAAGTGGTTTCTTCAGTGTTGGGCCCCAGGGTCAGTTGAACGGATGTTTCGATTTCGTCCAGAAAGTCAGGGTCATCGGTTGGTGTTGGCACAAAGTTGCCTTCAAAATGTTTTGCGAACGCTTCCGCTTTCTCCTGATTGGTTTTAGCATCTCCTTCGTTGGTTGTGATGGCTTCTGGGATTGAATTCTTACAACCAACTATCCTGTTGATTTTTTTGAACACATCAGGTCCAGGTTTTATTTCTTGTAGCCTCTTTTGGATTTGGACATCATTGTAGTGACGGATCGCATTCCGGAACATTACATTGATTTGCTGGAGCTCGCTCCAAACAGTTCGATAGCTGACATTGGTCGTGTTGAGTTCCCTTTGGTGGATTCGCTGTAGCCTCTAACGCAATATTTGCCTGTGCTTGTACAGGTTGTTCACGTAGTCAGGAAGATGCTGGTATCTATCACTACTCTTCTTCGGTTGCTTTTGGCGGTCAAGTGCGCTGGTAATTGCGTGCTCTAGCGTCTCAACAGCAGCGTCAATTTCCGAATTGAGCAGGTTCCTGTTTTGGTCAAGCAGTACCAAAGTTTCCTCAACGTCCCTTTTAAGCTTCTCTGGGTCGAGTTTCTTGTAGTTGATGTAATGTTCCGGCGCTTCCGCGGCTAAAAGAAGTGGCTGGTGCAGCTTTATGTTTACTTGAACTGCTTCGTGGTCCGTGTCACTGTATATGATTGAGCAGGTGTAGTTCTGCAACTCTGGAACGAGAAAGATAAAATTTGCTGTTATTAAAAAGAAATCAAGTGTTGATGGCGTCCTCGGGAATGTTGGTATTTGTTGGAAGACAACTGCCAGTGAATGTTGAGAGCCAAACGTATCCAGCCAGTCTGTAACCGCTCTGCCTGCTGGACTTATGATCGTGTCGTGCCAGCGGGTATGTCTGGCATTAAAATCGCCACCAATGAGCCCATACGTGCTTCTGGAGATGATGTTGTTCAGGATATGAAGATCACTCTGGATATTCCTTCGAGTTGAGTTGCATTTGAAGTATACTCCGATTATTGAGAGGGATTCATCAACAAACTCTACACTTTTAAGGTGGACGGCGAGGAAAAACACTTTTTTTTTCAAGATCGCGACTGATTTTTAGTCTCTTACTTTGAAATTTAAAAAAAATGTATTCGCGGTTCACTTCACGACGACTGCGCCAGTTACATATACAGGGTGTCCCGTAATTCGTTTTACATACTTTGGGATATGATTCTTGGTCATATTCTAACAAAAAAATTGTTCTACAGTAAAGTCCGTTTCTCAAGTTTGACATCACTTTTTGACAATTTAAAAAAAGGCTAACTTTGGTGTACCCTGACCTGTGTTAAATTCGATATCTCTGTCAATACTGATGATAGAGACCTAATCTTAGACTCAATTTTTTGTAGAAATAACAACTTTTAAGACTGTATTTAAATAAGGCTTCCATAGGTTTAGGGTTGCCAGATTTTCAATTTTAAGTGTTGTTCAAATTTTCTTCCCAAAACAAAGTTTTGACTTTGAGGTCATTTTTTTGGAGAAAAGGCCTGATAAACATAGAGTTTCTTTATTTTTTACAGATGAACAAAACAATAATAAAGAAAAAACTCAGCATTAAGTTAGCTCAAAAACCCATACATTTTATGATACTAAGAAAAATACGAAATGGGAAATATTTAAAAAAAAATAAAAAAAAGTTCTTGCTTTGAGGTTTGTTTGAATAAAACAATAATATGATCACTTTTAGTAGTTTTTTTATGTATTTAATACAAATACAATTATAACAAGTGCTCAAAGCCCCATCCTTCGTTTTGAATCCATGCCAGAGCTCGTTTTTGGATTTCATTGTGGATGTTTGCTTTAAATTTGGGGTATGAATGTTCAATAGGTAAATAAGTCGTATAAAAGAATAAGAAAACAAATTTGTTCATTAGTTTGTCAAATTAAGTCACGATTGCAGTTTGATCAGAGAGTTTTTTGAAATGCTTTCATTTACGAGAGAAGAATACGCAGACATTTTTTTTCATATATGAGTTTTCAAATGGAAATTGAAGAAAAGCACAACAAAGGATACCAGGAACTTTATACTAACTGAAAATCTGGCAACCCTTAGCCTATAGGAGTCAAATTCAAATACAGTTTCAAAGATTACAAGACTACAAGTAAGACAAGAGTTATCGACAGCAAACACCCACAATGAAATCCAAAAACGGGCTCTGGCATGGATTCAAAACGAAGGATGGGGCTTTGAGCACTTGTTCTAATTGTATTTGTATTAAATACATAAAAAAACTACTAAAAGTGATCATATTATTGTTTTATTCAAACAAACCTCAAAGCAAGAACTTTTTTTTATTTTTTTTTTAAATATTTCCCATTTCGTATTTTTCTTAGTATCATAAAATGTATGGGTTTTTGAGTTAACTTAATGCTGAGTTTTTTCTTTATTATTGTTTTGTTCATCTGTAAAAAATAAAGAAACTCTATGTTTATCAGGCCTTTTCTCCAAAAAAATGACCTCAAAGTCAAAACTTTGTTTTGGGAAGAAAATTTGAACACCACTTAAAATTGAAAATCTGGCAATCCTAAACCTATGGAAGCCTAATTTAAATACAGTCTTAAAGGTTGTTATTTCTACAAAAAATTGAGTCTAAGATTAGGTCTCTTTCATCAGTATTGACAGAGATATCGAATTTAACACAGGTCAGGGTACACCAAAGTTAGCCTTTTTTTAAATTGTCAAAAAGTGATGTCAAACTTGAGAAACGGACTTTACTGTAAAACAATTTTTTTCTAAGAATATGACCAAGAATCATATCCCAAAGTATCTAAAACGAATTACGGGACACCCTGTATATATTTTGGGTATAATATGTATACGAATAAAAATACCAGAGCACTTCGTTGTGTCTCGTTTGACGGTTAAGTTTTTATTGTCTTTCTAATTCTATTCATTTACAGTAGATACCTACTTAAATTAAAGGTCAATGCATTCAGTTTCCTATGGCCTTCGGTAGTTGAGAAGTTCCCATAGGAAAATGATGCATTGACAAATTTAGGGTTTGCATTCAGTTTCCTATGGCCTTCGGATATTGTGAGGTTCACATAGCAAACTGATGCATCGACAATTTATGGGCTGCGAAGCAACACAAATGTGCCGTCGTCAAGTTTGCTGACTTTCATTTGTGTAACTCGCGTGCCTGTTTATTTTCTCCCATTTTACGTTCTGGTAGTCCAGGACGGGGATACTCCTGAGACTTTCCAGACGGCTACTGGGTGACAAGGTGACGAGGAACATCGGCAATAACCGCCTCTCCCATCTTGCCTTGGCCGAACTTCCGAACAATTTTATGGTCACCAATGCTATTGCATCGGACCGCATGCCTATCAACCCCGAGTCTCTTAATGGTAAAATTATTGCCAATGGCGGACTTACATAGATTTATTGTGGCTTTCAAATATATTGAGGGTATTTATGGGGGGCACCCTGCTCTTCCATATTATCTCTGGCTGCTGTTGTTGTTGTGCTGGCTGTTCTTGTTGTTGTTTCTGCTGCTGCTTTGCTGGCTGCTGCGATCTGCTGGGGATCGATGACGCGGCTTTTTTAGCCGCTGTCCCACGGGGCTGCTTTTCTTTGGCAGTTTTTTTTATTAGTTTCAGCTTTCTTTGCTTTTGTCCCTCGTTGCTGCTGCACGAGCGCAGTTTTGTTATCAGCAACCTTTGTTGTTGATGTTGTTGGCTGCTGTTTTGCTTTGGTTTCTTTGTCTGCTGCCGTTTTTCTTCGCGGCTTTGGCTGCGACAACTGCTTTGCCTGGCATTCCGCTTTCCTGCGGGCCTCTTGCCTTGCTTTAATCTGTTCGATTTCCTCGAACAACTTCTCCCATGTTAAATCAACGATTGGAGTCACCTATATTCCTTTATATCTTCACATACCTCGTCGTCAACACCGTCTCCTTCTGCTACGACCCTTACCACCGTTCGATTCATAGTCGTAAGTTGAATTTAAACTTACGACACTTAAATCGGAGCTGGTCGACATAGCGTCGCGTCGTCGTCGACCTTCTAATCAGCTATCCTCGCCTTCTGCTTGCGGGGAGCCATATCTGGTTTCGCTTTTTGCTTGCAGTTGTTGCGTTTGATGCCGCTACTTGCTTTGCGGTTGTTGCCGCTGTTGTTGATGTTGTTGTTGCTGGCTCCTCCAACAACAACCGAATCGATGTTGATGGACCGTGCTGGTCCATCATAGAAGACAGTGAATATTCAATGTCTTTCTATCGCCTCTCTCTTTCCTTTGATTCAGCTATTTTTTTAAAGCCAGAAAATAAAAACTTGTTATTTCTCCTGCTGGGAGTCGAACTCGTGACCCTCAGAACCGACGCGACGTAAACACTTCTTTTTTTTTCATTTTCAATTCTATTTTATTTACTTTTTCTTATATCTACTTACATGCTACGTCTACCTAGGATCCGCTGTAGACACGGACAACAACATCAGTGCGGAGATCAAACGGAGAATAACTCTTTCCAACCGTTGCTTCTTTGGTTTAAGAAGGCAATTGAGAAACAAAACCCTCTCTAGAAAAACCAAGGTGACCTTGTATAAGACCTTAATCATCCCAGTCCTGCTGTACGGTGCGGAAGCATGGACCTTATCGAAAGCGGATGAGGAAACTCTTGATCGTTTCGAAAGAAAAATTCTCCGAATGATCTTTGGTCCCGTATGCGAAGACAATGTGTGGAGAAGAAGATACAACAACGAGCTGTATGAGCTGTACCGCGACATGGGCATAGCCAGAAGAGTACGCATCGCGAGGCTACGATGGTTGGGCCATGTAGAGCGGATGGACCCAAACGCTCCGGCTCGTCGGGTGTTCGAAAGCACATTGCAGGGAATTCGCGGAAGGGGAAGACCTCGTCTTAGGTGGCGCAATCAAGTGAATGAAGATCTCTACCGACTTGGAGTGCGAAACTGGAGAGAGCTCGCCCGAGATCGAAATCGTTATAGAAGGATGTTGGTTGAGGCCCAGGTTCACCCCGAACTGTAATGCCCGTCTAAGTAAGTAAGTACTTACATGCTAACAGAAATGTGTAAGACTAGTTTATATAATAACTTAATTAACTTACTGACCCAAGGCGGGTAGACGTAAGGACTTTAGCTAATAGGCTACTGCCTCAATGTCAAACACTGCTACTTTATTTTTTAATAAACACGGGAAATTACTTCAACACTGCCAAAGTCGTCAAAAACGCACTGGTTGCTCTGGCAGTTGATGAACGACTACGAGAGTGGTGTAGGGCAGGAGATGACAAACGATGGGACCGCACAATTGAGTGTAGGTTATAGCAATTTTTTTTTTATGTGGTTTTATTTTTTTAATGTTGATAATTAGTTTGGGTGATATGCACAGAATTAACACGGTGGGGAGAAAATAAAACACTACACAGCACACTATGCACTATTTAATTTTTTCTTATTTTAACGGAGCACTGAATATATGTATATATTGTTTTTTTTATTATTATATGGGCTTTAGCAAAGGTACGGACACTGATCGCGAAGCGTGGTGATGCGCTGAGTCGCTAGATCTGCCACCGTCCTCAGTAAGGCCTTCAATCAACGATTGGAAGAGCACAACCGTAGATGGCATCATTCCATTGGATGCAGACAGACCAAACGTATGCTCCCCAACGTTAATAAGAAGACTGCAACATTTTTGCTAGCTCGTAGCAGATAAGACTGTAGAAAGCTTATTGGAGTGGTGAGAGCTGGTAACTTAGGCTCCTTGTCATGTCAGCTTCTTTTGGCTTTTTCCGAACATCTGAAAAGCTGTAACAAATAGAAGGTTGCTAACTGGTAGTACAATGGACCGGTATTTAGGTCTCAGTGCTCCAGCTGGTATTTTAAAAACCTTCAACGAGGTTGCTGTGGGATAACGTCGCTAATACGATCTGCAATAACGCCTAGGTCGTCCAGCTTTGTTAGATTGTCGCTGGTTCCGGGGGGATGTGCGGCAAGAATTGACTGGGACTGAACTGGCAGTCGGTCTAGCCAAATTGCTTTTAAAGCGTCATCAGAAACTGTGACGGTTTTCTATCGCCTAGTTGCTCACGGTTCAGCATTTACTTTATCTGATGATCTCTCGACGGGGCTAAACGACATATGAGCTCTTCTTGGGCTTATAATGACGTCTTGTACTTATGTAGTTGTTGTTTCGTTGAGGTGGGCGACTACTATATTAAATTTTTGTGCGTCGGGTCTCAAATTGATAAGCGTAAGTTGAGCCTCTAGTTGCGCAAACCATAGTTTTATGTTATCACGCGGAAATGGATGAGGACGCACTTGAATATGATTCGCTTCAACTTCCGAACCTCTCTGTGACTGTACCTGGTTGACGAGGTCTTGTAGATGGTTTAATGGCGTTTGCACTTTATCATCGTGACCTCTATGTGACTGCGACTGCTGAAGATTACTTGGTATACCAGTTTAATTTTTTGAAGAAGTTTGTTCACGTTAGCCTAAGGCTAAGGCTACGTTTATGACCGAGCGTAATCGCAACGCGCGATGCGATGAGAATCGCTCCATCGCTTGTCACATTTTCGCTATGTTTATCGCGGGCGATTGAGTGTTTATAGTAGCGCGTAATCGCAAGCGATTGAAAGTTAACAACACAACTCAACATTTTTTTTATTCACCTTGGAGCAGTTGAGAAAGCAAGTTACAGATATTGAAACATAGAATTTTAAAACATGCACTCACTTTTGCTTGCCACTGTATATAAAGAACAAATCACAACAGCGCTTCGCATTTTGTAAATTTTTGTTAAATGTAACAATAATTTAAAACAATAAAAAACATATTAAATATATTTACTCACGTCCCAAGTCACATTTTTTTTCAACATCCTCCCAAGCTTTTCTTATTATATTTCGATTGTGGTAATCTGCATGTCGCAAATTCCATAAACATTGATTATCACGCACACACTCTATGAAAATGTCCATGCTGTTTCGCTGGTTTCGCTCAAATGAATCAAAATATTTCAAAAATTTTCAAATTTTCGTCGCTTTTATCGCTTGTAATCGCTCAATTCGCTTTTCGCTAAATCGCTGTGTCGTGAACACCACCATATGCACTAATATAATTTATCGCTAGTAGCGATTCTCATCGCATCGCGCGTTGCGATTACGCTCGGTCATAAACGTAGCCTTAAGGTTCAGATCGAAATTTTTTTTATTATATTTGAAGATTATTGTTTGGAAGTAAATTTTTTCTGCAAGCGTAGACAATAATTTTAGTTTTAAAACATGTCACACTAGATGTTTTCTTTTCTTTTAAAAAAGTTATAAATTAAAATCAATGAGGAAGTTGTTTTGGATATTGAACATTTTTGTATGGAGCAATGACAAGTTGGAAATCATTTTGTAAGTAATTAAACAAAGTAGAATTGAACATTGAACAAGATGGAAGGAAACTGTTCAACATAATAAAAAATTAGTCAATAAGTGTTTATTGAACAAAAAAAATAAATTAGAAAATTGTACTTTTGAACAAAGCAGTTTTCCATAACTTAAGAACCTAAAGAGATAGGACAAAATGGTTTGCGCCAAACGAAAGAGCGCCCCCAAATTATGAAGACTGCATACATAACTCAATTTCGTGAAAAATGGCCTATTGAACAAGATAGAATTCAGCCGACGACGTTTTGATAAAAATAATAATATGGAAATGGGCCTGAACTCATCACATTTTGAAATTTCAGGCACAGGTACAATTTTTGCCATTTTCCATTGTTTCAGAAACTCGCTAGTATAAATGATTGTATTGAAAATGTGAGTTATGTATGGTAGCAAGACAGGAAGAAGGAGTTTTAGCAGCGAAAGATGAATTTCATCCAAACCCATAGCATTTGACTTTAAACAGAGTATTTGTATTTAGTAATTGTTGAAAAGTTAAAAGAATTTGTATTTGTGCAGTTCCTCCCCTAAGAGTGGGTGAGACGTAACTGACATTGTTATGTATGCAAGTTGAACTTGGCAAACATTTTTGATTCAGTACATAAGTATCTAAGATATCACTTGAAATATTAAGGGGTTTACCAATGCCCATTTGCTTCAAATATTGCCAGGTTTATTTACTGTTTTGAGAGCTTTGAAAACGGCTAGAGTATAGGGCAGCTTTTGCGTTTCGAATATCTAATACCGTTCTATTTCGTAGAGGGCGGAAGTTTTGATGAAAACAATCAATTCGAAAGGTTTTCCATCGTTTGAAGGCCAAATCTCGTTGCTGTATTAGTGAATTGACTCATCTAGTAAATCAAGGTTTACTTTTGCGATAGTTAGTTTCAGTTTTTAACGGAACGTGCCTATGAAAAAGTTCAAGTATCTTGATATTAAGTAAATCTATCTGTTCAGAAGAAGTAGATTTTAAAAGAATATTATTCCAATTAGATGATATTACGATTTATTTACATGAAAATCGAAAATCATGAAAATAAGGTCATGTTTGGAAAAGCTGGTCATAGAAAAGCACTTTGTTTTTGAGACTAACAAGAAATAAATCAAGCAATGTGGGTTCGAGGGCGGAGAAGTGTGTAGGGGTTGAAGAGTTAACGATATGAAAATTAAGACCAATAAACTCATCAACAAAACAAAAAACTGTGTTCGGATATGAAGTAGACATTTGTCCAATAGTGTTCAATAGTGGTGGAATGCATATACAGGGCAGTTAATTATCTGGGCAGTTTAATTATCTCGGCAGTTTTATTGCACTTGATGGCGGAACGGACCTGGATGTTAACAATAGAATAAACAAAGCCCGTAGTGCATTTGGAATCCTTTTTCGTGTGTGGAACTCAAGCAAAATATCGCTACCCACCAAGTTGAAACTCTTCGAAACCAACTTGAAATTTGTGCTGTTATATGCTTCTGAAACATGGAAATGCTCTGTCAACATCTCGAGCAGGCTACAGGTCTTCGTCAACCGTTGTTTGCGCAACATTCGGAAGATCCGGTGGCCGCAAACTATATCAAACGTTGAACTATGGAATAGGACCGGACAGATGAAATTGGATGCAGACATCACCCAACGAAAGTGGCGTTGGATAGGCCATACACTGAGGAAACCTAACGACAACATAGCGAAACAATCATTCGAATGGAATCCTCAGTATAAGAGACGCGTTGGAAGACCAAAAACAGCATGGAAGTCATCTGTTTTAAAAGAAGCTCAGTCTCAAGGTATTCAATCGTGGTCACAGCTAATACCCGTTGCGACAGATGGAGGTATCTGGTTGCTGCCCTATGTTCCAGGAGGAGTTAAAGTGCTGCTACAGTTATTCGTACACAACATATATTATCTGTAAAAAAAAGGAAACTCTATGTTTATCAGACATTTTCTGAAAAAAAATTACCTCCAAGTCAAGACTTTGTTTGGTGAAGAAAATTTGAACACCACTTAAAATCTGGCAACCTTAAGCCTATAGAAGCTGAACTAAAATACAATCTTAAAGGTTATTTCTTTAAAAAAATAAGTCTAAGATTAGGTCTCTATCACCAGTATTGACAGAGATATCGAATTTAACACAGGTCAGGATACACCCAAGTTACCTTTTTTTTTATTGTCAAAAAGTGATGTCAAAGTTGAGAATCGAGCTTTACTGTAGTACATTTTTTTTCTTAGAATATGACCAAGAATCACACCCCAAAGGATAATAAACGAAGTACGGGACACCCTGTATAATAGCTATAGTGTACAAACAGTACAATTAGCACAAGGAGAACAAGTAGCAGAACCAAACAATGAAAAAGGAAAAAGAGTTTAAGTTCAATTTAAAATATTAGTTTCAAATTAGAAAAAATTGTAAAAGTAAAACTAATAACTATTAAATTGTATAAAGAAAATAAATTAAATAATTTCATTTGAATTCAAAAAATTTAATATTTAATTGATCAAGCTGACATCCCTGTTCAAATCTTTAATGCAGTCGATTGTCTCAGCAGCATCATTCTTCCTACGACGTTTTACGTACACCAATCCTCGTGAGTCGTGACGTATATACAATACATATGATATTTTTTTAAAGCGTGCTTTCGTATGATGTAGTTAGTTTTAGTTAAACCTTCGCGCATGTAAAGAGAGCTTGTAGAGTTAATATCAATCTTTTGTAAACAAAGTTCTCTCTTTTTTAGTTTTCGGAACGAAGAGATAGATTTAAGTTCAAAATTACGATCACAAGACCGTATCTCCAGTTAAAGAGCATATTGAGCATCTTCACCACGTCAAGGTAAGTAGTAAAGAAGATGAAAAAGGAAAAAACTATAATTATTAAAAATAAAAAAAAAAAACTTATTGAGAGTTTGATTACCTTTCTTACAAAGTTGCTTTACACTTCTTCCAGCGATGCGTTCAGCCAAATGGATGAAAGTCTGCTTATCCGTCGTTGTTGCAATAAATTCTTTTAAAAAAGTAGGAACTGCAGACTTTATTAAAATTAAAAAGGATCATGATATCATTTTCTTAAGTATTCCAGACTCTCATTTTTCTTGGAATTCTAGGATCGCACAATTCCAGAAGCTGATGATTTTGGTAGAACGAGATTAATTTTTCTTTCATTTTTGTTTGCCAGAACTCGTCATCTCTGAAGAATATAAAATTGGAGGAAGTCCAAACACCAAAATAGCAAATTTGCCTATTAGTTATGTGAAGTTGTCCTTGAACTTGATAGAAATAGTCATGGGTTTTCTTAAGCCCCCATGTGTTCCCTTGTTTTTCAAGATAAGGCAATTTATTTTGACTATAGCTTCGTCTAATGTCATATTTTTTACAGACGATGTACATTTCACTTCACATATTGCATTTCTACCGAAAATGGTATTCTTTATCTATAAAAAGACCACATTAAATTACTTTGAGGCTTCCGAATTCCTCTATGTCTTTCCATTTCCCACTAAGAGATTGATCTCTTGTTTCTGATTCGATTTTTCTTCTGTGATCAAAGTTTTCTTGGAGTGATTATTTACTTTTTTGTTTCTCCAACTCCATTTCTTGATCAGTTTTATCTGGCAGTTCAGATGGTGCGTCTACATTTCCGTAATTCGAATTTGGGGAAGCATTTCTTCTTCGTTTTTGTGGTGTGCTCGTTCATTAGAATTCTTTTTTTTTTCTTCTGTTCTCACCAAAAGTTTGTTTTTGGGAGTATTTAGAATTTTGTTGTGCACTTTTGTGTACTCGGTGAATGCCCGTTTGGTGTTAAATTGGACAACAGCTGCAGCGCATCTACTGTTGTACGATTTTCCAAGAGAAAAATTAATTATTTTTCCACCGACATATTGACACACAACACTGTTAAATTGTTCGCATATGTTGGAGTCATACCCATGAATCAAACTCTCGGAATTTCGAACCATTCGTTGTAATATCGAACTTACGCTTTCAAAAATACCATTTTTCACCATGTTTTCAATTTTATCTGTGCCTTCAATATCACTACCGGCACAAAAATATCGGGCGAAATTATTGTGACGTCCAAATACATGAAATGGAACGTTTTCAATGTCCTTTTGCAGGAATCAAATTTTTATACAGTTTTGTTACAGTTATAAAGACGTTGCCCTCTCTCTTTGTCAACACTTCCATTTTCGATTGCGATTTTCTTTTCCTCTTCAATTGCTTCTTTCATTTTGGCTTCCGCTGTTTCTATCCAAACATCTTTACTCTGGTTCTTTATTTTGCTATAAATTTTGGTATCCATAAATGGAATGTTAATGGATTCAAACAACCGCTGGCATTGCGTAAATCCGTTACCGGAAAGCATTGCTACTGTTACAACTTCCTTATTAATTAATATTTCAACCACAGTTCTCTTATGGCACTTTCCATTGGTTTCACTCGGGGAAGCACTCTTTTTAAAAACCAATGGAACACCCAAAATAATTTCTGTTCAGTTTGCGTAATTGCCTTTGTGTGAGTGAAACACCTATGGCTCTTAAAAAATATTCCTTGAAGAAAATTTTCTTTTTGACATTTGTGTAACATGTGTTAGTGCTTCTTGAGTCGATTCTCATTTCAATTTGAGAAGCGGCTGTCACTCCTCAGAATCATGAGAAGCGTTTTTTTTGCACCAATGGAACGGTTTGAGAATGCTTCTGGACGCTCCTGGACGGTTCTTTTCGTCCAATGGAATGTGCCATTAGACTCTTCTTCCTTGCATGTGAAAATGGTTTCCGAAAAATTGCACACTTGACATTTAAAAAAAGTTTAGATTTCAAACCTAAAATTAAACAATAGATTTAAGTTATCCCTTACAAAAGACAAAAAATTGAATTTGTACCACTACCTATCTTTTCTTCCTGGGTAAGCACGAGATTTTCAAAAGAGCAACCGAATGATGTAGCCCATGAGTAGTTATTTCCTTCAAACTCTTGAGGAAAAAGTCAAGGTCAACTACTCTTCGCCGAGTGTTTAGTAGATAGGCCGGACGCGTGGGTTCGAATCCCGCTCTGGGCATCTACTTTTCTTTCAGCCTCCCAGTTTCATATGGACGCCGCCCTTGAGGTTATATGTGTGAAATTACTAACAACTTATTTCCAACTACTGCAACACAAAAAAGGGAAAGGCTGCTACTCTGGTAGTACAATGGACCGGATATTAGGTCTGAGTTCTCCAGATAAGCATATAAGACTCTTTTTTGTGGGCCATAACCAAGCGAATTGAGATTTAAAGAAGTCATCTTATGCAACGGCCTGCTTTTTGTGGGAGTTCTTATGATTTTTTTCAATGACCAGTTAATAGATAGAACTTTAAATCCTTACTAATATAATAAATGTGAAAGTCACTCTGTCTGTCCGACTTTCTATGTTACCGTCTCCCGTACAAACTACTAAACTGATTGATATGAAATTTTGTACAGAGACAGTCTCGAGCCAGAGGAAGGACATAGGCTATATATTTTATCCCTAAATTCCCACGGGAACGTACAAGGGAACTTAGAAGTTACAGCACCGATTTTAGAATGCTACACTATCCCCGAGTAACTTAAAAATTATTTCATCCCCATATTCCTACGGGAACCGTAGTTCTTACTAATATAATAAGTGCGAAAGAAACTCTGTCTGTTTTTCTTTCTATGTAACCATCTGTCGCCCAAGCTACAGAACCGATTTAAATGAAATTTTATACAGAGATGATTTAGAACCTGAAGAAGGACATAGGCTACATTTCATTCGAATATTCCCACGGGAACCAGTCTTCACTAATATTATAAATGCAAAAGTACCTCTGTCTGTTCGTCTTTCTATGTTACCATCTCTCGCCCAAACTAATGAACAGATTTAAACGAAATTTTGTGCAGAGATAGTCTAAAATTTGAGAAAAGACATAGGCTATATATTTTATCCCTAAATTCCAACGGGAACGAGAATGCATACGGGAACTTTGACACTATAGAACCGATTTCAAAAATTCTTCCACCGTTAGAATGCTACACTATCCCTGAGTAACATTAACTATAAGTCATACCCATATTCCTACGGGAACGGTCACCATATTCCCATAGGAATGAAAGCACTTACGAACATTTTAGATCCGAAATCAACTCCGTCTGTCTGTTTTTCTTGGTTACCATCTACCACCCAAACTATTGAACCTATTTGTATTATTGAGCCTGAACAAGGACATGGGCTGTATTTGTTATCCCAATATTCCTACGGGAACGCAACGTAAACGGGAATCTTGAAGCTACTGGACCGATTTCAAAAGTTCTTTTGCCATGAGGTGATTTCTGTCAAATTGTCGATTACACAGCTGGCCTGAGAAGAAATGTCTATCTGGATCTTCAAATAAATATTGGTAATCGGTAATGACTGTGTGAAAAGTCGATTTCGGCGCCGACTAAGGAGATAGTTAACCATATAAACTAGTAAATTATGTTTAACGTATTGGAGGATTTTGTCCAATATCTATCAGTAGACAATATTATGGACACTCAGCAAGTCACATCAAACCCTATAGAGTTTCTCAATTAGTTAGAACTATCAGGAGTGGCAGCAATTTGGTGTTCGAGTGTTAATAATGAGTAATCTAGAATTGTACACAGCTACAAATTACACATCTGGGATGCGGCATTATAAAAGTTTTAATAATGACTGAAACAGCGAAATTAGAAAACTATTGATTCCCCGTATTTCTTTAATTCACAGTTTAAAAGAGTGTATCAAACTCGCAGAACCTTTTTATTTGACAAAAGATGGAAAAAGTAAGAACGTCGTGTGCAAAAATGTACTGAAATAAAATAATATAACAATAGTTTACTAAAACCAAAAAAAAAAAATGCTGCCGAAAGTCACTATTCCACGCGGACGAATTCGCGGGCACAGCTAGTTTACTATAATTTACTAACATATATATCGACAGACAAATACAAATGTTAAGCTAAAAATATTAGGTAGAATATGATCTATTGTTCTCTGAATACCCCGCTTCAAAAAATGAACTCGCATTTCCTCCACGATTCCAACTGGCTTGTTGACAACAAAAAAAAAAAGTTATCGTCGTTTTCATTTGCAATCCTAAATGCATGGCATGAACTATTGAATTGAAGTATTTGTATTTGTATTTGTATTTGTATTTTTATTTATATATATTATTATATTATTATATATATTATTATATATATTATTATATATATTATTATTTGTATATAATATTCATAGTGCATATAAGATATACAAGTATTTCTTTTGAGTTGCACTGCTTAAATTGTATTACAGAGCTTCATACTTATGTTTATATTATACAATTGAAAAATTCATAAAGTCTTATATTTTTAGACAGGAAAGAACTGTAATAGAGTAAAAGAAAAAGAGGATGGGTAAAAGATTTAATTTTTAAGTTTGATTCAACAATAATAATAATATAATTTTAGAACTTCTTTTGCGAAAACATTGGTGTTGGTTATTAGTTTTAAGTTATGAGGAATTTGATTCCATATTTGAGAAGCATAAACAAAGAATTGCCTTGAACTGATTAAATATTTATAGCGCGGTATAATAATTTGCAATGTTCGATTACTTCTTGAGAACGTTATTTTATCAAAAAGATATTTAGGTTCCTTAATATGTATTATTCTTTGCAATAATAACAAGGTTCTGTACTTCAAAAGACCTGACAACGAGCAACCAGCAATTTAAACTGTGAATTCGGTAATGTGATCACCTCTTTTCAGACCAAAATTATATCTCGCGCAGCTATTATAAGCAACGGTTAGTTTTCTTCTGGACTCATGGTCCATATTAGAGAATAGCTCGCAACAATAAGTTAAAATAGACAAAATAAATGCTCTCACTAATTTTAGTTTAACTTCGGTTGGTAAATATTTAACTGTTGGACATAGGCCTCGTAAAGCACCATTCATTTTTGAAACCGTCTTATTAATATGTGTCTCCCAGTTCAAATTATAATTAAAATATACACCGAGATTCTTCACTGTCTCAACATATTCTATTGGTGTATGATTGAGAAACAAAGGAGGACATTGAGTTTGACACTTTTTTTACGACATAAAATCATTGCTTTTGTTTTTGACGTGTTGATGTTAAGAGCATTATCAATAGTCCAGGCAAAGATTTAACACAATTCTTGATTCATTTGAATGGTTTCTTAAGTCATAACAGATTTTGAAAACATTATAGAAATTTGAATATCGTCTGCGTAGATGTGATATTCAAAGTCAGACAAACATTCGACTATGTCGTTTATAAAACATGAAAATAGGAGCGGACCAAGTACTGAGCCCTGTGGAACACCCAACGGGACTCTTATACAACTCGAACACTTTTGATTTTTATATACAAACTGGGATCTATCTGAAAGATATGAGTTGATCATATTGCACAACGAGTTCTCAAATGAAAATTTGGATTTGAGTTTGAGAAGTAAAAGATTATGATCAACGCTATCAAATGCTTTAGAAAAATCCAAAAAAACAATTAATCCCATCATACCCTTGTCAAACCCAGTTCGAATATCATCGCAGACCTTAACCAATGACGTAGTGCAGTTGTGTTTTGCACGAAAACCAGATTGGTGGTTAACAATTAGTTTGTTATCATTCAAAAATTTTGTTATCTGGCGGCTTACAATTTTTTCAAAAACTTTGCTGAAAAATGATAGTATAGCAACAGGACGATATACAACTTTATTACCTTGCGATGGCTTAAATAGGGGTATGATTTTAGCAACTTTCCAGAGATTTGGAAAAACAGAGGTAGTGATTATTGTATTGAAAATGTGAGTTATCTGGTGGAGCAAAAATGGTAATAAGATTTTTATGAATTCTGGTTGAATATTATCCGAACCTGCGGCTTTTGAACTAATTTTGAGAAGCTCATTACCTACTAACCAAATATCAACACAATTCAGTGATAATGAATTTCTAATGTTGTTATTTTCATTTACAAATGATAAATCATTTGCAATGTTGAATTAAGGTAAGTAAGTAAGACGAATTTCTTATTTAATTCTTCTATATTAATTTCATCTACAATTTCTTGCTTGTTACGACTTATTCCAGTTTGTCGAATATTTCTCCAAAAAGTAGAACTTGATTCACTGGATTAGAATTTGTTTTGAAAAAAGATTCTTTTGCTTTTCTTTATTAAGAAAGTTGTCGATAGCCAGCTAGTTGAAACAGTGAACTATTCATGTAAATGTTAATATTTACCTTTCTCTTTAGGGAGGTCATTTTTATCTTATTCTTTTTCGCTTGATCTGCTTCTCGTTGTCTTTCCTTCCCTTGTGTCTTCTTTTATCTCTTAATCCTTTCTTTTATACCTTTCGGTTTAATAAAATAAAAAAAGTTATCGTCGTTTTCATTTGCAATCCTAAATGCATGGCATGAACTATTGAATTGAAGTATTTGTATTTGTATTTGTATTTGTATTTTTATTTATATATATTATTATATTATTATATATATTATTATATATATTATTATATATATTATTATTTGTATATAATATTCATAGTGCATATAAGATATACAAGTATTTCTTTTGAGTTGCACATGCTTAAATTGTATTACAGAGCTTCATACTTATGTTTATATTATACAATTGAAAAATTCATAAAGTCTTATATTTTTAGACAGGAAAGAACTGTAATAGAGTAAAAGAAAAAGAGGATGGGTAAAAGATTTAATTTTTAAGTTTGATTCAACAATAATAATAATATAATTTTAGAACTTCTTTTGCGAAAACATTGGTGTTGGTTATTAGTTTTAAGTTATGAGGAATTTGATTCCATATTTGAGAAGCATAAACAAAGAATTGCCTTGAACTGATTAAATATTTATAGCGCGGTATAATAATTTGCAATGTTCGATTACTTCTTGAGAACGTTATTTTATCAAAAAGATATTTAGGTTCCTTAAGATGTATTATTCTTTGCAATAATAACAAGGTTCTGTACTTCAAAAGACCTGACAACGAGCAACCAGCAATTTAAACTGTGAATTCGGTAATGTGATCACCTCTTTTCAGACCAAAATTATATCTCGCGCAGCTATTATAAGCAACGGTTAGTTTTCTTCTGGACTCATGGTCCATATTAGAGAATAGCTCGCAACAATAAGTTAAAATAGACAAAATAAATGCTCTCACTAATTTTAGTTTAACTTCGGTTGGTAAATATTTAACTGTTGGACATAGGCCTCGTAAAGCACCATTCATTTTTGAAACCGTCTTATTAATATGTGTCTCCCAGTTCAAATTATAATTAAAATATACACCGAGATTCTTCACTGTCTCAACATATTCTATTGGTGTATGATTGAGAAACAAAGGAGGACATTGAGTTTCCCACTTTTTTTACGACATAAAATCATTGCTTTTGTTTTTGACGTGTTGAGGTTAAGAGCATTATCAATAGTCCAGGCAAAGATTTTACACAATTCTTGATTCATTTGAATGGTTTCTTAAGTCATAACAGATTTTGAAAACATTATAGAAATTTGAATATCGTCTGCGTAGATGTGATATTCAAAGTCAGACAAACATTCGACAATGTCGTTTATAAAACATGAAAATAGGAGCGGACCTAGTATTCTATTGGTGTATGATTGAGAAACAAAGGAGGACATTGAGTTTGACCCTTTTTTTACGACATAAAATCATTGCTTTTGTTTTTGACGTGTTGATGTTAAGAGCATTATCAATAGTCCAGGCAAAGATTTAACACAATTCTTGATTCATTTGAATGGTTTCTTAAGTCATAACAGATTTTGAAAACATTATAGAAATTTGAATATCGTCTGCGTAGATGTGATATTCAAAGTCAGACAAACATTCGACTATGTCGTTTATAAAACATGAAAATAGGAGCGGACCTAGTACTGAGCCCTGTGGAACACCCAACGGGACTCTTATACAACTCGAACACTTTTGATTTTTATATACAAACTGGGATCTATCTGAAAGATATGAGTTGATCATATTGCACAACGAGTTCTCAAATGAAAATTTGGATTTGAGTTTGAGAAGTAAAAGATTATGATCAACGCTATCAAATGCTTTAGAAAAATCCAAAAAAACAAATATCCAATTAAACAGTTCGAATATCATCGCAGACCTTAACCAATGACGTAGTGCAGTTGTGTTTTGCACGAAAACCAGATTGGTGGTTAACAATTAGTTTGTTATCATTCAAAAATTTTGTTATCTGGCGGCTTACAATTTTTTCAAAAACTTTGCTGAAAAATGATAGTATAGCAACAGGACGATATTCAACTTTATTACCTTGCGATGGCTTAAATAGGGGTATGATTTTAGCAACTTTCCAGAGATTTGGAAAAACAGAGGTAGTGATTATTATATTGAAAATGTGAGTTATATGGTGGAGCAAAAATGGTAATAAGATTTTTATGAATTCTGGTTGAATATTATCCGAACCTGCGGCTTTTGAACTAATTTTGAGAAGCTCATTACCTACTAACCAAATATCAACACAATTCAGTGATAATGAATTTCTAATGTTGTTATTTTCATTTACAAATGATAAATCATTTGCAATGTTGAATTAAGGTAAGTAAGTAAGACGAATTTCTTATTTAATTCTTCTATATTAATTTCATCTACAATTTCTTGCTTGTTACGACTTATTCCAGTTTGTCGAATATTTCTCCAAAAAGTAGAACTTGATTCACTGGATTAGAATTTGTTTTGAAAAAAGATTCTTTTGCTTTTCTTTATTAAGAAAGTTGTCGATAGCCAGCTAGTTGAAACAGTGAACTATTCATGTAAATGTTAATATTTACCTTTCTCTTTAGGGAGGTCATTTTTATCTTATTCTTTTTCGCTTGATCTGCTTCTCGTTGTCTTTCCTTCCCTTGTGTCTTCTTTTATCTCTTAATCCTTTCTTTTATACCTTTCGGTTAAATTAAATAAAAAAATTCAATGCTTTCGGTTTATAAATTTATTTCAATCTCTCTGCTTGGAAAATTTTCATCTAACTCAATCTGATAATTCTTTATACATGGACTTAAAATTCTCGGTTGCTTTGATTTTTATTTTATTTTCAGTGTAAAGTGTTTTGTGTGTAAGGTGTTTTTTTTGTTCTGATGTCAAGTTGCTGCTGTTTTGGCACACTCCCCCCTTGATGAGTCGTCAGATTTTTCAATTTGATCCAAGGGCACCAACACCAGTTTCTGTACTGGCCGCATTACTCGACGTTTTTCTCCTGCTACACGTAACTCAACATTTCGTACATAACCATCCGTTCCAGGATAAGTCATCGTGATACGACCAGTCAACCAAAACGTTGGTGCTGCATTTTCATCCTTGATCAATACTAAATCCCCAGCTTTCAAATTTTCTTGTGCTGTCTTCCACTTCGTTCGTTGCTGAAGCTCGTTCAAATATGTTTGATGCCACTATTTCCAAAATGATTGTGACATTGTAATTAAGTGTCCAGGTGACTAAAAATTCAAATCTTCCGGATCATCCGTTAGTGCCATTAATGGACGTGAATTAAGAATAGCACTTATCTGTGCTAGAAGTGTTTGAAAGTCTGTACCAGTGAGCTTCTGTTGTCCTAAAACTCGACGTAAATGATGTTTCATAGCCTTCACTTTCGATTCCCATAAGCCACCTTGATGTGGCGCCGATGGTGTTATGAAATGCCATTTTACTCTTAGCTCTCGCATTTCCTTGTAAGCTTCGGAATCTATTTGTGACCAACTGTTTACCATTTTTGCTAGTTCCTTTTCTGCTCCAATAAAACATGTGCCGTTATCACTCCATAAATGGGTGCAGCTGCCACGAATACTAGTGAACCGAAGAAATGCTGCCACGAATGCCGCTGTTGATAGGTCTTCAACTAGTTCTAGGTGAACCGCTTTTGTTACCATACATACAAATACAGCAACGTATTTCTTCTCCACAATTCTGCATCTTCCACTCCGTGCCTTGACTTCAAAAGGGCCGGCATAGTCAACACTAGAATGTGCAAATGGTGGACTCTGTCGCACACGTTCAGCTGGAAGGTTACCCATAATTTGCTCGCACAATTTCTTACCTTGTCGAACACATGGTATGCAGCGTGAAATTTGGGTACGCGCCGCACGTCGAAGATTAGTGATCCAGAAACGTTGTCTTGTGGGCAAATGAGTAACTGAGCTAAGTGACTTACATCAGGCAAAATGATTGGGTGCCTCTGCTTGTATGACAATGTTGCATGCTCTAAACGACCACCTACTCGTAAGATGCCCTCCTCGTCAATAAATGGGTTGAATCTTAGCAACTGACTTTTTACAGGGACAGCTTTTCCGTGCTGTAACGCTTGCAATTCTGGATCGTAATAAACCAATTTCTCCCGTTTGACCCATGAAGTTATTGCCTTCTCTTCTTCTGCTTCAGTAATATCACCAATTTCTCGTTTGCACTTGTCTACTCCGCCAAGTTTTAAATTTCCTATATATCGCCAAAGCCAGGCCGTACGTCGAATGAGACGGCGCCACGATGATGTTCGACGAAGTACATCTGACTTGGTATTTCTGAAGGTACCTTTACCACACATTTCGAACAATGCGACATTGATAAATGCTTTTTGAATTGGACGCAGTTTCTTAACGTCAGCTCTCTCCAACCAATTCGATTTCATTTCAGCACGTATATTTTCCTCGATAAGAACGGAGAAGTCGGTTCTAGATGAAGGCCAAGCCCCTTCATTTTTTCCAAGCCACGCTGGACCGTTCCACCAAATACTGAGTTGTTTCCAACTCGGCTGGTGCCACACCACGACTCAGGGCGTCTGCTGGATTATCTGCGGAAGTTACATGTCGCCATTCACAATTTGCTGTCAATTTCCGAATGGTTTGAATTCGGTTATGTACAAATGGCTTCAGAGCCTCTGCTTCCTTCTCCATCCAATGCAAGACTATTGATGAATCAGTCCACAGCATGGTACGTACATTTTCAAACATGCATGCTTCTTTCATAATCTGTATAAGTTCACTTAGCAAAACCGCCGCACATAATTCCAATCGTGGTATTGTCACTGTCTTGACAGGTGCCACCCGTGAACGTGAAGTGTACACACGGTTTTGCTTCCTTGTTCAACTGCAACATAAACGACAGCTCCATAGGCTAACTCAGAAACATCAGCAAATCCATGTAAGGTGAAAGCATGCGTTGGTACTGTTCCTAGCCAGCGCGGAATACGTATGCGTGGCAGTTTTGATAACTGGGATTGGAACTCTAGCCAATCATTGCCAATACTTCTGGAACTTTTGAATCCCAACCAACTCGTGACTTCCATATGCGCTGCATTATGATTTTCGCATTAACAATCACCGGACCCAAATAGCCGTTTGGATCAAACAACTGTGCAATCTGACTTAGTATATCACGCATAGTCATTTTCTGACTCTCTTCAGGCAGTTGTGGTTGAAACTTGAATGTAAGCTCATCAGTACTAGGAAGCCATCGAAGTCCAAGAACTGTCGTGTCATTAAATTCTCCTAAATTAACTGTTCCCTGTGACCTTTCTGCTTGTATTGGTACAACGCTAGAGATATTAGAATGCCATTTACTTAACAGAAACCCACCATTGGCAAGTATCGTTGACATTTCGGAGCACAGTGTGCGTGCTTCCTCTTCATTATTTGCTCCAGTTAGACAGTCATCCATATAAAAATCCTTCTCGATTTTTCGTGCTCCTAGAGGGAATTCATCCTGTTGATCTCGTGCACATTGAATCATTGCCCGAACTGCGCAGTGTGGTGCCGAAGCCATCCCAAAAGTCACTCTGGTCAACCAATATTCCTTTACGTCAGCTTCTGGATCTGATCGCCAAACTATTCGCTGCACATCCCACTGCTCCTTTCTTATTCCAACCTGAAGATACATCTTTTGAACATCTGTTGTAACTCCAATTCGATGAGTACGAAAACGCATGATAAGGCCAAATAAATCATCCTGTAACTTCTCACCAATCATTTGCGCTTCATTTAAAGAAATGCCTAGGTTAGTTTTGCATGAAGCATCGAAAACGACGCGAAATTAACGTGTAACCGCATGATGTGGAGTATAATAACACCAACCCCTTGGCTCCCGGTCTACTTCTAGCAGATGACCAGCTTTTATCATCTCATCGATACTGGAAACATATTTCTCACGTAACATCGGGTCATGCTCAAAACGGCGCTCCAAAGCGTGCAAACGACGACGTAGTGCGATCTCACGTGATGATCCTATATTATCTATATTACTACGAAAAGGAATGCTCACAACATACCTGCCGGCTGAAGTTCGATAATGATGACTCATAAGAAACTGCTCACACTCCTCCTGTTCTGTTGTCCGCACTCGGCGTTTGGGAATCTCTTCCACATCCCAGAATCGATTAAGCAGAGTCGCAAATCGCTCTTTTTTGACGTGCTCTATTGTAGAAAATACTGATGCCTGTTCAGATGGTCTAACACCACCTTAATAAAGCAACCATCCTAGTCGAGTATTTTGAGAGATAATACCCAACGCATTTGCGGAACTTACGGAACTATTGTCTTGCATAATCACTGTCCAAACGCCAGCGCCAAGCAGCATATCAATTGGTGCCGGTATGTTAAAAACTGGATCAGCTAATTCATTTTGATCATCTTTTGAGGCTAAGTCAAGCGGCATATTAGTGCTGGGTAATAAGCTCAAAGACAGTTCTGAAACCACCAGCAACTCAATTTCTGCAATAAAATTCTCATTGAAACGGGAGAGCAATTGACAGCGTACTTTCTTTTTTACGGGGTGTTTCGATGTACTGTTAACCCCTACAATCCGTACACTGCACTGTTTCGTTGGTAGTTTTTCTTTCTGCACAACCGTATTTGTAATGAGATTTACCTAAGAGCCAGAAGCACACATCGCCCGAATCGGATCTGTTGTAAAAGGACCTAGTCTCAAACGCACTTGCGCTGTTGGTAGTAAATCTAGTTTTAAATGTGCGTTTTCGTCTTGGAGATAATTTTTTTTTAAAGGCAGGTTCGGAACATTGGCTGATTGCTATTGTGCTTCTGTAGAAATCCTTGTTTGTGTGACAGTACCATTAAATTTTGAAGATTTATTTTCCGGGCAGATGGTGCTGTTGTGCTTTTGACCTGGACACCGAGGACACTGCTCTTTAAAACAATTGTTTCCCAGATGATTTGGGCTGAAACATGACGGACACAACCGCTTTTTTTCACAAACTCCACACGGTCATCAATCGACAGTGCTTTAAACTGATCACAGTGAAACAGTGCATGGCCTGGCAAATTACACTTGAAACACCTGCGGTTGTCAATTGGACGTTTATGGTCAACAGAGCGTCGACTTTGGTTAGCGGTGAATGTCGATTGTGAATGCCCATTTATGCGCTGCATAGTGTTCGATTTTGAAATTTTTTCTCCTTCGTCTCGTATATGAGCTGCTTCTAACCGTGGCTTACTCTTAATGTTATGATCTAAGCTCGCAATACAATTAGCACGCTGCTCCAAAAACGAAAACATCTCCGATAAAGTTGGAAGCTCACTAACGCGGCGTCGCATCTCCCATTCACGTCGTCCCTCTGTGTCTAAAAGCTGCTCAATTTGGTAAAGGAACTGGTAGTCCACCAGCTGTTCTGCCGTGAGCAATGACAACAAATGTCGCCGATTTACCCGAAAAGTGTCCAAAATATCACGCAAGTCTTCCATTGATTGTTCACGAACTGGCAACAATGCAGTAATTTCTTGTAAATGTGCTCGGATCGTTTGGTAATTATTTTCATATTGTTGTTTCAAAAAAGACCACGCAAGCATATAATTTGCATCGTCTGCTACAGACCATTCTCCAACGGCACGCTTTACTGGACCTTGCAAAGCATTTAAAAGTCTTCTCAAGCGCTGTGCATTCGTCAGATTTTGGTTATTGTGCACTTCCTCAATAAATCATCACGAAACGGAGCCCATTTGGCGAAATCCCCATCAAACGTTGGCAATTTGGTTGAATTTGGTATATCGCTCCATTGTATTCGCACTACATTTTCATCTTGAGTACCCTGCCCTGCTATTTGCGCTTCCAGAACTGCTAACCGAGATCGAAGAGCTGCCTTTGCAGTGAAATAAATTTTTTCGCCTTTTTCTAAAAGCGTATCGTCGATTGAAGTTGTTTCTGTACACCACTTCTGGTACGCCTTACCATACTCTTTCCAACAAGAATCTAACATTTCTAGTCTAGTCTGAATGGCGTGTTGGTCTGCATTCATAAACTCAGCTTGCTGTATAAAATCTAATGCTCTTTGGAGTGCGGCAAACTTTATATTTCGCCAGGTGCTAGAGTCATTCTCTGTTTTTGCTGACGTCGATAAACTCAGATCTTCGTTGCTGCTCTCTTGTGATTCATATTCTGGAGCCCATGGACCAGTATATTTCTGACCATCCTCAGTTCTAACTCCTGTTTTCGGTTCTCGTCGACGCCGACAGCGACGTATCCCACTATTTCCCTGCTTATTTTCGGTGCGCTGCCTTTTTCTACCTATGAAATAGACTGCTTATTAGTCTGTCTTGATTATGGCCAAGCATATTTTGACCCATAATCGATCTGCGTTTACTTATGTTCATGCATGTTTGAACCATAAGTTTTTCTGCTTTTAATGATGGCCACGCATGTTGTGACCCATAATCATTCTGCTTCTCTGCGTTCTTACCTGTTTTATCTGCTTCTGTAATCAAACTGCGTCTGCGTACGTGTTTCTTTGGAAGACCAAAACCTGCATCATCATTTATCAGCAGCTTGCATTTCTAAAAAATCATGCTTAATTAGTGCATATAGAACAGCATATGAATGCAAAATAATAGTTCATAATATAGTGCACATAAAAAAAATCACAACCTCGTATCCGAGAACCCTAGAAAACTAACTAAACAAGCTTTAACAGTCATCTACCTGCATACTGCATACAAATCCAAGAACCTTCTAGGTCTCATATTGTTGCCGATGATTGCAAGAGAACCACACAACCCATCAATTTCAGCTTTTGAGACTTGACTTCGCATTCTCCATTTCCATAGATCAACGAGTTCCATTCGGTTCGGTAGCACCATGTCGATAGCCAGCTAGTTGAAACAGTGAACTATTCATGTAAATGTTAATATTTACCTTTCTCTTTAGGGAGGTCATTTTTATCTTATTCTTTTTCGCTTGGTCTGCTTCTCGTTGTCTTTCCTTCCCTTGTGTCTTCTTTTATCTCTTAATCCTTTCTTTTATACCTTTCGGTTAAATTAAATAAAAAAAATTCAATGCTTTCGGTTTATAAATTTATTTCAATCTCTCTGCTTGGAAAATTTTCATCTAACTCAATCTGATAATTCTTTATACATGGACATAAAATTCTCGGTTGCTTTGATTTTTACTTTATTTTCAGTGTAAAGTGTTTTGTGTGTAAGGTGTTTTTTTTGTTCTGATGTCAAGTTGCTGCTGTTTTGGCACAGAAGTAACAGCATTACGAGCGATCTTGAATTCATTATAAATTGTAGAGCACTTATACCTTCATCATCTAGCATATAATAGATCACGATCTCTTATAAGATTCTTCACTTGAAGCGTCATCCATGGCAAGTTATTATTTTTGTTTAATGTCTTATGTTTAATCTTAACATGAGAATCGAAAAGAACATAAATATTTGAGTAAAAATATTCAACCTGTTTATTCATATCACTTGTAAAATAAATAGGTGACCAATCAACGGATCGAGCATCGTTAAACAAGAGTTCTAAATTAATATTTGAGTAATCAAAATATTTTAACTTCGATCCAGCTTCATGAGAAAAAAGAACGTTAAGTGACAAGAAAATTAAATCATGGTGTGAAAAAGCAGGTGCCAGAACTTGATCATAAAGCAGAACCAAATTAGGACCGAAACAATAAAAACATCCAATAAAGATGGTGCACAGTTTGGTCTAAAGTGAGTAGGGACCTTCTTGTTAACAAAGCTCAACTTAAAGGAATTTACCATGTCAATAAAGTCATTGATTTTTTTTATCCAACAGATTGAGATTGAGGTCACCACAGATTAAAATATCAGTGTACCTAGGAACTAACTCCTCCAAACGACATCTTATAAGGTTAAGATGGGCTATGTCTGGTGCCATATAAATGCAACCAACCAGCAGCTTACCACGTTTACAATCAACTTTAATATACAAATATTCAGTAGGTTCATTGCATAGAGATTTTTTAACAATTCTAAAGTTATATGAACTTCTGATAAAAATAGCTGCACCACCTCCCAATCTGTTGCACCTATCTGATCTAATAGTTTTAAAATTGTGTAATCCGAGAAAACTATCACATATTTCTGGTTTCAACCAAGTTTCTGTTATACAGACGATATCAACCTTGCTACCATCGAAAAGATCACGCAAATCATCAATTTTATTTATACTTTGTGCATTGAGATGACAAATATTAATGCCTTTCTTTTGTTTACATAAAATGTCGACCAAGACTTTGATTTCAACCGTGGATTCCCTCTTTACATTAGAGGCAGCAAGTGTATTTAACTAAAACAACACCAATACATTCGAAAATCTTTAAAGGCTTCCAAGTAGACTCAAATTTAAATTTTAAGCAATAACTATAATAATAATAAATAGGCTTACATTCATAATTAAAGAGAAGGAGAATGAAAAGAAAAAGAAAAGAAGATAGATTTAAGGGGAAAATAGTACGTATTTTTTTAACGATTAGTATCGAAAATTTCATTTCCATCATTTGCTGCTTGACATCTCTGGGCTATCGCATTTGAAGTAGTTTCATCGTCTATAATTATGTTGTTTCCATTCTTATGCTCTTTTATGAGAACAGATCCATTCCTTGTAAAAGCCGAGTAGATCTTCTTTTGTCGCTTCAATCGAACAGCAAACTTTAGAGGAGAACGATTTCTTAACGTAAGGCTTTCATTCAAATAAAATTATTTGTCCGAATCTATGCCAATATTTCGCAGGATTAATGGTTTTTTAATTTTTTTCTGGAACTCAGCGATCTATTTCAGAATGTTGTTCTTATAATACGGTGAGCTGAACTTCAATATTATGGGTTGGTCATTACAACCATCGCGTTTGTTGGAGCGAAATATCGAACAGAGGGTTGGAGGTTGGTAGTCTATGGTGAAACAGAGTTGGTTGAAAAGAGCAATTAGATTTTCATTCGGCAGTTCTGGTATTCCAAAGAGAATAGCGTCCGTAACAAGCTCTCTTCTCTCGAGCGAATCACATCGTTTCGCGAGATCAATCAGTTGCTCTTCATTAGGATTGTTTATTTCTAATTCCTTACTTTGCTCTTCGATTATTTCTACTCGCCCGCCGTACCAAATCGTTGACTAATTGTTCCTGCAGTGTTAGCTGTTATCAATTTGATCTGGTTAGCGGAGGTTATCAATTTGATCAGAGAACTGAGTTATAATTTTCTCCGAATGAGCATTGAGATGTAATACCAAATCATTGATGGTAATTGTATGGTGTTTTGCTTCTGTGAAACCATAATTCGATCCTTTTAGAAACTGTATTTTGTTTTGTTGTTGTAGCTGGGGAAAGGCCAGTTGTTGGTGTGGGTGCGTTTCTTTTTTTTTTTTTGATTACGGGACGGGTTTTTTTTAGTTCAGATTTATCTCCCATTATAAATTAGATTATAAAGAGCACAAAGCAAAAGAGAGTAAGTAATGTAAAATGAAAAAAAAAAAAATTCACTCTTCGGACAGAAAGAACAGCTAAAATGATAGATTTTGATTTATACACCTTACTGATTTGTCTTTTTTCTTAAATCTCTTACACTGATTCAGTTTATTTGTAGTCTTTTATCAATAACAATTCACTGTGACGGCTTAGGGTTTCGCTATGTATGACTTTCGGAGTTTTTAGACTAAAAAAATCCACTTTAAACGGATATTTCAATTGAGACTTCAAGAACACGTCTTATCACTCTGACATTCTTCTTATATGATTGTAAAATGGATATATAAAAAACTAGCCGAAAACACCCGGCGTTGCCCGGGTTCCTTTTTGCCAAGGCTTCTTACCTACAAAGCTGGAAGTATCCAAAGAAAAAAAATCCTGTTTATTTGTGTACAATTTATTGAAATAACATTAAAATGAATTTAAAGATTTCCAGGAAGCGTCTGAAGGAAACCCAATGGAAGAAACAATAAGCAACAAATTAGAGCAGTTTTTCAGTGCAGAGTTGTCCTGTGGTGAGATTTTCGAGTTAACCCATACAATCATGAGTTATGTCAGAGCTAACTTCTCACCATAGGATAGAAAAATATGAAAGACAGAATGAAAAATTTTAACTCACCATTCAGTGTTTGCTCACCATGAGTCTCAGCAATTTGCCATTGTCATTTTTCTGAATTATGTCAAATTAGCTCATCTGTCATTTAGAGCCAGTTTTTCAGTGCAGAGTTGTCCTGTGGTGAGAATTTTCGAATTAACCCATACAATCATGAGTTATGTCAGAGTTACTGGCTGAACACAATGCATACGCATACGCATACGGAGCCGGAGCCGCAAGAGTTAAAATCAAGTTAACTTGTCCAGCTCCGTCTTGCGTTGTTTTTGTATTGCTTGTATTTCATGTTTTGACATCTCTTGCGGCTCCGTTTCTGCAGCCATTGTGTTCACGCAGTTAACTTCTCACCATAGGATAGAAAAATATGAAAGACAGAATGAAAAATTTTAACTCACCATTCAGTGTTTGCTCACCATGAGTCTCAGCAATTTGCCACTGTCATTTTTCTGAATTATGTCAAATTAGCTCATCTGTCATTTAGAGCCTGTTTTTCAGTGCAGAGTTGTCCTGTGGTGAGAATTTTAGAGTTAACCCATACAATCATGAGCTATGTCAGAGTTAACTTCTCACCATAGGATAGAAAAATATGAAAGACATAATGAAAAATTTTAGCTCACCATTCAGTGTTTGCTCACCATGAGTCTCAGCAATTTGCCATTGTCATTTTTCTGAATTATGTCAAATTAGCTTATCTGTCATTTAGAGCCAGTTTTTCAGTGCAGAGTTGTCCTGTGGTGAGAATTTCCGAGACAACCCATACAATCATGAGTTATGTCAGAGTTGACTCCTCACCATAGGATAGAAAAACATGAAGACAGACTGAAAAATTTTAACTAACCATTCAGTGTTTGCTCAACATGAGTCTCAGCAATTTGCCATTGTCATTTTTCTGAATTATGTCAAATTAGCTCATCTGTCATTTAGAGCCTGTTTTTCAGTGCAGAGTTGTCCTGTGGTGAGAATTTTCGAGTCAACCCATACAATCATGAGTTATGTCAGAGTTGACTCCTCACCGTAGGATAAAAAAACATGAAGACAGACTGAAAAATTTTAACTAACCATTCAGTGTTTGCTCAACATGAGTCTCAGCAATTTGCCATTGTCATTTTTCTGAATTATGTCAAATTAGCTCATCTGTCATTTAGAGCCTGTTTTTCAGTGCAGAGTTGTCTTGTGGTGAGAATTTTAGAGTTAACCCATACAATCATGAGCTATGTCAGAGTTAACCTCTCACCATAGGATAGAAAAATATGAAAGACAGAATGAAAAATTTTAGCTCACCATTCAGTGTTTGCTCACCATGAGTCTCAGCAATTTGCCATTGTCATTTTTCTGAATTATGTCAAATTAGCTCATCTGTCATTTAGAGCCAGTTTTTCAGTGCAGAGTTGTCCTGTGGTGAGAATTTTCGAATTAACCCATACAATCATGAGTTATGTCAGAGTTATCTTCTCACCATATGATAGAAAAATATGAAAGACAGAATGAAAAATTTTAACTCACCATTCAGTGTTTGCTCACCATGAGTCTCAGCAATTTGCCATTGACATTTTTCTGAATTACGTCAAATTAGCTCATTTGTCAATTAGAGCCAGTTTTTCAGTGCAGAGTTGTCCTGTGGTGAGAATTTTCGAGTTAACCCATACGATCATGAGTTATGTCAGAGTTGACTCCTCACCATAGGATAGAAAGATATGAAAGACAGAATGAAAAATTTAACTCACCATGAGTCTCAGCAATTTGCCATTGACATTTTTCTGAATTACGTCAAATTAGCTCATTTGTCATTTAGAGCCAGTTTTTCAGTGCAGAGTTGTCCTGTGGTGAGAATTTTCGAGTGAACCCATACGATCATGAGATATGTCAGAGTTGACTCCTCACCATAAAATAGAAAAATATGAAAGACACACTGAAAAATTCTAACTCACCATGTGTCTCAGCAATTTGCCATTGACATTTTTCTGAACTACGTCAAATAAGCTCATTTGTCATTTAGAGCCAGTTTTTCAGTGCAGAGTTGTCCTGTGGTGAGAATTTTCGAGTTATCCCATTCGATCATGAGTTATGACAAAGTTGACTCCTCACCATAGGATAGAAAAATATGAAAGACACAATGAAAAATTTTAACTCACCATGTGTCTCAGCAATTTGCCATCAAATAAGCTCATTTGTCATATAGAGCCAGTTTTTCAGTGCAGAGTTGTTCTGTGGTGAGAATTTTCGAGTTAACCCATACGATCATGAGTTATGTCGGAGTTGTCAGAGTTTACTCCTCACTATAGGATAGAAAAATATGAAAGACAGAATGAAAAATTTTAACTCACCATGAGTCTCAGCAATTTGCCATTGACATTTTTCTCAAATACGTCAAATAAGCTCATTTGTCATTTAGTGCCAGTTTTTCAGTGCAGTTGTCCTGTGGTGAGAATTTTCGAGTTAACCCATACGATCATGAGTTATGTCGGAGTTGTCAGAGTTTACTCCTCACTATAGGATAGAAAAATATGAAAGACGAAATGAAAAATTTTAACTCACCATTCAATGCTTGCTCACCATGAGTCTCAGCAATTTGCCATTGAAATTTTTCTTAATTACGTCAAATAAGCTCATTTGTCATTTAGAGCCAGTTTTTAGTGCAGAGTTGTCCTGTGGTGAGAATTTTCGAGTTAACCCATACGATCATGAGTTATGTCAGAGTTGACTCCTCACCATAGGAAAGAAAAATATGAAAGACACACTGAAAAATTTTAACTCACCAGTCTCATGAGTCTCAGCAATTTGCCATTGACATTTTTCTGAATTACGTCAAATTAGCTCATTTGTCATTTATAGCCAGTTTTTCAGTGCAGAGTTGTCCTGTGGTGAGAATTTTCGAGTAAACCCATACGATCATGAGTTATGTCAGAGTTGACTCCTCACCATAGGATAGAAAAATATGAAAGACAGAATGAAAAATTTAACTCACCATGAGTCTCAGCAATTTGCCATTGACATTTTTCTGAATTACGTCAAATTAGCTCATTTGTCATTTAGAGTCAGTTTTTCAGTGCAGAGTTGTCCTTAGTGAAAATTTTCGAGTTAACCCATACGATCATGAGTTATGTCAGAGTTTACTCCTCACCATAGGATAGAAAAATATGAAAAACACAATGAAAAATTTTAACTCACCATGAGTCTCAGCAATTTGCCATTGACATTTTTCTGAATTACGTCAAATTAGCTCATTTGTCATTTATAGCCAGTTTTTCAGTGCAGAGTTGTCCTGTGGTGAGAATTTTCGAGTAAACCCATACGATCATGAGTTATGTCAGTGTTGATTCCTCACCATAGGATAGAAAAATATGAAAGACAGAATGAAAAATTTAACTCTGCATGAGTCTCAGCAATTTGCCATTGACATTTTTCTGAATTACGTCAAATTAGCCCATTTGTCATTTAGAGCCAGTTTTTCAGTGCAGAGTTGTCCAGTGGTGAGAATTTTCGAGTTAACCCATACGATCATGAGTTATGTCAGAGTTGACTCCTCACCATAAGATAGAAAAATATGAAAGACACACTGAAAAATTTTAACTCACCATGTGTCTCAGCAATTTGCCATTGTCATTTTTCTGAACTACGTCAAATAAGCTCATTTGTCATATAGAGCCACTTTTTCAGTGCAGAGTTGTCCTTAGTGAAAATTTTCGAGTTAACCCATACGATCATGAGGTATGTCAGAGTCTACTCCTCACCATAGGATAGAAAAATATGAAAGACAGAATGAAAAATTTTAACTCACCATGAGTCTCAGCAATTTGCCATTGATATTTTTCTGAATTACGTCAAATTAGCTCATTTGTCATTTATAGCCAGTTTTTCAGTGCAGAGTTGTCCTGTGATGAGAACTTTCGAGTTAACCCATACGATCATGAGTTATGTCAGAGTTGACTCCTCACCATAGGATAGAAAAATATGAAAGACAGAATGAAAAATTTAACTCACCATGAGTCTCAGCAATTTGCCATTGACATTTTTCTGAATTACGTCAAATTAGCTCATTTGTCATTTAGAGCCAGTTTTTCAGTACAGAGTTGTCCAGTGGTGAGAATTTTCGAGTTAACCCATACAATCATGAGGTATGTCAGAGTTGACTCCTCACCATAGGATAGAAAAATATGAAAGACAGAATAAAAAATTTTAATTCACCATGAGTCTCAGCAATTTGCCATTGACATTTTTCTATATACGTCAAATTAGCTCATTTATCATTTAGAGCCAGTTTTTCGGTGCAGAGTTGTCCTGTGGTGAGAATTTTCGAGTGAACCCATACGATCATGAGATATGTCAGAGTTGACTCCTCACCATATAATAGAAAAATATGAAAGACACACTGAAAAATTTCAACTCACCAGTCTCATGAGTCTCAGCAATTTGCCATTGACATTTTTCTGAATTACGTCAAATTAACTCATTTGTCATTTAGAGCCAGTTTTTCAGTGCAGAGTTGTCCTGTGGTGAGAATTTTCGAGCTAACCCATACGATCATGAGTTATGTCAGAGTTGACTCCTCACCATAGGATAGAAAAATATGAAAGACACAATGAAAAATTTAACTCACCATGAGTCTCAGCAAATTGCCATTGACATTTTTCTGAATTACGTCAAATTAGCTCATTTGTCATTTAGAGCCAGTTTTTCGGTGCAGAGTTGTCCTGTGGTGAGAATTTTCGAGTGAACCCATACGATCATGAGATATGTCAGAGTTGACTCCTCACCATATAATAGAAAAATATGAAAGACACACTGAAAAATTTCAACTCACCAGTCTCATGAGTCTCAGAAATTTGCCATTGACATTTTTCTGAATTACGTCAAATTAACTCATTTGTCATTTAGAGCCAGTTTTTCAGTGCAGAGTTGTCCTGTGGTGAGAATTTTCGAGCTAACCCATACGATCATGAGTTATGTCAGAGTTGACTCCTCACCATAAGATAGAAAAATATGAAAGACACACTGAAAAATTTTAACTCACAATGTGTCTCAGCAATTTGCCATTGTCATTTTTCTGAACTACGTCAAATAAGCTCATTTGTCATATAGAGCCAGTTTTTCAGTGCAGAGTTGTTCTGTGGTGAGAATTTTCGAGTTAACCCATACGATCATGAGTTATGTCAAAACTAACTCCTTACCAAAGGATAACTCTTCAAATCCATTCCCGAGTTTCAACACCACTCAAAAAATGAATTTCACCGACATGTCATTTGAAGGACATGGAATTTTTGGTCTCCGTTGGACTTTCGGTAGATGTGATGCTGCTGGCTGAGACCACAGGTGAGTTTTCGAACGATTAAAGTAGATATCTGTCAAATCATAAACAGCTGAAAAAACGTAACCAAAACAAACCAAAAGAAAATAGCATTCCACATAATTTTCTTTGAACAATTTTTTTTTTTCAAACTGCTGTGTACTTTATTTCCAACAAAAACCCAACAACCAACAACCCAGAAAGCAAAACAAAATGAGTCAACAACAAAAAATGTCACGAAAGGGATATAATCGCCTTAGATACTTTCTTGAACGCACCCATTTTTCTATTCACTGATTATTGCTGTTTCCATGGAGTTGGCAAAGTCAACCTTGGTTCAACCCACTATGGAAACAGAGTATGGGCTGCAATTCTGATAATTATTATTATTCTAAACGTCATTTGGAATGTAAACAAAGGCTTGTAAGTACGGAAAATTGTTTAAATTGTAAGATATCTTGAATAATTGTTATTTTTTAGGTTTTCAGTATAGCCTATAACCAAACCATGGTTATAGGCTACCCAATGGATTAATTTTCGGGACAATTAAATAGGTAAGTTTAAAGATTTGCTCTTTCTTAGGATTTTTGCAAACAAAAAAGCTCAATTATATAGTAATAAAGATAAAGATAAAGATTGGACTTTTGGTAAATTTTTGAGAAAATAGCTGTATCACACTGTATCACTTTGCTACCGTATTCTAGACATTTTAAGAAAGCAATTTATGAAAAAAACAAAACAAATCACATGGGATGGCCCTCTTAAAAAATATATAAATATAATGCATAGATATAATAAATAAAGTCCTTCTCATCACTACACAATTTAAAACTTCATATACTTGACCGTATTAACACCATCTCCTTCTTCCAAATTCTGCGGTATACTTGTTTTTTGCAAAAAAAAAAAAAGTAATACCATCTATCTAGGAATAATCTACCTTATAAATAATTACCTTCCATAACTTTTTCTTATAAAACGATTTTTGATTTTATTGGATTTGTACACAACAGATTTTTTAGACATACCTATTCACAAACTTTTTTATGTTGAATAAATGGGCTGAAATTTTGTCACATAAACAAAAGTAGACACGAACACTTTGTTATAATATAACAATTCAAATTCAAACTGTATCTAGAGATCAGCACAACACAATTTACAGAAAATTACACTGTAACTATCACTGTGTATAGGTATCTATGTTATTTTCAATTCAATTTCAAGAATTTTCAAATGCAAAAAAAGTTCCTTCTTTATCAGAAATAAAGAAGACACTGAATTGTAATTAAATGCTCAAAAACCTCAGGATATGTATTTTCATCGATATAAGTACCTACCCACACTTATCCACCCTCAGCTTGCCATCCCACATGCACAATATGAAACAAAAATAAAATAAATAAGGTAGGTATACAAATACAAACCACCAACGAAAGAATAGTACAACCAATAACTTTGAAACAAAGTAAAAAAAATTATTTCGCATACACCCTACCCAAACGCACATCTTATTCCAAATAAGTTGAATCCTATATGCCTGTAAGATACTGATCTATACCTACATACATTTTCATGCCAACCGCGGTATGTCATCTACAAAACAAAAGAAGTTCTCAAACACAAAATAACTACCTAGTCAAATACAAAATTTTTAGCTGAAGAAAAAAATGAAACGCACTCTCATCAAGTTGCGTACACTTGACCAAGGAATTCCATTCTATTTGTGCAGTGGTGCTATTTTCTCACCTCTTTCCCTTTGTGCGTTTGCCTATGTCCGTTTCTTTCAATCCTTCCTCATTTCAAACTTTTTTTTTTACAATGCAAGCTACTGGTAGCAACCAGCAAAAAAAAAAAAAAACAACAGGCACAGTGTTTGTAATGAGAAATGAATAGCACAAAATATCACAAAATAAAGTCATAGGTATAGAATATATACGATATGTATGAGGGGATGCTAGTTAACGTACAGAATATTAGCTACGCCAGCAGTTCCATGACACGACCTAATTTCCGTTCTCACAGACGAAATTAGTAAGAAACAACGAACGAAGAATGCAATAAACAATTCCAAGAACAACATTACCCAATACCCAAACACCTATGCTGACACCTCAAAATTAATAATAAATCGAATGCATGTTTGGTAGTCAATTAATTGTAATAAGTTCAGTCTTAATAAACACTCGATACAATAAAGGTCAGGTAATCTACCTGCAGAAAAAATATATTTTTTTGGAAACTCAACTTATGTTTTCTTAACTGCCGCCCGAGCAACAGGGACTACTATCGTTATAATTGTTTTAATTGTGTTACAAGTTAATTTTTGTTCGCGATAAAGTAAATACCCATTTACTAAAAGGTGTTACAAGATAATTTTTGTGCGCGATAAAGTAAATACCCGTTTACTAAAAGACAACAATTGTGAAAGTGCGAAGGAATTTGCAAAGAAGCCCCTCAGTAAGTTCTGTAAAAAAGGGACTAAACAGGAATCAACACAGCTGTAGTTGAAAGCCGCCTTGCCGCCGATTAGAGCAGTCCCGACACCCTGGACACACAAACCACAACAAAAAAATGAAAGCAGTTATGTTTTTTTTTGCTGTAAGTCCTTTTGAAAAATGATATTGTTATAAAAAATACAATCAAAAGTGAAATCTAAATAATTTAAAAAAAATACTTGAAAATATAGTTCATTAAAATATAGAAACCAATTATAAAAATATTAAATACATAAGAAAATCTAAAGTAAAAAAAACTTTAAATTTTGAGCTTTTCTTTTTGAAAAGAAAAACAATTCTATAAAAATTTAAGAATTGAATTATAAACTACCAAATTAGCAAGAAAATCTTAAGAAAAATTAATAGTTTGATAACATTTAGAACCAAATAATTTTATTTGCTTATAACACATTACAGTGAAACAATATATTAAAGAAAACAATACACAAACAGAAATTCTTGCCGCTCTATCCTTAATTATCTGCAAATTATCGTCTCCAGCTGTGTCTATAATTTAATTTAAACATGGCAAATCCTAATAATTTAATCAGGCCACCGCGTTTAGAAGTTCCGCACGAACAACCTCCTCCACCTAATCAAATCATTAATGACGAAATGGTGCAGACTATTACAAGATTAGTTGCAGAAACTCTGCATTTGCAAGGACGTCAGATTTTCAATTAAATAATGAACCCTGCATCTGACATCAATAACGATATCGATCAACCCATCAACCTTCTGAATGATGAACTTAACAGATATGGATAAAATTCCGGATGAGGTGAAAAGTCTGCGAGTATTCACTGGACAGCCTGAAGAGTTCAACTCATGGAAAAAGAGTGTTGAGCGAATACTCACGATCTATGCACATCTCAAAGGCACCCCCAAATATTACGGCATTTTGTCAGTTATTCGAAATAAAATATCAGGACATGCGGACATAGCACTTGAGTCCTAAAACACCCCGTTAAGCTGGGAAAAAATATCCAAATGTTTAACATTACACTATGGGGATAAAAGGGACTTGGGAAACTTGGAATACCAAATGACGACTTTGGTACAAGGACATAACTCCATACCCGAATTCTATCAAATAGTCTATCACCACCTTTCACTTATCCTAAGTAAACTTGGATCAATGAATATGAATCAGGAATCCCTAAATAACATGACACAGTGTTATAGAGATAAGGCTCTAGACACTTTTGTCAGAGGGCTTAAGGGTGACCTCCCCAGGCTCTTAAGAATCCGTGAACCTGCGGACCTTCCACAGGCCCTTCACCTTTGTTTGAAATTGCAGAATGTGGACTTCCGAACCCAACATGCTAACAATTCTCAACATTCTATCCGAAAAACATTTCCTCAGCCATCACTACCGGTTCCTCCAAGAAGAAATTTAAACCCAACCCCAACCCCAACCCCAATTCCTGCGCCTAGACGCGAATTTTATCCACAATTACTTCATAATCCTCGCAATCCTCAACCCCTTCAAGTTTATAGAGAACCTCAATATCAACAACCAAGATATCAACTATCATAATTTTTTTCTATCAACCAAGGTTTCAACAACAACAAAGGCAACCAATGAACCAACGCCAACTTCCTCTGAAGCCAAAGGACATTGATTATTCAATCAAATCACAAAAGGTAAATTATCAAAACAGACCCCGAAATCCACCAATGCCTGAAAAACGCCAACACCAGTACTCACAGTAAGTCCATCCGCCAAAAATGCAGCGAGTTTATCATATCGATGAATCTAATCAAAATAAGCAGGAGGAGTACGAACAAACGATGAACCAAGAGAACCAGAGTTATGACCAATCAATCAGCGAATACGCCGACACATATGAAGATCACGATCATGATTTACCAGAAGAACTAGACGACATTTATTTTTTAAAATTAAAACGCTCTTCGCTACCCTACATCAAACACTTTGCGAAGATCTAATCAAAATAAGCAGGAGGAGTACGAACAAACGATGAACCAAGAGGACCAGAGTTATGACCAATCAATCAGCGAATACGCCGACACATATGAAGATCACGATCATGATTTACCAGAAGAACTAGACGACATTTATTTTTTAAGATTAAAACGCTCTTCGCTACCCTACATCGAACACTTTGCGAAGAGCGGCCAAATACTTAGATTTCTTATTGACACAGGCTCTAACAGAGATTATATTCAACCCAAATATATTAGAAATCCCCTTCCAAAAAACAAAAATTTTAATGCTTACTCAGTTGGAGGTAGTATAAAAAAAACACATCATGGTTTTGTTCAACTCTTTAGCCCCAATATAGAAAAAATTAAATTCTATATTCTTCCAACTCTCATATCATTTGATGGTACTATCGGTAACGACACGCTAAGAAAATTAAACGCCGTCGCGTCGTTCACACGAAAGAAAGCTATATGACCATCTGTTCAAACATTATTATTCCTTGCGATATTTTAAAAGTAAAAAATTATTTAGCAAAAATGAAAATGAAAAGTTTTTTATTTTCTCCTTTGTTTACAATTTTTTGGCTCGAGTTGTTTAAAAGATGTAACATATATTATATTAAATTATGGTTGCCACGCGTTTCGGATATACTCCATCATCGGGCAACTGCGAAGCTCACTGTAGTTAAAGCTTTTTTTTTGATTGTGTTTCTGCTTGTTGTTAAGTGTGGTTGACTGTTTTGGTTTATTGTGTGCTATATTGCTGTCCTATTTTTTATTTATTATGTTGTTTTTGTACTTTATACCGGTGTCACACAGTGCATTTGGTTTTATTGTTAGTTTGTCGTTTAATATTTTGTCTTGTTCTATTTTGCTTGCTTTATATATTTCATACTCTTCTATTGTGTTAAGTGTTGTGCTTTTCTTGCAAAAGTGCATCGCTTCTAAGTTGGTGTCAAAATCTGTATAATTGTGGTTGTTGTCCATTAAGTGTAGGGCGAAATTGGATTTTGTTGTTGGTTTTGGTCTATGTTCTATGAATCTTTCGTAAAAGGTTCTGCCTGTTTGTCCTATGTAATATTTGTCGCAGTCATAGAAAGTTAAACTCTGTTACAGTCCCAGACCACTACCCTATTCCTCCCATTGACAAAGTAATCGCTAACCTCGGTAGCAATAATTATTTTGCAATAGTCGACTTGAAAAGAGGGTTTCATCAAATCCTGCTTAGGGAATGCGACATTGAAAAAAATGCGTTTTCCGTAAACAATGGAAAATTCGAATTTTTGCGTCTCCCCTTTGGTCTAAAAAATTCACCAGCTATTTTCCAGAGAACGTTAGATGATATTCTCAAAGAACACATAGGAACTTGTTGCTATGTGTATATTGATGACATTGTCATCTTCGGCAAAAATAAAGAAGATCATCTGAAAAATCTCAAAACTATTTTCGAGACACTGGAACGTGCCAACATTAAAGTACAAATGGATAAATGCGAATTTCTTCAAGAAGAAATCGAATTTCTTGGATTCATTATAGGCAAGAATGGAATAAAAACTAACCCAAAGAAAGTTCAAGCCAGCTCCGATTTACCAATTCCCAAAACTCTGAAGGATTTACGTTCATTCCTTGGAATGTCAGGCTACTATCGCCGTTTTATCAGAGACTATGCTAAAATAGCAAAGCCCCTGACATTCCTTTTAAGAGGGGAAGACGGACGAGTGTCCAGATACATTTCTTAAAACAAATAGTTGCATTTCTAAATAATAAGAAGTAGTTCTGAATTATCCTGACTTCGACAAAGAATTTGAATTAACTACAGACGCCTCAGATTATGCCTTGGGTGCTGTATTATCTCAAAACAATAAACCCATAACGTTCTTATCAAGAACGTTGAACCAAACGGAAGAAGCATAAATATGCCACTAACGAGAAAGAGATGCTAGCCATCATCTGGGCTCTCAACTCGCTTAGGAGTTTCCTATACGGATCTAAAAAAGTAAAAATCTATACGGACCATCAACCACTGACCTACGCACTCAGCAACAAAAATACAAACTACAAGATGAAGCGGTGGAAAGCTATCTTGGAAGAGTATAATTATGAATTGAAGTACAAACCAGGAAAGTCCAACATAGCCGCCGACGCTTTATCACGACTTCCACTAACGTCAGAGGTGAATACAATGACAATGACTGAGCATACGATAGCTTTTCACACAATTTGATTCCTACTGTAGAAATCCCAATCAACGTCTTCCGTAACCAATTGATTCTCAAGATAGGAAATGAAACTAATCATGAGTTCCTTATACCATTTCCAACATATCACCGACACACTTTTACCCAACCAAGTTATACAGAAACAGATATTATAACCATATTTAAGAAATTTCTCAACCCCAGTAACATAAACGGTTTATCAACAACAGAAGAAATAATGGGTCGAATACAGAATATCTATCCAATTCATTTTGCTAGTTTTAAAGTGAGGTTTACTCAATCTATGGTTGAAGACATTACCGATGAAAGTGAACAAGAAGAAAAAATTTTAAGAGTATATCGTAGAGCACACCGTAACCCAGAGGAAAATAGACAACAAATACTTGAAAACTTTTACTTTCCGAAAATGGCAGCAAAGATCAAAAGATTAGTTAAAAATTGCCAAACATGCAAAGAAAGTAAATACGATCCTCATCCGATTAAACCAATTCTTGAACCTACTCCTATACCAAACTATCCAGGCCACACTATTCACATTGACATCTTTTCAACTGAAAAAAAAACTTGTACTAACTGCCATCTGCAAACTTACAAAATTTGCAAAAACTAAAATTATTAAATCAAGAGCCATTACTCACATTAGACAACCACTTCGAGAAATATTATTTTCATTATGCATTCCGGAAAATATTGTCATAGATAATGAAAAGGCATTAAATTCTGCTTCCATTACATCCATGATGGAGGACGAATTAAAAATACGCATTTACAAAACCCCACCTTACAGAAGTGAGGTGAACGGACAGATTGAAAGGTTTCATTCCACCCTTTGCGAAATAATGCGCTGCCTTAAAGCAGAACAGACTCCTCGTTCATTCGAAGAACTACTCGAAAGAGCTACGAACGAGTACAATTTTACAGTTCATTCAACCACACAGAAAAAACCGGTAGAGCTTTTCTTTGGTCGGTCTCCAAGAATAACTCCTGAAGACTGTGAGAATGTCTGGCAACAAAATATCGATAGAATCATACAGAAACAAAACAAAGACATAAGATAGCACAATAAGAAACGAGAACCTACTAAAACTTACAACCCAGGAGACATAATTTACGTAAGACACAACAAAAGACTAGGCTCTTAACTTTTAGATATAAAAAAGATATAGATGAGGAAAATAAAAATACAACAGTCATAACACAGTCAGGAAGAACGATACATAAAAGTAACATCAGGAATTAATGTACTAACTACGCATTTCCTATTTTCAGGTACATGCTCAATAATGCATCAACAGAAATACAGATACTAGACTTATCCAACTCTCAATTCGTATCTTTACATACTGGACAAGCTAAAATACAAACCGGATACTTTAAACTTATTCACGAGATTGACCTTGATCAATATGACAAATTTTTGACCAATATTGCACCAACTCTCGAACTTTCCTCAACTGTTAACAATCCCTTGTTTCCTTTCCTATCCCACGAATATGAACAAATTCAAAATTTAATCCACAATTTAAGGCCACACAATGTTAAGAGATTCATAGATTCTATAGGCACAGCGTGGAAGTGGATTGCAGGCAGTCCCGACCACGACGATTTTATTACAATCAAAAAGAAAATTAACAATATCCTTGAAAACACAAATACACAAGTTGTAATCTACAAATTATATAATGAAAGAATTAACAATATCACAAAAGTAACAAATGAAATTGAAAAAATGTTAAAAGAAAATAAAAGTTTCAATTCAATCATTATATCCGAAATTAAATATAAATTCAAAATTGTAAAAGAGGAATTAGAAAATATTGCTTTAGCCATTCACTGGGCAAAACTAGGAATTGTAAACTCACTCATACTATCTAAAGAAGAAATAAGCCTTGCAATAAATACATTTAATAAAGAACACATTCCTTTTACCACAATCGAAGAAGCTTTAAACTTTGCAGAAATCAAAATCATAATAAATTCAATTTCAATTATATAAATTGTCAATATTTCTCTAACAAGTCACAAAACTTAAGAAAAAATCCTTATCAAACCTGTCAAAAGAAATGGGATAGTCATTGAAATTCATTACAAGGAAATTCTTAAAAATAAAGAAGAAATGTTTGGTCTAATAAATAATTGTAAACAGATTAATGATATTTCTATATGTGAAAATAAAAATCTTGTGAATATTGTAAACTCAACATGCATTTCGAATCTTTTGAAAAGTCAAATAGCATCTTGCAACATTATCAGCGGTCAGCACATCCCAGCAATTGAAGAGATAACCCAGGGTATTATTCTGCTTAATAGCTTCAACGGAACTCTCCAAGCTGAATCAACTTCCCAAAATATAACTGGTACCTTCCTCATCAAATATCACAACACCAACATAACAATTAATGACCGAAAATTTACTTCAGAAAAAGTAATATCGACTCACACTATCCTCCCAGCAATTTTACAACCATCCCCAATAGAAAAAGAATATTATCACTAGAGATGATGCACGAGCTCCACATCAACAATACGAAAGAAATTCAGCTGCTCCAATCAGAAAAAGAAACACAGATGATAACCACCTATGGCCCAATTTCGTTCATGGGCATTCTTTTAATCATCGTAATAATGCTTAAACTTTTTCACAAAAGAAGGAATAATACAAAGGTCATCATCCAACAGCATGAGATGAAGAACATCCGCATACCTACAGAATCAAATGCAGCACCTAAGCCAACACCTACCCTTCCGCAATCAAAGTTCAACGACATACCATACTTTTAAGCGATTGAGGACTATCGCATTTAGAGGAGGATGAGTTAACGTACAGAATATTAGCTACGCCAGCAGTTCCATGACACGACCTAATTTCCGTTCTCACAGACGAAATTAGTAAGAAACAACGAACGAAGAATGCAATAAACAATTCCAAGAACAACATTACCCAATACCCAAACACCTATGCTGACACCTCAAAATTAATAATAAATCGAATGCATGTTTGGTAGTCAATTAATTGTAATAAGTTCAGTCTTAATAAACACTCGATACAATAAAGGTCAGGTAATCTACCTGCAGAAAAAATATATTTTTTTGGAAACTCAACCTATGGTTTCTTAACTTGCATAATGCATTAGATCATCTGAGGATACTCGTTTTCCAAATGACAGAGAACAGACAAAAAAAGAAAACGGTGCTAAAATTGGTGGCGGATTTGCTTCGAACTACAGTGCGTATGTATATGCTTTTAAGCAAGATTTTCTAGTAAAAAACCCAAAGTAGACAGTTTTTCTAGAATTAATATTTCATATTCTGTGACCACAATAGTATATAATAGTATTCAGTGGCATCACTGGTTTTTCTGTGTTGGTTTACGTGTAAATTAGCTCCGAATATTTTTTCATTTGTTTGATAGTTAACCTTTTATTTAATTGTGTTCCTTATCAGTTTTTTCTTTAATAACAGCCAGTTAATTCTTACTAATAATTCATTGTATAGTGTTGTGTCTATTTAGCATTTATGCTTTCGTGAAGTTATTTGTTAAATTATTATTGGTAAGCCATTGCATGTGTAATAAACTTTCCTACGTACCTACATTTTCCTACTCCAATCTCTCTTAGATCGTAGTTTACCACTAATCTGAGTGTTAACCTCTAACTAAAAAAAAGTAAACAAAAATTACTCTTGAGTGTTTTTCCCTTTATTAATTTTATCTGTTGTTCTCAATTTGCACGTTTACCTCCTTTATTTTATAAATTTTAATTTTTTTATCATAATTTTGCTCGTTCAATTTGAAGATATTCTTCAGCGCAGGTGCTAGAAGCTTCGACTTTGAATCTCACTAACTCAGGATCAAACCCGGTACTTCCCTTAAAAAAAAATTTTTTTTTTTCTTTTCTTTCTTTTTTTATTTTTTTTGCTGTTTTCATTTTGATTTGTTAAAAAATTTTTAAATTAGAAAATGAATTGCGCAGCAGACAAGTGCATTGATAGCTTCAATAACAACCCACTTTTTGCCTGCTTTGGCCCATGTGGCAAGGCCTTCCATGCAAAATGCGTTGGTTCTAACGGGTGATTTTTTAAGAGGTTTAGAACTTTTTTTTTTAAAAAACACAAAAAATTCGAAAAAATGAATGAAATATTTATTTGAATCGATAGTTTGAACCTTGCAATTTAATGTTTCAAGATAATTTCATGCAAATGTTGACCGCGGCTGCGTCTCAGGTAGCCCATCCGCTGAGTCCAATTTTGGCATACTCTTTCACACATACCGGCCGGTATCTCACGAATGAATGCATGGATGTTGGCTTCCAGTGTGTCAATCGAAGCGGGCTTGTCCCTATAGACATAAGCCTTGACATACCCCCACAAAAAATAGTCTAATGGTGTCAAATCGCACGATCTAGGCGGCCAATTGACCGGCCCGAAACCCGGTCGAGAATGCCGACCATAAAATGGAAGCAGCGCGCGATGAACATTTCGAACCGAGCACGAATTTTGATAGTAAAATTCAATAATTTGCAAGCGTTGTTCATTGGTAAGACGATCCATGGTTAAATTGCAAACCAAACTGAAGCTGTTTGACAGTGACACAAGGTACTAAACACACGTCAGCTGTCAAAACCAGTGTTGCCAAAACCAAACCAGCTAAAAAATCACCCGTTACAAGTGCATTTATTGAAAAAGTTACTGCATCGAAAATTGCTTTTTGGTACTGCAGCAACTGTAGAAAAATTTCTCTTTCTCAATTAGCCTTTAAGTTAGAATCATTTAAAAATGATATAACAAAAATATCAAAGGGTATTAATGAAACAATTTTTAATATAGCAGTTGCTAATGTCAACTCATTCTCTAGCGCCCAGTACTCGGTAGATATTTCTACCTCTACTGATGACTTTAACTTTCAACTTCCTCCTATTACTTCCACTTCCTACCAATCTCTAAAATCGAGTAAGGGCTTGAAAAGAAAACAGGACAGCGTGTCCTCTGTAAGTGTTGGTACGAAACGAAGTGGTTTGCGAAGTAATGTAGCTACACCTCTTAACTCAAATGTGACTGAAATACTCAACTTAAGCTCTTCTGTTCAGCCTAATCGAATTGAGACTTATAATTCAAACACGGCTGAAATAGTCACTTTAAGCTCTCCAAACTCACCTAATCCAATCGAATCGGTCGCCCCTATGGTTTCGAACAATGAGGCTAGTATAATATCTGATCATGATAGACCCCCACGATTTGTGGAATCAGTGCCTAAACCAAAGACTATATTTATATCTCGCCTCAAACCAGATACTACTCCAGAAGACATAATTTTCCACCTAAAAACTAATAAATGCATCACAAACGATTCGTTTGTTAGGTGTAATAAAATAAGTAAGCCTAACAACTATGTGGCTTCTTTTAAGATTATTGTTTCTCCACCGCTTTTTGACCCTATTTGCAACCCTCAGATTTGGCCGGCTGATACTCTTATTAAAGAATTTTCAGCTCGTCATACTAAAAGTAACGTCAATAAGGGATCAAAAAACTTGAAAGTATCTCCCTCTTCTACCAAAATGTAAGAGGGCTTCGCAGTAAAACTGCCAATCTCTATAACAACTCCCAAGCATTCTCTCATGACATTTTTACTCTGACTGAAACTTGGCTTAACTCTGCCATTTTAGATACTGAATTGTTTGACCATGAGTACTTAGTGTATAGAAAAGATCGTACCTACAATAAACCCTCGGAAGTTGGAGGTGGCGTACTTACTGCTGTTCGTAGCAAATATATGTCTTCTCTTATAACCTTTCCATTTGATTTAACTGTAAATGTATTATGTGTCAAAGTCACAATCAAATCAAAAATTGTTTATATTATAAATACAGTCACTCACACTCAAAGTGGGACACCTAAGAAATAAAATCTTCAATAAACTTCTTTACGAAAAAAATGCAGAGTTGCTCACTTTTTTAAATAATTTTTATTTTTATTGCTTAATATTGACCTCAAATTATTATAAAATAAAAAAAAAAATATCAAAAAACAACCCCGATTTTAAAAAAAAAAATGATGAAAATGATCTGTCTAGTATTTATTTTTTTAATGCAGGTCACACTTAAAGTGGGACACCTGCTGTTTTCTTAGAAGACTAACTGTAATAGCCACGTTATCTATATTATTTAGTTGCAGTTTTTGTAGAGCTTTCATTATGATAGCATTAAAAAAAAAATCGAAATGTCAAGGCAAACAACCTTTGAAGAAAGGCAAATTGTGATTTTCAATTACCTACCTACAAGGAAAATCCGTTCGCAAAATAAGTGAAGTTGTTAAAAAAGTAAATCTATGGTGTTTAATGTAATAAAAGGGTTTCGGAAGGTCGAATAGGAAATAAACCAAAAAATGTTGAAAGTACAAAAAAAAAAAATTTGCTATAGAGGTGGGTGGTTTCTTTTAAGAAAAATAAGAAGTGAACCCTTTCTGTCCGCCATTGACCTTTAAAAAATATTAAAGTACACTGAAAATGTCGATTTAAGTGCAGAAACAGTTTGCCCGTTTCTAAGGAGAAACGAATTAAGCGGCTGAGTAGCGTCCAAAAAACCGTTAGTATAAGAAAAGTATCGTCGTTTAAGAATGCAATTGGCCAAAGAAATATCAGAAAAGAATCGTTTGTTTTGTCGTTTGAGAATGTAACTCGCCAAAGAAAATGTGCCAAAGGATATGAGTTTCTGGTCAAAGGTAAGTCGCATTTTGTTCTCCAACTTCAATCATAATTCGGTCAATTCATTAAAAGTCCTTTTTACGGACGAAACCAAAACTAATCTTTTTGATTCTGATGTCATATGCTCTTTGGCGAATTGCATTCTTAAACGACTATTCTTTTCTAATGTTAACGGCTTTTTGTGCGCAACTCAGCCATTCAATTCGTTTCTCCTAACAAACCGGCGAACACTTTCTGCCCTTAAGTCAACATTTTAAGTGTCCTTTAACATTTTACATTTACATTTACATGAAACCTACTCCACACATAAATCTGCGGAGTAGGGGGGTTGTAGCCGGGCGACAAAGACCATTTGGCTGATACACCACAAGACTAACTACACAAATACTACATAGAACAAATAACACATGACAACAGCACGCAGTAGTTACAGACGGTCCCCCATCTTGTCACTAACAGCGCTCATTCCGATTTAATTACGGTGTTCTAATGGGAACCGACTCTTTTCGGTTGACAAGGCCGTTGTAAGCTTTAACATTTTTTAAAGGCCAATTGCGGACAGCAAAGAATAACTTCTTATTTTTCTTAAAAGAAACCGCACATTTCTATCGCAAATTTTTGTTTTGCTTTCAACACTTTTTGGTTTACTTCCTATTCGACCTTCCGAAACCGTTTTATTACATTAAACATCATAGATTTACTTTTTGAACAACTTCACTTATTTTGAGAACGGATTTTCCTTGTAGGTAGGTAATTGAAAATCACAATTTGCCTTTCTTCAAAGGTTGTTTGCCTTGACATTCCGATTTTTTTTTAATGCTATCACAATGAAAGCTCTACAAAAACTGCAACTAAATAATATAGATAACGTGGCAATTACAGTTAGTCTTCTTAGAAAACAGCAGGTGTCCCACTTTGAGTGTGACCTGCATTAAAAAAAAAATACTAGACAGATCATTTTCATCTTTTTTTTTTTAAATCGGGGTTGTTTTTTGATATTTTTTTTTATTTTATAATAATTTGAGGTCAATATTAAGCAATAAAAATAAAAATTATTTAAAAAAGTGAGCAACTCTCCATTTTTTTCGTAAAGAAGTTTATTGAAGATTTTATTTCTTAGGTGTCCCACTTTGAGTGTGAGTGACTGTACATATATTCCACCAAAGGGCTCTGCCTCAACTTATAAAGAATTAATAGTTTTAGATTATATTAATGAATTACTGTGCTTTGAAAATTATGTATTATCTTTAGGTGACTTTCATTTACCCTTTATTCAATGGTTACCATCTTGGGATGAAACCTATTTTAAGCCATCTTTGACTTCACCTCAACAGGAATTAATGTTGTTGGATAATTTAACATCAACCGACTTACGGCAAGTAAGCTGTATCAAAAACTCTAAAAATCGAATTCTCGATTTGGTCTTCTCTTCAGACTCTGTTAGTACCGTTGTTATTGAATCTAGTTTCGGTATTACTGATCCAAGCCTTGATGAAACTAACATAGATGACTACCACCCACCTCTGAATATTTTTCTTGACTTGAGTGGTGAAATCCACACTAATAGTAACTCTCATGATTGTTCCTATGTGTTTGACTACCGCAAAGCTGATTTCGATTTGCTCTGTGGTGAATTAATTATGTCTGGTATCGAAAACATATCAGTTTTTACCAATATTGACGAAGCTGTCAGCAGCTTTTATTTGATTCTCTATAAATGTATAGAAAAATCAATTCCCAAAAAAAAGTTTAAAAATTCTGACTCCAACCATCCATGGTATACTAAAGAGTTGAAAATCTTAAGAAATAAAAGAAATAAAGCTTGGAACACTTATATTAAAACTCATTCCGTTTCCGACTATGAGTTTTACGTTTTTCTTTTTGAAGAATTTAAGACACTTTCTAAAAATCTTTATTCAAATTATATTGACCGAATGGGATACTCTTTTAAAAAGGATCCAAAAACGTTCTGGCAGTTTGTTAACTCAAAGAAAAAATCAGATGGTTATCCAACTAGTTTTGTTTATGAGAACTGTTCTTATGAGAACTGTTCTTATGAGAACATCTCTGATATTTGTAATGCATTTGCTGACCAGTTTGCGATACCACTGTTGACATTGATGCTGATTTCTTCAGTTATCTTCGCAACTGTAATCAAGTATGCTTTAATAACATTGTTATTGAAATTGATAAACTTTTTTGGAGTCTTGAAACCTTAAATGACGATTTTTCTTCCGGGCCGGATGGCATTCCTCCCATTGTATTAAAAAAAAAGTAGGTCATGCTTAGCATACCCGTTACAATATTTGTTCTTACTTTCTTTGAAATCTAGTAAATTACCTCTACTTTGGAGAAGATTAAGACTGCAGGTGCAGATGGCCTTGATGCCGAACTTTTCAAGGCAGCTGGAGATCAGTTGGAAAGGAGCATGCACCAGCTGATCTGCATGATTTGGTCGGTAGAAAGCATGCCCGATGAATGGAACCTCAGTATCGTATGCCCGATCCTAAAGAAGGGAGACCCTCACGATTGCGCCAATTACAGAGGGATAAGCCTCCTTAACGTCGCTTATAAGATCTTGTCTGCTGTAATATGTGAACGTCTGAAACCCCACGTCAACAACTTGATAGGTCCTTATCAATGTGGTTTTAGGCCAGAGAAGTCCACAATAGACCAAATTTTCACATTACGGCAGATCTTGGAAAAAACCCGAGAACATAATATCGATATTCCCCACCTCTTTATCGATTTCAAGGCATCCCTGCAAAGCTCGTACGACTATGCAGGATGACTTCGGAGAATTCACGCTGCTCCGTCAAGGTCGGAAAAGAACTCACCGAGACCTTTGATGTCGAAAAAGGCTTTAGGCAAGGCGACAAACTGTCATGCGATTTCTTCAACATCATACTTGAACAAATTGTAAGAAACTCAAACGTCAACACCAGAGGAACAATCTTTCAAAAGTCTGTACAATTACTCGCCTATGCAGACGATATTGACGTTATGGGAAGAAAAAAGCGTGATGTCATAGGTGCTTTTGCGAGTATTGAAACAGAAGCGGCAAAAATGGGTTTGATGGTTAATGAGGGCAAAACGAAGTATATGCTGTCATCAAACAAGGACACAGAACATCGACGAATTGGACAAAACGTCACAATAGACAGACATAACTTCGAGGTAGTACAGGACTTCGTCTACCTAGGATCCGCTGGAGATACGGACAACAACATCAGTGCGGAGATCAATCGGAGAATAACTCTTGCCAACCGTTGCTTCTTTGGGTTAAGAAGGCAATTGAGAAACAAAACCCTCTCTAGAAAAACCAAGGTGACCTTGTATAAGACCTTAATCATCCCAGTCCTGCTGTACGGCGCGGAAGCATGGACCTTATCGAAAGCGGATGAGGAAACTCTTGGTCGTTTCGAAAGAAAAATTCTCCGAATGATCTTTGGTCCCGTATGCGAAGACAATGTGTGGAGAAGAAGATACAACAACGAGCTGTATGAGCTGTACCGCGACATGGGCATAGCCAGAAGAGTACGCATCGCGAGGCTACGATGGTTGGGCCATGTAGAGCGGATGGGCCCAAACGCTCCGGCTCGTCGGGTGTTCGAAAGCACATTGCAGGGAAATCGCGGAAGGGGAAGACCTCGTCTTAGGTGGCGCAATCAAGTGGATGAAGACCTCAACCGACTTGGAGTGCGAAACTGGAGAGAGCTCGCCCGAGATCGAAATCGTTATAGGAGGATGTTGGTTGAGGCCCAGGTTCACCCCGAACTGTAATGCCCACCTAAGTAAGTAAAGTTGGAGAAGATCATTTATCACTCCAGTTTTTAAGAAAGGGGACAAATGTGATATTAAAAAACTATAGACCCATTGCCAAACTTTCTAGCATTCCTAAACTTTTTGAAAAACTAGTATGTGACCAGCTGGCTTTCAGTTTAAAAAACGTTATTTGCACACAGCAACACGGTTTTGTTAAAAATAGATCGACTGTCACAAACCAGCTATGTTTTCTTCAAAAATGTTCCTTAGCACTAGAAAATGGTAATGAGCTCGATTGCATCTACACGGATTTTTCTAAAGCTTTCGATCAACTTTCACATAATATTATTCTGTTCAAGCTAAAGGCTATGGGCTTCCCACCTGTGTTCACTGATTGGGTACGTTCTTATCTATCTATGAGATCTTACCAAGTAAAGTTTTGCAATATCCTTTCCCACCCTTTTAATGCTGGCTCAGGTGTACCTCAGGGAAGTCATTTAGGACCTCTTCTATTTATTTTAGCTATCAATGATGTTGTATCTTCCATTTCCTTCAGTGAAATATTAGTTCGCTTGATCGCTCTCATCTCCAATCCGATGTTAATCATTTTGCAGTTTGGTTTTTTAAAAACGGGCTCAACCTAAACCCCAATAAATGTCAAAGCATGACTTTCTCTAAAAAGAAGGAACCAAGCAACCCAAGTTATTCTATTTCCAATAATATTTTGAGTCAAGTGAAATGTTTAAAGGATCTTGGCGTGTATTTTAGTTTCAATATGGACTTTACTCAACATGTCAACTACATCGTTAGTAAGGCCAATAGTATGCTTGGTTTTATGAAAAGATGGTCAAAAGAGTTTCAAGACCCATATGTTACCCTTGCTCTATACAATTGTTTAGTAAGACCTCATCTAGAGTATGCTTCTCAAGTGTGGTCCCCTTTTTATGAAATACATAACTCAAGAATTGAATCAGTACAACATAAATTCATTAGATTCGCTCTTAAAGGGCTTCCGTGGGTAAACCCTTATGATTTACCACCATATGAGCACAGAATCCAATTACTACATATGCAACTTCTTTCTCAAAGGCGTACCATTAACGATCTGGTGTTTTTTCATCAACTTATTACCGGACATATCGATGCACCTGAGTTACTTTCTTGTGTTCAATTCAACAATTCAACTTTCGAGGCGGATCTTACCACATGCGCAACTTAGTTAACATACTGCCCTTACCATAGAACGAATTATGGTATGAATGAGCCATGGACTCGTATGGGTAGACTTTTTAATCTTAACTCATGTTTAATTGATTTCAACTTAAGTAAATCTTGTCTAAAAAATTTGTTAAAAACCAGTGCTCCGCTTTCTTAAGTTTAGTTTGCATGTTTGCATGTCTGCATGGTTCAATTATTTTTAGTTTATGTATCACATTTTGTATGTTTTTGTTAATTGTATCACATTTTGTATGTCTTGTTTATTTTATAGTGTACTTTATTTAAGTTTATTTAGTAATATTGATTTAAAATTTCTTGTTATAATGTCTTTTTTTTTTTTTTTTTGTTTTTACTATTCTTACGTTCTCTATGTGCTGGTGTTGGTCTAATACTAACACTTGCATTCATGATGAAGAGCGTATATAAGTGTGTACATATGAGCTTGTTCTAAGCTCTGTACTACTTAGTCTCTGAAATGCAAGTTAAAAAGTATATTTTTTTATGGAAACTAATTAAGATTATATCAAAGAAAAATACCAACAAAAACTTGAGGTTCTCTTGGCTTCTCGTTCCTCAGAAATCATTTGCAAATATGACTTTATTGAAAATGAATTTTAGCGGTTTGGAGAAAAAAATATTGATTTTGGGCTCGGAGGTTAGTTCAGGAGCTTTATTACCTTCAAAAAAATGTATACATATATGTACTAGAAAACACCCACGCCTTGCCCCTTGCTTTATAAGCTAAAAAAGGCAGTTTCACCAACTTTTCGTCATAGCACCTGTTTCAAAACACTTAAAACTATTAATAATGATTTTATAACATGCACCTGATATCTATCTACTATTTCCTTTTTATATAATGAAAAAATATTAATAAACGGCAAAGTTATTACCATAAGAGTATGCTGAAAACCGAAAAATTACAACAAATTGACGAAGGCTTTTTTCATATAAGGAGACAAAAAAACAAAAAAAACGCTCGGAGGTTAGTTGCATATATATTTTCTAGTTATAAATCGAAAAAGAAAAAACTAAAAGTTCATAAATACGGATGCCCCGACCAAAATAATGAATAAATCGAAATTTTCAATAAAAAAAAAAAAAAAACAGCAGAATATCTTTCAGCATTTTAATGATACAGAAGTGTTTGTGTGTTTATCATCTTTACAAAACATTTAGTTTCATCAAATTATCAAGAAAATTGCAAAAGTTATGAAGCAATAAGTCAACGCACCTTTCGAATATTAACGAAAAATGCAAGGGACACCTTTAAGCCTTAATTTGCAGAGTTGCATAACATATTGATTTTAAGTTTTCGTCGGGTATGTGGGGTACACCAGAAAGAAGTGCATCACAAGCCACTATGCGGTTATCCTGCGTGTTTTGAAGTTTTTTAATCGCTTAGAGTTCGATTTGCACGTTTTCAGAGTTTTTATTAACATGATTTAGACTGTGTTTCACTTTTGAAAGTTAATTTTTTAGTGATGTTATGTTTTTACTTTCACTCGCAAATTTCAATTCAAGAGATTTTGTGTGTTGTCAATAGATTTTTTAGTTCATTTATTTGGTTGTCGAAGTTGCTGACTATTCTCTTTTCGCATTCATTTATGTGCTTGGCAAGAAGTTTTGTTAGTTTAGTTTAGTTTAGTTTAGTTTAGTTTACTTTTGTCAAATTGAGACAACATTAAGTAAAAAAAAAATATAAGAGAGATTTAACAAAGATTGCACTACATAAAAAACAAATTAAAATACATTTGTTGGGCTAAGTATTATATAAAACCAATTTTTTCAATGATAAAACGGATTTGCTATATAAATTGGACATTGTTTATGTAGTTAATTATTTATGAAAGTTTGATTTAATACAAAAATACACAAAAGAAAGTCAAGAAGAGTGAAGACTCATTCTATTTAGAATCATTTTACTTAGAATTTTTCTCCGGAAGTCTTCCCTATTTATATTTACATTGAACAAGTCAAAATATTTGTTAAATGTTTTTGAACATCTGTTGAAACATTCATGAGAAGCATAATTAGTCTTTGAGTTGCTCTCCTTTAAAAATTTGGTATGTCGTAAAATACGAACGTTAGGATTTACAGATATTTTGGAACACAAAAATGGTGAGCCAATATTTCCATTTAAAAGATCGAACGCAAATAAAGCTTCGGACAACTCTCTACGATTTACAAGACTGCACATATTAATAAGATTTAGTCGATGTGAATAACGAGGTAAGACAAAACTGTCGGGGTTCCATCCAAGACCTCTCAATGCGAACAACAAAAATTGCTTTTGGACAGATGCAAGTTTCTTTATATCAACAGCATACAACGGAGACCAAATAACAATACAGTACTCTAACAGTGATCGGACCAATGAACAATATATAGCTTTAGTGATATAGGGATCATTGAATTCCTTGGATCTTCGCTTAACGAAACCAAGCATAGCCATACTCTTGGAATGAAATTTATCAATATGCAGTCGTATTCATAAAATTTGCTTAGAACATCCTTAGACAACTGTCCAACTAGACGATGTCTAAAGAGTTGGACAACCCTTAGCCAATTTCGTATTTATAAATGCATTCCAACAGTTGTCTAAACAACCCCTCAAACTGTCAACTTCGAATGAAAAACTAATGCCGTTTTCGTATGGTAAAACTAGAGTACCCTTTTTTTTTTAATGTACCTACTCTGATGTTTACTCTGAAAAAATTTCTAGAGTAGCAAAATTTGCTCTGAGGGTAATTTCTGACAGCAAAAAGAGTACCCTTAGAGTACTCTTTTTTCCCAAACGAAAACGGCATAACTGGTGGCGTTCATGATGTATCCGTGCAGTACCATTTTTTGTGTTTTGATATACGAGTGCAACAACTAAATGGCTCTGAAAGAGTGTGGCGTAGCACTTGAACCAGACCAAAAAAGCAGCTAATTTGACTTTGAGTTACAGCTTTTCCAAGTCTCATAAAACGATGAAATTTGTGCAATTTATAAATTAAATTGTTGAAAGTAGTATTTTTGCACCTCAAACTACTTATTTTTTTCGATCTCAGAGCTCTCAACAGTGTTTTATAACATGTTCAACAAAATCGTTTTTTGCTGTAGCAAATGCCACTTAAGCCATAGTTTAGACAACCAATTTCGGTGTCTAAAGTTAGACGTTCCTTAGACAGCGATGAAAGTGTTTATCAGTACGATTTGTAGTTGGACACTGTTCTAAGAGCTGTCCAAAGTTAGACATACTTTGGAATGGCATTATAAATACGACTGATGATGTTTAAAAGTTAGTTTTTTGTCAATTAAAACACCTAAGTCTTTTACTACGTCAATTCTAACTAACTTTTGTCCGTATCTATCTATCTATTGCACTTCTCCACATTTAACATCATTCCGTTAGCTTTACACCACTTTACTAGGCTGTATAAACAGTAAAGTACAATATTTTTAACTGTATAAAACAACTTTAGGTCGTCGGCATACATCGAAAATCTACAACCTTCAAACAGTAAGGGCAAGTCATTTATAAAAAGGAGAAATAAAAGTGGGCCAAGATGGCTACATTGGGGTACACCAGAAATTAAATTAATTTGACGTGACAAGACATCACAAAACTTGACACACTGCGTCCTTTGCGACAAATACGATTGGATTCACAGTAATAAGGTGTCATGAATGCCATATTTTTTTAATTTAAAAATAAGCAGATTGTGATCAACTTTGTCGAAAGCTTTGCTGAACATCGATGGTTCTAAGGTTACGGATAAGGTCGTCCATAGTGATTGAAACAGAGCTTCGGCTAACATAGTGATCCGTGATGTAATTAAAATCATTGCTGTCAAAAGTGATTGGATTTGAATACACAGATTCAGAAAATTCAGATTCACAAATTCACAGATAGCGCTCAATGATATTAAAATGGGATATAATTTATCAGCAAAAACTTGATGTTAGTATAAAAAAATCATAGGTTATCGTTGGTTTTTATTTCAAAACAACAATAAGCTCAAAGTAACACACTATACTTAAGTTATCTTTATTTTATAATGCGGATATCACTTCAAATTTATAAATTTACAAAGAAAAAATACGGAGGCAAAGAAAAGCACGGGCAAGTTGATCGAAGCCAGCAGTTGATCGAAGCCAGCAGCAGCCAGAGCCAGTTATATAATCACTTTGTTCTTTAAAATGTTGGTTCATCGATTTTTATTCTGTGTTGGTAATTGTATTTGGTGGGGAAGGGGCGACCGATTTCGCTTCGACGTTTTTGCGGGAGGTACCAGAAAGTGTCTGTGACATTTCAAGATAGATAGATAGATAGATAGATAGATAGTTTTATTAGTTTTCATTGTTCTATTACAAAGTTTACTAAAAAAACAAAAAGCATGGCATTTTTGCCGTCTGCCTAGTTGACAAAACATAAAAAATAAATCAATAAATATGAGTAAGATTTTCCTTTCAGGTAATTATCACAAGTTTTTTAAAAAAGAACTTTCAGTTACAATATGTGACAAAGTTTACTTCAAAAATAAATTACCAAATATATTTTGCATTCAAAAGTTTTCATTTATAATACATTTTCTATAAAGAGTAGCTAGTCTGCAGAATTGGAATAACTTCTTTACATCCATGTCATTCAGCAAGCCTACGACTTGGTTTAGTGTTAGAATGTCGCTTCCAAAAAATTCCCTTCTTATTTCCTTAAAGATCGGACATTTTCCCATAAAATGAGCAACGTCTTCTCTTTCGTTTAAGTTGCATAGCGAACATATAATGGGTAGTTCTTCTCTATGCGGTATGTAGTTCAGTGGCAGAAGTTCTGCTCTCAGTTTTACCATTGTTGATATTTCGGCAATACTATTCTTGTCATTGAAATAGTTTTTGTCCCCCAGATTGTGTTCTAATCTGCTGTAGATTTGCCTATGCAGAGATTCAGTTGCATCATTCAAAAATTTTTCTCGTTGTCTAAGATCTACTGCAGAAATTAGCTGGTAAAGCGACGTTTCAAGCTCTTTAATGTTGGTAAAATTTACGTTTATATCTATGCCACATTCTGTTGCTAGTTCTATCCAATCAGCATACCAGCCTGTTTTGTTCCTTATGGCTTGCAGAGCTGCTATCTTTGGAAGTCGATTATCATTCATCTTTAGTGCCTTCAATATGTAATCCACCTGAATTTTCAAAGTTCGTATGAACAGCGGGGATAAACCGGTTTCTAACATGATTACGTAGTTAGGTGTACTATTCGGCAATTGAAAAATTCTTTTGCAATAGTATCGCAGAAGCTTCTCGACTGTATCATACATCTTTGTTCCCCAAGTTTGCGCCGCGTAAAAGAGCACCGATTCTGATACTGCTTCAAATATCCTGTACTTGCTGCTATGGGCTATACTTTTGTTATAGAAACATTTATTCCAAATTGAGTTCACTGCACTTTTAGCTTTCATGAGTTTTTCTTTTAAATGTTTTTCCATATTTAGAGTTCTAGTGAAATTTACTCCTAGGTATTTAAATTCTGAAACAACTTCGATGAGTTCACCATTATAATTCCATTTTTCATTTGCGCAATTGCGTCCTCCTCCACGTTTGAAGATCAAAACCTTGGATTTTTCCAGGTTGACGATTAAATTCCAAAGTTTGCAATATTGAGACAGACGATTTATCATTAGCTGTAGTGATTCTGGTGAGGCTGCCAAAAGTACGATGTCATCCGCGAACATCAAAACTTTAATTATCATTTCACCGTACTCGACACCGCACGGTAAAAGGTCCGCAAGGTCATCAATGAATAATGCAAACAAACTTGGGCTCAATGTGCACCCCTGCCTGACTCCCGATTGTGTATTGAATCCTTCCGACAGCAATTCTCCATTCCATACTTTTGCCGTAGTATTCTCATACAGATTCTGTAAAATTCTTCCAAACTTCCATGACATGCCGTTGTTGAAGAGCTTGTAGATAAGTGCTTTTCTATCGATCAAATCAAAAGCAGATTTGAAATCTACGAAAAAAGCATATAGCTTCTTTTGTTTGCCAAGAAATGATTCTGCAATGCTCTTGAGGGTAAATATATGGTCCACCGTGGAATATCCTGACCTGAATCCTGCTTGAAACTCTTTCAGGAGTTTGTTTTCATCGATCCATTTGGTAAGACGTTTTTGCAAAATAAGCGTGAATGACGTGACATTTCAATAAAAAGAGAATCGAAATCACTTTATATAGATTAAATGTTTTATTGTCATATATTTTTATTTAATAAGTAATAAAGGCGCTTTATCTTTAGCAGTGAACGCTTATTTTATTGAGATAGTGAAACACACGGCACTAGTAATTCAGCAGAAACTAACTTTAAATTCGATTTAATGCAGAGAAATTTAACAAAGACAGCCAGACTCAAATATACGGCTACTCTGTAGCAGTCATCAAGTTTTACGTCCCAGATTACACCAGACCTCCAAATCGACTACAGTAAAATTTTTATGTTTACCAAAATGTTAGCAATTAGTTAAAAAAAAAAAAATAAATAGGGTGGCGCTACAGAGCGAGAGGAGCCCCTGGGCCTAGCGCATTTCTTGCAACCATGCCTTGTGAGGGAATGGAGGGGACCTACAATTTTCTGCCGGTTCCGAACGGCTAATCGAGAAAGCGCTTTTCATGGCAATGAATACTAACGGAGGACTTGCCAAATCCTCGCGAAAGGCGAAACCCGTGGAAAAAACTTTTTTGCCTCTGTTGGGCTTCTAACTCGAACCTCTGGATTAACAGGCGGACATGCTATCCATCACAACACGGGTACCACTAAGGTCCTAAGGGATCATAAATTCGCATTGGAAATTGATGAACTTCCTTTTTTGTTGGTCGATGCTTCCCACTGATCACTTCTGGATTCATTCGGTCCTTATTATATTTCAAAAACCAGCCGAGACCCTTTTCAGCATCTGACAAAAAACGCTGGAGAACTCTTCGGCCTTATAGCAACCCAATTTGTCCAATAAACCGGAAGAATTTGATCGAAAATTTTTAATTTCAAATCCACCTTTGTTAAGTTCACAAAAAACATCTTTGGCGATTCTCGCTGCGTCTACCTCATTATCGTAACAAGCAATGAAATCGTCAACATAAAATTCGAAGCGGGGTGAGATAATATCGGGACCGGTCATTAAGACAGAGTTCAGTGATATACCGTTTATCTTTGCTGCTGCGACCCACACGATGTGAATTTGATCGGGCTTGTTTGCGCCACCGACAGGGAAAGTGGGTTAGTACCACGTCTTCGCGGTTATTACAAACTCGGAATCGATCCTCCGAGCATAGCCCTTCTTTACATAGTCTTCGATTAAATTGTCTACTAAAACCCTCGCTCTAGACACTGTAGACGTTTATCTGCTCTAGACACTGCAGACATTATGTGAGACTTAAAATTATCTTCTTTTCGTTTGTATTGTTTGTTTATCTAGCATCTTTTAGTTTTAGTTTTTGTTTATTAGTTTAACAGTATATAACAATTCACAGTAAGAACAAGCTTGTAAGTTTGTGAAAGTTCAAAAGAATATTATATAATGCAAAATAAAGAGTACATATTTGTAAAAAAGAAGTTACGTATGAAAACATTACTATATAAACTAAACCCAGAAGACTGGGGTTGGAAGTTGATTGACAATATATTGGAACCAGTTAAAACTTTACTCAATCTTGCACCGGAAAAACTCCTCAAGTTACTTTTTGGCAATTGCAAAAAGGGGTGCAATGCTGCGGCTGCAAGAAAGTTGAGTTGTTTTGTTCATTAGCATGTATCAGTTGTCGAGGTCAATCGTGCTCCAATGCCAGTAGAAGAGGATTCCTACGATATATGTGAGGAGACTTCTGATGTATCGCTCTTTGAACAATTTATTTGCAGCCAGCAGGAAGAAGAAGAAGAAAAAGAAGAAGAAGAAGAAGAAGAAGAAGAAGAAGAAGAAGAAGAAGAAGAAGAAGAAGAAGAAGAAGAAGAAGAAGAAGAACAAGACAGTATGGATTATGTTCCATTAGAAGAGTTTCAATCAGACGAATAGTTTTTTTCAAATTACTCATTACTTACACCGCTCTCATTCATTACAATAGTCATTACAATAGTACCATTTTCAATTTACTACAATAGAACCACAATAGAAAGTGGAGTAGGCCTACCGGGGAAACCACGTAAAAAAACGCGCCGAGCACACTACCTCACGGGTGGCGCGGAAACGTGTGCATATTAGGAGTAACACAACTTTTTCAACTTTTTGCATAGCTATATCTCCGAAATGGTGATTCTGAGGAAAAAAAAGTGTGTTTACAATTTTTATAGATAATTGCATGAAAATAACTTTTGTCTTTCTGTATTTATGATAAGACTTAGTGTTTAGCTAAGGGGAACCTGCCATCTTTGAGGACGCAGGATGGTATCAGGGGCGCGTCAGGTTAATCGCGTTTGATGGAGAGAGATCGCGCGATCTGTATAAGCTTGCGATAAGCAGGTTAGAGGGACCCTGGCCTGGTGCTAAGCTCGAAGTCGTGTCAAGGGAGGATATCCCTTGCAGGCCTAGAGCTGGCGCTAGATTACCAGCAGAACTCTCCTGCAAAGAAACAATCATGAAAATGATTCAATTCGGCAATCCAGCCCTTCCTACCCATGACTGGAAAGTCGCGGAGCTGGAAGAGCCGGAGGGTCACTATAGATCGGCTATAATAGTCATCAATAAGGACTCCCTAGCTCCCCTGGCTGCGACAAAAGGCGTGATTCGGTTCGGCTGGTCAAATATTGCCTTAAAAATATACAAAAAAGATGAAGAACAGAACATCGTTCCATCTTCCATAGCAAAAAGTGCGACTTCAGTGGAAGAACCCGCAGGGCAAGTCGACCCTCCATCCATGGAGATAGACGAGCTCGGCACATCCTCTGCTGAAACGTATGATAACAAACCCTAAACATCCGACTTGGATGCCCAAAACGTCGTCAAATTCTCCGACTTGGAGACTGATGACTCCGATGCCCAAAACGTCGTCAAATTCTCCGACTTGGAGACTGATGACTCCGCTAACGAGGTTTCGCTCAGCGAGGATGACCTTCTTAGGTCAAACTCTGAGAGCGAAACAGACGACGACCTCAACCAGACCGTGGTGGGGGTTAGTCTACTTAGTTGTTCCCAAGATGGTGCAGCTAACTCAGATTAACCTCCAACACTCCAAGGAGGCTTCGGCCTCCCTTCTTCTCCGTCTAAACAAGAGAGGGGAAGATATTGTCCTTATCCAAGAGCCTTGGATCATCAAGTCCATCGTTCGAGGACTAATGACTCCTGGATATGTTCTACTGTATATGAAGGACAAAGGTGAACCCAGATCCTGCATATTGGTAAGAAGTAGCACTAATGTATTTTTACTCCCTCATTACAGCAATCGTGATGTAACCACAATAAGATACCAGACCAGTGACAACATCTATTGGCTGGTATCAGCTTACCTCGGCCATGACCATCCTGGCCCTCCTCCATGCGACTTATTTAAAAGGATTGTCGCTGCAGCAGAACGGCAGAAGATCTGCCTCATCATTGGATGCGATGCTAATGCGCATCACACAGTATGGGGTAGTACTGACATAAATGAAAGGGGTGAGTCACTTTTTGATTTTATTTTAAGTACTAACCTTATAGTAAGTAATATTGGCAATGAACCAACATTCATTGCCAAAAACAGACAGGAAGTTTTAGATATAACTCTCGTCTCCGACTCGGTTCATCATAGGATTACTAATTGGAAAGTATCTACTGAACACTCCTTTGCTCATCATAGATACATTCAATTTGATCTAAATGAGGAACCTCTCAAGCAACCAGTCTTCCGAAACTATCGGAAAACTGACTGGCAAAAATATCGGGTAATTTTGAAGAAGTTTATTAAACCTGAACTTTTACAAAACCCTACAAACAAACATGATCTAGACAAAAAAGTCAATGATCTTACCACTGCCCTTAACCATTCACTGCAGAAATCCTGTCCTCTTATAAAAATAAGAGGAAAACAGAAACCACTGTGGTGGAGCTCGGGGCTAGAACCGCTCAGGAAGGAATGTAGAAAACTTTTCAACCGAGCTAAACAATCTAAAACTTCAATAGACTGGGACTCCTACAAGGAATCCCTCAAAACTTATAAATATCAACTGAGGAAAAATAAAAGAACTTCCTGGAGAAACTTCTGTGGAAAAATAGAAGATACTTCAGAAGCTTCTAGATTAAGAAAAATCCTCTCAAAGAGTCCGACCATGCCTAGCAGTTTGAAAACAGCTGACGGCTGGACAGAATCCTGCGAAGAAACGCTCAATTTGCTTCTGGACACTCACTTTCCAGGAAGCTCTAAGAACTTATGCAACTATGATTCCACAGAACCAGGTAGCATAATAACAAATAACCCCGATTTGATTACAAGGGAAAAATTGGTTTGGGCCATTAACAGCTTTGACCCATACAAATCCCCTGGACCTGATGGTATAATTCCAGCCGAACTTCAAAAGGCCTCGGACATTATTATCCCTGTCCTTGAAGTAATTCTCATCGGCTGTACCACCTTGAACTATATCCCCACTCAGTGGAGAGAAGTCAAGGTGGTGTTTATACCTAAGGCTGGGAAATCATCCCACGTAAACCCAAAAGATCTCCGACCAATAAGTCTATCATCTTTCCTTCTTAAAACTTTAGAACGACTGATTGATATCCACCTGCGTACAGCTATAGATCCAAAATTGTTATCTACAGCACAACACGCTTACTGCAAGGGAAAATCTGTAGAAACGGCCCTACATACCCTGGTACGTACTATAGAATATTCCCTCCATCACAAAGAATTCACTCTGGCCGCCTTTCTCGACATAGGCCTTCAACAACGTCAGCAACTCTGCAATTACAAAGGCACTGACGAAGCTCAAAGTAGATGATTCCATAGTGGAGTTGATAAATCTAATGCTAAAAAGCAGGAGAATCAACTCTACTCTAGGAAACTTCTCTGCAAAGGGATCTGTCAGTAGAGGAACACCGCAAGGCGGAGTCCTATCCCCTCTTCTATGGAATATAGTCGTCAATGAACTTCTAGTTGACTTAGAAGCTGAGGGATTCAAAGTGATTGCATATGCAGATGACGTCTCCATTGCGGTGTCCGGCAAACATGCTCACGTCCTTACGGACCGATGCAGACCGCTCTAAATATACTTGTAAAATGGGCGGGAAAATGTGTGTAGGGGTCAACCCTCAGAAAACTGAACTCGTTCTCCTCACCAGGAAATATAAAATTCCTCAACTAATAACTCCATCAATAAATGGAGTCTCACTTGTACTTTCAAACGAAGCCAAATATCTAGGTATAATCCTAGACAAAAAGCTAAATTGGAAAGATAATATACAGGAAAGAATCAGGAAATTCACCGTGGCCTTATTTTCCTGCAAAAAAGCCATTGGTAACAAATGGGGTTTCTCCCCCCAAATCACGCACTGGCCCTACACCGCGGTCATCAGACCAATACTCACATACGGAGTAGTGGTATGGTGGACCGCTCTTGATAAAAGGACCTACTGCGACAATTTAAGCAAGGTCCAACGAACAGCCTGTCTGTGTATAAGCGGAGCACTGAGATCAACACCCTCAGCTGCACTAAATACACTCCTTAACCTAACACCACTAGATATCTTCAGCAAACAAATGGCCGCCAGTGCAGCCACTCGTATGAGAGCTATCTCCCAATGGACCGATAACAACATCGGTCACGTTGCAATCCTGAATTTATTCGGATCAATCCCCTGTCACTCCGACTACACCATCCCCCAATTGGTTTTTGATAATAAGTTCCAAGTCTCAATCCCACCGAGAATGACCTGGGACGACGAAGAATTTTTGAGAGATGATTCAATTCATTTCTATACAGATGGTTCAAAAACCGAAGAAGGGGTAGGCTGTGGGGTGTACTCAAACCGACTTAACGTAAGTCTCTCGTTCCGCCTTCCAAACCATTGTTGCGTATTCCAAGCGGAAATTCTGGCGATCAAAGAGGTCCTATCATGGCTAAGAGAAAACGTGATATCCTCAACGAATATCCGGATTTTCTCAGATAGCCAAGCAGCCCTCAAATCACTCGGCGCTGTTTCTACGAACTCAGTAACCGCCCTTAACTGTCGCCTATCTCTTAGGGAGATGGCTGAACAGTTCAATATTCACCTTATTAGGGTGCCGGAGCACAGAGATATCGTGGGTAACTGCAAAGCCGATGAACTCGCCAGAGAAGGAACCGTTCTACCGATCTCAACCAGCAGGTTGAATATTGGTATACCAATCGCTACATGTAAACTTATGCTAAAGCAAGAGGCAATGGATAGAACAAATCATAGGTGGTACAATATCACCACGTGCGTGGCAACAAAACGGATATGGCCAGGTCTAGATCCAAAACGCACAAGACATTTGTTATCAATTGCCAGATTGCAAGTTAGCTCCGTAATCAATGTCATTACCGGACATTGTCTGATAGGAAGACACGCCATAAGACTTGGCGTTCCCTCTAATGACTTCTGCAGAAGTTGCTTAGATGAGGAGGAGAAAGAGACTATTCCACACCTCCTCTGCTCATGTCCTGCATTCTTCTTTTAAAATAAAACAGCATCTAGGAAAATATTTTCTTGATGATCCAAGCGATCTGGTGAACACAGATCCCCTGCATATCCTTCGCTTTATTAAAAGCTCCAAATGGTTTTGTTAAGTGAGGTAATCCCTAATGGACCTAATATTGGTCTAAGTGTGTCAGTTTGTTTTCCTGACAGCCATTTAAACCTAACCTAACCTACCGTTTAGCTTGAAAACTCAAAAAACCGATGTTTGCAACATTTGACCTTGAATAAAAATTTTTTTCCACACAGCGGATTGATGTGGATAATTGAGAAATTGTAAGTAATAGGGTTCCCAACATTCATGCCAATTTTTAGCAAGGTGCGAATTAATGTAACCGTACCCCTATTTTCGAAGTTAATTTGACCGGACTATAGCCAATGCAAAGCTCACTTTGCTGCAACGGCAACGCCATAGAATAAATTTCCCTTCGTAGGTCACCATCTTTTTTACGATCAGCCATCTTTTCTATCTTTGGCCATCTTTTTTATCTCCGGCCATCATTTTTATTCCATGAATGACATATGGCAATTGGCAAGCAAAGAGGAGAACAAAGGCAGAGCAGGGAAAGCAGACGCGTAAAAATTAACTCGATATTTTAAAACTTAAACTTAAAGTAGAAATAAGAAACAAATAGAAGAAAAGATAAAGAAACCAAACGTAAGTTAACTAAGTATTATTGAAATTTATTGTAACATTTATATATACCTAGGAAATAAAAGTAAAAAAAAAAAATAAAAAGGGTGTTTGGCTGAATCGTTGGGAAGAAAATCAACATTCTTTTGTTTCGTTTGACTGGAAGCAAATGATTTTAAGACGATTGGATTGATGAGGATTGACTGGACAACCAACTCTCCTTATTTCGTTTTGCCTGGTCGTAAAATAAATTTAAGAAGACTGCACAAATGTGAGTCTCTTAGTTCGTCTGCCTGGATGCAAAGGTTCTTTAAGAGGATTGACTGAACAACTCGCTTTATTTCATTTTGCCTGGTCGTAAGAAAAATTTAAGAGGAAAGCATAAAAAGTAGGCGCTTACGTCGACTTGCGTGCTCTTAGTTTGTCTGCTTGGATGTAAACGATCTTAAAGAGGACTACAAAAGGCCCATCTTAATTCGTTTGTCGTAAATTTTTATAAGAAAGGCAGAACGATAAAATAAAATTGAGTCTTTTTACTCGTCTGCTTGGATGTAAACGTTTTTTAGGAGGAATTCAAAAACACCCTCTATACTTCATTTGCCTGGTAGTAAATGCCTTCTAAGAGGATAGAACGAAATAAGTGGTCGTTTTATCTCGTTTGCGTTGACGTAAACGCCAAATCAAGAGGACCTCAACGTGGAATAGAACATCAGCTCAACTGCGGCAGAGCCTCGTGTCAGATTTTTATTTTTTTTTTAATTTGATTGGTTGAAGGTGAAAATTACCTTTACAATCACGTCGACCTGAAAGATCTTTTGTGCTGTTCCCTTAGATTTAAAAACACGTAGTGTATAGGTTAGTTCATTCGAAGCTGAGGTCATGTAAGAACCTTAGAATCTCGAGGAAGAGGTGTTTCTGATATCAAGGGGACTGGGGAACCCTTTATTGAATATTTTAAGCCTAGATCTAGCTAAGGCAGGGCATTCGCACATAAAATGTGTTCAGCTGTTTCTATGTCTTCAAGCAGAGACGACAGGTGTCATCTTGGCTGATGCCCATGTTTTTAAGATGATACTTGAGAGAGCAGTGTCCAGTGAAGAAGTCCGTAAGTAACTTTGCGTCACGGTTGCTCATGTCAAGAATTTCTTTCATACGTTTGTGGGATAAGTCAATGAATAGTTTTGATTGACGATGGCCATTTGAGTTGTTCCAGGTGCTGATCATGTTCTGTCGTTCCCAGGTTGCTAATTCGTTTTTAAAGCTACTGATTGGGAGACCACAGTAGGGTTCAGAGCCTTTGAATTGGGACTGAGAGCCAAAAAAAAAGCCTCTTCGTTACCCGGTACGCCTTCATGACCAGGCACGCATGAAAGAGTTATTTTATTGTGAGTAGCTAATTGAAATATACATGTCAGTCAGTTCCAAACTAGTTTGGATTCGATTTTTGTCGAGGACAGAGTCTTTAGTGCTGCCTGACTGTCACAGCAGATTAGGATGCTTGATCTTCGGAGGTTTCTTCCAATGCATTCCCTAATACAGAATTCTATAGCCATTACCTCTGCCTGAAGTTGGGACCGTAAATCCCTGCACCTACACCGTTGTTTGTTTTTGAACCGTCAGTATACCAGATGTAATGGAAATTATTTGTAAGAATTACAGGGTTCTTCCATGCTGAGCGGTTTGGAAAGATTACTTCAAAGGGGTGGTGTAACAGTATGCGTTTAGGCATAAAGTCCGAGGAGTGAGCTGCAGGCGATTCCAGTATTGGGAGCACCTACAGAATACTCATAAGTCCTTGTAAGTTTTCTTTTCTCGAGTAGTTAGTGAGATGAAGCTTTAGTCCGCTTAGTGCAGCAGACTTCTTTACTCTTTGATGTAGCGGAGGAAAATTTAATAAACTTTCTAACGCTAAAGTTGGGCAGGTGCGCATTGCACCTGTGATACCTACACAGGTTAGTCTTTGTAACTTTTGCAAAGATTTGCGGGCATAAACTTGCTCTGTTTTTTGCCACCAGATCAGCGAAGCATAGGTTATGATGGGTGTGATAATAGTGAGGTATGTAAGTCCAGTAAATCACTTTTGGCCAAAGTCCCCACTTTTTACCAAAGAGTCTAGAACAGGCCCAGAAAGCATTTGTTGCTTTTGCTATGGTTTTGTCTAGATGTGGTTTCCAATTGAGTTTATTATCCAGGGTTACTCCTAGATATTTGATCTCTCAGGAAAAATTAATTTGAACACTATTTAGGGATAGTGTTTGGAGATCGATTTTACGTCTCCTGGTGAATGGAATGATGACTGTTTTGGTGGGGTTGACCTTAAGCCCTTTTTTATTGCACCAGTCATTAACTTTATTCAGGGCACTTTGCATACGGTTTGTGACCTGTGCTTCTTGATTGCCTTGAATAGAGATGACTAGGTCATCAGCGTAGCCTTGTGTATCAAGGCCCAGCTTGTTGAGGTCGTCCAAGAGCTGATCTGTTACAATTGACCAGAGTAGGAGAGATAAAACAGCCCCTTGGGGACAGCCTTTAACAGCATTCACTGTTATTGATGTTTGACCTAGTGTGGTGGAGATGATTCTGCCACTTAACATAGAGTCAATCCATTTAATGGTTGGTGTGTCAATTCCTTTGACAGTTGCAGCGGTTTGAATTGACAAGTACGTAGTATTATCAAAGGCGCCAGAAATATCAAGAAAAGAGCAAAGTATGTTGTCTTTCTTAGCAAACGCATTCTCAATTTTGCTGACCAGCTGATGGAGAGCTGTAACTGTGGATTTACCAGTTTGGTAAGCGAATTGGTTAGCATTGAGAGGATTTGCTATTGAGGCCGAACTGCGAATGTGTAAATCAATTACTTTTTCCATGACCTTTAGAAAGAAGGATGTGAGACTGATTGGTCTGAAGGATTTTGGGTCTGAGTTTGATCTATTGCCAGCTTTTGGTATGAATACTACTCTCACCTTTCTCCAAGTTTGAGGGATGTAGCTTAATTCAAAACTGGTTCTATAGATTAGTGTGAGTGAGCCGATGAATTTCATGCTGCAAGAGAGCAGGAAAGATACCATCTTCCCCGGGCCCCTTGAAAGGCTGTTGGGAGGATATTGCCCATTTGATGGAGTCGTCTTTAAAATTTTTTCTTGTAATACTTCTTGTTATACTATAAGGTGTAGTGTAACTCACATTTGTGGTTAGAGATTGATCAGTGGTATGTATACAGTCAGGAAAATGAGTGGCCAAAAGTAGGCTCAGAGTTTCACTGTAACTTTGGGTGAAACTACCATCTGATTTTCTTAAGAGACCAATACCGTTGTTATGATCTTTATCTAAGGCTTTTTGAACTCTAATTGAAGAAGGTAAATTATCGATACTTTCACAGAAGTTTTTCCAGGTAAGTCGTTTTTGCCTTTTTATCATCGAGTTGTAAGTCGTTAGAATTGTTCGATATTCGCTCCACGAATTGGTTCGTTTAGCTTTGTTGAACATCTTTCGAAGCTTTCTTTTTAGCTTCTCCAACTCACTGTTCCACCAGGGAACATCGCGATTTGAGTTGGTCTGTCTAATGTGACAGCTGGACTCGTATGCGCCTGTGATTTGTGAGCTTGAGCGTGTTGCTTCCCTTTCAAGTTGATAAGGAGAGTTAATGTTTGGATAGGATGGTTAAGATTCACAACGAAGTGTCTCTGTGTAGAGATTCCAGTCCGTGTGTCTTGGTACCCTATTGTTTTGTAGATTGTTGTAATTCGGCCTTGACAGATCAAATCTGATGTGCCGGTGGTCCGAGAATGATATCTCTTTCGAGACATGCCAATAGAGAATGTTGTTGGCTATGGCAAAACTTGTCACTGTCATATCCAACACTTCTTTCCTAACGGAGGTGACAAAAGTAGGTTCATTTCCCTTGTTTAGAATATCTAAGTTTGAATACATAAGAAAATCTAAAAGTGACTCACCTCTTTTGTTGATGTCTCTACTACCCCATATGGTGTGATGGGAGTTGGCATCACTTCCAAGTAGTAGCTGTCTTCCCCTTGCGTTGCAGTAGCCAACTAACTTTTTTACCTCTTCAGGTGGTGCGGAGGTAGTATCTCCCGGGTAGTAGGCTGAGGCTTTTACAATGTTTTGTAAGCCTCTTGCCGTGGGGATCTCAGCTAGTACCGCAACGAGATCATTTGTGATGAATTCTGGAATGGGAAGAAAGTTAGTTCTTTTATGGATAAGAAGCGCAGCTCGTGGTTGGAGTTGCGTGTTGTCGTATATTAACTTACACGATTGTGTTCGAAGGCCTTTTATTTGGCCTCTTACCACCCATGGTTCCTGGACTAGTAAGCAGTCCAGATCCTGCCTGACAAGTTCCCTGCTTGCCGCAGCTGAGGCAGCCTTGGCGTGCATGAGATTTATCTGCAGGAATTTTAGGGTGGCGTAATTCATTTTGTTTTTGGAGTTGAGGTAAAGCTCGCTGGTGCTTTTAGTAGCCTCTGCCGAGCTTTGCCTTTGGGCCTGGGGTCTCGTTTTAGAGCCATGAATTTGGCTGTGCTGCTTTTTGCAGCTGGTGTTGCATTCTCGCTTTTTGGTGTTGGTTTGGCGACGGTTGTTGAGCAGGGCGGGGGGGGGGGGGGGGGGGGGGCGGAGTTGTTGTTGCATTGCCAGAGGTACCTTTTGATAAGGAGGGCCTTACGGCTGACTACTTTGGTAAGGTAGGTGTGACATTAACAACTGAGGGGGGAGGAACTGGGATTATTGGAGCTGTCAGCCTGTTTTGTAGATCTGACGTTGGTGAAGGCTGTGGAGCACTATTACCTGTCGTCAGAGTCATACAGGCTGTCTTGACAGGGGACTTAGGTGGGGGTTTGGGGGCACCAGTTCTGTGAGGGACTTTAGGATGGTGGAGTTGAACATCGCCAAACCTAAAGTCTTTGACTTCTTTTTTGGTTTTCAGTAGAGCCGCGAATTTGTGGTCCACCGAAAAGGTAAGAATAGAGGCGGCACCTTTGGTTTCGCTTCTTATGATCCTCCATTCAGGAACGGGGAGACCCTCATTCTGGAAGTTGATTGCAGTGAGAATCTGCTCGTTCGTGCATGTAGGGCCAACGGGGAAATGGCCCACCAGAATTTGGTTTTTGGGAATTTCATCCTCTTCAACCGCCTTCAGTGAGGCATTCTCCCAAGGCTTTACTTTTGGAATTTCGCCTTTTAGCCAATCAGCCGTGAATTTATTTTTGCAGTTGAAGACAAGCCATCCTGGTCTGAAATTGGTGCCAAAGAATTTGGGGCTGATATCCCCTGTCTTTTGGTTGCAAATCAAACCAAAGATGGTGTCTTGCACTACTGTCATTTGGTCAGTGTTAAGTTGCGTTTGCGGGAAGTCTGAGGCAAGGATACCTATTTTGTAACTTTATATTATAATTTTGTTGCTCTATTTTTTGTTGATTTGGAGGCGGATTTGATGTGGAAGGCACATCAACAGACCTCTGCTTGTGAGCAATGTTAGGTTTTGCCATTTAGGCACGATTTGTGTCCCTAAAGAAGGATTCAGAACGATTCCTTTTTTCTCCCTTTGGAACAGCCGTTCTGGCTCTTTCCCTGGCTTCGGCTTCGTTAAGGCCGCTAGCCAGAAGGAATTTAAAGCATTTGCGAACAGCTCCACAAAGGTTGACGCGCGCTTTTTGAGTTGTTTTGATTGTTTGATCAGTGTGTGTGGAAGGGGCAGGTTTGTTAAGAAGTTTTGCCTCCTCCAAGGAACCAATAGGTGAAAGGTCGTCAAGACCTGTCTCCATTGGTGTGGATGCACTTAGAGCAGCATCACTCTCTTTAAAGTTAACATTAAAAATATCAATTTTATATCCACGAGTATTAAGGAAAGTAGGTCACCATTGGCAGAGCCCTATGCCAACGTAAAGGACTTACAATTTAAACTGGATTTGCCTAGGTATCCAGAGTTCGCAACTAGCGACTAAGAACTCCTTAGCCATTCAGCCTTCGGCGTCGCTGTTCAACCACTGGCTTGAGGATTGTTTATCGACCTTTACTGGTCTAGATCCGTTTTGTACGGTTATTGCGTAAGCAAGTTGCAGTGGCACCTCGAACTAACGCATAACGGTCTTGAAAAGGGAGAGGCTAGAGTTTCATGGAATACCAGACTTTTATTGCGCTTCACCTGTTCCTGGGTCTTATGTCCCTGGCCACCTCGTGTCAGATACATCATCTCAACAGCAACACAGTACATCATCTCAACAGCAACAGAGCCTCGTGTGACGCAGCAACCTAGAACATCACAACAACAACAGAAAGGAACGTGGATAAGTGCTAGTTATTAAGTTATTTTCTCTGCTAAAGTATTCATGAGTAAATGAAAGGTTATAAAAATGCCAAAAAATTGTAAGGGGTGTAAAAATGAGGATAACGAGGACATGGTTCAATGCGATTCTTGTGACGACTGGTACCATTTCGCTTGCGTAGGTGTGGACATCGAGATTGAGGGCAGTGAATGGAACTGCGTTAAATGTAGAACATCTCCAGGCGAAAAAAGTCAACTGAATCTCAGCATTGGAGTAGCCACACAGTCTTCACCAAATCTACCAATTGGCACCAGATAAGTTGAAGCTGACATATTGCCTTCACCGAAACAGTCTTCTTCGCTCTCACAACCGATTTCTTCGGCAGTTGAGTAAACCTTGCCGAAGACCAAAGCAAAATAACAAAGAACAAGAATTTTACACTATTGTTGCAACAGCTAGAGGAAGAAAGACCATTGCAGGCGAAGCGTGATACAAAGTATATTCAAAAAAAATATGGTAGGATGAAGAGGAAGTAGTCCAACAAAGTCAGCAACAAGCGGCACAAGCAACAAAGTCGAAGGAAACCCACGAACTAAGGATGTGGAGTAGCACACGCATTGGTCAACAACATCAACCAGCCACCTATGTTGACCATACAGCAGCGAAGTACTCTTCAACATTCAACTAACCCTACATTGAATTAAAACGTAATCTCAACTGAAAAGCCAACAGCATACCAATTTAGTTTTAGTAGCTCATGCGAAACGCTAACACCGAGTAAACAGCAACTGGCATCAAGACATTTTGTGTCTTAAGAGAGCGTGACATTCAGCGGACGGGTAGAAGAGTGGCCAAGGTTTATAAGCTGGTTTAATAATACCACTACAGCATGCGGATATACCAACACAGAGAACTTGAGTCGATTACAACAGTGCTTGAAGGACGACGCGATGAGTACAGTCGGTGTCAGACTCTTTCTTCCGGAACAGGTACCAGCGGCAATGAAGTCACTTCAGATGCTATATGGCAGGCCCGAAGCAATTATCGACAGAATTATAGAAGCAATAAGAAGGGAACCAGTTCCCCGCATGGAGAAGCTACAAACAATAATTCGATTCTCTTTGTCGGTTCAAAATACATGTGCTCTTATGGTCGGCAGTGGATTAAATGACCACTTATCAAATCCCTCGCTTCCTCGCGAGCTGACAAAAAGATTACCACCACCGATGTGTTTGAGGTGGGGGGAGTTCAGAAAAAATTTAGGAATGGTGCATTTGTTGACATTTAGTGAATGGCTTGAGAACATCACACAATCCACATCGGGGGTTATGCCCTTAAACGCTGCAAGCGGTTCAGCCCGAGTCGAAAGAACATCACATAAACCTCCACTTCACGTACATCAAAGATTAGAACCACAAGTGTCTCAAACGAAAACACATAACACGTTCGCACCCTCAACATCCGCATCAAGTTCTAAATGCCCACTATGTGACTATAGCTGTAATTGACTTGAGCAATGCTGAGGCTTCGTAAGTATGAACATAAATGATTGATGGAACGCTGCCTGTTAAGCAAACCGACCGCCAATGCTTTCACACGTACCTTTTTTTTAATTGCTGACACGATGGGAAAATCTTTGTACAACTGCCATACCATATTCTGTGTGTGTCTCAAAGAGGGGGAGTATGTTAAACAAACCGACCAACAATGCTTTCACACGTACCTTTATTTTTAATGCTGACACGATGGGAAATGATGGCTTTATCATTTCCCAAATTGATTATTTATTCCAATTCCCACACCTTTCATATAACCTAGCTCCTATTACCAACCAACTTCCCTAGCAGCGTGAGGACATAGAAGTTCAATGTTTTGCCTCACGCGCTGACATTCGATTTCATTTATGTTGACTAGAGTTACGTACACATCTACATCTCACAACCCTAGCATAATTCCCAAGCCACTTGAGACCGTAGCAACGACGGCACTCACATTTTAATGGTATATCATAATTAGGGTCCAAATGGAATTTTCTAATATAAACATCGGACAATCTGAAAAGCCATAAACAACCACCACCAGAATAAACATTGGAAAATCTCCAATGTCGTAAAAAACCGATAAGATAAACATAAGACGATCTTCGATACAGAAAACAATGATCGGACAGCATCACCAGAGAGGTCAGAGTTGCAGCGACCATCACTTTCAATTTCAATTTCACAACGTACGGTCGATTTTCGTATGTTCGTTTCTATCTGTTAACTAATTCTCTGAATAAAGATTTTTTGGATTTTTTAAAAACTCTTTTTATTTATTTAAAAAGTTATTTGGCGCAGTCGGTAGGATTCTCAATGAGATCTGTAAACGAATATTACAGAGACATATGAGATCCAGTGATACGAACGCAATTCGCGATTGTAAAATTTTTTCAAATAAATCTAAATTAAACGAATATTAATTTTAAATAGTTTGAAAATAAAAAAAATTTTCGGTTGTGAAAAATATAGCATCCCACATTCAAATACAAATGTGTTGCGAAATCTTGTAGAGAGAATACTTAGCAAATGAACCGTGAAGACAAACAATTAAACAGAGACAGATTAATCAGAGAGTTGAATAGACATCGCGAAAGTGATACTGAAAGTGAAAGTAACAGTGAAACAGACGATCAAAACACAATTAAAATGACGGAAACGGCACCTGTATTAAACGACGTTCAGAAGGAGGAACAACGATACCTTCTTCGTGAAATGGAGAAAATAAATCCATTCAGAGGATCAAAAGATTGCAATATGGCACTCTTTATATCAACAGTGGAGTACTTTTTAAACCAAGTCTTGCTGAGCGACAATCTGATAAAGGCTACTTTGATAATACATTATAAGATAATACGAAGATAATACATAATAAGATTATTTTCAATAAAAGAAACGTATATTAAGTTATCTCAAGAAATTGGTTGTGTTATAGAATCTAACAACTTTGAATTATATAAGAAATTAGACTTTTTATTGCAAAAATTGCAAACAAAAACGCAATTGGAACCAAATTTAATTTATACTCAGGCAAATAATGAAGTTTTGGTATTTGAAGCATTTAAACATAATTTAAATCCTTCACAAAAAGCTATAGTTATCGCATATAATTGTAAAGCCTCTGTTGGGCTTCTAACTCGAACCTCTGGATTAACAGGCGGACATGCTATCCATCACAACACGGGTACCACTAAGGTCCTAAGGGATCATAAATTCGCATTGGAAATTGATGAACTTCCTTTTTTGTTGGTCGATGCTTCCCACTGATCACTTCTGGATTCATTCGGTCCTTATTATATTTCAAAAACCAGCCGAGACCCTTTTCAGCATCTGACAAAAAACGCTGGAGAACTCTTCGGCCTTATAGCAACCCAATTTGTCCAATAAACCGGAAGAATTTGATCGAAAATTTTTAATTTCAAATCCACCTTTGTTAAGTTCACAAAAAACATCTTTGGCGATTCTCGCTGCGTCTACCTCATTATCGTAACAAGCAATGAAATCGTCAACATAAAATTCGAAGCGGGGTGAGATAATATCGGGACCGGTCATTAAGACAGAGTTCAGTGATATACCGTTTATCTTTGCTGCTGCGACCCACACGATGTGAATTTGATCGGGCTTGTTTGCGCCACCGACAGGGAAAGTGGGTTAGTACCACGTCTTCGCGGTTATTACAAACTCGGAATCGATCCTCCGAGCATAGCCCTTCTTTACATAGTCTTCGATTAAATTGTCTACTAAAACCCTCGCTCTAGACACTGTAGACGTTTATCTGCTCTAGACACTGCAGACATTATGTGAGACTTAAAATTATCTTCTTTTCGTTTGTATTGTTTGTTTATCTAGCATCTTTTAGTTTTAGTTTTTGTTTATTAGTTTAACAGTATATAACAATTCACAGTAAGAACAAGCTTGTAAGTTTGTGAAAGTTCAAAAGAATATTATATAATGCAAAATAAAGAGTACATATTTGTAAAAAAGAAGTTACGTATGAAAACATTACTATATAAACTAAACCCAGAAGACTGGGGTTGGAAGTTGATTGACAATATATTGGAACCAGTTAAAACTTTACTCAATCTTGCACCGGAAAAACTCCTCAAGTTACTTTTTGGCAATTGCAAAAAGGGGTGCAATGCTGCGGCTGCAAGAAAGTTGAGTTGTTTTGTTCATTAGCATGTATCAGTTGTCGAGGTCAATCGTGCTCCAATGCCAGTAGAAGAGGATTCCTACGATATATGTGAGGAGACTTCTGATGTATCGCTCTTTGAACAATTTATTTGCAGCCAGCAGGAAGAAGAAGAAGAAAAAGAAGAAGAAGAAGAAGAAGAAGAAGAAGAAGAAGAAGAAGAAGAAGAAGAAGAAGAAGAAGAAGAAGAAGAAGAAGAAGAAGAAGAACAAGACAGTATGGATTATGTTCCATTAGAAGAGTTTCAATCAGACGAATAGTTTTTTTCAAATTACTCATTACTTACACCGCTCTCATTCATTACAATAGTCATTACAATAGTACCATTTTCAATTTACTACAATAGAACCACAATAGAAAGTGGAGTAGGCCTACCGGGGAAACCACGTAAAAAAACGCGCCGAGCACACTACCTCACGGGTGGCGCGGAAACGTGTGCATATTAGGAGTAACACAACTTTTTCAACTTTTTGCATAGCTATATCTCCGAAATGGTGATTCTGAGGAAAAAAAAGTGTGTTTACAATTTTTATAGATAATTGCATGAAAATAACTTTTGTCTTTCTGTATTTATGATAAGACTTAGTGTTTAGCTAAGGGGAACCTGCCATCTTTGAGGACGCAGGATGGTATCAGGGGCGCGTCAGGTTAATCGCGTTTGATGGAGAGAGATCGCGCGATCTGTATAAGCTTGCGATAAGCAGGTTAGAGGGACCCTGGCCTGGTGCTAAGTTCGAAGTCGTGTCAAGGGAGGATATCCCTTGCAGGCCTAGAGCTGGCGCTAGATTACCAGCAGAACTCTCCTGCAAAGAAACAATCATGAAAATGATTCAATTCGGCAATCCAGCCCTTCCTACCCATGACTGGAAAGTCGCGGAGCTGGAAGAGCCGGAGGGTCACTATAGATCGGCTATAATAGTCATCAATAAGGACTCCCTAGCTCCCCTGGCTGCGACAAAAGGCGTGATTCGGTTCGGCTGGTCAAATATTGCCTTAAAAATATACAAAAAAGATGAAGAACAGAACATCGTTCCATCTTCCATAGCAAAAAGTGCGACTTCAGTGGAAGAACCCGCAGGGCAAGTCGACCCTCCATCCATGGAGATAGACGAGCTCGGCACATCCTCTGCTGAAACGTATGATAACAAACCCTAAACATCCGACTTGGATGCCCAAAACGTCGTCAAATTCTCCGACTTGGAGACTGATGACTCCGATGCCCAAAACGTCGTCAAATTCTCCGACTTGGAGACTGATGACTCCGCTAACGAGGTTTCGCTCAGCGAGGATGACCTTCTTAGGTCAAACTCTGAGAGCGAAACAGACGACGACCTCAACCAGACCGTGGTGGGGGTTAGTCTACTTAGTTGTTCCCAAGATGGTGCAGCTAACTCAGATTAACCTCCAACACTCCAAGGAGGCTTCGGCCTCCCTTCTTCTCCGTCTAAACAAGAGAGGGGAAGATATTGTCCTTATCCAAGAGCCTTGGATCATCAAGTCCATCGTTCGAGGACTAATGACTCCTGGATATGTTCTACTGTATATGAAGGACAAAGGTGAACCCAGATCCTGCATATTGGTAAGAAGTAGCACTAATGTATTTTTACTCCCTCATTACAGCAATCGTGATGTAACCACAATAAGATACCAGACCAGTGACAACATCTATTGGCTGGTATCAGCTTACCTCGGCCATGACCATCCTGGCCCTCCTCCATGCGACTTATTTAAAAGGATTGTCGCTGCAGCAGAACGGCAGAAGATCTGCCTCATCATTGGATGCGATGCTAATGCGCATCACACAGTATGGGGTAGTACTGACATAAATGAAAGGGGTGAGTCACTTTTTGATTTTATTTTAAGTACTAACCTTATAGTAAGTAATATTGGCAATGAACCAACATTCATTGCCAAAAACAGACAGGAAGTTTTAGATATAACTCTCGTCTCCGACTCGGTTCATCATAGGATTACTAATTGGAAAGTATCTACTGAACACTCCTTTGCTCATCATAGATACATTCAATTTGATCTAAATGAGGAACCTCTCAAGCAACCAGTCTTCCGAAACTATCGGAAAACTGACTGGCAAAAATATCGGGTAATTTTGAAGAAGTTTATTAAACCTGAACTTTTACAAAACCCTACAAACAAACATGATCTAGACAAAAAAGTCAATGATCTTACCACTGCCCTTAACCATTCACTGCAGAAATCCTGTCCTCTTATAAAAATAAGAGGAAAACAGAAACCACTGTGGTGGAGCTCGGGGCTAGAACCGCTCAGGAAGGAATGTAGAAAACTTTTCAACCGAGCTAAACAATCTAAAACTTCAATAGACTGGGACTCCTACAAGGAATCCCTCAAAACTTATAAATATCAACTGAGGAAAAATAAAAGAACTTCCTGGAGAAACTTCTGTGGAAAAATAGAAGATACTTCAGAAGCTTCTAGATTAAGAAAAATCCTCTCAAAGAGTCCGACCATGCCTAGCAGTTTGAAAACAGCTGACGGCTGGACAGAATCCTGCGAAGAAACGCTCAATTTGCTTCTGGACACTCACTTTCCAGGAAGCTCTAAGAACTTATGCAACTATGATTCCACAGAACCAGGTAGCATAATAACAAATAACCCCGATTTGATTACAAGGGAAAAATTGGTTTGGGCCATTAACAGCTTTGACCCATACAAATCCCCTGGACCTGATGGTATAATTCCAGCCGAGCTTCAAAAGGCCTCGGACATTATTATCCCTGTCCTTGAAGTAATTCTCATCGGCTGTACCACCTTGAACTATATCCCCACTCAGTGGAGAGAAGTCAAGGTGGTGTTTATACCTAAGGCTGGGAAATCATCCCACGTAAACCCAAAAGATCTCCGACCAATAAGTCTATCATCTTTCCTTCTTAAAACTTTAGAACGACTGATTGATATCCACCTGCGTACAGCTATAGATCCAAAATTGTTATCTACAGCACAACACGCTTACTGCAAGGGAAAATCTGTAGAAACGGCCCTACATACCCTGGTACGTACTATAGAATATTCCCTCCATCACAAAGAATTCACTCTGGCCGCCTTTCTCGACATAGGCCTTCAACAACGTCAGCAACTCTGCAATTACAAAGGCACTGACGAAGCTCAAAGTAGATGATTCCATAGTGGAGTTGATAAATCTAATGCTAAAAAGCAGGAGAATCAACTCTACTCTAGGAAACTTCTCTGCAAAGGGATCTGTCAGTAGAGGAACACCGCAAGGCGGAGTCCTATCCCCTCTTCTATGGAATATAGTCGTCAATGAACTTCTAGTTGACTTAGAAGCTGAGGGATTCAAAGTGATTGCATATGCAGATGACGTCTCCATTGCGGTGTCCGGCAAACATGCTCACGTCCTTACGGACCGATGCAGACCGCTCTAAATATACTTGTAAAATGGGCGGGAAAATGTGTGTAGGGGTCAACCCTCAGAAAACTGAACTCGTTCTCCTCACCAGGAAATATAAAATTCCTCAACTAATAACTCCATCAATAAATGGAGTCTCACTTGTACTTTCAAACGAAGCCAAATATCTAGGTATAATCCTAGACAAAAAGCTAAATTGGAAAGATAATATACAGGAAAGAATCAGGAAATTCACCGTGGCCTTATTTTCCTGCAAAAAAGCCATTGGTAACAAATGGGGTTTCTCCCCCCAAATCACGCACTGGCCCTACACCGCGGTCATCAGACCAATACTCACATACGGAGTAGTGGTATGGTGGACCGCTCTTGATAAAAGGACCTACTGCGACAATTTAAGCAAGGTCCAACGAACAGCCTGTCTGTGTATAAGCGGAGCACTGAGATCAACACCCTCAGCTGCACTAAATACACTCCTTAACCTAACACCACTAGATATCTTCAGCAAACAAATGGCCGCCAGTGCAGCCACTCGTATGAGAGCTATCTCCCAATGGACCGATAACAACATCGGTCACGTTGCAATCCTGAATTTATTCGGATCAATCCCCTGTCACTCCGACTACACCATCCCCCAATTGGTTTTTGATAATAAGTTCCAAGTCTCAATCCCACCGAGAATGACCTGGGACGACGAAGAATTTTTGAGAGATGATTCAATTCATTTCTATACAGATGGTTCAAAAACCGAAGAAGGGGTAGGCTGTGGGGTGTACTCAAACCGACTTAACGTAAGTCTCTCGTTCCGCCTTCCAAACCATTGTTGCGTATTCCAAGCGGAAATTCTGGCGATCAAAGAGGTCCTATCATGGCTAAGAGAAAACGTGATATCCTCAACGAATATCCGGATTTTCTCAGATAGCCAAGCAGCCCTCAAATCACTCGGCGCTGTTTCTACGAACTCAGTAACCGCCCTTAACTGTCGCATATCTCTTAGGGAGATGGCTGAACAGTTCAATATTCACCTTATTAGGGTGCCGGAGCACAGAGATATCGTGGGTAACTGCAAAGCCGATGAACTCGCCAGAGAAGGAACCGTTCTACCGATCTCAACCAGCAGGTTGAATATTGGTATACCAATCGCTACATGTAAACTTATGCTAAAGCAAGAGGCAATGGATAGAACAAATCATAGGTGGTACAATATCACCACGTGCGTGGCAACAAAACGGATATGGCCAGGTCTAGATCCAAAACGCACAAGACATTTGTTATCAATTGCCAGATTGCAAGTTAGCTCCGTAATCAATGTCATTACCGGACATTGTCTGATAGGAAGACACGCCATAAGACTTGGCGTTCCCTCTAATGACTTCTGCAGAAGTTGCTTAGATGAGGAGGAGAAAGAGACTATTCCACACCTCCTCTGCTCATGTCCTGCATTCTTCTTTTAAAATAAAACAGCATCTAGGAAAATATTTTCTTGATGATCCAAGCGATCTGGTGAACACAGATCCCCTGCATATCCTTCGCTTTATTAAAAGCTCCAAATGGTTTTGTTAAGTGAGGTAATCCCTAATGGACCTAATATTGGTCTAAGTGTGTCAGTTTGTTTTCCTGACAGCCATTTAAACCTAACCTAACCTACCGTTTAGCTTGAAAACTCAAAAAACCGATGTTTGCAACATTTGACCTTGAATAAAAATTTTTTTCCACACAGCGGATTGATGTGGATAATTGAGAAATTGTAAGTAATAGGGTTCCCAACATTCATGCCAATTTTTAGCAAGGTGCGAATTAATGTAACCGTACCCCTATTTTCGAAGTTAATTTGACCGGACTATAGCCAATGCAAAGCTCACTTTGCTGCAACGGCAACGCCATAGAATAAATTTCCCTTCGTAGGTCACCATCTTTTTTACGATCAGCCATCTTTTCTATCTTTGGCCATCTTTTTTATCTCCGGCCATCATTTTTATTCCATGAATGACATATGGCAATTGGCAAGCAAAGAGGAGAACAAAGGCAGAGCAGGGAAAGCAGACGCGTAAAAATTAACTCGATATTTTAAAACTTAAACTTAAAGTAGAAATAAGAAACAAATAGAAGAAAAGATAAAGAAACCAAACGTAAGTTAACTAAGTATTATTGAAATTTATTGTAACATTTATATATACCTAGGAAATAAAAGTAAAAAAAAAAAATAAAAAGGGTGTTTGGCTGAATCGTTGGGAAGAAAATCAACATTCTTTTGTTTCGTTTGACTGGAAGCAAATGATTTTAAGACGATTGGATTGATGAGGATTGACTGGACAACCAACTCTCCTTATTTCGTTTTGCCTGGTCGTAAAATAAATTTAAGAAGACTGCACAAATGTGAGTCTCTTAGTTCGTCTGCCTGGATGCAAAGGTTCTTTAAGAGGATTGACTGAACAACTCGCTTTATTTCATTTTGCCTGGTCGTAAGAAAAATTTAAGAGGAAAGCATAAAAAGTAGGCGCTTACGTCGACTTGCGTGCTCTTAGTTTGTCTGCTTGGATGTAAACGATCTTAAAGAGGACTACAAAAGGCCCATCTTAATTCGTTTGTCGTAAATTTTTATAAGAAAGGCAGAACGATAAAATAAAATTGAGTCTTTTTACTCGTCTGCTTGGATGTAAACGTTTTTTAGGAGGAATTCAAAAACACCCTCTATACTTCATTTGCCTGGTAGTAAATGCCTTCTAAGAGGATAGAACGAAATAAGTGGTCGTTTTATCTCGTTTGCGTTGACGTAAACGCCAAATCAAGAGGACCTCAACGTGGAATAGAACATCAGCTCAACTGCGGCAGAGCCTCGTGTCAGATTTTTATTTTTTTTTTTAATTTGATTGGTTGAAGGTGAAAATTACCTTTACAATCACGTCGACCTGAAAGATCTTTTGTGCTGTTCCCTTAGATTTAAAAACACGTAGTGTATAGGTTAGTTCATTCGAAGCTGAGGTCATGTAAGAACCTTAGAATCTCGAGGAAGAGGTGTTTCTGATATCAAGGGGACTGGGGAACCCTTTATTGAATATTTTAAGCCTAGATCTAGCTAAGGCAGGGCATTCGCACATAAAATGTGTTCAGCTGTTTCTATGTCTTCAAGCAGAGACGACAGGTGTCATCTTGGCTGATGCCCATGTTTTTAAGATGATACTTGAGAGAGCAGTGTCCAGTGAAGAAGTCCGTAAGTAACTTTGCGTCACGGTTGCTCATGTCAAGAATTTCTTTCATACGTTTGTGGGATAAGTCAATGAATAGTTTTGATTGACGATGGCCATTTGAGTTGTTCCAGGTGCTGATCATGTTCTGTCGTTCCCAGGTTGCTAATTCGTTTTTAAAGCTACTGATTGGGAGACCACAGTAGGGTTCAGAGCCTTTGAATTGGGACTGAGAGCCAAAAAAAAAGCCTCTTCGTTACCCGGTACGCCTTCATGACCAGGCACGCATGAAAGAGTTATTTTATTGTGAGTAGCTAATTGAAATATACATGTCAGTCAGTTCCAAACTAGTTTGGATTCGATTTTTGTCGAGGACAGAGTCTTTAGTGCTGCCTGACTGTCACAGCAGATTAGGATGCTTGATCTTCGGAGGTTTCTTCCAATGCATTCCCTAATACAGAATTCTATAGCCATTACCTCTGCCTGAAGTTGGGACCGTAAATCCCTGCACCTACACCGTTGTTTGTTTTTGAACCGTCAGTATACCAGATGTAATGGAAATTATTTGTAAGAATTACAGGGTTCTTCCATGCTGAGCGGTTTGGAAAGATTACTTCAAAGGGGTGGTGTAACAGTATGCGTTTAGGCATAAAGTCCGAGGAGTGAGCTGCAGGCGATTCCAGTATTGGGAGCACCTACAGAATACTCATAAGTCCTTGTAAGTTTTCTTTTCTCGAGTAGTTAGTGAGATGAAGCTTTAGTCCGCTTAGTGCAGCAGACTTCTTTACTCTTTGATGTAGCGGAGGAAAATTTAATAAACTTTCTAACGCTAAAGTTGGGCAGGTGCGCATTGCACCTGTGATACCTACACAGGTTAGTCTTTGTAACTTTTGCAAAGATTTGCGGGCATAAACTTGCTCTGTTTTTTGCCACCAGATCAGCGAAGCATAGGTTATGATGGGTGTGATAATAGTGAGGTATGTAAGTCCAGTAAATCACTTTTGGCCAAAGTCCCCACTTTTTACCAAAGAGTCTAGAACAGGCCCAGAAAGCATTTGTTGCTTTTGCTATGGTTTTGTCTAGATGTGGTTTCCAATTGAGTTTATTATCCAGGGTTACTCCTAGATATTTGATCTCTCAGGAAAAATTAATTTGAACACTATTTAGGGATAGTGTTTGGAGATCGATTTTACGTCTCCTGGTGAATGGAATGATGACTGTTTTGGTGGGGTTGACCTTAAGCCCTTTTTTATTGCACCAGTCATTAACTTTATTCAGGGCACTTTGCATACGGTTTGTGACCTGTGCTTCTTGATTGCCTTGAATAGAGATGACTAGGTCATCAGCGTAGCCTTGTGTATCAAGGCCCAGCTTGTTGAGGTCGTCCAAGAGCTGATCTGTTACAATTGACCAGAGTAGGAGAGATAAAACAGCCCCTTGGGGACAGCCTTTAACAGCATTCACTGTTATTGATGTTTGACCTAGTGTGGTGGAGATGATTCTGCCACTTAACATAGAGTCAATCCATTTAATGGTTGGTGTGTCAATTCCTTTGACAGTTGCAGCGGTTTGAATTGACAAGTACGTAGTATTATCAAAGGCGCCAGAAATATCAAGAAAAGAGCAAAGTATGTTGTCTTTCTTAGCAAACGCATTCTCAATTTTGCTGACCAGCTGATGGAGAGCTGTAACTGTGGATTTACCAGTTTGGTAAGCGAATTGGTTAGCATTGAGAGGATTTGCTATTGAGGCCGAACTGCGAATGTGTAAATCAATTACTTTTTCCATGACCTTTAGAAAGAAGGATGTGAGACTGATTGGTCTGAAGGATTTTGGGTCTGAGTTTGATCTATTGCCAGCTTTTGGTATGAATACTACTCTCACCTTTCTCCAAGTTTGAGGGATGTAGCTTAATTCAAAACTGGTTCTATAGATTAGTGTGAGTGAGCCGATGAATTTCATGCTGCAAGAGAGCAGGAAAGATACCATCTTCCCCGGGCCCCTTGAAAGGCTGTTGGGAGGATATTGCCCATTTGATGGAGTCGTCTTTAAAATTTTTTCTTGTAATACTTCTTGTTATACTATAAGGTGTAGTGTAACTCACATTTGTGGTTAGAGATTGATCAGTGGTATGTATACAGTCAGGAAAATGAGTGGCCAAAAGTAGGCTCAGAGTTTCACTGTAACTTTGGGTGAAACTACCATCTGATTTTCTTAAGAGACCAATACCGTTGTTATGATCTTTATCTAAGGCTTTTTGAACTCTAATTGAAGAAGGTAAATTATCGATACTTTCACAGAAGTTTTTCCAGGTAAGTCGTTTTTGCCTTTTTATCATCGAGTTGTAAGTCGTTAGAATTGTTCGATATTCGCTCCACGAATTGGTTCGTTTAGCTTTGTTGAACATCTTTCGAAGCTTTCTTTTTAGCTTCTCCAACTCACTGTTCCACCAGGGAACATCGCGATTTGAGTTGGTCTGTCTAATGTGACAGCTGGACTCGTATGCGCCTGTGATTTGTGAGCTTGAGCGTGTTGCTTCCCTTTCAAGTTGATAAGGAGAGTTAATGTTTGGATAGGATGGTTAAGATTCACAACGAAGTGTCTCTGTGTAGAGATTCCAGTCCGTGTGTCTTGGTACCCTATTGTTTTGTAGATTGTTGTAATTCGGCCTTGACAGATCAAATCTGATGTGCCGGTGGTCCGAGAATGATATCTCTTTCGAGACATGCCAATAGAGAATGTTGTTGGCTATGGCAAAACTTGTCACTGTCATATCCAACACTTCTTTCCTAACGGAGGTGACAAAAGTAGGTTCATTTCCCTTGTTTAGAATATCTAAGTTTGAATACATAAGAAAATCTAAAAGTGACTCACCTCTTTTGTTGATGTCTCTACTACCCCATATGGTGTGATGGGAGTTGGCATCACTTCCAAGTAGTAGCTGTCTTCCCCTTGCGTTGCAGTAGCCAACTAACTTTTTTACCTCTTCAGGTGGTGCGGAGGTAGTATCTCCCGGGTAGTAGGCTGAGGCTTTTACAATGTTTTGTAAGCCTCTTGCCGTGGGGATCTCAGCTAGTACCGCAACGAGATCATTTGTGATGAATTCTGGAATGGGAAGAAAGTTAGTTCTTTTATGGATAAGAAGCGCAGCTCGTGGTTGGAGTTGCGTGTTGTCGTATATTAACTTACACGATTGTGTTCGAAGGCCTTTTATTTGGCCTCTTACCACCCATGGTTCCTGGACTAGTAAGCAGTCCAGATCCTGCCTGACAAGTTCCCTGCTTGCCGCAGCTGAGGCAGCCTTGGCGTGCATGAGATTTATCTGCAGGAATTTTAGGGTGGCGTAATTCATTTTGTTTTTGGAGTTGAGGTAAAGCTCGCTGGTGCTTTTAGTAGCCTCTGCCGAGCTTTGCCTTTGGGCCTGGGGTCTCGTTTTAGAGCCATGAATTTGGCTGTGCTGCTTTTTGCAGCTGGTGTTGCATTCTCGCTTTTTGGTGTTGGTTTGGCGACGGTTGTTGAGCAGGGCGGGGGGGGGGGGGGGGGGCGGAGTTGTTGTTGCATTGCCAGAGGTACCTTTTGATAAGGAGGGCCTTACGGCTGACTACTTTGGTAAGGTAGGTGTGACATTAACAACTGAGGGGGGAGGAACTGGGATTATTGGAGCTGTCAGCCTGTTTTGTAGATCTGACGTTGGTGAAGGCTGTGGAGCACTATTACCTGTCGTCAGAGTCATACAGGCTGTCTTGACAGGGGACTTAGGTGGGGGTTTGGGGGCACCAGTTCTGTGAGGGACTTTAGGATGGTGGAGTTGAACATCGCCAAACCTAAAGTCTTTGACTTCTTTTTTGGTTTTCAGTAGAGCCGCGAATTTGTGGTCCACCGAAAAGGTAAGAATAGAGGCGGCACCTTTGGTTTCGCTTCTTATGATCCTCCATTCAGGAACGGGGAGACCCTCATTCTGGAAGTTGATTGCAGTGAGAATCTGCTCGTTCGTGCATGTAGGGCCAACGGGGAAATGGCCCACCAGAATTTGGTTTTTGGGAATTTCATCCTCTTCAACCGCCTTCAGTGAGGCATTCTCCCAAGGCTTTACTTTTGGAATTTCGCCTTTTAGCCAATCAGCCGTGAATTTATTTTTGCAGTTGAAGACAAGCCATCCTGGTCTGAAATTGGTGCCAAAGAATTTGGGGCTGATATCCCCTGTCTTTTGGTTGCAAATCAAACCAAAGATGGTGTCTTGCACTACTGTCATTTGGTCAGTGTTAAGTTGCGTTTGCGGGAAGTCTGAGGCAAGGATACCTATTTTGTAACTTTATATTATAATTTTGTTGCTCTATTTTTTGTTGATTTGGAGGCGGATTTGATGTGGAAGGCACATCAACAGACCTCTGCTTGTGAGCAATGTTAGGTTTTGCCATTTAGGCACGATTTGTGTCCCTAAAGAAGGATTCAGAACGATTCCTTTTTTCTCCCTTTGGAACAGCCGTTCTGGCTCTTTCCCTGGCTTCGGCTTCGTTAAGGCCGCTAGCCAGAAGGAATTTAAAGCATTTGCGAACAGCTCCACAAAGGTTGACGCGCGCTTTTTGAGTTGTTTTGATTGTTTGATCAGTGTGTGTGGAAGGGGCAGGTTTGTTAAGAAGTTTTGCCTCCTCCAAGGAACCAATAGGTGGAAGGTCGTCAAGACCTGTCTCCATTGGTGTGGATGCACTTAGAGCAGCATCACTCTCTTTAAAGTTAACATTAAAAATATCAATTTTATATCCACGAGTATTAAGGAAAGTAGGTCACCATTGGCAGAGCCCTATGCCAACGTAAAGGACTTACAATTTAAACTGGATTTGCCTAGGTATCCAGAGTTCGCAACTAGCGACTAAGAACTCCTTAGCCATTCAGCCTTCGGCGTCGCTGTTCAACCACTGGCTTGAGGATTGTTTATCGACCTTTACTGGTCTAGATCCGTTTTGTACGGTTATTGCGTAAGCAAGTTGCAGTGGCACCTCGAACTAACGCATAACGGTCTTGAAAAGGGAGAGGCTAGAGTTTCATGGAATACCAGACTTTTATTGCGCTTCACCTGTTCCTGGGTCTTATGTCCCTGGCCACCTCGTGTCAGATACATCATCTCAACAGCAACACAGTACATCATCTCAACAGCAACAGAGCCTCGTGTGACGCAGCAACCTAGAACATCACAACAACAACAGAAAGGAACGTGGATAAGTGCTAGTTATTAAGTTATTTTCTCTGCTAAAGTATTCATGAGTAAATGAAAGGTTATAAAAATGCCAAAAAATTGTAAGGGGTGTAAAAATGAGGATAACGAGGACATGGTTCAATGCGATTCTTGTGACGACTGGTACCATTTCGCTTGCGTAGGTGTGGACATCGAGATTGAGGGCAGTGAATGGAACTGCGTTAAATGTAGAACATCTCCAGGCGAAAAAAGTCAACTGAATCTCAGCATTGGAGTAGCCACACAGTCTTCACCAAATCTACCAATTGGCACCAGATAAGTTGAAGCTGACATATTGCCTTCACCGAAACAGTCTTCTTCGCTCTCACAACCGATTTCTTCGGCAGTTGAGTAAACCTTGCCGAAGACCAAAGCAAAATAACAAAGAACAAGAATTTTACACTATTGTTGCAACAGCTAGAGGAAGAAAGACCATTGCAGGCGAAGCGTGATACAAAGTATATTCAAAAAAAATATGGTAGGATGAAGAGGAAGTAGTCCAACAAAGTCAGCAACAAGCGGCACAAGCAACAAAGTCGAAGGAAACCCACGAACTAAGGATGTGGAGTAGCACACGCATTGGTCAACAACATCAACCAGCCACCTATGTTGACCATACAGCAGCGAAGTACTCTTCAACATTCAACTAACCCTACATTGAATTAAAACGTAATCTCAACTGAAAAGCCAACAGCATACCAATTTAGTTTTAGTAGCTCATGCGAAACGCTAACACCGAGTAAACAGCAACTGGCATCAAGACATTTTGTGTCTTAAGAGAGCGTGACATTCAGCGGACGGGTAGAAGAGTGGCCAAGGTTTATAAGCTGGTTTAATAATACCACTACAGCATGCGGATATACCAACACAGAGAACTTGAGTCGATTACAACAGTGCTTGAAGGACGACGCGATGAGTACAGTCGGTGTCAGACTCTTTCTTCCGGAACAGGTACCAGCGGCAATGAAGTCACTTCAGATGCTATATGGCAGGCCCGAAGCAATTATCGACAGAATTATAGAAGCAATAAGAAGGGAACCAGTTCCCCGCATGGAGAAGCTACAAACAATAATTCGATTCTCTTTGTCGGTTCAAAATACATGTGCTCTTATGGTCGGCAGTGGATTAAATGACCACTTATCAAATCCCTCGCTTCCTCGCGAGCTGACAAAAAGATTACCACCACCGATGTGTTTGAGGTGGGGGGAGTTCAGAAAAAATTTAGGAATGGTGCATTTGTTGACATTTAGTGAATGGCTTGAGAACATCACACAATCCACATCGGGGGTTATGCCCTTAAACGCTGCAAGCGGTTCAGCCCGAGTCGAAAGAACATCACATAAACCTCCACTTCACGTACATCAAAGATTAGAACCACAAGTGTCTCAAACGAAAACACATAACACGTTCGCACCCTCAACATCCGCATCAAGTTCTAAATGCCCACTATGTGACTATAGCTGTAATTGACTTGAGCAATGCTGAGGCTTCGTAAGTATGAACATAAATGATTGATGGAACGCTGCCTGTTAAGCAAACCGACCGCCAATGCTTTCACACGTACCTTTTTTTTAATTGCTGACACGATGGGAAAATCTTTGTACAACTGCCATACCATATTCTGTGTGTGTCTCAAAGAGGGGGAGTATGTTAAACAAACCGACCAACAATGCTTTCACACGTACCTTTATTTTTAATGCTGACACGATGGGAAATGATGGCTTTATCATTTCCCAAATTGATTATTTATTCCAATTCCCACACCTTTCATATAACCTAGCTCCTATTACCAACCAACTTCCCTAGCAGCGTGAGGACATAGAAGTTCAATGTTTTGCCTCACGCGCTGACATTCGATTTCATTTATGTTGACTAGAGTTACGTACACATCTACATCTCACAACCCTAGCATAATTCCCAAGCCACTTGAGACCGTAGCAACGACGGCACTCACATTTTAATGGTATATCATAATTAGGGTCCAAATGGAATTTTCTAATATAAACATCGGACAATCTGAAAAGCCATAAACAACCACCACCAGAATAAACATTGGAAAATCTCCAATGTCGTAAAAAACCGATAAGATAAACATAAGACGATCTTCGATACAGAAAACAATGATCGGACAGCATCACCAGAGAGGTCAGAGTTGCAGCGACCATCACTTTCAATTTCAATTTCACAACGTACGGTCGATTTTCGTATGTTCGTTTCTATCTGTTAACTAATTCTCTGAATAAAGATTTTTTGGATTTTTTAAAAACTCTTTTTATTTATTTAAAAAGTTATTTGGCGCAGTCGGTAGGATTCTCAATGAGATCTGTAAACGAATATTACAGAGACATATGAGATCCAGTGATACGAACGCAATTCGCGATTGTAAAATTTTTTCAAATAAATCTAAATTAAACGAATATTAATTTTAAATAGTTTGAAAATAAAAAAAATTTTCGGTTGTGAAAAATATAGCATCCCACATTCAAATACAAATGTGTTGCGAAATCTTGTAGAGAGAATACTTAGCAAATGAACCGTGAAGACAAACAATTAAACAGAGACAGATTAATCAGAGAGTTGAATAGACATCGCGAAAGTGATACTGAAAGTGAAAGTAACAGTGAAACAGACGATCAAAACACAATTAAAATGACGGAAACGGCACCTGTATTAAACGACGTTCAGAAGGAGGAACAACGATACCTTCTTCGTGAAATGGAGAAAATAAATCCATTCAGAGGATCAAAAGATTGCAATATGGCACTCTTTATATCAACAGTGGAGTACTTTTTAAACCAAGTCTTGCTGAGCGACAATCTGATAAAGGCTACTTTGATAATACATTATAAGATAATACGAAGATAATACATAATAAGATTATTTTCAATAAAAGAAACGTATATTAAGTTATCTCAAGAAATTGGTTGTGTTATAGAATCTAACAACTTTGAATTATATAAGAAATTAGACTTTTTATTGCAAAAATTGCAAACAAAAACGCAATTGGAACCAAATTTAATTTATACTCAGGCAAATAATGAAGTTTTGGTATTTGAAGCATTTAAACATAATTTAAATCCTTCACAAAAAGCTATAGTTATCGCATATAATTGTAAAACTATGGTTGAAGCTTATGAAATTTTAGAAGCCAATGATATGATTCGTGTAAGAAATCAAAGTGATCCAAACAAGGGCTTTAGTATGAAACATCATCAGAATCAGAGTAATCCTCCTAAACAAAATCAGGGACATCAAAATTATAATCAAAATAAATTTAATCAGAATAATAATAATTTAAGACATCAGAATAGAATAACATCTGAGCAGGTAAGGCACAGCAACAACAAAATATTTGGGAATTTAAACTCTTATCAAGGTCATAGGTTTGGTTTTAATCAAAATTATCAGAGGCAAAGTTATAATAATAATAATAATTGGCAGGGACAAAATAATAATCAGCCAAACTCAAGTCAAGTTAGGAGATTTAATAATAATCGAGAACAACCAATGGAAGTTAATCGCCTCAGTGAACAACAAACAATTAATGAAGAAGTAAATTTTATAACAGAGGAGATTCGACACTTCCCATCGTAGTACTTACAGTTCAAAAAGGAAATATAAAAGTCTTAGTAGACACAGGATCTACTATGACCCTCCTTGATACGAAAAAACTTAAATCCTGTACCAGAATGAAACTAGAAAAAGAAATAAAAGTGAATACCGTCAATTCACATATTTTTATAACAGAACAAATAATAACTAAAATACCTGAAGAATTTTTGGAAAACGCCACAATGGAATGGAAATTAGTAGTATAAATACCACAGTTCAGCAATATTTTTTTGCTGATCGGTACAATTCCATATAAAAAGGAATCTCAATTCTTCTGATTTTGCTGATTGATCAGCAATCCTGTGTTAGCCTGTGAGTAGGTTGGAAATTTGGAATGAGTTGACTGTTGTGGTTTTGTGTGGACGAAAAAGGTAATTTTTAGTTCTATTTTAAGAACTGTGGGTGCGAAAGAAATCTGTGGTTATAGGACAAAGGTTGTGTAAAAAAGTGGTGGATGAAAATTGTTGATATATTTTTTAAAAACTGTGTGTAGAAGAAATCTATGGTTGGAAATTAAGATTTTTATATTTTGTGAGGCAGCAGAAAATTTTGGAGGACTTTTGTCGGGACTGTGAAAATGTAATTTTTGAGCATAGAAATAGTGATGACAAGAATGTGTGTCATGTGTTTTGTTGTTGTAGGAGAGTAGTAGAAATACCACAGTTCAGCAATATTTTCTTTTTCAGCATTTTTTGTAGTGTAAAATCTAAGTTTTCGGTTTGAATCGAGTTTTTACGAGTGTAGAATCTGATCAGTGATGGGATGGAAATTTGAAGTAGTTTTATTGGTGGTTGACATGATGGCTAGGTGTAACCGATGTATGAATAGAATAGTATAGTGGTCATATAGGGAAAAAAAAAGATCACTTGCATAGTTTTTTGGTCAATTTGAAATATGCTTGTACGAGTTATATTTGTGTATACGCTGAAAATGGTAATGTCATATTGCCTAGTTTTTGGTGATTGACTAGATAGCTGTGTGTAACCGATGTATGAATATAATAGTGTAGTGGGCCTGCAGGGAAAAAAGATCAGTTGTTTGTAGTAAGTGTATTTAAATGAGTGTGCAATGTATGGATGGATGGATGGATGGATGGATATATGACTTTAGGAAAAACTATTTTAGGGGGAGGAAAAAAAAAAGCGCTAAAGTGTTCTTTTATATTAATTGTGATTTATTGATCCATGAATTGCTAGTTGACGGTAGGCCGAGCCATTTAACATATACTTTTCCGCCTTTACTTTCGAGTACTTTTTCAACAAGGTAAATATTAGGAAAATTCGTTTTTTGTAATTCTTTTTCGTAAAAACATCCGTTGATAGGTTTACCACTATAATCTTTGAGTAGGTATGTTGCTGGATTGGTTAGGTTCGCTTTTTTTATCTTAAAAATTTCCGTTGTCCAATTGGGGGTATAGCCTTTCTCGAAAACATGTTTGAACTTGCTTATCCTAACATTGTCTCCAACTCGAAATTTTCCTTGTGGGGCGACTTTTATTCTATTGTATGCTGTAGACAAGAGCTGCTTGGAATTCTCCTCATTCACATCAATTGGACGCATTTTTATAGTTCTATGCATTGAATGATTGTATGTGTTCATCAAGTTATTAAGAATAGATATCCATTTATAGTTTCCATTGAAACTGAACTCCTTCCACATCTTCTCCTTAATAGTGCGATTAAAACGTTCGACAATTGATGCCTTAAGTGAACTGAATGTTGAATAATTGTTTATATTATGGACACTTTTCTTATCTTAAGAATTTCTTTTGTCCAATTGGGGGTATAACCTCAAGTGCTCAGAGATTTGGAAAACATAAAATGGGTAAGTTATGATCATAGTTCTCTCACACAGATTTGCTAGACATGAGATTATTTGTCAATTGATCAATGATTTTTTGTTTGGAAGAAAAATTGAATATATCTCCAACTGCATCCCCAAATTTTGACTCATTCTTGTACAATCGTCTATCGTGCATCTAACGGAGTAACCGTACGCTGTTTTTCATTTCACTTAAAAATTCAATTTAAAGAACAAAAAATCATGAAGTCGTTTTTGTGTGAAGTTTGTGGAAAATTATACTCCACCAATTTTAATTTGCGAACGCATAAGAAATTGCACAACGCACGGGCTGTTTTATCGAATCTAATCAATAAGAGAAGTGCTTTCGAATTTTGTGAGTTATGTGAAAAAAGTGTTTCTAAGGGGCAGTGGAATGATCATATCAAAAACGAGTCTCATTCTTTGTTGGTACGAGAGTTTAATACCGCCATAGAGTACCCCGATCAAGCTGCCCCAGAAATGCACAACGCACGGGCTGTTTTATCGAATCCAATCAATAAGAGAAGTGCTTCCGAATTTTGTGAGTTATGTGAAAAAAGTGTTGCTAAGGGGCAGTGGAATGATCATATCAAAAACGAGTCTCATTCTTTGTTGGCTCGAGAGCTTAATACTGCCATAGAGTACCCCGATCAAGCTGCCCCAGCTAAAAAAATGCGTTTAGAATATGAAGAACAAGAAGCTGGTCCAGCCAAAAAAATGTGCCATATATGTGAAAAAGAAGTGAACCTATGCCAATGGCAGAACCATTTAAAAAGTAGGGAGCATATGATGATAATCGAGAACTTATTATCAGAGAACACAAGCAAGCCAAATGAGGAAATGTTTTGTAACATCTGTGAGGAGGTGGTGAAAGGAGACTGGAGCAATCACGTTCGCCGGAATACACATAAGCGACTTGTTGCTGAGATTCTTTCTCAGAATTTCAGAGTAATTCAAAGCTGCTTCAAAGAAAGGGTTATAACACTATTATTGGAGAATAAAAAGGAAGACAACTTAAATCCAATACAGTTTCTGGGTGAAGCTAAGGAGGGAATAATAGAAAAGCTGGAGGAGCACCTCATCAAACTGGATGCATTAAAATTCAACATTGAGTTATTTGGTGAATACATCAAATTTAGCTCTGAGGATGAAGTGGACATTTGTGTAAAATCATTTCATACAAAAATGAAACCAGCTCTTTTGCCCTGCGATCTCGTGCCATCATACACAAATATGGTAGATGAAGTGGATAACAAAATGCAGGAGTTTCAGGAGAAAGATAGTGGATGGGCTCTTCTGAGAATAGTCCATGTTGAAGTTAATATCAACAAGTATTGCCCAATAAAAGGTTCGAGTTACATTGAGTTACCGAACTTTCTATTAAAGAAAAAAGCATGTATAAATGTAAAAAATAATGATGAATACTGCTTTAAGTGGGCAATACTTTCTGCTCTATTTTCGGAAGGTAAGACCAACATCGATAAGCCTGGAACATACAAAATCCGAAACATAAGCACCAGAACAATCGAAAAAGACAACATTACAATCGATTTTGGTGACCTGCAGTTTCCAATAAAACTAAATGACATCTCAAAGTTTGAGAATTTGAATCCCACTTTGAGCATAAATGTGTTTGGGTTTGATGAGGAGAAAAAAGCAGTGATTGGACCCTACTATGTGACTAAACAGGAGAAGGAGAAACACATCAATTTGCTTCTTCTACAAAAAGCGGGAATATCACACTTTGTATGGATAAAGAGTATCTCAAGGTAAGCTACATATAATTTAAATACCTAGAACAAAACTAAATTCTTTTTTTTTTTTCTTCTCTAGACTAATATCAATGCAAGCCAAGAATTATGATGGGAGATCTTGGTTTTGTAATACTTGCCTGTTAAGGTTTACATCAGAATCAAAAGTTGCAGCCCATAGAAGTCAATGCTGTAGGATGGTGACAAAGATGCCTAGCAGTGATAAAGCATCATTGTCGTTTCAACACCATGAAAGGAAGATGGATGTGCCCTTTACAGTCTATGCGGATTTTGAGTGCATCTTAGAGGATGTGGTGACAAGTAGACCTGTGCTACTAATAATGCTAATACTAATACCATTAAAAAACACACCCCATGCGCTGGTGCTTATTTCATAAAATCGTTCGACAATAGTTTAAATAAGTTTGAATCTTTTAGTGGTAGAAATTGTGTAGCAGATTTTTTAAATAGTCTTGTAAAAGACTGCTATGACCTATATAGTTTAACCGCTAAACCAATGAATACTTTATCGGAAGCTGACTTAAACTACCAACGTAGCTGTGTGCTATGTCATATTTGTAATGGAGTCTTAGGAACCGATCGAGTTGCTGATCATTGTCATTATACAGGCAAATACAATGGACCAGCACATAATCTTTGCAATTTGAAATTTAGGCAACCCAAATTCTTCCCAATATTTTTTCATAATTTTTCTGGTTATGATTGTCATTTACTTATTAAGGAACTTGCTTCGATAAAAGGAAATATTTCTATTATTCCTCTGAATAAGGAACGCTATATCTCCATTTCAAAAACAATTTATACTGTTGACAAAAAATCTTTCGAGTTGAGGTTCTTAAACTCATTTCGCTTCATGTCCTCAAGTCTCGATTCTTTAGCAAAGGATCTAACGGTCAATGACTTTAGCTTAATAAAATCAAACTTTCCTAGTGAATCAGAGTTTAATCTTCTGATAAGAAAGGGTGTATTTCCCTACGATCATATTAATTCATGGCAAAGTTTAGAGGAAAGAAATCTTCCTTCGCGAGTGTGCTTCGACAATAAGTTGACTGGAGAACCTTGTTCTTTGGATGATTACAATCACGCTCAAGATGTATGGAGAGTTTTCAACTGTCAAAATCTTTTTGAGTATATGCAATTGTACTTAAAAACAGATGTTCTTCAATTAGCAGACGTCTTTGAAAATTTCAGGAGTATTTGTAAGAATATTTACAAACTAGATCCCTCCCATTATTACACAGCTCCTGGATTATCTTGGGATGCAATGCTAAGGGAAACAAAAATCAACCTTGATCTCATTAAAGATATAGATGTTTATAACTTCATCAAACAAGGTATAAGGGGCGGTATTTCACAATGCTCACATCGGCACTCAGTGGCCAACAATAAGTTCATGGAAAATTATGATCAAACAAAGGAGTCGAAATATTTGATGTATGTCGATGCCAATAATTTGTATGGGTGGGCTATGTCATCTCCTATGCCGTATTCTTCACTCAATTGGGTCCAAAATATTGATAGCATTGGAAATATATTTTGTGCGCGTTTAAGTCGTTCTTTAATAGTTCCGAACCCAAAAATAGCCTATTTATATGCTCTACCGAAAATCCACAAAAGCGGAAAACAAATGAGACCCATTGTAGACAATATAAATACTCCCTGTTATAAGCAAGTTAAATGGTTAGTACAAGAAGTTAAGAAACTACCACCACTAAAATCTTATTCGGTTAAGAACTCTTTTGATTTCGTACAAAGAATAAAAAATTTAAAAATAAATACGAATGAAATCATGATCTCTTTTGATGTTTGTTCTTTATTTCCAAGTATCCCAGTGGATCTTGCTTTAATTGAATTGAAAAAACACTTAGAAAGAAGTGGAGTTTCAGAAGATAAAAAATTAATTTATCAAGACACAGCTCAACTGTGTATGAACCAAAGTTTCTTTCAATTTGACAAGGAAATTTTCAAGGTAACAAAAGGTACAAATATGGGTAATCCTTTGAGTCCTTTAATTGCTGAGCTGTACATGTCTTCATTTGAAGTAAGTTTAAGCGAAAAAGGTTACATTCCACGGGTTTGGTGGAGATATGTTGATGATGTTTTTGCAATCGTCGAAAGAAAAAACGTTAAAAAAACCCTCGATCTTCTAAATTCCCAAAATAGTTCGATTAAATTTACTTTTGAAGAGGAACAAGATGGGAAGCTACCATTTTTAGACTTAGAACTAAAACGTTTTGGTGAAAATATTGAAGTTGGAATCTATCATAAACCAACAACCACAATGAGAACAATAACATCCGACTCACATGCTCCCATTCAACATAAAAAAGCAGCATACCATTCGCTAGTTTACAGACTTTGTAATTTACCATTATCAGTAACGAACTTCAAAAGAGAGTATGACTACATAAAAAAGACAGCTACAGTAAATGGTTATGAAGAGTCAATGATTGACGAACTTATTCGCTATCATTCAAGAAAAACAAGAAACTCTAACCTAACAACTTTATTTTCACAACAAGAAAAAATTAAAAACCAAAGAGTAGCCATAGCCTTTCTACCACAAATAACAAATAAACTCAAAACGAAATTCAAAGAACATGGATATGACATTGTTTACAAAAATAACAATAAACTAAGCAACTATCTAGGATCAACTAAAGATAAAACAGAGAAGCTAGATAAATCAGGAATTTATTCCGTCAAGTGCAATAGTTGTGACAGAGAATACATCGGACAAACAAAAAGAAGTATAAAAAGAAGATTTAATGACCATCTAACCTGCATACGTTTAAACCAACCCTCACGATCGGCGGTAGCAGCACACGTATTAGAAGAGAACCATAGTGTTAGCTTAGAAAATATACGCTTGATAAGAGAAGTGCGCAATGAAATGCAATTGGATGCTTATGAAAGTTTTTTTATACAAAAGAGTAGTAATCTTCTAAATCAAGACCACGGCAATGTAGAATCGTGTCTCTTTGCCAAAATATAAAGCTGTGTGCGTATGTAATTTGTGTCCGGTTATCAATCGATGATTCATCTCGCTTTAATCCAAAAAACAAAAAAACATTCAACGCTTCAGTTAGTGCATTGCTGATGATGAAACGAATGTGTTTCGAAATGCATACAAGGTATGTTAACGTGTAAATATAAAGCAATTTTCGTTTAAGTGTTTAACGTTAATCTTGTCCGGTTAAATCAATTTAAGCTGATCGTTATTTAATTGTAATTATTGTCGGATTTAACGCTGTTCAACAACAAAATTTGATTGTATAATGTTTACCAAATCGGAGTTGAACAAATACGCTCAATGGAAGCGGCGAGTGCGGTCGGTTTTATGTGATTTATCTTTTTTGAGAACATGTAAGCGATTGAACATAACACCTAATTTCGTGAAAGTAAAAGCGGCGGTCAAAAATTATAGATCGGAATTTGCTATCAAAAAAGCAAAGCGAGTGTGGCTTGATGGTGAAATTAAACATAAATATAAGGAATTGTCATCGACTGAGTTGTTGACATATAGTTTGCACTTGAAAATAACAAAAGATTTAAGTGAAGTGGAATTTCTGGAGTGGTTATCTTTCGATGAAAAAAAAGTAAATATTGATACAGAACGACTAGTGAAACAAAAAACTTTAACACACAATCGTAAGCTACAAAATCTTATTGAACAAACGCAAAAAACAAAACAAAATCATCCTCAATTTATCCCTGATTTTATTCAAAACGAATCAAATGTTGATTTCAATGAAAAAGAATTGGAGTTACTTAATAAAGGCTTAAAATTTACACCCAAACCTTTACATATACCTTTATTAGAAACTGTTGTGGATATAGAAGCCTGTTTGAAGTATAAAGTACCGTCAGTACAACAAGATATCCGAAAAGCAACAGCAACTATTATAGATTCGAATAATAATGAAAATGTTAATAATGTGAATGTTTCAAAAACACATTCAGAAATAATAAAAAAGTTAAAAGAAAAAGATGTTGTGTATGTAAAAGCCGACAAAGGTAACAAAATTGTTATTTTAAATAAAAAAGAATACAAAACCAGGGTAAATGAATTAACCGAAAAGTGTAATTATGAAAAAGTTAAAAGAAATCCCTTACCAAAAATGATTCGAGACAGTGATTCACTTAGAAAACGCATTGGAAATATATTTTGTGCGCGTTTAAGTCGTTCTTTAATAGTTTCGAACCCAAAAATAGCCTATTTATATGCTCTACCGAAAATCTACAAAAGCGGTAAACAAATGAGACCCATTGTAGACAATATAAATACTCCCTGTTATAAGCAAGCTAAATGGTTAGTACAAGAAGTTAAGAAACTACCACCACTAAAATCTTATTCGGTTAAGAACTCTTTTGATTTCGTACAAAGAATAAAAAATGTAAAAATAAATACGAATGAAATCATGATCTCTTTTGATTTTTGTTCTTTATTTCCAAGCATCCCAGATCCCAGTGGATCTTGCTTTAATTGAATTGAAAAAACACTTAGAAAGAAGTGGAGTTTCAGAAGATAAAAAATTAATTTATCAAGACACAGCTCAACTGTGTATGAACCAAAGTTTCTTTCAATTTGACAAGGAAATTTTCAAGGTAACAAAAGGTACAAATATGGGTAATTTTTTGAGTCCTTTAATTGCTGAGCTGTACATGTCTTCATTTGAAGTAAGTTTAAGCGAAAAAGGTTACTTTCCACGGGTTTGGTGGAGATATGTTGATGATGTTTTTGCAATCGTCGAAAGAAAAAACGTTAAAAAAACCCTCGATCTTCTAAATTCCCAAAATAGTTCGATTAAATTTACTTTTGAAGAGGAACAAGACGGGAAGCTACCATTTTTAGACTTAGAACTAAAACGTTTTGGTGAAAATATTGAAGTTGGAATCTGTCATAAACCAACAACCACAATGAGAACAATAACATCCGACTCACATGCTCCCATTCAACATAAAAAAGCAGCATAGCATTCGCTAGTTTACAGACTTTGTAATTTACCATTATCAGTAACGAACTTCAAAAGAGAGTATGACTACATAAAAAAGACAGCTACAGTAAATGGTTATGAAGAGTCAATGATTGACGAACTTATTCGCTATCATTCAAGAAAAACAAGAAACTCTAACCTAACAATTTTATTTTCACAACAAGAAAAAATTAAAAACCAAAGAGTACCCATAACCTTTCTACCACAAATAACAAATAAACTCAAAACGAAATTCAAAGAACATGGATATGACATTGTTTACAAAAATAACAATAAACTAAGCAACTATCTAGGATCAACTAAAGATAAAACAGAGAAGCTAGATAAATCAGGAATTTATTCCGTCAAGTGCAATAGTTGTGACAGAGAATACATCGGACAAACAAAAAGAAGTATAAAAAGAAGATTTAATGACCATCTAACCTGCATACGTTTAAACCAACCCTCACGATCGGCGGTAGCAGCACACGTATTAGAAGAGAACCATAGTGTTAGCTTAGAAAATATACGCTTGATAAGAGAAGTGCGCAATGAAATGCAATTGGATGCTTATGAAAGTTTTTTTTATACAAAAGAGTAGTAATCTTCTAAATCAAGACCACGGCAATGTAGAATCGTGTCTCTTTGCCAAAATATAAAGCTGTGTGCGTATGTAATTTGTGTCCGGTTATCAATCGATGATTCATCTCGCTTTAATCCAAAAAACAAAAAATTATTCAACGCTTCAGTTAGTGCATTGCTGATGATGAAACGAATGTGTTTCGAAATGCATATAAGGTATGTTAACGTGTAAATATAAAGCAATTTTCGTTTAAGTGTTTAACGTTAATCTTGTCCGGTTAAATCAATTTAAGGTGATCGTTATTTAATTGTAATTAACACCAGTAACTTTTTTTATTAGTGTATTTTTATATCAGGAAATATATACGTATACGTGCATACCTTAATTAAGAAAATTTAGTATTTTAAAAATAAATTTTAATAATAACAAGATAAATATGGCATTAACGGTAGAACAGGTAGGGGGAATGATTGCGATGGCAGTCACCGAACAGACGAGGGATTTACAGATTAGAATAACAGAGTTAACAGCAGCTTTAGGTAGACTGTTACCCACAGACAACATAATTCCATATAAGGATATAGAAATAGATCCGTCAAATGATACAAAGGAAGGATTAGATCTAGTTAAAAGCCTACAGAAATTCGATGGCGACAATTACATTAGTTGGCGCACATCCGCAGTGCATTGCATGCAGGCATACGAACACTGTATAGGTAGTACAAGTTATTTCACAGCATTCTAAGAAACAAAATTGTAGGAAAAGCAAACGATGTTTTAACATCACATGGGACTCCACTTCATCCCAGTGCAATAATAGCGAGATTAGATGTAACATACGAGGACAAGAGACCAATTCACATGTTACAGACAGAACTTACTAACGCAAGACAGGGAAGACAGACTTTAGAGGAATTTTGTGATCAGGTTAACCGATTATTAACTTTGATAACTAATAAGACTATGATGAGTTATGGGCCCAAAACGGCAGAGACAAAAGTTTTACTTGATGTGGCAACGCAAAATGCACTAAGAGTTTTCATAACTGGACTCAACCAGCCAATGAGTAACTTGGTGTTTGCATTGAACCCAGGGGATATCCCAAATGCTCTAGCTAGAGCACAAGAAATTGAAATGAACCAAACTACGAGATTTATGAATCAACACGTACAAAACAGACCTCTTGGTATTTTACCACCAAGACCAACGAATTTCCAGCATTTTCAAAAGCCATTTCCGAATTCATCAAAGAGACACCATGTAGCTCCACAACAAAGAACTTGGAATAACGGACAGCAACAGAGGATAGATCAGGGAAGCGGTAATTTCAGACCGGAGAGAAATAACAATTTTCAGAGAAACATACTTTAAATCAATATAGGGACCAGAGATTCAATAATGAGATTCGCAATAACAACAATCCGTTTAAACAAGATAGGCCTATTAGCAATCAGCAGCCTTTAGCAAAAACACCAAGAATAAATCATCTTAATGAACGGGATTCTTTTTTAGAATGAGGTACGACCTGCCTACAATTATACGAACAAATAAAACGACAGGTCAAGTATATAAAATATTAATAGATACGGGTGCGACACATAATTATGTTAGACCAGATATAAATAAGTGTAAAAAATTGAAAACAAGTAATAAAGTAAAAAGTGTTCATGGTAGTAGTATCATAGATACGTACCAGGATATAAACATATTTGGAAATTGGGAAATTTTTTATGAGCTAGAAGAATTAAAAGACTATGATGCTATAATAGGCATAAATACGTTAAGAAAATCTAATTGTTAAATAAATATAGCAGACAGTTTTTTGGAATTCAACGGAGGCAAAGTACCTCTAATATATAATGATAAATTAGTTAACAGTCTTCAAATAAACACCCATATGCAGGTGGAATACCAGGAAAGACTGAAGGAAATTTTAAGGAAATATCAGGGAATTTTTACGGAAAGACCAAACTACTTACCGTATAATACAAACGTTAAATGTAGTATAAATACTGTAAATGAAGAACCAGTTTGGCAAAGAGCATACCCATATCCGCAATCTGCTTCCGCGTTTATTAATAAGGAAATACAAAATTTATTAGAAAACGATATTATAAAACCAAGTCGAAGCGCGTATAACAGTCCAGTTTGGGTGGTAGATAAAAAAGGTTTCAATGAAGACGGTACAAAGAAACTACGAATGGTCATTGACTACAAAAAATTAAATTCTTTTACGAAGTCTGATAAATATCCCATGGCAGAAACCTCAGTAATTTTATCTAATTTAGGCAAGTCAAAATTTTTCTCTACTTTAGATTTACAATCAGGATTTCATCAAATCCTTGTTAATGAAAAAGATAGACCAAAGACTGCATTTTCAGTCAACAACGGGAAATACGAATTCAATCGTATGCCATTCGGGCTTAAAAACGCTCCAGCCATATTTCAAAGAGCTATGGATGACATTCTCCGAGAATACATCGGGAAATTCTGTCATGTTTATCTAGAAGACGTTATAATATTTTCAGGAACACATGATGAACACTTACATCACATTGAAATAATAATTAAAGCACTTTCAGAAGCTAACATGAGAATTAGCAGTGAAAAGAGTAAGTACTTCATGGAACAGGTGGACTTCTCAGGATATGTTGTATCCTACAACCATATAAAAACCCATCCAGATAAAATAAAAACAATTAGGAAATATCCCGAACCACAGACTTTACGTCAATTGAGAAGTTTTCTTGGACTATCAGGTTATAGGAAATTTATCCGAAAAGGGTTAACAAAGTATTTACGGGGAAACGAAAAAATAAACAGTAAGAGGATAAATATTGAATTAGATTCAGAAGGCAAAAAAGCGTTTCAGGTATTAAAGGATAAGCTTACAGAAGAATTTGCGTTAAATCAACCGGATTTCGATAAACCATTTGATTTAACAACTGATGCAAGTAACTCAGCCATAGGTGCAGTACTAAGCCAAGACAATAAGCCAATAACCTTTGTAAGTAGGACGTTATCTGAAACTGAACAAAATTATGTTACCAATGAAAAGGAATTGTTAGCAATAGTATGGAGTCTGAAAAATTTGAGAAATTATCTATATGGTCAAACTGGAATCCGCATATACACGGACCATCAACCATTGAGCTTTGCTGTATCTGATAAAAACCCTAATACGAAATTGAAGAGATGGAAAGCATTTATAAAGGGTGATTTTTTAGCTGGTTTGGTTTTGGCAACACTGGTTTTGAGAGCTGACGTGTGTTTAGTACCTTGTGTCACTGTCAAACAGCTTCAGTTTGGTTTGCAATTTAACCATGGATCATCTTACAAATGAACAACGCTTGCAAATTATTGAATTTTACTATCAAAATTCGTGCTCGGTTCGAAATGTTCATCGCGCGCTGCTTCCATTTTATGGTCGGCATTCTCGACCTTCTGAGCAGTCTATTCGGAAGATTGTGACCAAACTTCGCACCAAGTTTACTTTGTTGGACATTAAACCACAAACACGTTTACGTACTGTGCGTAGTGAAGAAAATATTGTGGCCGTATCAGCTAGTGTGACAGAAGACCGCGAAATGTCGAGTTTGGTGAACAGTTAATTTCACGTTTCGGGCCGGTCAATTGGCCGCCTAGATCGTGCGATTTGACAACATTAGACTATTTTTTGTGGGGGTATGTCAAGGCTAATGTCTATAGGGACAAGCCCGCTTCGATTGACGCACTGGAAGCCAACATCCATGCATTCATTCGTGAGATACCGGCCGATATGTGTGAAAGAGTATGCCAAAATTGGACTCAGCGGATGGGCTACCTGAGACGCAGCCGCGGTCAACATTTGCATGAAATTATCTTTAAACATTAAATTGCAAGGTTCAAACTATCGATTCAAATAAATATTTCATTCATTTCTTCGAATTTTTTGTGTTTTTTTAAAAAAAAATGTTCTGAACCTCTTAAAAAATCACCCGTTAGAAGAATATGCACCAGTAATAAATTATAAACCAGGTAAGGAAAATGCGGAAGCAGATGCATTAAGTCGTCAAGAAATAAATATAATGGAAAATAGTGAAGATTTAGCTACAGTACATAGTACTCACAGCAGCCCAAGAGAAGAAATTAGAAGGTTAGGTGGACTAATCAATCGATTCAGAAATCAATTAATTATAGAAGAAGGAGACTCCAATAATATAAATAGTGAACAAATTCATAAAGGATATTGGAGGCATACTATTAAATACAAATATGATGACGTTTTCACTAAATTGAAAGAAATAATTAGGAAGGGAATAAACGCAATATATTCAACAGAAGAGACTCTATTTAAGATTAAAGACAAATTACTAAACGAATACCCAACAACACAGTTTGCGTACGTTTCAAATTTTGTAGAAGACATAACAGACAAAGACATGCAAATAACCATTATGAAAGAGGAACATAATAGAGCACAAAGAGACTCTAGAGAAAATTTTAAACAAATTTCAGCTAAATGTTACTGGCCCGAATGTTTTAAACAATTACTCGATTACGCGAAAGACTGCTCTGTTTGTAAGGAAAACAAATATGACAGACATCCTCTTAGATATAAGATTGGAGAGGCTCCAATTCCAAAGAAGGGGGGGGGGGGGGGGGGGGGAGAACGCATACATGCAGGCATATACTACATTGACAACGATCAATTTTTGACTATGATAGACTCTTTTTCGAAATTTTTAATAGTTAGACACATCGACAGTAAAATAGACGCTAAGGAAAAACTGATTGAAACACTACCAGTGTTTGGGAAAGTAGAAGTTTTGGTAACAGACAATGAGAGAACATTCTGTACTCCGACGGCAGAATTAGAATTAGAAAAATTTGGAGTCAAACACGAAAAGGTAGCTCCGAATCATAGTAAAACCAACGGAATGATTGAAAGAGTACATAGCACACTAACAGAACTAATACGCATTACGAAAACAGAAATTCATGCAGACACAAAATTTATTATGCCGTTTGTAGTAAAGAAATATAATGAGTCTATTCACTCAGTAACGCATCAACAACCATTAGAGGTCTTCCATAACTTTGAAAAGTTTAAATCTCTTACAGATGTATTGAAAACAAAACAAGATAAAGATCTTTCTTATGTCAATAAAAATAGAACTGAAATTGAGTTTAGGCCAGGACAAAAGATACACGAAAAATCAACACGTAGGAAAGGTAAAGTTAAACCTTTATTTAAAAAGCGAATTGTTAAAGAGGATAGAGGAAGGGTTGTAGTTGACAGTAAAGACAGGATTATACATAAAGACAACATAATTTAATTATTTGTATTAAATTTCAGATGTATGTAAGTACAGTTTTGAGATTTTTGGCATTACTAGCCACAACATCTGCACAAGTGCAGATAACTGATTATAGTTCAGAGGAATACATTCTAATAGAGGACGGACCTGCTGCATTATACGAACATACAGGAGAATTGTATCATGTAATTAATTTGACATATTACAGGGACATTTTGAATAACATAAAAGAAAAAAATACTCGACTGACCAAGTTAGAACTTAGAAATCTAGAAACAGCAGACAGATTGCTAGAGCAATTAACGATAAGAAATAGATCCAAAAGAGGTATTAATGAAATTGGCACATTATGGAAATGGATATCCGGAAGTCCAGATCACGACGACAAAGTTAGAATTGAAACAAAGTTGCAAGAGTTAATAGAATCTAATAATAAACAATACCAGACAAACTCACAGATATTTAAGGCTATAGAGAAACTAGCAGCAGAAGATAACGAAATAGACAAAGAGGATGATTTAGTATAACGACTGATAATAGAGGACTTACGTGAAATAATAAATGCCATTCATCTGAGTAAGAATGAAATTTTGAATACTGTAATTTTAAATATGAATGATCTGAATAAAATAATCAATTCTGAAACTTTACCAATTTCGATAGCTGATGTATTAGATGCATCCGACTTTAAGATAATTCAGAATAAAGATTTAATTTTAATTTATATTGAATATCCACTAGTTAAGGAAATAAATAAAAAATATATTGTTGAAAGTATAAATGTTGGTGATGGAAAACTATCATTACCCAATCAAGTTGTGTTATATAAAGAAAAATATAAAATGGCAAATTGCATTAAAGAATTAAATGACATATATTGTAAAGTAAATAATGAAACTAATTGCCTAACGAATTTGTTAAATAGTAAGAAAGCCGATTGTCACAAAGTAATGGAAAATAATCCAGAGGTCAAAATAATTAAAGATGGTATTATTTTTGTAAGTGGAAAAACCACAATAAATGAAAAAGTATACATAGGTATATATCTCATTCATTTTAAGAATAATGTAACTATTAATTCTAAGAGATATGAAAATAAAAGAACAGAAATTATGAAACACATGAAATTAAATTCACCAATTGAATTAAACATTTTGAAATATTTAGAATCAAGTGACGAAAAGCTTAACTTTACCAACATTGACCTCATAAGACCTTATATTAAAGATATTAAAGAACATCCAATATTGTATGGTATAACTTTGAATATTGTTCTAGTACTTAGCATTTATATTGTTATTAAATTATTGAAAATCTTCAAGTTGAGACAGGAAAAAGAAAACCAGAAAATATTTGAAATGACATCATTGAAATGTTTACAAGAAACCAGGAAAGCAATAGAAGAGCGATTGGGACGATCACTTCCAGGGTGAGAGGGGAGTTAACGATATGCAGACTCATCAGCCATCACATTTCTTTGACATACGAAACCTCCATAAGATTTAACATAAACATAAACATCCGACAGACAAGATCGATATTGTCTCGCGATCATTGTAGATACACACATACCATACTGAATTGGAGACGACCTAGTATTAAGATCATTTTGTAAAATTAATCTTAAGTGAGATACCAAACGAGAAAGATCTCATAAGAGATCTCGGTATATTTTTAATTAGAATAAAATAAAATAATTCTTTTTTTAAAAAGCTTAACGATTCAACACAGTTTTAATTCGTTGTTCTACATTAAGAACGAAAATTAAAATTATGCCTGGTTGGTGTTTTTCTGAATGAGTTAGTTCTGAATGAAGGTTGGAGGTTGGGAATAGTTGTGGTTCTCGGATCACAACATCCTCCCCCTCTTGAAAAAAGAAAATTCGTAGCCAATAAAAAGGTTAGGAATTTTCGCAGAACGTGTAGAGTTGAACCAAATGCGAAGAAGTCAGTTTTACAGAAAACTTTTGTTTTTATTTCTAGATTATATAATAGATAATAGTATGGTGTATGGTGGTAATACATAGATAAATTTAATAAATCAGTGAATTTTTGTTTCAAATTTTGTTTTCAAATTATTATTATTGTTACTAATTCGTTTATATAGTTATACATAGATATATTTAATAGATCAGTAAAACTTTTATTATTTGTTTATTTTATTGTTCTTTACTGTTTTCTGATTTAAAGAAGTAAACATTTTCTAAACAGATTTAGCTTTTGTAATAGATTATAAGTTGTAAAAATTTTTTAAATAGATTTACATGTCTTACAGGTATTATATATTTATTATATGTGCATAAACATCATTAAAAAAAAATTTTTTTTTCATAATTTTGTATAGTATTAATAATTACTTTTTTTTCTTACATAATTTTATATCGTATTAATTAATAGCGATTTATGGTTGATAATGGTATAATGACATACTATATTTTTTTAATTGCTGAGCACAAAAATTGGTACTTCGTTTTCTTTCTTGTTCATCTGGACAACATTACCTTTTCTCAAACTATTTGTTTTCTCTTGTTTGACTTTATACGTATTGTATCGTCTGTAGCAAAGTGATATTAAGAGAATCGTGAAGATTATATATATGACCGTATAGTGGTGTACGTCATGCTTGTCTATTGTTAAAAAGGGTGTTAATTCTTTAGTTTTTTGAAATTGTGAACTTTTTGATAGAAGTTTTAATTCGTCTTGACTAGAATATTTAATGAATGTAACCTCTGGTTTCGTTTTTCGGATAGTTGTTCTTAATTTCGGAAATATTTAAAGCGGGGATGAAGGAATTATAAACAAATGAAGATTTTTCGTTTTTAGACCGTATAGTGACATCCTTTGATTTTAATAAGCAGTTTCCAGTGAGTTCTAAAATAGCTGTTCCTTCAAGAGTATGAGTTACAACAGTGTCTTGGCAAATTTCGTCTATTATATATTTTCCTTAAGAAGAAAATAGCCATGTATTGTGTTGTGATACTTGTATCCAAACTGTTGATACGTTTGACTCTTTAATGTCAAAAGAAGTCGGAAATGATTGAAATCTTTGCAAAAGTTGGATTTCACATTTGGGGTTTTTGCTATTGGTGCTAAATAAAGGGTGTGACATTTCGCATAAGAAATTGTTATTTAAATTCTTACAATGACTCACCTCTTGGCTTTCTATGTCGCAATAGTATTCCTTTTTGTAATCAATGATAAGGTATTTTGAAGTTGGTTCTATAAATACAAGTTTGTCATTCAAACGAGTTGGAAGGGGGATAACTTTATAAAGTTGGAAATTTTCTCTGAAAGGTAAAGGAATTTTGAATTCGTAAATTACTTTTTCTTTTTTTACTTGCGATTAAAGGTACTATAAGGCAAGTCTTGCAATCGTGCAGAAAAAAAAATTTGAGATAACAATTAAAAATGACATTACGATGATAGAGAATACGAAAAAAGTGGGTCCTGCAATTCTGTCTGTCTGTCTGTGTGTCTGTGTGTCTGTGTGTCTGTCTGTCTGTCTGTCTGTCTGTATAAAGATCTACAGCCTGAACCGCTTGAGCGATTTTCTTCAAAATTTGCAGTTATGGTCTCTGGAGTAGCCTACAGAGGGGTTTTTGGAATTGGGTCTCTAAGTCTTAAAATAACGGTACCTGCCATACAACCGATATGATAATACCTACTTTTCTCGAAAATGGCTCTAACGATTTTAATAAAATTTTACGTTAGGTATTATTTTTGAATAACTGTTCTAATGATGTAAAAATTTTTTTTGGAAAATGTCTAAAAACGGTACCTCCCATAGTACCGTTTTTTTCAAAGCCGATTTTCTAGCGAATGGCTAACACGTTTTTGAGGAAATTTCATATTTAAGAAGTTTGAGAAAGATTGCATATCTATATTTCAAAAATCTAGTTTTTTCGAATTTTCAGAATTTAAAAAAAAAAAATTAGTTTTTTCGAATATTTTCTAAACAGTATCTTTGATTTATTTCAGATTTTTTGTCAATACATCTTTTAGCAAGGTCTTAAACCTTGTGTACTTGAATTTTCTAAACCTCATTTTTTGAAAAAATAAAAAATAAAAAACCGGTTTCTTATAAAATGGCTCTAACGATTTTAATTAAATTTTAAGGGTTTGTATGTAATAGCGTTTGCAAAAATATGGCGTTTTTAGATTTTCGCTTGAAACTTTTGTAATATTTAATTAAATTTTTTTAAATATTTTGCGTGATTTAATTCAATTTTCATAATTAGTGTGTAGTTGGCCACCCTGTACCACCAAATATATTAAGAGCTAATACTAAAACCTTTTACTCAGTCTTAAGATTTTGGTATTGTACTTAGCAAACGATCGCAAGTTCGTGCGACCCAGTCGTGCCCATTTTTATGGTTGCACTCATACTGCTTATTTCGTAGAGTGGTAGAATATCATTCTCATTTCCCAAGTACGGTAACTGTAGATCACCAGGAAGTTCCTGTTTTATTTTTAGCAAAACATTTTAAAGTTGATCCGGTGTAGTGATGGTCGGATGCGGTGTGCCGTTTTTTGCGTTTACTAGGACATCGAGTATGTCAGAAAAAGTATTTTGGTATCTTATGATGAGGAGTGTTAAAAGTTAGGTAAGAGATTCTATTTTTAAATTGTAGACTGATCTGAGGTTTGATTGACGAGTCTATCGACTGCATCTTTAACGTCTTCAATTTTTGAATTTATAGCTTTAAATTGGGATTCAATAGTAATTTCTGATTTGTTAAACACATTGGTCGTTGTTTCTATTATAAGTGTTTGATTCTTCACGAGCTCTAGAAGGTAATTTTCATTATACTTTAGTTTTCTATCTGTTTGTCGTAGAATTTAGCATCGTCTTCATCCATTGTTCCGAACAAAGATTAACTAATTGTTCCTATAACATTTACTAATGCTCTTTTGTTTCTAGGTTTGGGTTTGGATTGTATTAAGCTTAATTTTAGTTTTATATCATTCATTAGGTGTGATACTTCCGCTACCGCGCTACTGTTTGAACTGTGTAATGTCTTCAAGACGAGCAATGTGCATACAAAAATGCATTTCAACAAACAAAGTTCCATTGCCATGTGGTTCAATTTTGACGACATATTCATAGTCGGACGGCTTCTTTGGTGAACTCGCAGCTTTACACGCTGAATATATTTGACCATGACTTCCCATGCCTATAGACGGTCCGATTTTCCATGATGTTTTGGACAAATCAGTTATTATTTCACCTTCAGGAATTTGTTCTGATATGGCATGGTCGTTCTTCTTGTCCTTAGAGGTTGGCTTTCTTTTAGGAGCCACAGTTGCATTTGCTTGAATATTATCTTCCATCTGTTTTTGTTTTTGCCCTCGTGTTACAACCAATATATTATTTTCTCCTATATTTGGACTTAAAGCATCAGCATTTAAGTTGATTTTCCCCGGTTTATGCTTAATGGTATATTCATATTCGGATAATAAAATTTTCCATCTTGCTAGTCTAGACATAGGATCGGTACGAGAAAATAACCATTGCAAAGGTTGATGGTCAGTACAAATAGTGAAGGGTGCGATGCTTTCTTTCTAAGGCTGAGATAAGCTCAGCCTGTCCAAGGTATTCTCGACGAAGCACCAGAAGTCGAGATAAAGATTCCACCAAGACTTAGCCAAAATAACCAAATACGACCAACTTCTATTTTTCCAATAAATTCCTTTTTATTTATCGTCTTAATAACAATAGGTTTTACTTAAAATAGTATATACAACAGTAATTCTGTCCTTAGCGCAAGTGTCAAAGAATACTCGGGTGGCTACGAGCCTGTCCTCGATACCTTCAGAAGGAAGGGAAGGAGGAATAAACACAAGTAATCTTGTCCTAGGCGCAAATGCCGAAGAATAATCAGGTGGCTACAAGCCTGTCCTCGATACCTTCAGGAGGAAGGGAAGGAGGAATAAACACAAGTAATCTTGTCCTCGGCGCAAAATGCCGAAGAATAATCAGGTGGCTACAAGCCTGTCCTCGATACCCTCAGGAGGAGGAGAAGGCGGAATAAACACAAGTAATTTTGTCCTCAGCGCAAATGCCAAAGAATAATCAGATGGCTGCAAACCTGTCCTCGATACCTTCAGGAGGAAGGGAAGGAGGAATAAACACAGAAATTCTGTCCTCAGCTCAAATGCCGAAGAATAAACGGGTGGGTACAAGCCTGTCCTCGATACCCTCAGGAGGAGGGGAAGGAGGAATAATAACAAGAAATCTTGTCCTCGGCGCAACTGCCAAAGAATAAACGGGTGGCTGTCAGCCTGTCCCTCCTACACTCAGAAGGAGTGGAAAGAGGAATAAACAAGCAGGGTCTTGCTTCTGCCTTATGTCCAAAGCACCAATGCAATGGAATTATCGTTGAAACCACTTTTGCGTCAGCAGCTTCCAATGTCCGTGGGGACTCCTGACGGGAATTCACACGGAATAAACGTTTGAGCCTTTCCGGACTCTGTCCTCAGCGCACAATGCTGAAGAATAATCGGGTGGCCTTTGGCCTGCCCTCACTACACTCAGAGGGAGTGGAAAGAGGAATAAACATGTATTCTTGTCTCCAGCGTACAATGCTGAAGAATAATCAGGTGGCTTTCAGCCTGTCCTCTCTACACTCAGAGGGAGTGGAAAGAGGAATAAACAAATTCGGATAGCTGGTGCCGTCCTTTCAAAAAGTAAATTGGGTTAGTATCAAGTACTGAATCCCAAGTTTCAATTAAGTACTATGTACACTCTACCGAAGTGGATCAGAAACTTATTTTTACCTGTTCGAGTTACATCCCTGTATCATATTTCCTACAACAAGTGAGTGTGAGCTCTATAAATGAGCAAAACCCATTTACCATTGTTTGTGGCGAATGCATATCCAATGTCGCATGCCGATGCCTGTGTTTGCATACAACGAGTGGGGTGAATGGGAAACTTGGAAATGTATATGTAACTTGAGTGTTGCTGTGGGTGCGGTGGTATTCGGTGTGCTTGTTGTTTGATTTTTCCGATATACATATATCTTATGTATATCGCCCGAATTTTGTTGAACAAAATATCCGCACTGTGACGGTTCGTTACAAGGGTTTGCCATAAAAGTTGGGAAGAAATTGTTGTATGCCATAGACAATTGCAAGTAGTTCTTTTTCGGTCGTGTTATACCTGACTTCGGAGTCATTCAACGTTCTGCTTGCGAAGGATATGGGTTTATGTTTTCCAATAAGACCTTGTGACAAGATAGCTCCAATTCCGACATCGCTTGCATCTGTGGTCACAATAAATTCTTCTTTGAAATTGGGGTAAGCTAAGACTGGGGGTTTTTTTAATTTATTTTTTAGATATCTAAAAGCTTCATCGCAGAAGGCATCCCATTTGAAAACACAGTTTTTCTTTAGCAGCTTTGTAAGAGGTTTTGCTATCGTAGAAAAATTTTCTATAAATTTTCTATAATAGCCAACGAAGCCTAGAAAAGATTTTGTACCTTTAGCATTTTTAGGTGCGTTTTAACGGCTTTGATCTTTTCGGGGTCTGGTTTAAGTCCATCTTCCGAAATAAGATGACCTAGATACATGAGTTCGTGTTTTAGAAAATTACTTTTCTCTGGTTGTAATTTCAGATTGTGGATGCTTAGTTGGTTGAGAACTTTTATTAATTTGTTAATTATGATCTTTAAGGTCGTATCCGTGTAGAACTATGTCGTCCATATAAACGAAACAATCAAAACCTTGTAAGCCAGTGAGAACAGTGTTCATTAGGCGTTGGAAGGTTCAGGAGCGTTCTTTAAACCGAAGGGCATTAGATTACACTCATAATGGCCAAAGGGAGTGCTGAATGCGGTCTTGCATCGATCTTTATCATCCATTAAAATTTGATGGAATCCTTTAGCCAAATCCAAGGTGCTGAAATATTTAGCTCTACCCAATTGATCAAATTTGTCACTGATATTTGGTAATGGGTATGCATCGCTGACGGTTAAATCGTTTAGTTTCCTGAAATCTACAACTACCCTCCAACGTTTGCTTCCATCGTTTCCAAGTTTTTTGGGAACGAGTAGCAGGGGTGAGTTCCAGGGACTCGAGCTTGGTCGTACGATGTCGTCGTCTAACATCTCTTGAACTTGTTTATGGATATCTTCTTTTTGGCTTTCAGGGAGTCGATAAGGTTGTACGTAAAGTGTGGGTTTACTCTCATCAGTACCGATCTTATGAGTCATGGAATCGGTGTTGGTGAGGGAATCACCCTCAAGATAAAACAATTCGTTGTACTCTCTACAAATCTTGAGGATAGAATTCTTTTCTTCAGCGTTGCAATGGTCTAATATCAACATGGACTCTAGTTTTTCCATTCGTTTTTCTACTTTGCTACTAAAATTTTTCATATTGTACTGCTCGTACTGATCTAAACTATCAAAATATAGATTAAGATTATTTAAATAGAGCATTTTCACTGTTTCTAAAGTATGCATAGTTAGAACTCTGATTTTATTGTTTATAGGCCTTACTATGGATTCGCCAACATATACTCCTGGACAAATCTGTTTCTTTTTGATCAAAATGTCTACAGATTTTTTGTTAGCTTTTTTGAAGGGAATTTCGATCATTTGTTGACTCCTAGGTGGAAGGATAAAACATAAATTTGTTTTGAAAGGGTTTGTTTCTGATATAGTCTTTAGGCCTGGGTAAATCGATCATTTTTGATGATCGAATCGATCAAGTATCGGTTAACTAAATGATTCGATCATTTGAATCGATCGATCATTCAATCATTTTTATTTTCTCGTTCTGTTTCGATTTCAATCATTTTAGTTAATACTATTCGAATTGAACGAAATAAAATAGGTATGTATGCGTCAAACCAACTCAACCGTGGGCGTGGTTTGGTGCTGTGGAGGCATAGGCAACAATGTATTTTTTCAAGCAACATTAGCTCGGGAAGATTTCTCTTTCAAACTTGAAAAGTTGCTCACACTGAAAATGTTAACAAACATACATGTGTATGTAGTACATACAATTCAAATAGTAGTGCATGCTACATCTACTCAACATTATTCCGATAAGCTGCTATACCCTTGTGTCCTAAAGTCATCAGTCATCACACACCGCTTGACGCATACATACAAACATCCTTTAAAATCATTTCTCATCTACCCAACATCAACATCATTCCTACACTGCTTATGACTCCACCCTTCACTGCCATGATAGAGAAAGCAACGTAAGGTTTTCGTACACATTCAAATGGTTGAATAAGATGGAGTCAAAAAGATCGAAATCGAAACTAAATGGAAATGAAATATCGAATCATAATGCATAGAATAATGTTTGTAATTGAGATCGAATATCGAGATTGATTTAGATCGATTGATTCGGACTTGAATGATTTCGATCATCAATACTTTTGAATGATCGAATCAAAATGATCGAATCGATCATAATTTACACAGGCCTAGTAGTCTTACGTATTGCTGCATCTTTATCAGTAGACGCTTTAGTTTCTTTGCTCTTTTGGCTGTTGTTTTCTAAAGTCTTATTTTTATTTTTAGCTGCTACACCACTATTTAATGTAGTATTGTGTATTGCTGCATCATTATCAGCATACGCAGGGGCGTAGCGAGGGTCTAAACCAATGGGGGGTGAATTTTTATGAAATGCCGACTAGTCTTAAGAATTTGCCGAATGCATCAGAAAATGAATCTATATACATATATAAAAAAGGATATAAGGGTTTTTCAACAGGGACGCTACAAAAGTAGAGCGACAGGTACAGCAAACGACGCCATATTTCTTTGCCCCCCTTTTGACATTTCCCTTTAGTAAGGTTTACCATTTTATGATGAAAAGATATATGAGACAACAACGAGTCGAAATTATTAAAATTTACTACCGAAATTCGGAGTCAGTGGTCTCAACGTTAAGAGCGCTACGTCTAATTTACGATGAAGCTCATTTCTGGCTGAATGGTCTCGTCAATAAACACAGTATGCGGTATTGGTCATGCAGCAATCCACACGTACTCTATGAGTCACCATTGCATCCCGAAAAAAATACAGTTTGGTGTGGTTTACGATCAATTTATTGGAAACCAAGTTTCGAGAACGTGTTATCTCACGAAATGATCCAGTCGCTTGGCCGCCTCGGTTGTGCGATTTGACGCCGTTAGACTACGTCAAGCTTATGCTCAATGCCAACAGGCCAGCGACGATTATGTACCCCGACTCTTCATTTTATGCCAATGACGATTACCCACCGATACCGATTCCGGACAAGCAAATTGTCTTTGAATTCCTTCAGAGAATAAAATGCAAACAAAGCGAAATGCAGCATCTTTGTAACCCTGCCTTGTTATCAAGTGTTTATTTTTGCGCTCCCGAATTCTTTTAATTTTCAATAGTTTAAAGTCATTGAACAAACTTCAATAATATCTTTAGATCGGTTTTATAACTGCTGACATCGATTAAATCATCTGTTTCTCCAGACTATACTGTGCTAGTGTGCGAATTGCAAAATACATTTATTGCAACTAGTGTATATTTCATACCATTAGTTAAAAGTGACATTAGACTAAACATTAAACGCGTTTTTGGAACTTGCCTCTTAGTGCATTTTGATAAATTAAACTGATTTAGTCTTGTAGATTATTTATCCAGTTTTTAAAAAAGGGGCTATAACCCGCTGTGTGTCTTGTGCATCGAAAGTTATTCGAGTTTAATTGAAAATCTGGTAATTTCGCCAAAATTAAAGGGTTGCCAGGCCATTTTGTTGTAAAATTTAATTAAAATTTATACAATCTGTTTGTGTAGCTCACGTAAAACGCATTAGTGAAAATGGATGAACTAAGCTGTTCAATTTGCAAAAAATGCACTGATGATGTTTCGTTGTCTTGCGATGTCTGCCATCAGCAAGTTCATGCGAAATGCATTGGTTTGAAAGGTAAAGACGCTGACAAGTTTACTTCTGTTTCTGGCTTTCATTATTATTGTAAAGAACATGATAAAATTTCTGTTGACAAAATACACTGGAAAATTATGAAATTAAAGAAGCTATTTACTACTGCAAATTCAATTTTTACGGATCTGAAATCGATTTTTGACTTTGATACCTCTTGCAACAACGTAATGTCAAATGCGTTTAAGAACAATGAACAAGATGATTTGACCCCAAATATCACATCTCAACATCCGCTAATCTTCCTAACTCCGTCACCCCAGCCACCCCACAAACAATCACAGCAACATCAACTCCAACAACAACAACTACAACAACAACAACAACAACAGCAACAACAACAACAACAGCAGCAACAACAACAACAATTGCCGCAGCAGAAACTACAACAAGCACAACCGCATCATCAACAGCAACAACAACTTCAACAACAACAACAACAACAACAACAACAACAACAACAACAACAACAACAACAACAACAACAACAACAACAACAACAACAACAACAACAACAACAACAACAACAACAACAACAACAACAACAACAACAACAACAACAACAACAAGCACAACCGCATCATCAACAGCAACAACAACTTCAACAACAACAACAGTCACCGCAACAACAACAACAACAACAACATCAACAACAACATAAACAACCCCCACAAAGGAAGGTAAATCATCAGAAACAACATTCAGGCTATACAGTGCAGAGAATACTACGTTCAGGGTCTAGGCCAACTTTCGAAACTGACCCAAATACAAGTCGACTGGCCACTAGCGTTGCTTTGGATCTTCCAACACATTCCACTATGGATGAGGTAAGCTCTAACCCGTTGGTCAAACCTACGACACTATCATCTGCCATGGATCTTGATACGCCACAGCCCTCTTGCTCTCATACAATTGGAGTTATTAACAGCGCAAATAGATATTCGACAAACAGTGGTCTAAAAGTCGTAGGAAATGACTCTTCTCACACGCCTCTGCAAGTTGTACCTAATACAAAATCAAAGTGGTTACATTTGTCTAGATTTGCCAATAATACTTCAGAAGAATCAATAACAGCATACGTCGCAGATAAGCTGAAAATCCCACAAACCTTAATCAAATGTAAGAAGCTTTTAAAAAAAGACGAGGACTCAAGCAAGCTATCTTTTGTTAATTTCAAAATTGCTATTCCGGAAAATGCCTTTCATCATGCTCTCAATCCCTCTGTTTGGCCTATGGGAGTAGAAGTTCGAGACTTTATATACACTCCAAAAAACGATACCAGCTATGCATTCCCGTCAACTACATAGTAATCACTGAAGCTGATATCCAAATTGATTCCTGCAATGTACCTGCTGCCATATCCACCGTCGGAAACATAACTCATGCCGCAACTATTGATGTTGGCGTATCAGAAATTGTTGACTCACCAATAATCGTTCCTGCTGGAATAAGTTCAAATGTTTTCAACTCTAATAATCTCTCCATCTATTACCAAAATGTCGGAGGAATTCGAACTAGATTGAGTAAATTGTATGTATACTTCGCATCTCAAGATTATCATATAATAGTGCTCACTGAAACTTGGCTTAATGAAAATCATATTACTTCTGAGATATTTAATTGTAATCAATTTGTAGTTTTTCGAAAAGATCGATGTTCAGTTACAACTGGTTTTGATCGAGGAGGAGGTGTTATAATTGCAGTCAGAAAAAATTTCGTTTGTAGTCAAATCGAACTTGTTTCTGATAGTGATCCATCTTCCTTCGATGTTGACCAGCTAATAATAAAAATAAAATTGAATAGAAGCCTAAATCTATACATTAGCGGTAGCTATATCCGACCAGGTAGCTCATTAGATTTGTATAACTTGCATTTGTTAAATTGTCAATCATTTTTAAATAATCTAACTACTTCTGACCATGTAATGATCTTAGGAGATTTTAATCTTGGTGAAATAAGATGGGAAACAGATCAAGATGATAAGATTTTAGTACCATTCAATGTTAATTCTGACATAGAAGCGTTAGTTGTGGATTTCTTTAGTCAGTTTAGTCTTATACAGTTGAACAGTTTTTATAACAGCCTGAATCGTATATTAGACTTAATTTTTGCTTCCATTTGTGTCTTTTTGGTTGAGATGACTTGACTCGGCAGTTGGCAAATCTACTTTGTTTTTCTACCTTAATTTGCCGATTTTTTATATTTTTGGGCAGGCAAATTGACTATTGCAAACACTTCCATTCGTGTCTTTTTGGTTGAGTTGACTTAACTCGACAAATCTTCTATGTTTTTCTTCCTCGATCTGCCAACTCTCGCTACGCCCCTGAGCATACGCTTTAGTTTCCTTGCTCTTTTGGCTGTTGTTTGCTAAAGTCTTATTTTTGTTTATAGCTGCTACACCACTGTTTAATGTAGTCTTATTTATTGAATCGTTTTTTACTTTGACCGGTGATTTATTCAAATCTAATTCTTTGTTGTCGGAGCTAGCATTCAATTTAAGCTTATCGGAATTTCGGTTGATGGTGGCTTTATTGGATTTAAGAATAAAGTTATTCTCCTCAGCCTTTTCATCACCTTTTGTTTCCAAATCACAGCCCGTAGGCACCACCTCGTGAGGGGTAGCTTTTCGAATGCTTTCTCTGATAACAGGGTTTTCGATTTGAATGTCGTGAATCTCTAGAACATTTTCTTTATAGTTTACTTTACACCTGTATTTGGAAAGAAAATCGTTTCCTAAAATACCATCGTATGCAGGTTAATATTTGAAGTGAGTAGATGGAAGGGATGTGCGAGTGAAAGATTGTTTTTGGAATTAATTATAAAAGATCCAGTTATTTCCCCTAGAGTAAAAACAGAATCACCAGAAATTGAAGATATAGTTAGTCTTTTTCCTGGGTTAGAATTTGTTCCGAATTTGTCCTTATACAAACTAATATCTGCTCCGGTATCTATTAAAAAAGTGGAGTATCTTTTGCTAGACGGCTCGAACTGAATTCGTATTACCGGCTCATGGAACTCTGGACAAAAGGAAACAGTCAAGAAACTAGCTTTTATTGTTGCGGGTTGGTATTCAGATTTAGTCGGGATGGATGACCCATCTCTTCCTCCCGAGCGTAGTCGTTTCCCGAATTTTGAGGATAAAACTCCTCACCAGGATTCCAGTTCCTAAACCCTTGTTTAGCGTTGTATCGCCGGATGTTGGAGAAATTTTGATTGTTTTTGTTTTGCGAATTGTTCTTAAATGGGTTAGGTTTGGTCGAACCGAGTTGAGACTGCTTTAACCTACAATCTACTTCTCGATGGTTGGGTTTTTTACAGTACTCACAAGTGAGCCGCTGTATTTCCCTTTTTATATTTGTGTGTTGGTTTGTGTTTTGTGATGTCCTGTTGGGATTAGTATAACAGTGGTGCACTTGTGTGACCAACCTTATTACAAAATTGACACGTTGGACGTATCGAGGGGGAAATGTTTGCAGAACTTGTAGAAGGGCTAACGCGTTCTAGTCGGTTCAAATGCTCCGCTGCATAGAGAATGGATTTCTTTAAATCTGTTTCTCCATGAGCCTGAACCATAAACCTGAGATTTTGATTTCGGATGCCATCCTCGAAAGTTTGTATAGCCAGTTTGTCGTTTTCTTTGAAAAGAAAATTTCTAACTGCCTCCTCAGTTGGGCTGATATGTTGCCGAATTTAAAGCATTTAAGAGTTGGCCTATACGCTCGCCAAACTCTTTAATCGTTTCTTTTGCTCGTTGTCGAGCTGAAATCAACTCATTTTGAGCTCAAGAGTTAATGAAAAATAGACTTCTTGTGTTTGGGATATAATAATAAATATTATCCCGGGATAAAATGTTTTATCCCACCGCTGCCACCAATGTTTCGTTCTGCCGTGCTTCCTTGTTTGTATGAAGGGAAGAGCAGGTGACGGAGAGTCGGAATAAGAAACTTAATATTTGTTTTTAGTTTAGTTTATTTGTATTGTAGTAAAAGGCCCGCTGTCTCAATGCTTGGCTGCAACCTTTACTATCTAAACTCAAATTTAAACTCTGCCCTTCTTCCCATTCGCTTCTCTATTTATTGGTTTCATTCTTTACTTAGCTTAACCGATGTCGTTTACCATCGTCAGAACCATGTTACTTCATTTAGTTCATCCGAACTAGGCCACACGCCATGGTAACAATTATTCACTAGTTATTACGTAGAACACGCTTAAACCTTTATGCCGATCGTATGGTGACCCACTCAAGTACTTCTGGGTGTGTCTTCATCGATCGCAGTTTATCGGTCTCGTATTGCACATTGCACTTGACATACTCTATTGCATAGCAGTTGTTTACTCATCTGTTTTCGTTGCAATAGAGGCGCGCATATGGCTTGAGTCATAGTGACGTGCATACGTGAAGCGTTGTTCTACATTAAGAACGAAAATTAAAATTATGCCTGGTTGGTGTTTTTCTGAATGAGTTGGTTCTGAATGAAGGTTGGAGGTTGGGAATAGTTGTGGTTCTCGGATCACAACACAAGTACAGAAGAATATTTTCGTGTTATTTTTCTCAATCCTTTTCTCGATTTCTATGTTATGAACATTGGAGATAAATTTACAAACCATGAAAACATACAAGAAGGGTTTTTGGCTCTTTTCAAGGATTCCTCGTCTGAAATATACAAAGTAGCTGAAAAAATAAATGAAACTGTTGAGTTTTACCAAACATATTTGGCTGCCGAACCATCTTCTGTTCTTGAAGAATTCAAAACTTTGAGGAGATATTTGATCCGAAAGAATAATACCTACTTCCTCTAAGAATTCATTGGAAGCGCTCGATATCTGCCCCTAAGAAAACTTTCCTAACATATATATATATTTCCTAACAGGATATTAGCTACACTGCCCGTTTCAACGTCAACTCCCGAAAAAACTTTCTCCTATTTAAAGAGGGTAAAAACAACACAAAGAAGAATGACCAACGAAATGAGATTCTTAAAAACATGTCTTTTTTAATAACAGTGTGATAAGCTTTGGATGTTTACTTATTTGCAAGATTGTTTGAATGGTTTGGCTGCTTTAGCTATTCATCGCGAAATCTTTATAGCAGCAGACGAGGTTTTAAGTGTTTTATATAAAAAGGACAGAAATAAAAAATATTTTATTATATGATAAATTTTTTAAATTAGTATTATTTCACCTATTACATCAATATACATTCTAGTTCACATTCAAATGGATTCAATGAAGTCTTATTGATAGTTTTTTTTTTTATAATTATTAAAAATTTTAAAAAATGAGCGAACTAGTTCTATCCCCCCTATAGCCAAAAGCTATCTACGCCCTGCTTGACAGTATTTGCTAAGCACGTGGTTGGTTGCCCACTGACTTTGTGGTTAAGTATGCTCAATCTTAAGACTACTAATAGTCTATTGATTATGTCGTAAAAAGGGGCATATAAAGGAACTCGACATTGAATAGACTTTTATTGCATGAATCGATTAACGGGTTAATTTTAGAGAAAAAAACGAAAGTGCTATTAAATTAGAGGGTGGGATTCGGTGATATGGGTTCTAAACCATCTTCATTCGTTTTTTCAATATATCTCGAGAACGAAGCAAAATTTTGATGCAATTCCAAGGACGTTTTTTGTAGAAATCAAATTTTCCCATCGAATTGTATCTTTGAAAAAATTATAAAAAAATATTTTTTATCCAAAATAATAAAATTCCCGACAGAAAAAAAGTAAATTTTTTCTAATTTTTGAGTTTTGTCAGTTTTCTTAATGGCATTTCTTTCTGGTTGCAGATAAATTATTATAGGCAATGCTCCATAAAAAAGAAAGTAAATAAAATTTTCTTTAAAATGCTATATCAGAAAACTTTCTATGTTTGAAATTCACCGAAATATTGTCACTTGTACATAAACATTTATCGTTGTTTTTCATCATTTTTATACTGACTGCAGTTTCTTTATATGTAGCAAACTTTAACCAGACCTAAGCAACTGTAGTTTCCAATATTTTTGTAAATCAAAAAATGCAAATTTTTCGTTGGCACAAGTACCACCAACACGCGATGCGTGAACTTTTTCCGGGTTAGGGTCAAAATACTCTATGGGTCATAATACTGTATCTCAAAATACTGTATTTCAAAACACTGTTTGTACAAAATACTGTATCATCAAAGTACTGTAAGTCAAAATACTGTATCTCAAAATTCTGTATTTCAAAATGCTGTATGCGCACTTTTTAACATTCTCAGAACAATTTTTACTTTTCAGCCTACCTACAGCATTTTGAAATACATCATTTTGAGAAACAGTATTTTGACATACAATTCAAGGATTTTTCTGATTTCGTTGTGTGTTTTTTGGCATCTTTCGTTAGTATGTTTTGTTTTTTGTCTACTTATTATTCTCTACTTATCTATGACTTATTAATGTATTTTGGTTGTACATTTGTTAAGATTTTCAATAAAAGAAAAACACGTTAATCGAGTTCTGCTTTATGTTTAATAGAAGTTTAAGAACGGAATTATTATGCAAAAATATAGTATTTTTACAAACAGATTTTTGAGATACAGTGTTTAGCTCAGCTCATACAGCATTTTGAGATGAAGAATTTTGGAATTCAGAACTTTGACCTACAGCATTTTGATCATACAGTATTTTGTACATACAGTGTTTTGAAATACAGCGTTTTGAAATACAGTATTTCGAAATACAGAATATTTACCATACAGCATTATGAGCATGCAGTATCATACAATATAATACAGTATTTTGACCTTACCGTATTTTAAAATACAGCATTTCGACCCGCTTCCCTTTTTTCCAAATCTGACAGTGGCACGGAAACCACTTAGTTAAATCCTCTAAACTGAGGTTGTGTATTTATTCCGATTCGCCCAATTGCCCCTCCTGCACCAGAGATATTGCTTTGAAAAATGGCTTTTGGTTGCACAATAGGCTGCCATGGAAGATTTGGTTGCAGAAAACTACAAATCGCTTGCTCAATATTTTGTAAGGAATGTATGGGAGTTCATTTCGATATTGTGCAAGTAGCCGATATTGCAGAAGAGGACACTTTAGAAGATGTTTAGATGTTGATGTTGATAGACCTTCAAAATGTTTTTGAAAAATTATAATATGTACTACCAGCATTATACACTTGTATTTGTATATATTGTTAAATAAAAAAAAAATCCAAAAATAAGTATAAAAATCACTTTTTTGTAAAACAAAAACGTTTTTTTTTTTCAACAAAATAAAAATAAATGCAATCAGTATAAAAATGATGAATAACAACGATAAATGTCTATGTTCAAGTGACAATATTTCGGTGAATTTCAAACATAGACAGTTTTCTGATATAGCATTTTAAAGAAAATTTTATTTACTTTCTTTTTTATGAAGCATTGCCTATACCTATCTGCAACCAGAAAGAAATGCCATTAAGAAAACTGACAAAACTCAAAAATTGGAAAAAATTGACTTTTTTTCTGTCGGGAATTTTATTATTTTGGATAAAAAATATTTTTTTATAATTTTTTCAAAGATACAATTCGATGGGAAAATTTGATTTCTACAAAAAACGTCCTTGGAATTGCATCAAAATTTTGCTTCGTTCTCGAGATATATTGAAAAAACGAATGAAGATGGTTTAGAACCCATATCTCCGAATCCCACCCTCTAATTTAATAGCACTTTCGTTTTTTTCTCTAAAATTAACCCATTAATCGATTCATGCAATAAAAGTCCATTCAATGTCGAGTTCCTTAAGCAATGACATAATCAATAGACTATAACAATAGTTCCAGTTCCAGACAATCTCATGCCCGAAGCAAATACGGTGAAAGAAATTTTAAGATTGTTAAGCCCCAAATGAAAAACAGAATTTCCGAATTTTGAGTAAATTTATTAGCGTTGCTTGCTGCTTAAAATTTCCTAATTGAAAAGACAATTTTTATCAACAGATGCTATTTATTTTCAAAGAAGATAAGCACTTACGTATAGTATTCAGATTAAACAATTGGACTGGTAAGATAAAGCGAAACTATTTAATAATTTACAGTTATAATCTCTAATTTTGGTTTCTGACCATAGCCTTTGCGATTCTTACAAAAAAGGAAGACATTTTATTCTTTAAGTTTGCTTTTAAAAAAAGAAAAGAACATAATGGCGTATAACTTCCTGTTGCATTCGCTTCAAAAACGTTTACAAAGGGAGAAGGTAATAACAACCGAACAAGAGCTTACAGCAATAAATTGGGCTATTTTTCATTTTAGACCATTTGTTTGGGGAAATAATATTTTGGTCAAATCAGATTATAGGCCATTGTCATATTTATTCTCGATGAAAAATCCAAGCTCGAAACTAACAAGAATGAGATTAGATTTAGAAGAATATCTCCAGGGGAAACAAAATCAATTAGCTGACGCTCTCTTCCGTATAACTATCGATGAACTTAAAGAGCAAAATGCAAAAATACATACAATTTAAAAAAAATATTACTAATGTCGAATTCCTTTCAAAAAAAAATCTTAGGAGGAAAAAAATTAACTTGCCGTCGATCTCTTTTTTGAGACGGATTTGCACACCGATTTTCACACACAAAACAATTGTGAAGCAGAATTGTTTTGTATTTAGTTGTGAATTTGGAAAACATTTGGTGAAAAAAAAATATAAAAATTGTGTGCTTAACAATATGAATGTAATTGTTTTGTTCCATGGTGCTTGTTTTTCTACATTAGCCAGTTGGACACACACATAATCATAAAAAAAAAATTGCTACTTTTTTTATTTCCTAAATACCCAAAAAATAATCGAATTTAGTAGCGACTGCAGTCGACTGCAAATCGGTGAAAGGAAATCGACATAAGCCTAACGTTTATGAAGTCATTAATAAATTATATTGACGGCGAAAAATTCGGAAAAATAAAATTGTCTTTTCATGAAAGTTGTTTGAAGGAAGGAAAAACAATTTTAACGCGAATAATTGTTGATGACCTATACATTAATGGAAAATTTGACCTAACCAAGTTCTTCCGAAGGCTTGAAGGAGCCGGTGTATTCAAAGTCAATCAACTAAAAGTGGTACCTTACCTAGTGAACAAACATTCGAACTTGTGAAACAATTATTTATACATTATTTAAATAAATGGTCAATAAATTATTAAAAAAACTAAAAGTAGCGCTATTACCAAAGGTAGCCATCATAAACGATAAAAAAGAAATTGAATCAATATTGTTGAGATACCATAACGACCCAGCGCAGCGGAAGGAGGTTATCCTGGCATTACACGTACATACGGAAAAATTAAAATACAACCTTATTGGAAGAATATTGCAAAATATATCAAAGCATGCAAACAATGCTAACTGGCGAAAATCATACCAAACACTTAGACAGAAACGACTATAACACCATTACCTACGTAAGCTTTTGACATTATTTTGGTGGATACTATTGACCCGTTTCCGAAATCAGAAAACTGCAATGAGTATGCTGTCAGCCTAATATGTGACCTTACTAAATATCTCGTAACTATACCAATACCAAATAAAAATTCGAAAACAGTTGCAAAGGCAATATTTGAAAAGCATATATTATTACGACATGGGTACTATATGTATATAAAAACTCGATAATAAATGTTTTATATTAATAAATATCTTAAAATAGATAATATTACATCTACAGCTTATCATCACCAATCAACAATCTAAGTTAACTCCTGGAGGAGCTAATACTTAGAAAGTTGAAAAAGTTCTGCAGGGATAATAACATCATCCCAAACATGCAGTTCGGCTTCCGGGAAAAGCATTCAAACCTGCATCCGCTGATGAAGCTACACAATGACGTCGCCGAAGACCTTAATAGCCATCGTATCACCGTCGCATGCTTTTTGGATGTCGAAAAAGCATTTGACAGCGTTTGGATTGAGGCACTCATAGCTAAATCTTCTATACTTTTCAGCTCCATTAGTAAAAATAATTTTCTCTTTTCTCTCCCACAGGAACTTTTTCGTCCAAATTGGAAGCGCAAAGTCCGCAACTAAGAACATCAGAGCAGGAGTCGCTCAAGGATTACAACTAGAACCATTCCTCTTCAACATCATGACGCCGGACCAACCTACCCCAAGGGACTACGTAAACCTACTTCACGCCGATAGCACATCTATATCACCAACCATAGCTGCCCGGAGAGTGGAAACTCACATCCACAAACTATATTATAGTAAGTGGGGTATCCGGATCAACTCAGCTAAGTCAGAGCTCGTCTGCTTCAGAAGGCGCGGAGGAAGAGGCTGTTGTTCTGCTGGTAACTGCAGAGTAGAGCTGTGTCAATCGCGATTGATTCGGTCTTTTCGACCCGTTCACTGGAAATGATTGATGATTGCAATCATACAAAACTAAAACAATCAATCACCATTTCAGTCATTTCCATACAACGCCACGGGAAGGAACTCAGTATTTTACTATTATATGCTGTATTTGTATGAGATGGGTGCAGACGACCGAAACTGAAACCAATGATTTGATAGAAACGAACGACCGAGACCGAAACCAATCAACTTGTACGAGCCGAACGTCTGAAAATGAAACCAATCACTTGAACCTTGAACGATAAGCGAACGACCGAGATTGAAACCAATCGTTTGAACGAAAATAATAATATTATTATTAAAATAATAAATCCTGTTGTATCTTTATAATTAAAAAAAGGGTGAAAAGCAATTTTATCCAAATTTGAATTTAATCCTATTGGGTTATTAGATCCTGTTTGATGTAAGAATAATAAATGAATTACTACAGTTGCTAAAACAATAAAAGGAAAAATAAAATTAAAAGTAAAAAATCGAGTTAATGTTGCATTATCAACTGCAAATCCTCCTCAAATTCATTGAACTAAATCTAATCCTAAATAAGGGATAGCAGATAATAAATAAGTAATTACTGTAGCTCCTCAAAAAGACATTTGTCCTCATGGTAAAACATATCCTATAAAAGCTGTTCCTATTACTAAAAATAGGATAATTGTTCCTGATAATCAAGTTGTAGTAAATACATAAGATCCATAATATATTCCACGAACTACATGTATATAAATACAAATAAAAAAAAATGATGCACCATTATCATGTAATGTAAATAATAATCAAACATAATTAACATTTAGACAGATATGATCTACTCTATTAAATGCTATATTAATATCTGCTGTATAATGTATAGCTAAAAATAAACCAGTTAAAATTTGAATAATTAAACAAAATCCTAATAATGAACCAAAATTTCATCAAACAGAAATATTAATTGGAGTAGGTAAATCAACTAAAGCATTATTTGCGATTTTTAAAATCGGATGAGTAGTTCGTAAAGTTATATTCATTAGTTAGTACATTAATCGTATAGGACCATAAAATAGTTTAGTAATTTTTACTGTTGCAATTAATGTAATTAATAAGTAATTAATTATTAAAATAGTAATTAGAACTATTACGACCGAGACTGAAACCAATTACCAATCACTTGAACCAAACGACCGACCGAGATTGAAACCAATCGTTTGAACTGAAACCAATCGTTTGAACGAGACCCGAAACGATTGACCGAATGCGAAACTGAATCCAATCAAACAAGTACTACAGTTTTCAGTACTCTGTCTACTTTGATGTTCATAGAGTGGTGCTATTTCTGAGTAGGTGGGCGATATTTTTCATTTCAGAAGAAGCACATATGCATACTTATGTTTATTTTATATTTTCAGCTTTTAGAATTTGATTGATTTAGAATTTTTCTAGTCCTTGTTTTAAAGCGATATGGAAAGATTTCTACTTAAAATTTTTTAAAGCGATTCTCACTGAAAATGTAAAATGAATGCAATGTGTGTATGTATATGCCCATCTAAAAAAGAAAACCATCCCCCATCTACAACTCAGTACTATACTATTGGTTCTTGCCTACGTTTCTGTCGATGTTAACTCGACTGCACCTATGTATGTATATAGGTAGACACGAAGCGTAAACAGAGAGTAATGCAAATTTAAAAATACAACGCTGCACTGCAAATGATTGGTTTCAATTTCGGTCGTTCCTCGTTCTCGTGCGTCTATTGGTTTCAGTTTCGGTCGATCGCATCGCCAGTTCAAGTGATTGAATGATTGATTGAAATTACCGAATCTTTCCATTGAACGATTGATGATTGATTCGTTCACTGAAAATGCCAACTTAGCTTTCTACCGACTGTACCCTTTACCGCTGAGGAGAAGGACAGGACTAAGTCAGCCAACAAAACTACTGATGTACAAGCAGCTGCTGAGACCCGTCATCAACTACGGAAGCCCAGTTTGGTTCACCATCTCGAAGACCGCGATGAAGGATCTCCTAATTTTCGAAAGGAAGATTCTGAGACTCTGCACCGGCCTCACTTTCAACCACCAGCGCAGCGTCAGAGACACTACAGTAACCAGCATCTGTAACGAGACAGCCAAGAAGACGCCCTTATCGACTGCATTGAAAACGGCTGCAAATTTCAGCAACCACCCTAATCCCCTGGTGGGAAGGATGACCACTAAGGTCCGACATCGTGAGCCAAGATACCTTAGTGTGATGAACACTTTGGACGAAGAAGGAATACCAGCCAACGACGAAGCCACCAACTTCTACGCTGACCCTGGGTCAGCATACTTCCGTGGCTGATGCCACCCCCCACAACCTCCCCATAAAGAGGGACACCAGCGACAACCGGGACAGAACATCCCGAGATAACTCAAGTCAGCCGACTTATCTTGAATTCTTATCAAGAATTCTCTTTCTTTTCAGCTATATAATATTAAGTTATTATTTTTATTCTAGACAATGTATTTGGTTAGGCCCCCTGCTTATGTGTATCACTCTTGTCTCCGATTCGGTTTATCATAAGATTACTAATTGGAAAGTATCTACTGAACACTCCTTTTCTGATCATAGATACATTCAATTTGATCCTAATGAGGAACCTCTCAAGCAACCAGTCCTCCGAAACTATCGGAAAACTGACTGGCAAAAATATCGGGTACCACTGGAAAAGTTTATTAAACCTGAACTTTTACAAAACCCTACAAACAAACAGGATCTAGACAAAAAAGTCAATGATCTTACCACTGCCCTTAACCACTCACTTCACAAATCCTATCCTCTTATAAAAATAAGAGGAAAACGGAAACCACTGTGGTAGAGCTCGGGGCTAGAACCGCTCAGGAAGGAATGCAGAAAACTTTTCAACCGAGCTTAACAATCAAAAATCTCAATAGACTGGGACTCCTACAAGGAATCCCTCAAAACATATAAATATCAACTGAGGAAAACTAAAAGAACTTCATGGAGAAACTTCTGTGGTGAAATAGAACATACTTCAGAAGCTTCTAGATTAAGAAAAATCCTCTCAAAGAGTCCGACCATGCCTAGCAGTTTGAAAACAGCTGACGGCTGGACAGAATCCTGCGAAGAAACGCTCAATTTGCTTCTGGACACTCACTTTCCAGGAAGCTCGAAGAACTTATGCAATTATGATTCCACAGAACCAGGTAGCATAATAACAAACAACCCCGATCTGATTACAAGGGAAAAATTAGTTTGGGCCATTAACAGCTTTGACCCATACAAATCCCCTGGACCTGATGGTATAATTCCAGCCGAACTTCAAAAGGCCGCGGACATTATTATCCCTGTCCTTGAAGTAATTCTCATCGGCTGTATCACCTTGAACTATATCCCCACTCAGTGGAGAGAAGTCAAGGTTGTGTTTATACCTAAGGCCGGGAAATCATCCCACGTAAACCCAAAAGATCTCCGACTAATAAGTCTATCATCTTTCCTTCTTAAAACTTTAGAACGACTGATTGATATCCACCTGCGTACAGCTATAGATCCAAAATTGTTATCTACAGCACAACACGCCTACTGTAAGCGAAAATCTGTAGAAACGGCCCTACACACCCTGGTACGTACTATAGATTAGATAGATTCCCTCCATAACAAAGAATTCACTCTGGCCGCCTTCCTCGACATAGAGGGCCTCGACAACGTCAGCAACTCTGCAATTACAAAGGCACTGACGAAGCTCAAAGTAGATGGTTCCATAGTGGAGTTGATGGATCTTATGCTAAAAAGCGGGAGAATCAACTCTGCTCTAGGAAACTTCTCTGCAAAGAGATCTGTCAGTAGAGGAACACCGCAAGGCGGAGTCCTATCCCCTCTTCTATGGAATCTAGTCGTCAATGAACTTCTAGTTGACTTAGAAGCTGAGGGATTTAAAGTGATTGCATATGCAGATGACGTCTCCAATGCGGTGTCCGGCAAACATGCTCACGTCCTTACGGACCTGATGCAGACCGCTCTAAATAAACTTGTAAAATGGGTGGGAAAATGTGATCTAGGGGCCAACCCTCAGAAAACTGAACTCGTTCTCTTCACCAGGAAATATAAAATTCCTCAACTAATAACTCCATCAATAAATGGAATCTCACTTGTACTTTCCAACGAAGCTAAATATCTTGGTATAATCTTAGACAAAAAGCTAAATTGGAAAGCCAATATACAGGAAAGAATCAGGAAATCCACCGTAGCCTTATTTTGTTGTAAAAAAGCCATTGGTAATAAATGGGGTTTCTCCCCCCAAATCACACGCTGGCTCTACACCGCGGTTATCAGACCAATACTCACATACGGAGTAGTGGTATTGTGGACCGCTCTTGATAAAAGGACCTACTGCGATAATTTAAGCAAGGTCAAACGAACAGCCTGTTTGTGTATAAGTGGAGCACCCTCGGCTGCCCTAAATACACTTCTTAACCTCACACCACTAGATATCTTCAGCAAACAAATGGCCGCCAGTGCAGCCATTCGTATGAGAGCTATCTCCGAATGGACCGTAAATGACATCGGTCACGCTACGATCCTGAATTTTTTCGGATCAATTCCTTGCCACTCCGACTACACCATCCCCCAATTGGTTTTTGATAATAAGTTCCAAGTCTCAATCCCACCGAGAACGACCTGGGAAGACGATGAATTTTTGAGAGATGATTCAATTCATTTTTATACAGATGGTTCAAAAACCGAAGAATGGGTAGGCTGCGGGGTGTAATCAAACCGACTTAACGTAAGTCTCTCGTCCCGCCTTCCAAACCATTGTAGCGTGTTCCAAGTGGAAATTTTGGCGATCAAAGAGGTCATATCATGGCTAAAAGAAAACGTGATATCCTCAACGAATATCCGGATTTTCTCAGATAGTCAAGCAGCCCTCAAATCACTCGGCGCTGTTTCTACGAACTCAATAACCGCCCTCAACTGTCGCTTATCTCTTAAGGAGATGGCTGAACAGTTCAATATTCACCTTTTTTGGGTGCCGGGGCACAGAGATATCGCGGGTACCTGCAAAGCCGATGAACTCGCCAGAGAAGGAACCGTTCTATCGATCTCAACCAGCAGGTTGAATATTGGTATACCAATCGCTACATGTAAACTTATGCTAAAGCAAGAGGCAATGGACAGAACAAATCACAACAACGTGCGTGGCAACAAAACGTATATGGCCAGGACTTGATCCAAAACGCACAAGACATTTGTTATCCATTACCAGATTGCAAGTTAGCTCCGTAATCAATGTCATTACCGGACATTGCCTGATAGGACGACACGCCATAAGACTTGGCGTTCCCTCTAATGACTTCTGCAGAAGCTGCTTAGATGAGGAGGAGGAGGAGGAGACAATCCCACACCTCCTCTGCTCATGTCCTGCACTCTCTTTTAAAAGAAAGCGGCATCTGGGGAAATATTTTCTCGATGATCCAAGCGATCTGGCAAACACAGATCCCCTGCATCTCCTTCGCTTTATTAAAAGCTCCAAATGGTTTTGTTAAGTGAGGTACTCCCTCGCATAATTTCTATGATATCACAATGGACTTAGTATTGGTCTAAGTGTGTCAGGTGTATTCCTGACAGCCATTGTAACCTAACCTAACCTGCTTATGTGTCAAAATTCTTATATTATTATCATTTCCTTAATTTTTAAATTACCTAGTATTAGTATCAATAGTATTAGTATCTACGAGCCCCTCGAAGAAACATATGAGCAGTGCCCTAGACACGACGTGAAAATTGTTCTTGGCGATTTTAACGCAAAACTAGGGAAGGAGGACATCTTTGGAAATACAATCGGTAAGCATAGCCTCCACGACAAAACCTCCGAAAACGGACTGAGGCTAATCGATTTTGCTGCGGGGCTAAATCTTGTTGTAAGAAGTACAAGCTTCCCGCATCTTAAAATTCATAAAGGTACGTGGCGATCCCCAGATCAATTAACCGTCAACCTAATTGACCATGTTACGATCGACGCAAGGCATTCTTCCAGTGTGTTAGATGTCCGAACTTTCCGAGGGGCCAACTTTGACTCGGACCACTACCTTGTTGTAGCCAAGGTACGAATGAGGATATCTTGTTCACGAGCTACTTGAACTAACGCTGTGAAGAGATATGACAGCGGAAAGCTACAATCGCAAGAGATTGCCCATGCATTTTCCAATCGTGTGTCCCTTCAATTATCCTTGAATCCCATGCCTTCAGCATTAAGCATTGAAGACCAGTGGCAGCAATACTAAGAAGCCATCAGAACCGCTGCCTCTGAGGTTCTGAGTTTCACTCGGCCACCAAAATGAAACCCATGGTTCGATGAAGAATGCAGGCAGGCAAATGGGCTGCTTACGATCAGTATAACGAGATCTACAAGGAGAAAAGAAGGGAAGAACACCGACTTCTCAAAAAGAAAAAGAAGCAGCATGAGACGCGCGTTTGAGGAAATAGAGAGGTGCCATGACAGGAGTGAGATTCGGAAGTTTTACGAAAAGGTAAAAAGATCTTGTCAGGGTGGCAACCCCGAACTCAAGCCTGTAAAGACCAGCAGGGAAACATAATTGTAGAGTCACAGTCACTACTGAGAATCTGGAAAGATCGCTTCTGCAGACTGCTTAACGGTGATGAGAACACAAATTCCTCTGTCAGGCAGATTGCCCCATTAAGCTTGGACGATGATCAAGAATGCCGTCCTCCCGACCTAGAAGAAGTTAAGCTTGCCATATGCAAACTTAAATCAAATAAGTGCAGATGGCCTTGATGCCGAACTTTTCAAGGCAGAAAAAATGGAAAGGACCATGCACCAGCTAGTCTGCATGATATGGTCGGAAGAAAGCATGCCCGATGAATGGAACCGCAGTATCGTATGATCCTAAAAAAGGAGACAATCACAATTGCGCCAATTATAGAGGGATAAGCCTCCTTTACGTCGCTTATTAGATCTTGTCTACTGTAATATGTGAACGTCTGAAACCCCACGTCAACAACTTGATAGGTCCTTATCAGTGTTGTTCTAGACCAGAGAAGTCCACAATAGACCAAATTTTCACATTACGGCAGATATTGGAAAAAACCCGAGAATATAATATCAATATTCACCATCTCTTTATCGATTTCAAGGCCGCGTATGACAGTATTTACAGAGACGAGCTGTACAGAGCCATGTCTAGTTTCCGCATCCTTGCAAAACTCGTACGACTATGCATTATGACTTTGGAGAATTCACGCTGCTCCGTCAAGGTATGTAAAAAACTCACTCGAAAAAAGGAAAAAATATTACATACATTCACCTACCCTTCAAATCAATAAGAAAAAATTATCCTGCCGCGTCGCACCACATAATTTAATACAGTGAATAAATTCTATTCAGTGCTGTGTCCAGTGTGCCATTCAACCAAAATAAAAATAAAAATAGACCTAACACAGTGCGTACCTTTTAACCATCTCCTCCCCCACACCATTCGCATAGGCTGCACACATTTCTTCGATTTGATAATTTCTTATCTTATCTAGGCAGTGTGTGCAGGCAATGAAGCTGTGGGTTTGCTGGCGAATAGTTGATCAACGGTGTTGATTCCATTGGTTAATCAAAGTCAAGTTGCTGGCTGGGCATAACACCGCTAGTAATTTGCTTTGGTTTTCTAATAGATCTACACTTGTTGATTTTACTTAGATTAGCGTCTGCGATTGATATTTTGTTTTGTGTTTTTTTGTTTTTTTTTATGAGGCGATTAGGAATAGAGAAAGTAGTTTTCGAAAATTTAAAGATAACCCTACTGTAGAAAACAGAAATTTGTTCAAACGGGCCAGAAATATCTGCAATGCTCAAATACAAAGGGCTAAGATTTTACATGACCAAAAAGTAAGGCAAAAAATACTATTGTGTCCAAAAGGAAGTTAAAACTTTTGGTCTTTTGTCAAGAACATTAAGAACTCGAGTCTGCAAATTCTTTGATGAAGCAGATATTTTTTCGAACTCGCTCGGTTGCGAGAGTCCTTAAAAATCTGAACATACATAAATCTGCTGGTCCAGATGGTATCCCCGCCGTTATTCTGAAGAGGTGTTCTTCTACGCTGGCAAAACCACTGCGTAAACTTTTCCATTTTTCCTATTCTGCTGGAATTTTTCCAAGCAGATGGAAAACTGCATTTGTCCAGCCAGTCCCCAAAAAAGGCGAATCTTCCTCCCCTTCCAATTACCGTCCAATTGCACTAACGTCCTTTCTTTCCAAGGTCATGGAAACGTTGATAAACCGTCAACTTATGAAATATCTTGAAGAACGAAAGCTTCTTAATGACCGTCAGTACGGCTTTCGAAGCAAACGGTCCACTGGTGATTTTATGGCTTATCTCACCGAAAAGTGGAACCAATCTTTACATTGTTTTGGAGAAAGTAAGATTATTTGATATAGTTTGGCATCAGGCTCTTATATCGAAAATGCGTGCTTTTGGTATCGATGAGTCTCTTCTTCGTTGGATTAGAAATTACCTTTTCAACCGTTTAATACAAGTTGTGTTGGATGGCTTCTAGTCCAATTCATAAATGCTGGTGTGCCCCAAGGCTTTATCTCAGACTCTCTTCCTCATTTTCATTAATGATCTCTTGTCTGAAACTTCTAATCCTCTCAACTGTTTTGCTGACGACTCGACCCTCAGCTTTTCATATTCGTTTCCAAATTCATATCCCTGCTCTTCGGATGTGGAACTTTAGCGGTTGCGTATGATAAGCTCATTTAATTCTGACCTTGACAGCATTGTTACATGAGGTCTTAAAAACCGAGTAGAATCCAATGCTTTAAAAACTCAATGCTGTCTCTTGTCGTTGAAGCTTAACATTCCCCCATTGCCATTATCCATGCATGGTACCTGCATCGAAGAAACCGAAAAGCTGTCAGTGCTTGGTATGTGTGTAAACAATGAGCTTCGTTGGAATGACCACATATTTGAAGTAGCCAAAAACGCTGCTAAATGCTTAGGATTCTTGAGACGATGCAGGAAATTTTTCACCGCTTCTGATCTGGCTACAATTTATAAGGCCTTCATCCGCCCAAAACTGGAGTATAACTCCCATATCTGGCCAGGTGCTCCTCAAACATCTTTGCACCTTCTATATAGATATACGAAATCCCTCGAAACAGTCAAATCAAGTAGAACGACCAATTCTCTATTTTTTTTTTGAAAGCATGAAGTTTGCGTTATTCGTAAAAAAGTGTTCTGCATTTTTCAAGTGGTGCCCGTGGAGTATTAGTTAGCATGTCTGCCTGTTACGCGGGAGGAACGTTGTTCGAATCCCCCAAAAAATGTTTTTCCACGGGTATCAAATTTCGCGAGGAACTGGCAAGTTGACCGTTAATTAATCCATTGCCATGAAAAGCGCTTTCTCGATTAGATAATTAGAGATAAGAACAGGTAAAAATGCAGAAAATTTTTGATTTAATTTGGATTAAAATTCATTTAAATAGTTATTTATTACTCATAAAAAAAAAAGTTTGTTTATACTCTGTATGGGTTTTATTTGGTAGAGTCTTTTGTTTACTCCAGTCGCCGTAACAAGTTGTCTGTTTTTAATATTATTTTTCTTTTATATTTTGTAGAAATAAACTGCACTCAACCCGCCATAGATGATTTCCCTAGAGATCTATTTACAGAGGAACAAAGACAGTCCGGTACTGTTGTACTTCATGTGGTAGCCAGTTTGTATTTATTTTTAGCATTAGCTGTTGTTTGTGATGAATACTTCGTACCTGCAGTTGAAAAGATTTGTTCAGGTTTGTTGAAAAAGCATATATCTCTTATACATATGTATACATACTTTCTGTGTCCAAAATATTGATGTTTTTTTTTCGAAGCGCTTAATATGTCCAACGATGTTGCGGGAGCAACATTCATGGCAGCTGCAACATCCGCCCCAGAGTTGTTTGTGAACGTGATAGGAACATTTATCACAGAGGGTGATATTGGTGTTGGGACCATAGTTGGCTCGGCAGTTTTTAATATTTTAGCTGTTGCAGCCTGTTGTGGCATTGGAGCTGGAATGGTTTGTTAAAAATTACAATATTTTTTTATGCTTCTGTAAAGGAATATCTGTGCCATTATAGACAATACCCCTAGATTGGTGGCCATTGACAAGAGATAGTATTGCTTACGGAATAACAGTAGCAATCCTTATTTGTGTGATGCACGATGAGAGAGTGGAATGGTATGAGGCTCTGATTTTGGTTTCCTTGTATGCAGTTTACTTGGCCGTTATGTATTTTGACAAAACATTTCAAAAGTGTGCTAAAGGTATGTATTCTTATTTTCAAAGAGATTTTTTTAAAAGCTCATCCTTAAAAATACTTAACAGTAGAAATTCTATGTATGTAGGTGGTGTCGAACATGCAAGAACACGAAGTAGATCTTCAAATTGCAGTATACAAACAAAAGCAGGCAATGAAAAGGAACCAGGTTAAACACTTGTAACGCACTCATATATTTCACATTCTTCATTTTAATAAGACATCCTTGCAGAACATATAAAATAGTTAAAAACCGTTGCATTATAAATTTAAATACGATACTGTTTTAAAATAATTCTGCAAAAATTGTCATTTACAATATGGCGAAATATAATCAAAGAATCTACGAATACTATACGTTAAGGCTACACAAATTCACTTCTTATTGTAGGTATCTAGGGTAAACGCACTAGTATTCGGACAGTTTTAGTATCCGGACACATTGACCTGTTTTTGCGATTAATAGATAAATCACTCAAAAAAAATTCACAAATATCAACAAACATGGGTCTTTCAATGTGTTCTACACATGCACGCAAGGTTTCAGATACTCGAAATCCGTATTTTTAGAACTGCGCATCATTCAATAATTTAAGGTTTGAAGGTGCGGTCGCTTTGTCGATTTGTGTGAAAAAATAGTGCGAACAATTTTAAGCAGTAAGTATTTGAACAAGTAATAATTAATTTATTGTAATGGTAAAAAGTAAAGTATAACTGGTTTTGTTGGAAATATCATTAACTATAACAATTTGCAAAAAAAAACAAAATTTAACAAAATCTTTGGCATCATTTTTGGCGTCCGGATACTAAAACCAAAATTGAAGATATTTTTCAGTATCCGAACATGCTGTCCGGATACTGAAAATGTGTGCTTATCATATATTTTCAGTGTCCGGCCAGGGTTTACAAAGTTCAGAGATGTCTGTTTAACGAAAGAGGTTGAGTGTTCGAACAAGTCTTATTTTATGAGAAACTTGTAATTTTATCCATATTACATTCGAACTTTTCTGCATTGTTTTGTACTACAAGATATCGCTGGCATTAACCCTTTACCGCATACGAAGCCAAATATGGCTTTAGCTTTTTGTATCCTTTTTTCTGTTCTCTGTCACATGGAAAAGATCGAAATACAACACGATCCTCTTCTTTGTATTTCTATGAACACTTAACATTAGTTTTTTTGTGTGTGCGACAGCAAAGAAGTATGCATTTCGTGATCAAAGGTCAGCCGGTCGGTCCGGTGTATTGAAAACGGAAGTGTAGAATATATTAATATTTTGAGTGTTAGTTATTGCTATTGCCTGGTAAGTAAAATGAAATCAAAAATATATTTTTGATTAAGTGTCAAATTGCGCATGCAATGAACCAATTTTTTATTGAAAAAAATGATTAGGCTGGTCTTGGGAGAACAAAAGGTACGGAAGCCATATTTGGCTTCGTATGCAGTAAGGGGTTGCAAATTTACATATTTTGTTGATTTTTTATTTTTTTTTGGTTGGGAGATTTTTTGACATTTGCTACAATAGCCCGAATTTGCAGGTCCATTTATTGAAAAATGTACTCTTACCACTGGGTACCGTGAGGCTCAACAAAGTTCCCAATTCAAAAATGCCGATTGAAGAGCTGAAAAAAGGAGGATGTAGAAGCATGGTTGAAAAACCGGCCACAATTGATGGAGTCAAATTGAGCTTGGTTCCTTGGTTTGACAACAAAGTTGTAAGCATGATGTCACCGTATGTGGCAGCGAACTAATTGTAAAAAGACACCGTTATTTTAGAAAGGATAAGCAATACAAAAATATTTCCGCTCCAAAATCTGTCGAGGTTTACAACAAGTAGGTACATGGGCGGTGTCGATTTGTTAGATTCGATGCTTGGACTACACCGTATTCCTTTGTGATCCAAGAAATGGTACAAAGAATATTTTTTCATGTGATAGACTTATGTATAGTGAGTGCATGGATCATCTGACGACGTTAGGAACGACTTCCACTTACCGCTTTTTGATTTCAAACTTGCTGTTGCGGAGAACTTATGCAAGGCTGATAAGATGGCTTTGAAAAGACGCGACCGACCATGCAGCTCACTTAGTCTTGCAAGTTGCTACTTCTGAGACTATTGGAACTCCATCATCAAGTCGAACCACTCCAACCATTACAACACCGACAACCACCCTGAAAAGAACGCATCTTGCAAGGCATCAAGACTTTCCTCTTTCTTCGGTACGTTGTGATAACTATGGTCATTTGCCACAAATTAAAAAAAAATCGTCAAATTTGCCAAAATAATTGCAATGGACGTTCGTTTACATTTTGTCACAAATGTGGAGTTGCTCTATGCTATAATGAAATAAGAAATTGCTTTTCTCAGTTCCACGGTTCATAATCTTTGAAATAATACTTAAGTTATTTTCAATACAATAAATTATTTTGTTTTGTTTTCAAATGAAAAGTTTTTATCTTTTGTTATTTTTTTTCATAACCTTCTTGCAATGAATTGTTTTGCTATGTTTTTGAATTGAAAATATTTATTTCTTACTATTTTCTTGAATTCTTCTCGTAAAGTGAATAAATAAAATTTGTAAGTTTTCTAACACCTTACTGCATACGAAGCCAAATTTGGCTTTTGTTCTTATTTTTTAAACAAATTAACTTTTTTGTGTTCTTTTAATGCAGAATGTTTTCAAACAGCACTAAGAACCCATAAAAAAAGATTTTGATTTTTTTTGACCGCTGAGATTAATTCATGCGGTAAAGGGTTAATAAGGAAGTCGATGAACTCTTTCACACCTTGGTGCAATCAGATGATCTTCAAAACTCTTCCCCAGGCCCATCAGAAGCAAGTCACTCTAAGCTCCAGACAACTCCAAATTCTACATCGGGGAGCAACAAATTTTTATTATCCAAAAATGACCTTTTTTAATAATAAAAAGAAAATAAACACCCCTTACAAAACACTCAGTGCAATTTCTTCAAACGGTTGGTAAGAAATCCACGCAGAAAAAGGAAAAAAAAAAGATAATCAAGGTCATCAAGAAAAGAAAACCAAAAACGTGTTCCAAAACTGAAGAAAATAATGAAAAGCAAGGACAAAGTGAATAAACTGCTTTGAAGAGCTTCAAAGTGACGTAGAAGACGACAGCTTTTTTTATAATTAGGGCACACATCAAGGGGTTATGACTACCCTTATAATGTTATAAAACACAGTGCGACTACTTAGGAAAGTAGGAGAGGATTGAAAAGGAGACACTGATGCACGTTGCTTTTGAATTTTTGTGAATCGTAATGTAGGGGAAAAACAGGGTCAGGCAGAGAATTCCACATTCGGGTGGTCCGACTAAAATAAAAATATCTATGTATATCTATTCCTTTCCCTGCTTTCTTTTTTTTCTAAAATTTTTTATGTTTCTTTCAAAATTTCATATTAGTTTAATTTTGCTTACATGTTCTGACTGTCTGCATTTTTGGAATTTTTCGATGCACGCGATTCAAGAGAAAAACAATAAATAACTTTTTTGCAAGATTACCAAAGTCATTATATTCAATTATTATAATATCAGGGATACCATGCAAGGAGTTTTTTTTAGAAATTTTACTGAACGAAAATTTAATTTTTCAGGGGGTTAAATAAGTTTGAATAAAATAATGAAATTTTATATAGAAAGTTAGCATTTTACTTAGCTTTTCAATCTTAATATTTTTTTTAAAACACTTAAATTTTTAAATAGTTTTTGGCTTATAAATTTGAAGAGCGGCGGTTTTCTAACAACCTTTGGTTTTCTAGCTGTATTTCATAAGGCTTTTTATTAACTATTATTTATCGAAAAATTGGGATTCTGCGCAAATTGTGAACTTATGTCTCAGCTAAAATAAAAAAAAATGTGGAATTATGTCCCATATTGTTGGGATAAAAGTCAATAATCTACTTTTTATCCAGTTTTGGACTTATGTCCCACTGAAGTGGGATACAAGTCCATTATGGACTTATGACCCGAGGAGTTATGTCCCTGCGCCCTCTTATGCTGCTACTCCACTCTTATGCAGCAGAGTGTCAGTGCAGAGCACAAAATCACACATCGTAGCCATTCAGGAGCCATGGGACTGGAAAGGTGGAGTTCTTGATCTTGGATGTCTACGTGGTTACAACATACTCTATGACGAACGGTCTGCCTTACCCCGGATTTGTCTCTTCATATCGAGCTTTTTTGGAGCTACTATACTTGATAAATTTTGTGGACAGTGCTTGGTTGCGGTGACGGTGAACTACGAAACGAACGGTGAGTGGCAAACTTTCGTCGTTGCGTCAGTTTACTTTCCCTGGAACTCCATTTTACTCCCTCCCAATAGACAGGTAGTTGAGTTGGTGGAGTTTTGTAAAAGGTAGAAGTTGAAGCCTATCATGTGTTGTGATGCTGACTAACAACATTAGAGGCAACCATCTCCTCAGTTACATATTGTCTTCCGGCTTTGTTGGCAATAGGCCAACCATTGTTACGGCTATACGAAAGGATGTAATTGACTTGAAACTACCAACTGAAAAGTTCTGCAGGACGTGTCACTCTCAGACCACAGATACAATCAGTTCCATGTAGCAAATGTGGTCTCTACCCCCTTAGTTACAAAGAATCTCAAAAAAAAACTTTAATGATGAGCTTGGTAGTTTCGTCAAAACTCTACCTAAGCTCTCCACGTCGCAAAAACTGGAAGTCGCAGTTCTTGAAGTAAACTGTGCCCCCTACAAGAAGCTTTGCCCCTTTTGTCCAGCTAGACCAATGCCTAGTACATCTATGGTTCCGTGGTAGAACAATGAACTACAGAAACTTCGCTGGAAAACCAGGAGTGGTCGACTGGATCCTGTACCGATCTAAAAAGAAGTAATTTAAAAGGGTTATTGGAAGATCAAAGAATGGGTCTTACAAAGAGTTCCGTGAAATTATAGAAACACTCAAGGAAAGAAGGAGCAAAGCAAACAAACTAGAAACACTTAGAAAATCAGACGGTTCTTATACCGAGCTTTAAGCAGAGACTCACAGTTGCATGCTGGAAACTCATTTTCCAGGAAACGAGGTATCAATCGGATCACAAAAATCTATTTCCCTTAGATCAGGTGAATCCGATAAATCCACCACGAAGCAGGTACACGTCATCGTTGGTTGTTACTGACGAGGCATTCAAATATGCCGTGGTATCTTTTGACAGTTTCAAGTCACCTGGTACTGACGGTATTTACCCAGCTATGTTACAGGAAAGTATACACCTTTTGCTACCTACTTTGAAAAATATTTTCACTGGTAGTTTAGCTCTAGTGTATATACCAACTCCATGGCAAAGTGTTAGAGTCGCTTTCATACCAAAAATTGGTAAGCAATACTACTCACTTTGCCAAGAGCTTTAGACCCATCAGTCTTACTACCTTCCTCTTTAGAGCGCTGGAAAGAAAGGTTGAGATCTATATTCGTAAAACCTCATTCCAAATACACCCACTGTCTCAGATGCAACATGCTTACCAAAGAGGACAGTCATACGAGACCGCACTTCAAAATCTCGTTAGTCAATAGGATTGAATGCGCGCTTGACAGGAAAGAATTTGCGGTGGGCATTTTCATCGACATTCAATGCGCTTTTGACAATGCTAGTTTCGATGGTATGTGCAATGCTGCCAGAGAACATGGTGTGAACACATTAGTGTTGTGGATAAAAGCAATGCTAGTAAATATAACCGTGATCGTTGAAGTAGAGGGTGGACAGTAATGTTGCAGCAGGAGTGAATAAGGGCTGTCCAAAAGGTAGCGTCTTATCTCTTCTTCTATGGTGCATGTTGATCGACTATACCTGTAATGCTCAATGGGTGTAACGTTCACGCCTAAGCATATGCAGACGACGTCGCCGTGCTCTCGGTTGGTTCCAGCTTCCTAGCCGTCTGTTCTGAGGTTGTCCTCATCACGATATGTAGAAAATTGACTGTTCTGACCCAACTTACACTTAAAGGTGTCAACATCCCCTTTTCAAACGATCTCAAACTACTCCGAGTAGTCAACACGCCAACAAGCTTCTTTGGTCTAAACATATTGAGTCTAAAACTACTAAAGCACTGTCAGACTTCTGGCAATGTAAAGGAGCAAGACATGGGGTCTTTCATCGAAAGGGGTCCTTTGGATCTATACGGCTACGATAAGACCAATGATCTCCTATGCGTTAGTTGTTCGGTGGAATAAGCTCTCGCGTAAATACTTTATTGCCTCGTTTGCCAAACTTCAACGAACGATTTGTCTTGGTGGTGCTGGGGCCTTCCCCAGCACACCGTCATCTTCCTCCCCTTTTTCAAATTTTCAAATTCAAATAGTAATTTATTATTACATAACTTACACAGTAAGATACAGTATCTTTTAAAAGTAGTGCAAGCTTCGACTAAAGTTCAATTATAATTTTAAGTGAAATATGTTACATTAAATCATTGACAACGTTCTTTTCTACAATAAAACTTATTTTTTTTAGACTAGTTCTGTATTACAAGTTTCATAGACTATCTAGAGTATCTACTCTCACTCTGATTTTAAGTAAGGGCCGGTTTGTTCAAGCTTGATTATTTCTAATCAATGATTATTCCAGATAATAATCATGGATTCGGTTTGTTCACGAAATTTTTAATCAAGGAATCTCTGATCAGAGCTTTTAATCAAAGATTTTGCTAACCAGGCAATTTTTCTGGGTTAGCTCCAGTTAAACAACGACTAACTGAAATTCAGTTTGTTCAGGCTTAATTTTTGTTCAAATCACAGCCATTCCTTGAAAATAAAAAATTGTCAGGCTGACATATCACATAAAATATTTTTTTTGGAAATCAATAAGCATCTTCACCGAATAGTTTGAAATGGATTAAATTCTTCTATAAATTTATTAAGGAAGAGATTCTACCAGATGTGCATAAAGAAAACATAGCACTTGTTAAATCAATTAATGTTGCCAGGATGAGATTAAATTCAAATCTCTATAGTTTTGACAACTGAATAAAAACTGACTCTATCATGAAAAAATGTATGTATTTTCAATAATTTCCTTGATTAAGTTTTGTCATATAGACTGGAAAATGGAACGATTTTGGAATAACTCAACGTTATCTAACCCAACGTTTGCTCACCAAGCTAGAAAAAAGGTGAACAAACACTCTTTGGTGATCACAGATTCTTAATCATGTATTAAGAAAAATCCTTGATAACCAAATTGCTTATTTAACCCGCTCTGAACAAACCGGCCCTAAATGTTTTAATTGTTTAACTTACATATTTACATAAGAGAAAACAGAAATAATAGAAAAGAGAGAAAAAAAGAGGTAAGAAAGGGAAAAGAGTAATGGGAGGGAAAGGAAGAGAAATTCAAAATCCAGTCATCGTCCTGGTATCATCAGGAATTGCTTCAGTTTTTATTTGAACAGAGCTGTGCCGCTTATAAGTCTAATAACTCCAGGAATGGAATTCCAAAGACGTAACGCGTGAACAAAAAACGGTCGTTCGGAAATCAAGAAATTGTAGCGGATAGGAATGAGATCAAGAGATCTACTGGATTGAGTAAAACGGATCCTGTTGAACAGTGTTATTGTTTGACGCGTCTGCATGACGCTGTGAAGCAAGGTCAGTGTTTTCATTTTAAAAATATTCAAGTCGAGACCAAAAATTGATTTTTAGAAAGCTGAAATGTGATTATACCTTCTTATGCCAAAAATACAACGTGCTGTGCTGTTATAAGCTACTTTGAGTTTGCGCTTATGTTCAGAATCACAGTTATTAAACATTTCGCAACCGTAAAGCATCATTGGTAATTGGTATAATAAGTCTTCTTCTTCTTCACTTCAAGTCAATGAGTGGTATCAACTAAACGTGTGTTATTTAGCAGCCAGTTAAAGTTAGTTTCCAAGGCCTAAAACTACAAGCCAAGACTTAAAAATCGCCATAATCAACAAGACTGTTTTTCTTCATTCAAAGCTGTGATACTTTAGTGAAACAATAAACAATTAAAGCCGCATTATATCAAAAACGATTAAAAATTAAATTATTATTTCACTAGTTTTGGCATCAATAAATGTTATACTCCTTTCTTTCGCTATCAGTGCTAATACATAACCTGAGTGTAACATCTCTTTTTCCCCTTCAATCCACTTATACGTATAAATATGAACGGAAGACGTAATAAACAACTTGATGACGTAAAAAAACCGCAATTATCACCAGCACAAAAACAAACAGCAAAATCACTACCAGAATCTGATGACAGAATCTGAAATAATATGGACAAGACTAGAAGCGGCACTATTAAAACAAAGTGATTGCATATATATTGCACACGCTCTCTTACGTTAAGAATTTCAGAGTCTGAAGCAAGGTTATCTAACAAGATTGAAAATGATATTACCGCTCTTAAATCGTCAATAGATGACATCAACAAACGCATGCACATAATAGAAAAGGAACAATATGACTTACACTTTATAAAGCACGAAAATGAAACACTGAAGGAGCAAGTTAAGCAACACAGCGAAGCAATTAATTATATTTTTTTTTTTTTTATAATTAACGCGCACATCAAGGGGTTATGACTGCCCTTATAATGCCATTAAACACAGTGCGAGTATTTAGGAAAATAGGAGAGGATTTGAAAGGAGACATCGATGCACGTTGCTTTTGAACCTTTGTGAATCGTAATGCAGGGGAAACACAGAGCCAGGTAGAGCATTCCACATTCGGGTGGTGCGACTAAAATATGAATCTCTATACCTGACTGTACGCCCGAAGTTGGGCTCAAGGCAGAACTGATGAGCATTCCTAGCGAGGCGGGTGTTGCGGCTAAATTGTTTCAAGGGAGGAATGCAGCAGGCTATTTCACTAGAGCACTGTTTGTGGAAAAAGCGATAAAAGAGAGAGAGACAGGTGACGTTTCGACGATGTCCAAGAGAATCAATCGATTCTACGATTGAACTATCACCTATCAATCTTAACGCTCTATTTTGTACCCTATCAAGTAGGCGCAAAGATGTTTGAGAAGCACCTGACCAGATATGAGAGTTATACTCCAGCTTTGGGCGGATGAAGGCCTTATAAATTGTAGCCAGATCAGAAGGGGTGAAGAACTTCCTGCATCGTCTCAAGAAACCTAAGCATTTAGCAGCGTTTTTGGCGACTTCAAATTTGTGGTCATTCCAACGAAGATCATCGTTTACACACATACCAAGTACTGACAGCTTTTCGGTTTCTTCGATGCAGGTACCATTCATGGATAATGGCAATGGGGGAATGTTAAGCTTCAACGACAAGAGACAGCATTGAGTTTTCGAAGCATTGAATTCTACTCGGCTCATAAGACCCATGCAACAATGCTGTCAAGGTCAGAATTCAATGAGCTTATCATACGCAACCGTTCCAGTTCCACATCCGAAGAGCATTGACGTGAATTTGGAAACGAATATGAAAAGCTGAGGGTCGAGTCGTCAGCAAAACAGTTAAGCGGATTAGAAGTTTCAGACAAGAGATCATTAATGAAAATGAGGAAGAGAGTCGGAGACAAAACGGAGCCCTGGGGCACACCAGCATTTATTAAGTGGGTATCAGACTTGAAGCCATCCAACACAACTTGTATTGAACGGTCGGAAAGGTAATTTCTAATCCAACGAAGAAGAGACTCATCGATACCAAAAGCACGCATTTTCGATAAAAGAGCCTGATGCCAAACTCTATCAAATGCTTTAGAAATATCAAGCGCAATAATCTTACTTTCTCCAAAACAATGTAAAGATTGGTTCTACAATTGCCGTTTCAGGCAAGCACCCACAAACCCTAGCTGAACTGCTACAAACAGCACTTAACAAGCTTAACAATTGGGCTGCAGAGTGTGGTCTGAACATCAATCCACACAAAACGGAATTAGTTCTCTTTACGAGGAAATACAAAATTCCGGACTTCAGACCCCCAACTATTAAAGGGGTAACTCTCACACTGTCAAATCAGGCTAAATATCTAGGTCTCATTTTTGACAAAAAAACTGACCTGGAAAACCAATATTGAGGAAAGAGTAAATAAAGCCAACGTTGCACTCTTCTCCTGTAAAAAAGCCATTGGCGGGAAATGGGGTTTCTCCCCCCAAATCACCCATTGGGTGTTTACATCGGTAATTAGACCGATACTCACATACGGGGTGATAGTCTGGTGGACAGCACTAGACAAGATGATCAACTACAACAAGCTGGCCAAAGTTCAAAGAACGGATAGTCTGTGTATTAGTGGTGCACTGAGGACAACTCCATCGGACGCCCTCAATGTACTACTAGATCTCACACCCCTAGATATCTTCAGCAAACAAGTCGCAGCTAGCTCAGCTACTCGACTCAGAGCTACATCACAGTGGACCAATAATCAAATCGGCCACACTACCATTCTAGATAACTTTAGATTCTTACCGAATCGATGCGACTACACCACCCCCAAGTTGGTGTTTGACAATAATTTCCAAGTAACCATACCTTCAAGAGAAGCTTGGGAAAATGGCGCTCTTTTGGAAAATGAAGCAATACACTTCTACACCGATGGTTCAAAAACCAGCGAAGGTTTGGGAAGTGGAATCTACTCAGAAAAACTGAATCTCAGTCTTTTCTTCCGCCTACCCGATCATTGTAGTGTGTTCCAAGCGGAAATTCTGGCGATTAAGGAGGTGCTGTCTTGGCTCAAAGAAAACGTCATATCCTCCACGGATATTCGGATCTTCTCAGACAGACAAGCTGCCCTTAAATCTCTTGCCTCTGTCTCTACAAAATCCATCACGGTCCAAAATTGTCAGATGTCTCTGAGGGAGATGTCAAATCAGTTTAACATTCACCTTTCATGGGTGCCAGGGCACAGGGACATACCAGGCAACTGTATGGCAGACGAACTAGCCAAAAAGGGCACGACCACTTCCCCACGCTCAGAATGGAACAACATAGGTGTACCTATCGCTACATGTAAACTCCTACTTAGACAAGACGCTTCAAGGATAACAAACACTAGATGGACTGAGAGTAACAACTGCCTTGCAACCAAAAAAGTTTGGCCGTGTGTTGACTCAAAACGCTCGAAGAGTTTATTGGCCCTGAACCGTCTGTATCTAGGTTCTACCATAGGTGTTCTTACGGGACACTGTCTAATAGGGAGACACGCCAAAAGACTTGGTGTGTTTTCCAATGATTTCTGCAGAAGCTGCATGGACGAGGAGGAGGAAGAAACCGTTCAACACCTTCTTTGCTCATGCCCTGCACTACTTCATAGGAGGAAAACTCATCTCGGTGAATTCTTCTTCGATGATACTAGCGACCTAGCTTACATAGACCCTAAAAGTCTTTCAAAATACATTAAAAGTTCCACGTGGTTCGACTAGCAGGTGATTAACCGGCTAGTCCCGTAATGGAAGATTAATAAGTGATCTACTCGTTAATCTTACATCGGGTTTCTGAGATCAGTAGGTGATTAACTTGCTGATCTCTGTGGTATCACAATGAGCCCTTGCGGCCTAAGTGTGTTAGGCAATGTACTCATTGACTGACAGCCACTTCCACCTAACCTAACCTTGGTTCTACTTTTCGGTGAGATAAGCCATCAAATCACCAGTGGACCGTTTGCTACGAAAGCCGTACTGACGGTCATTAAGAAGCTTTCGTTCTTCAAGATATTTCATAAGTTGACGGTTTATCAACGTTTCCATGACCTTGGAAAGAAGGGACGTTAGTGCAATTGGACGGTAATTGGAAGGGGAGGAAGATGCGCTTTTTTTGGGGACCGGCTGGACAAATGCAGTTTTCCATCTGCTCGGAAAAATCCCAGCAGAATAGGAAAGATGGAAAAGTTTACGCAGTGGTTTTGCCAGCGTAGAAGAACACCTCTTCAGAATAACGGCGGGGATACCATCTGGACCAGCGGATTTATGTATGTTGAGATCTTTAAGGACTCTCGCAACCGAGCGAGTTCGAAAAAATATCTGCTTCATCAAAGAATTTGCAGACTCGAGCTCAGGTGGAGCCAATATGCTATGAGGAAGTGTCGAGTTGGCAGCAAATTGAGCTGCCAGCAAATTGGCTTTGTCGATGGAACTGACATACGGAGAGTCATTGAAGACGATCGTTGGGACCGATGGCGTGGCCGAGTTCTTAATGATCTTGACAAAAGACCAAAAGTTTTTACTTCCTTTTGGACACAATAGTATTTTTTCCCTTACTTTTTGGTCATGTAAGAACTTAGCCTTTTGTATCTGAGCATTACAGCTATTTCTGGCCCGTTTGAACAAATTTCGGTTTTCTACAGTAGGGTTATCTTTAATATTACGAAAACTACTTTCTCGATCCCTATAGAAACACTCAAGGAAAGAAGGAGCAAAGCAAACAAACTAGAAACACTTAGAAAATCAGACGGTTCCTATACCGAGCCTTAAGCAGAGACTCTCAGTTGCATGCTGGAAACTCATTTTCCAGGAAACGAGGTATCAATCGGATCACAAAAATCTATTTTCCCTTGAATCCGATAAATCCACCACGAAGCAGGTACACGTCATCGTTGGTTGTTACTGACGAGGCATTCAAATATGCCGTGGTATCTTTTGACAGTTTCAAGTCACCTGGTACTGACGGTATTTACCCAGCTATGTTACAGGAAAGTATACACCTTTTGCTACCTACTTTGAAAAATATTTTCACTGGTAGTTTAGCTCTAGTGTATATACCAACTCCATGGCAAAGTGTTAGAGTCGCTTTCATACCAAAAATTGGTAAGCAATACTACTCACTTTGCCAAGAGCTTTAGACCCATCAGTCTTACTACCTTCCTCTTTAAAGCGCTGGAAAGAAAGGTTGAGATCTATATTCGTAAAACCTCATTCCAAATACACCCACTGTCTCAGATGCAACATGCTTACCAAAGAGGACAGTCATACGAGACCGCACTTCAAAATCTCGTTAGTCAATAGGATTGAATGCGCTTGACAGGAAAGAATTTGCGGTGGGCATTTTCATCGACATTCAATGCACTTTTGACAATGCTAGTTTCGATGGTATGTGCAATGCTGCCAGAGAACATGGTGTGAACACATTAGTGTTGTGGATAAAAGCAATGCTAGTAAATATAACCGTGATCGTTGAAGTAGAGGGTGGACAGTAATGTTGCAGCAGGAGTGAATAAGGGCTGTCCAAAAGGTAGCGTCTTATCTCTTCTTCTATGGTGCATGTTGATCGACTATACCTGTAATGCTCAATGGGTGTAACGTTCACGCCTAAGCATATGCAGAAGACGTCGCCGTGCTCTCGGTTGGTTCCAGCTTCCTAGCCGTCTGTTCTGAGGTTGTCCTCATCACGATATGTAGAAAATTGACTGTTCTGACCCAACTTACACTTAAAGGTGTCAACATCCCCTTTTCAAACGATCTCAAACTACACCGAGTAGTCAACACGCCAACAAGCTTCTTTGGTCTAAACATATTGAGTCTAAAACTACTAAAGCACTGTCAGACTTCTGGCAATGTAAAGGAGCAAGACATGGGGTCTTTCATCGAAAGGGGTCCTTTGGATCTATACGGCTACGATAAGACCAATGATCTCCTATGCGTTAGTTGTTCGGTGGAATAAGCTCTCGCGTAAATACTTTATTGCCTCGTTTGCCAAACTTCAACGAACGATTTGTCTTGGTGGTGCTGGGGCCTTCCCCAGCACACCGTCATCTTCCTTCCATCTTCTTTATTATTACATAACCTACACAGTAAGATACAGTATCTTTTAAAAGTAGTGCAAGCTTCGACTAAAGTTCAATTATAATTTTAAGTGAAATATGTTACATTAAATCATTGACAACGTTCTTTTCTACAATAAAACTTATTTTTTTTAGACTAGTTCTGTATTACAAGTCTCATAGACTATCTAGAATATCTACTCTCACTCTGATTTTAAGTAAGGGCCGGTTTGTTCAAGCTTGATTATTTCTAAAATAAATTCTTCTATAAATTTATTAAGGAAGAGATTCTACCAGATGTGCATAAAGAAAACATAGCACTTGTTAAATCAATTAATGTCGCCAGGATGAGATTAAATTCAAATCTCTATAGTTTTGACAACTGAATAAAAACTGACTCTATCATGAAAAAATGTATGTATTTTCAATAATTTCCTTGATTAAGTTTTGTCATATAGACTGGAAAATGGAACGATTTTTGAATAACCCAACGTTATCTAACCCAACGTTTGCTAACCAAGCTAGAAAAAAGGTGAACAAACACTCTTTGGTGATCACAGATTCTTTATCATGAATTAAGAAAAATCCTTGATAACCAAATTGCTTATTTAACCCGCTCTGAACAAACCGGCCCTAAATGTTTTAATTGTTTAACTTACATATTTACATAAGAGAAAACAGAAATAATAGAAAAGAGAGAAAAAAAGAGGTAAGAAAGGGAAAAGAGTAATGGGAGGGAAAGGAAGAGAAATTCAAAATCCAGTCATCGTCCTGGTATCATCAGGAATTGCTTCAGTTCTTATTTGAACAGAGCTGTGCCGCTTATAAGTCTAATAACTCCAGGAATGGAATTCCAAAGACGTAACGCGTGAACAAAAAACGGTCGTTCGGAAATCTAGAAATTGTAGCGGATAGGAATGAGATCAAGAGATCTACTGGATTGAGTAAAACGGATCCTGTTGAACAGTGTTATTGTTTGACGCGTCTGCATGACGCTGTGAAGCAAGGTCAGTGTTTTCATTTTAAAAATATTCAAGTCGAGACCAAAAATTGATTTTTAGAAAGCTGAAATGTGATTATACCTTCTTATGCCAAAAATACAACGTGCTGTGCTGTTATAAGCTACTTTGAGTTTGCGCTTATGTTCAGAATCACAGTTATTAAACATTTCGCAACCGTAAAGCATCATTGGTATAATAAGCGTTTTAGCTAAAATTAGTCTTCTTCTTCTTCACTTCAAGTCAATGAGTGGTATCAACTAAACGTGTGTTATTTAGCAGCCAGTTAAAGTTAGTTTCCAAGGCCTAAAACTACAAGCCAAGACTTAAAAATCGCCATAATCAACAAGACTGCTTTTCTTCATTCAAAGCTGTGATACTTTAGTGAAACAATAAACAATTAAAGCCGCATTATATCAAAAACGATTAAAAATTAAATTATTATTTCACTAGTTTTGGCATCAACAAATGTTATACTCCTTTCTTTCGCTATCAGTGCTAATACATAACCTGAGTGTAACATCTCTTTTTCCCCTTCAATCCACTTATACGTATAAATATGAACGGAAGACGTAATAAACAACTTGATGACGTAAAAAAACCGCAATTATCACCAGCACAAAAACAAACAGCAAAATCACTACAAGAATCTGATGACAGAATCTGAAATAATATGGACAAGACTAGAAGCGGCACTATTAAAACAAAGTGATTGCATATATATTGCACACCCTCTCTTACGTTAAGAATTTCAGAGTCTGAAGCAAGGTTATCTAACAAGATTGAAAATGATATTACCGCTCTTAAATCGTCAATAGATGACATCAACAAACGCATGCACATAATAGAAAAGGAACAATATGACTTACACTTTATAAAGCACGAAAATGAAACACTGAAGGAGCAAGTTAAGCAACACAGCGAAGCAATTAATAATATTTTTTTTTTTTTATAATTAACGCGCACATCAAGGGGTTGTGACTACCCTTATAATGCCATTAAACACAGTGCGAGTATTTAGGAAAATAGGAGAGGACTTGAAAGGAGACATCGATGCACGTTGCTTTTGAAACTTTGTGAATCGTAATGCAGGGGAAGCACAGAGGCAGGTAGAGCATTCCACATTCGGGTGGTGCGACTAAAATATGAATCTCTATACTTGACTGTACGCCCGAAGTTGGGCTCAAGGCAGAACTGATGAGCATTCCTAGCGAGGCGGGTGTTGCGGCTAAATTGTTTCAAGGGAGGAATGCAGCTGGCTATTTCACTAGAGCACTGTTTGTGGAAAAAGCGATAAAAGAGAGAGAGACAGGTGACGTTTCGACGATGTCCAAGAGAATCAATCGATTCTACGATTGAACTATCACCTATCAATCTTAACGCTCTATTTTGTACCCTATCAAGTAGGCGCAAAGATGTTTGAGAAGCACCTGACCAGATATGAGAGTTATACTCCAGTTTTGGGCGGATGAAGGCCTTATAAATTGTAGCCAGATCAGAAGGGGTGAAGAACTTCCTGCATCGTCTCAAGAAACCTAAGCATTTAGCAGCGTTTTTGGCGACTTCAAATATGTGGTCATTCCAACGAAGATCATCGTTTACACACATACCAAGTACTGACAGCTTTTCGGGTTCTTCGATGCAGGTACCATTCATGGATAATGGCAATGGGGGAATGTTAAGCTTCAACGACAAGAGACAGCATTGAGTTTTCGAAGCATTGAATTCTACTCGGTTCATAAGACCTCATGCAACAATGCTGTCAAGGTCAGAATTCAATGAGCTTATCATACGCAACCGCATTATATCAAAAACGATAAAAAATTAAATTATTATTTCACTAGTTTTGGCATCAATAAGTTCAATCAGTTCCACATCCGAGGAGCAGGGACGTGAATTTGGAAACGAATATGAAAAGCTGAGGGTCGAGTCGTCAGCAAAAGAGTTAAGCGGATTAGAAGTTTCAGACAAGAGATCATTAATGAAAATGAGGAAGAGAGTCGGAGACAAAACGGAGCCCTGGGGCACACCAGCATTTATGAAGTGGGTATCAGACTTGAAGCCATCCAACACAACTTGTATTGAACGGTCGAAAAGGTAATTTCTAATCCAACGAAGAAGAGACTCATCGATACCAAAAGCACGCATTTTCGATAAAAGAGCCTGATGCCAAACTCTATCAAATGCTTTAGAAATATCAAGCGCAATAATCTTACTTTCTCCAAAACAATGTAAAGATTGGTTCCACTTTTCGGTGAGATAAGCCATCAAATCACCAGTGGACCGTTTGCTACGAAAGCCGTACTGACGGTCATTAAGAAGCTTTCGTTCTTCAAGATATTTCATAAGTTGACGGTTTATCAACGTTTCCATGACCTTGGAAAGAAGGGACGTTAGTGCAATTGGACGGTAATTGGAAGGGGAGGAAGATTCGCCTTTTTTAGGGACCGGCTGGACAAATGCAGTTTTCCATCTGCTCGGAAAAATCCCTGCAGAATAGGAAAGATGGAAAAGTTTACGCAGTGGTTTTGCCAGCGTAGAAGAACACCTCTTCAGAATAACGGCGGGGATACCATCTGGACCAGCGGATTTATGTATGTTGAGATCTTTAAGGACTCTCGCAACCGAGCGAGTTCGAAAAAATATCTGCTTCATCAAAGAATTTGCAGACTCGAGCTCAGGTGGAGCCAATATGCTATGAGGAAGTGTCGAGTTGGCAGCAAATTGAGCTGCCAGCAAATTGGCTTTGTCGATGGAGCTGACATACGGAGAGTCATTGAAGACGAGCGTTGGGACCGATGACGTGGTCGAGTTCTTAATGATCTTGACAAAAGACCAAAAGTTTTTACTTCCTTTTGGACACAATAGTATTTTTTGCCTTACTTTTTGGTCATGTAAAAATTTAGCCTTTTGTATCTGAGCATTACAGCCGTCCCAATTGGCTTTCTCGTATTGCCACACAGTTCTTTTAGGGACTTTAACTTTTTTTACCGTGACGGAAAGCGAAAAATTTTACATTTATTAATAATATAAATGCACGTATGGAAGAAAATGAACAAAAACACCAACAAAAAGAAATTTGCAGTGATGCTCTTCTTCAAGGTGTTCCTTCACTACCGACAGAAAACTTAAAGTCAATTTTCAATCATATGTGTGCAATAGTTGGTTTTCAACCACCTACACTAAGGAGTATTTTCCGACTGAAATCAACTAACCACACATGTCCGCCAATTGTTTTAAAATTTTTGTCACCGCTAGATAAGAGCTCCGTACTGCGAGCTATTGCAAATCACAGAAAGGAAACCAAACAACCACTTCGTCTTCGCGATCTTGGATTTGACAACGGCGATTCTCCTGTTTTCATTCATGAATGCCTTACGGTGCGTAATCGCTCTCTCTTACAACACGCGCTAAAACTAAAGAGAGAACAGAAACTTTTTTCTGTATAAACTTTGCATGGACTTGTACACATTAAAAGGAACCTCAATGGTAAATCAATATTAATCGCCAATGCTGAGGACCTAACAATTGTAACTTCTGACCAGATGACAACTATTGCAGCTGATCACAACTGAGGATAAGAAATTTTTTTTGTTTTTTTTTAAAAAGAAAAGCACAACAAAGGATACCAGGAACTTTATACTAACTGAAAATCTGGCAACCCTTAGCCTAAGGAAGCCTAATTTAAATACAGCCTTAAAGGTTGTTATTTCTACAAAAAATTTAGTCTAAGATTAGGTTCCTATCATCAGTTTCGACAGAGATATCGAATTTAACAAAGGTCAGGGTACACCAAAGTTAGCCTTTTTTTAAATTGTCAAAAAGTGATGTCAAACTTGAGAAACGGACTTTACTGTAGAACAATTTTTTTCTTAGAATACGACCAAGAATCATATCCCAAAGTATGTAAAACGAATTACGGGACACCCTGTATATCAATGAACTTCCGCTGTAAAGCTTCAATTCTTCTGTCCATATGTATGCCGATGATGTAGGTGCATCTTAGTTATAGCTGCCCATTGGGCTTAATTGAAAATGGAGCTTGGAATTTCAACGAAGATCTTAGTAGAATTCTGGATTGGTCACTATCGAACGAACTCTGCTTAAATCCGTGAAAATGCAAATGTTTGGTCATTTCCAGAAAATCCCTAGACACTACTTATACTTATGCCGTTTTCGTTTGGTAAAACTAGAGTACCCTTTCTTTTAGAGTACCCTGATTTTTACTCTGAAAAAATTTCTAGAGTAGCAAAACTTGCTCTGAGGGTAGTTTCTGACAGCAGAAAGAGTACCCTTAGGGTACTCTTTTTTCCCAAACGAAACGGCATTACTTTCTAAAAGTGCTGCTCAACAACACGCCTGTTCAGTTTGTAGATTTAGCGAGGAATCTGGGAATAGTTTTTCACAAGACACTTACTTGGAAAAACCACATACGATTGTCCATAAGCAGAGTCTACGGTGGACTACGCTTGCTATGAGCCACTCAAAAAATTACTTCTAATAAAACAAGGATGCTTATACCATTACTGTTATTTGGATGTGAAATTTTCGGCAATTGTGATTTCAAGCATATGAGAAACCTAGATGTTGTTTTCAACAGTGTGGCAAGGTACCTACATTTTTGGGTTAAAGAGATATAATCATATATCTAGGTACTCCAGATCAATACATGGCCTTACTTTTGAGAATCTTTTTGCACACAGAACACTAACTATGCTTCATAATGTCATCCAAACAGGCCAACCGCACTATCTGTACAATCACCTTACGTTTACCCAATCGATCAGAAGTTGTGACCTGGTACCTATACGCTACTCATATCTTATATCCAGTCGGCAGTTCCTTATTCACGTTATCCGGTTGTGGAATAACCTTCCCCGAGCATTAAGGTTGCCAAGCTGTACTAATCGGTTTAAGGTAAGGCTAAGGCAGTATATGGAAGAGCATCAAAGACAAACTTTAACGTAAACAAATTTTAAAAAGTATTACATTATAGTGTGATCATAAAAATATTGACCATGCAGCTAACTGTGGATGGAGTCTAGACTTAGCCGATGCAAATGCACAACAATGGAAAATGGCTCTTTATGAAATAATACAATGTATCGACGAAAACGAGAGATATACATTCATAGAACAAGCGAGGTCATCAAGAGCAAGAATAACATATGCTAAGCTTAACTACAATTTAAATGAAAGAAACTACTTCTATGATAATAACCCAAGAAAAGTTGTGAGTTGCATTTTCAAAGTAAGGGGGGAACTCTTAAAACTCAACTATAGACCGCACAGGAACGATTTAGAAGGTACTTGCTCTCTTTGCAATATGCGTGTTGTGGAGAACGTTTACCATTTCATTGCAATATGCCCAATGCTGATGGAACTTAGGAGAGTTTTTTATGAGAAGAATTACCTGGAAGAAGAAGACTTTAAACTTATTCTAAATGGAGAAGACTGGGTTCGGTTATACAAATTCACCACTGAAGCGATGTCTTATAGAAGCAGAATTATGTATGAAAACTTTTAAACCTAAATTAAGGCGCTTTGTTCTCAGTATCTAAAATAGAATTACCAAAATAATAAGCAAAAAAAAAAAATTATATGTTTCGTTTTAGCTAAACTAAAAGTCATTCATTAAACTAAAAGCTGTAATCATAAAGCTCTTTTATTTCTTTTTCTTCTTTTCTGTTTTAACTAAACTAAAAGTAAAAAAAAAAAAAAAAAATTCGTTTTAACTAACTAAAAGTCATTATAAAAATCAAATAAATTTTATTTAAACTAAAATATTCAAAGTTACTGGTCCACAAATTTTAAAATGTATAAAACATCAATTATTATGACTTATCATGAAAGAAAACACTGTAAATAATCAAAAAATTATAGAATAGTCACTCAGGCAGACGGCAGTAATGCCATGCTCTAAGTTATTCAATTTATTAAAGCGCAAATGTAAATGTAACTCTTTTTAAGGAATGAATAAAACAATCTATCTATCTATCTATCTAGTGTGATCATAATTATTACTATTTTTTTTTTTTACTTTCTATCTAGAATTACCCTCTATTTTTATTTAAAGTATTATAGTACTGAAGATTACACAAGTCTATATATTTTTTTTTTTTTTGTCAGGAGGAAATCTTCAAAAGACACTTGGCAGCCGATACCAAGTAGTGTGGGACTCTTACCTCACTAAAAACTCCTCGTAATCAGAACCAATCTATGAACGATCGACAACAGATTTTTCTTTCTCAATAATATAATCGCTTTAAGGGAAGCTTAAACTTTTAATGCTTCCCATGACTTTTAGACCGAGCTAATGGTGTGGCTTTGTTTTTTTTTAGTCTCCGAACATTGCCTCTCGTATTTAATACGGACTCCATTTCAGAGTTGATATGACTATGCAGTCGCTGATTGTGTGATACAGCATGTTTTCTTACAACTTCTGTAACCGTTTCTATTTGTAGGTCAGGATGTAAATCGCTATTTCTTATATACATACCATGGTGCATTTACTATTCCGCGTAGAACTTTGTTTTGGAATTGTTGGATGATTTCAGTATTTGTTTTCCTTGTACAGCCCCATAATTGGATTCCATAGGTCCAAACAGGTCTAAGTACTTGTTTATAAAGCATTATTTTATTTTCGACAGATAGGTCAGAGTTCCTACCGAGTAACCAGTACATTTTTCTATACTTCAAGTTGAGCTCTTCCCTTTTCTTTTTGATATGCTCTTCCATTTTAGCTTTGCATACAAATTCATCCCAAGGTATTTGGCCGTGTTGGCGTAAGGTACAGCTTGATTGTTGATGAATATTTGTACGTAGCTTAACTTTTTATTTGTAAAGTTTATATATGTGCAGATTTAGCTTCATTGAGCTTGATACGCCATTTTTTGGTCCAATCGACGGCATTTTGCAATATTCTTGAATATATCTTTGAATATTCTTGATCATACCGTACTCTGAAGAGCCGGTTTGAGATATAAGATTTTAGTATTTCGTAGTACTGCCTGGGTAGGTCCCTTTGCAGTTTGTACTCTAGCCCCTCATGCCATACCTTGTCGAATGCTTGAGCAACATCTAAAAATATAGCCGAACATACTTGTTTTTCTTCTAATGCTTTTTCAACTGCATCCGTTATTCTATGAACTTGGTCTATCGTGGAATGTTTATTTCTAAATCCAAACTGATGATTTGGGATTAGATTTCTTTCTTCTATGACTTTGCTTAGCCTTTTCAGTAGCAATTTTTCAAAGACTTTTGCCATTATTGGTATAAGCGATATTGGTTTGTAAGACATAACTTCTGTTGGTGGCTTACCTTGCTGTGGTATAAAAATTACTTCAGCAATTTTCCAATGATGTGGGACATATTGGGTCTTTAGGCATGCATTTATTATGAATTGGAGTTTTATGAAGGCTTTTGATGGCATTTCTTTCATAACCTGAGCAGTTATTAGATCGTATCCAGGTGATTTTTTGTTCGATAGTTGATTTCGGCACATACTTTTTATTTCTTTGAGTGTGAGAATTGGTATGTCAACTTCATCGACTTTATCAATAAACTGTAAGCTGTTTTCAGATGTATTTGCTGGGAATGGCTTAAAAACATTCGCAAGATCTTCTGCAAACAGGTTAGCTTTTTCTTTCGGATTTCCGATCCAATTCCCGTCTAGAGATTTTATTGGCGGGTTTTGTAAATGCGGTCTTTTCAGGCGCTTAGCTGCTTTCCAGAGCGAATAATCAGTTGAAGCATCAGTCTTTAAATTTTTCAGGAATCTAATTAAAGAATCATTTTTGAATTCGTAGATTTGTTTTTTTCAGTTAGTTGCTTAGACGGTTAAACGCTGTTTTGTCGTATGGAAATCTAGTATTTTGCCATTTTTTTCGAGCTCTTCTCTTCTCCAATATCAACTCTCTTATCTCGACAGGGTATTTTGTTTCAGTTTGCTTCCTACTCGAGTAAGTTGGTGTACTTTCTTCTGCAGCTTGTTGAACATCGGCAATTAATTGTTCTACTTCAAGGTCGATTCGCTCTTTTGTTTCCATAGGGGATCTGAGATTTATATAGCATTCAAGCTTTTCTCTGAATCCACTCCAGTTTGTTTTATTATTTTCAAGCTTAGGATTACTTTTTTCATTAAGTGATAAAATCACCGGTGTATGATCTGATGATAAGTCATAATTACCTTCAACTCTTATATGGTTTCGTTTGATACCTTTAACTATGAAAAAGTCAACAAGGTCTGGTATTTTACTAGTATCCGATGGCCAGTAAGTTGGTGATCTGGAAGAATAAAACTCGCAATTGTATTTTGAGGCATGCTTTGTAAAGCCTTCTGCCTTTTGTTGTTATAAGAAGTCGGGATCCCCAATGGGTGTGCTTAGCATTGAAGTCACCGCCAACAAGGAAGTTATGTCCTAGTAGATTTAGCAGTTCTGTATAATCATCTTCAGTCGGGGAATGCCTTGGCGGGCAGTATATTGATGCCAACTTGAATTCTTTCTTTTTCATACCAATACTAATTAATGTTACTTGCATATTCTCGTTTGTAAACATAACTTCTTCATGGTGTTTTAAGCTCTTTTTTATCAGGATTGCCGATCCACCTCTAGCTTTATCAGCTGGATGAGGAGCGTGGTAGCAAATATAGTTTGATAGTAAATCATCAAGAACCAGTCCACTTGAGAAATGAGTTTCGGACACCAGACAAATATCTATGAGTTCAATGTCTAAGAAGATTTTTAATTCTGATAAATGGTGTAAAAGACCGTTTGCATTCCATGTTCCAATTTTTAGTGTTCTGTCCATCATTGTTTTTTAAGAACGACTTCTTCACTTAGCCGTTTGATGTTCAAATCCTGATTGTCAATTCTTTTAAGAATAAGTTCAAGAATTTCTTTAATGGAAGTTTCTTCATTCTTCCGCACGTTTTTAACAATCTGTGAATAGGATTTATTTTCGTCGCTTTTGCTTTTAACAGCTTCCTTCGGAAGTTCTTTCTTACCTTTATCTTCAGCTTCAGGAGTTCTTTTTGTGTTGGCTGAATTGCTAGGCTTTATTTCACCGGATGTCATTTTGCTTTTGGATTTTTGAAATCTTTTAGCAACTGGACAGCCTCTATAGCTTGCATTGTGATTACCTTGACAGTTTACACATTTTGCTTTCTGTTCTTTGCTTGATGGACAGTTTTTAGTAGCGTGTTTTCCTTCACACTTAACACAAGCAAACTTGCGGTTGCAATATTTTTTTTTTTTTGGGTGGATGCTTGGCATCGTTTACACTGCGGAACAATTTTCGATTTTCGCAGTGGTTCAATTTTGACTTTTATGCCCAAGATTGATCGAATACTATAGACATTTTCAAGACTTTGTTTGCTGTCGAAAAATAGCGTGAATAAAGGCAGGGATCTCTTTATTATTTTTTGGTTCCCCAGCAGAGTTCTTAGTAGTCTCATTCTTAATAAGATTGACTGCATCAAGGGCTTGGAAGCCTGCTTGAACAAGGTCTTCTACTAATTCTTTTGGAGAACATGAGCAATGTAGGCCTCTGGCTACTACTTTTATTGGTCTTGTGTTTTCATACGAGTGCCACTGGATTTTATGTTTTCTTAGTTTCTCAGTGACCAGTCTATAGTTATCATCTTCCTCGACATTGACTTTCCAATTGTCTTTGTTATACGATGTATATTTGCATGCTTTTTTAGTACATTTCTCAATAATTTTCTTAAGATCTCCAAAATTTGGGAATCCTGTGATCATAATTGGTGGTGGTACAATTTTTCTGTTGCCTTTAGACAAAGACTTCGGTTTAGCATTGGCTAGCATATTATTTGTATTATTTTTTGTAGTACCCGTCTTTTTTATTTTCAGTTTTCGAGGTTTGCTGGTTCTTTGTATGCAATTCGAGGTTACCTTCCGCTTTTCGTTTTTTAGCGGTGCGCTTATTTCTTTTTCTTTCAGTTTCAAATAAAAGTTCTTCTTCGTCAGTTTGATAGACAGTTACAGTATCTTATTGACTTGTCTGAACCGTAGACTTGAGTTCCTTGTCAAATAGGGACACCTTTTCTTAGAGTCTTTTTACTTGCTCCTGAAGACTTTGAACTAAGGTTTCAAGTTTCTTTCTTGCTGCTATTTCCTTTTGCCATTCATCAAACTAATCTTTTGATTCGGTTTGGCAGTTTTCTTTGAAACTCTGTTGTCTTGCAGTGTCGATCATTTCAGAGACATTGGTTTCTTTTTAGCCAATGACTTTTACGTTATTTATCTTAGTTGCTGTTTTCGATGGTGTAACCCTTTGGGAATAGTTTTTTGGGGGAGTTCTCTGTATTTTCGTACTCCGTTTTTCTTTTTTTAAGCAATAAGTGGTCCTCTTTAGATCTCTTTAGAGGGTGGATTTTCCAGTTTTGCTGGAGTGCCACCTGGGGTAATAAATCTGTTTGTTTTGTTCATTGCCATAAATTATTTAAACTTTTTTTTTTATGATACAAATAGGTCAGTTACTTCTATTCGCATTCTATATTCAGCCGTCCCACTGGGATCAGACGCTGACCAGTGTGCCGCACAATATGTGTCAGACGCTCTTGGATTTATTGTTGGGCTGGTACATTCAGAGTGATATTTTTCTTTCTTTGCTCCTAGTTCCTGAAAAGATAAATCAGGTGACACAGCTCGTGGATCAATTGATCCAACGAGCATAAGTCTATATATGAATCAATAAATACTAAATACTCCTCCTCCTCCCCCGAGCAGCAGCAACCGATCCCCGGGTCAAAGCAAATAAAAACCGTCTCAAACGAAAACAACACAACAAAATCGAAGACACTCAAAAATTTCTTATTGCACTCGGAACAGATTGACATGGCACATACCGAAAGTACACTTCAAAAGGAATGCGCAAATATTGTTGAATTACTCTCATCTAAGTTGAATGATTTTGAAGAAAGAATTACGGCGAAAATTAACACCGATGTCTTAAACATAAAAAAATCAATTGATGACGTAAACGATAGGATGAAAACAATTGAAAACAAGCTAAATGAGATCGACGTCATTAAAAAGGAAAATATATCACTTAAAGCGGAATTACGAAAACAAAATGATTCACTTAAACTAGTCACTGTGCGAATGGATGCCTATGAAGAACTGCAAAAATATAAGGAAACTGAGAAGGATGCACTTATACATGGCCTACCAGTTCTTGAAAATGAAAACTTAACCGATATGTTTACCAAATTATGCAATTTCATCGCTATAAAACCATTTGCTGTTCGAGATATTTTTCGTCTAAGAAACCAGAATCACACTCCGCCGGTAGTGGTTAAATTTATGACAACACGCGACAAAAGCACTGTCTTACACTCTATAGCAAATTACCGCACCAAAACAAAAAAGCCACTTAGCCTCCGCGACCTCGGACATGCTTCTGACGGTGCAGTGTTTATGCATGAATGTTTAACCACATAAAATAGAGAACTACTGTAATATGCACTTAGGCTGAAGAAAAGCGGAAATCTATTTACCGCTTACACTCTACGTGGGCTTGTTTACATAAAAAAGCACCGTAATGACAAAGCTCTTCTGGTTGAGAACATCCAAATACTGAATGATTTTGCTACGGATAACTGATGACAACAGCTGATCAACATAACATTTATATTAATACCATACATCATTATTATTTGTTTATATTCTTTTTCTCTTTTTTCTATTTACTTTCTCTTAGTCTATGAAATTTTTTAAATTTAATTTTTTTTCTTTCTTTTTGCTTCATCATCATCATCATCATGGTCGACGTCATCACTATCAGTATCTCTACTTCCTGCTTTTACTGTCTAATTTTATATTATTATTGCTCAAGATTGTCTGCAGTTTATCATTTTTCTTCTTTTTTTTTCCTGTCATTGGACATTATTGTGTCCTTTCTTTTAAATTATACAATTAAGTCAAATGACTGAAATTAATCAAAACGGAGAACCCATGTTTGAATATGCTAGTCATGGCTCGACGCGTTCTATGATTCAGGTTCTATGTAAGCAACGTAAGGGTCTGAAAGTGTGCCATATCAATTTTTCACGGTTGACTGTCAAGAAACCACTCAACTTTTCCATTAGGAAGATTCAATGTGATCGTGGCTCAAACAAGGTCAACGCAAAAATCACTGAACGTGGGAAATTGCGTGGCTTGCATATTACACGTAGTGAAATATGCAAGCACTGCGTATAAATGCATTCGGTGACTTTGGCTACCTGTGTCTGGGCTACGTTGCACGCAGTCGGATTAGATTACGACAACCAAACGTGCATGCAACTGGAATATTACACCACATTTCCTCCCCCTTTGGAAAAGCTTTCAATTTATTTAAACAAGATCATAGTTAAAAATTATTACAATAAAAAAATTTTAGATATGATATTATAATTTTAGTTTACATCTTCTAGTAAAATTGTTGTTTAATTTTTAGTTTTACATTAATATAAGTCTTACTCTAAGATTTTTTTGTTTTGTATTTTTATTATTAGATATTTATTTACTTTTTAGTTTACATCTTCTAGTAAAATTATTATTTTATTTTTAGTTTTACCATAATATAGGTCTTACTCTAAGTTTTTTTATTTTATTTTTATTGTATTTATTTAATTTTTTTTTTTTTTGCATAAGCTAGTTACAGATTGTTTTTTTTTTTTTATTTATTTAAACATGTAAATGTGCATATCGTGTATTTATACATATCATGTCTGAACATTTTGACAAGCTGTTTAATTTTTAGATATGTTATTTAGGTTACATAAGTTCAATTAATTAATTAATTTTTATTTTTTTTTTTTTTTATCTATTTTACATTATATTATAACTTTTACTTTTGGAAACGGGGCCTAGGGAATTCATTGGATAGGGAATGTCGGTTTTTCCATTTGTTTTTTTATCTGTGGATACTAACAATGGTAGGCTTTGGCGAAGGGGATTGATCGGATAGGTTAGGTCTGTGTTTTCATTTGTAGACACTAACAATGGTAGACTTCGTGCCCCCTTCATTTTTATGGGATGGGAGTTGTCGGTAGTGAAGGAATTAGATTTCTTTGCACATCTAATGCAAATTATTTTAAGCAGGATAGTTTTAAACGATAGAAATAAATAGAACATGAGGAGTAGGATAATCACTCCGTAATTAGCTGATTTAGTTAGCCAAGTGTCGTTTTTGTATTTATGATCCCGCAGATGAACTTCAAGAGGAAGACTGTTTGTGGCCAACTCAAACCCTACAATGTTTAGATCTTTTGAGTGAGGATTGTCATGGATTCCCGTCTCATTCTTTAATACCGATACATGGAATTGCGCGTGGGTGCAAGACCAAGTCATCATTAGGACACAGTAAAAATACCAACTGGACATGGTTGCTGTACATGAAATTAGTCAAAAATAATAAAACCAACGTTGACATAAAATAAAACCAAAAGTACAAAAATATATGGATTGAAAGCAATTCCATAAAATGTTAAATATCTTGAAATTGAAGCTTAAAACCAGATCAATAGAAACATTTTTAGGAAGATCAGTATTTAGAAATAAGAATACATACATATAACTAAAATAAAATCTAGAAGAAAGATTAAAAAATTAGCGGAAGCTTCTTGTTATGAGTTTGAAAACTAATTAATCTGCAACTCGTTAACCTTTAAGAATACTACAAAGAAGTATTTAAGGAAGAGCGACTAATTTCTTGACTCGTTTGGCATTCCGTAAATTTTTCCCTTTTGCAGATAGGGCAATGAATTTTTGTAAATAAAAATTTTAATTAAAGGTCTTAAAATATGCTGGTAGACACTTCTATTCATAAAAATGTTTGAGTCGATTGTTATAAACCCTTTCAAGCTTATTTTTAAGTGAAATTGAAGTGTTCACGTTGTTATGAACTTCCTTAACTTCAAAAGGCCCTGTAAACAAGGGACAAAGTTTGTTTTTTCTACTCATGTCTTGTAGAAGAACCAAATCACCTATTTTGAAAGACTGTGGATTTATCTTTTTATCAAAATACTCCTTTGTCTTTTCCTTACTCTTATCAATGTTAGTTTTAGCAACCTGATAAGCCTTCTGGAGTTTATGTCTTAGTTCAAAAAAATAGTTTTCGTGATCATATATAGGAGTTGGTGTCCTCGTTATGCCAGTTGGCATAGGGGATTTAAAACCGAAGAGAACGTCCATGGGAGTTAGCTTGGAGCTAGCGTGTGGAGTGTTATTGTGCACATACATAGCTTGTCGGAGCCATTGATCCCAATCAGCGGGGTTGCTTTTTGAAAATGATCTTAAGTACTCTGCCAATGGCCCATGGTTACGTTCCAAGGCTCCATTTGCTTGTGGATGATAAGCCGTAGTTTCAAGTTTCCTGATGTTTAGAAACTTGCACACCTTTTTAAAAAGTTCACTACAAAAGTTAGCACCCCGATCTGTCAATAGTTGCTGTGGCGATCTATATCTGCTAATTATTTCATCATAGAAAACCTTAGCTACAGTTCCTGCTTCCATATTGGGGAGTGCATAGCAGTCCATAAATCGAGTTAAATCGTCCTCAAAAGTTAGTATGAATTTGTTTCCTAGAATAGTGGTAGGTAAAGGTCCCACAATATCCATGAAAACTTTGTCGAAGAGTTTTCTCGAAGTTGCCGATATCATCATAGGCATCAAAGTATGTTTCGATTTTTTGTTAATTTGGCACTGTTTGCAGGCTTTAACATGCTTTTTTATGTCAGCAAACATATTTTTCCACTTGAAGTTGGATCTTATCCGTAAGTACGTTTTTAAGACACCCTGATGTCCACCTAATGGAGAATTATGGTATTTTTTTAAAACTTCACTAATTTCGTCTTCCTTTGTTAGATAAATAGTACTACTGTCTTTCTTTTTGCTATCGCTTGAACATTCCTGGTGTAGATAACTTGTGTCGCTATCACTATCAGTTACACTTTCACTGTCAGAGCAACATGGATAATTATCTTCTTTTGATTGATTTGAACTATCAGCTTTTACCAAAGCTGTCTTTGATCTTGCCTGATGTCCGTTATTTTGCTTATTGTTGGAACTATTTGAATCGTCTTTAGTTTGGGAATTAGATTGTGCTCTAGTTATTGCATGTACCTTATTCATATCATAGTTATTATCGGGAATTCGGCTAAGGGCGTCAGCCACAACATTTTGCTTCCCTGGCTTGTATTTTATTTCGAAATCAAACTCTGATAGTTTGTGCCGAAAATTAGTCAACCTGGTGGAATCTTGAGAAATTTTAAAGAAATGGACCAATGGCTGGTGGTCTGTATATAATGTAAATTTCCTACCTAGCAGGTAACACCTAAAATTTTTAACAGCCCAAACTATGGCCAACCCTTCTCGTTCAATTGTGGAATAGCGACGCTCTGTAGCACTTAAAATTCTACTTGCAAAGGCTATCGGCAAATCAAGACCATTTCTAATCTGAGAAAGAACAGCTCCTAATGTTGTTCCACTGGCATCCGTGGTGAGGAAAAATTCCTTTTTGAAATCTGGATAGATAAGTATTGGTGGACTAGAAAGAATAGCTTTCAAAGTAGTGAAAGCCGTTTCACAATCGCTATTCCAACTAAAAGGAACGTCTTTGTGAGTGATATTACGTAAAGGTCTTTCTAAAGCGGAAAAGTTAGGAACGCTTCGCCTGTAAAAATTTGCCATCCCTAAAAATGACTGAATTTCTTTAGAATTTTTTGGTGTTGGGATTTCTAATATACTTCTCACTTTTGCCTTGTCTGGAAAAACGCCGTTTTGTGTAATATTAAATCCCAGATAAACGATCTCCCGCCGAAGAAAATTACATTTACGAGGTTGTAACCGCAGATTGAAATCTCGAATTTTTTCGAAAACACATATCAGTTTTCTGTTGTGATCTTCAAGATTTTTTCCATAGATCACAATGTCATCCAGATATACAAAACATTTGTTGCCCTGAAGCCCTGTCAGTATGTGATTCATAAGGCGTTGAAAGGTTGCTGGTGCCCCTTTCAAACCGAATGGCATTCGAATAAATTCATAATGTCCTCTATCAGTGCTGAACGCCGTTTTCTGTCTGTCATTTTTTTCGATAGAAACTTGGTGATAGCCACTCGCTAAATCTAGTGTTGAAAAATATCTACTATTGCCTAATTGGTCGAGAATTTCATCGATTCTCGGCAAAGGAAAAACATCACCTACAGTAATTTCGTTGAGCTTTCTAAAATCAACGACAACTCTGTGCTGCTTATTTCCATTTTGATCAACTTTTTTGGGTACAACTAAAAGCGGACTATTCCATGGACTTATGCTATTTTTAATTATATTATTTTTTAACATTTGTTTAACCTGATCATCTATTATTTGTTTTTGAGATTCAGGTAATCTATACTGTTTGATGTTAATGGGTCCCCGACTTGTATCAGTGGGAATTGCGTGAGCCATAGCTCTTGTGTGCGGCAACTTGTCTCCTTCAAGATAAAAAACGTCTGAGAACTGCGTACAGATTTCTTCGATAGTTTCTTTTTCCTCTTGGTTAAGAGTTTTTTGCAGACTTAGTTCTTTGAATAGTCTGTTGTCTTTCAGTTTTCTTTTCTTTATTGGCATGGTTTGGTTTGGTGACGCTTGCAACAAATGAAGATTTTAAATTTCTTGTTCCATTAGAATTGTAACAAGTATCTGTGACTATATAATCACAAAGATTGTAATGGTGTATGGTGACGTCATGGAGGTTTTTTTCTTCAGACGCAGTGTTTGCTATACTTAAAACTACTTGACCATTGTGTATTTTATTTAAGCATGCACCAATAAAAACTTGAGGTATAATCTCGCAAGAATAACACATCAGTTCAGTGCCATTTGCGGCATCGTTAATGATGCTGTTAACTATTATTTCGCTCCTCGGGGGTAAAGTCACTGTAACTTTAGAAGCAATAACATTTTTAGGGAATGACTTCACCGTAGGCTTAGCTTGCTTTTCAAAAAATTCATCTCCGATAAGTTGGGTTGGGCAACCACCTTGCGAAGGTGGATAAGTTACAGGACAAACTGTTTGCCCAACTTCATCAAATGGTTGAACACCGTGCGAAGGTGTTACTTGATTTGACTTAACTATCGGAAAAGAATTCTTCTGTGAGTGGTTCTTGGTAGCCATCCCAATATTTTGTTCACAGAGATCACCCTTCGCATGAAGAAATTTTAGCGATCTGTTAGGACCTTCAATATTGGTGTAAGGAAACAGAATGTCCTGCCCCAAGATACCATCACAATTTAAGGATGGAATTTTTTCCGTGACATGTAACTTACATTCAATTGGCGGATCTAGTAAAATTTTAGATTCTACTGACCCTAATGTAGTGCCGTTGGAAAATATTCCATCAATTGCAATAGCATCTGTTTTGTTAACAAAGACGTCATCTCCAAGCACGTCTTTATTAACTAAGCTGACGTCTGAGCCTGTATCTACTAATAAATTTAAGTTTCTTTCTAAACATACGTCTACTGGAATATTTACAATTCCATCCTTTACCAATTTTTCGTTGGATGAGGGTTTGGCGTTTTTTTCCCTCATCCAACCCACTATTAGTTTTTTGACTGTTTTTGATTTTCGTCCCAGCGCTTCTTTGTAAAGCATTCCTCTATGCCATGCCCCTTTCGCAAGCAAAAATAGCATTTTTTTTGTTTTGCTCACTTCGTTTCCTATTCAGGTCATTTGTAAGCATTACCGAATAGTTCGACTGTTGATTGCGCCTATAAGCAGGCTGCTGTGGATCCGGTTGGTTCGCAACTGATCTTAATGAGATATTTTGGCTGCAGTTGCCAGCCTCATGCCTATAAATTTTGCAGTTTGGACAAAAAGGTGTCATTCGTCGTTTCCTGCACTCTTGGAAAGAATGGTTTACCTCATTGCAAAAATTGCAATTTATAGAGCCACTCTCCCCAACTCTAGGAGATTTTTCCTCGTAGGTGGGTGTTTGATAAGGGGAACTCAAAGAATAAATTCCTGCACTTGCTTGCCTGGGGTTTTCGCAACAATTTCCATTAAAACTTGTCATGCTGTTAGTATTGAACACAGGATATTTTTGTTCGTAAGCGGGTAACTGATAAGGGGAATTCAAAGAACAAATTCCTACACTAGATTGTCGAGGGCTTTCACAATAACTGCCATTAAAATTTTTCATGCTGGGATTATTATATGGGCCTACTCCGTTATCAGTTCGGCTATGCAAATCATATTACCAAGCTCCTTCACTGTTAAAAAACGACGCGAAAGCATTTGGAAACCCAGTAGCCATGTATGCTAATTGAGGATCTATTAGCTCTCGCTTTAAAATTTTTTGGATAGTTTCCGATAAGCTACTCTCATCAAGACCTAGGGCATACTGACGGAGATGTAGATTACACAGCCCTGTCTTGGAAGAGTGTATTGCGGCGAGCTCGAGGTCCTTCATTATTGGCGAAGAATCTGGGCCATAGCTTGTTTTGGCCTCTTCTTGGCAATTGCTTAGTAACCTATTTAATCTGAAACCGAATTGCGTTACGGTCTCATTTGAAATTTGCCGACACTGACGTAGCTCGATTGTTATTTGAATGTATCTACGTTTTTCTGGGTAGGAAATTTTGGTTCAACACTTGCTCTAAGTTTTCGAGGCTCGCCACTGATTTCGGTGAAATCAAAGCAAAGGCATTGCCCCGCAGCCTTGTTAAAACAAGGTTGTTAAACAGAGGCTTTTCAGCCTCTTCAAGGCATTGCCACACTTGTTTGCAACAACCTATAAAACTTTGCACCTCGAGCACTATCCCTGGGTGATAAGCACATGAAAATGTGGGAATCAAAGTTGACACCAAACGTGCAACCTTTTCATAGCTCATTGCGGGATGTTTTTTAAAAATATTTTTCGGCTGTATATCAATATTTTTTATGGCCTTTTCTAAGTCAGCTAACTGAGGTGTTAAGGAAATGGAAGGGATAGGAAATTCGGGACTTGGTTGGTTGCCTATGTTCCCTTTTTTAAAATTACTTATATTTAACGTAGACTGTTTTGATAACTAAACTTTGCTAGGCGTTCTCTTTGGCTGTCGTCTATATCGCCTAATTTTTGATGGAGTTGCTCCTCAATTGAAGATGTTTGTTCCAGTGGATCTTCATTTCCGTCTTCCGTCGGCTTGAATTGTTTTCCGGATCTCGTTACTGAGTCCTCACTCATTCCTCATAAGGTATAACTAGTTCGTTTTTATTTTTTCGTTATTTCTCTTGTTGTTGTTTTACTCTACACTTATGTCGATTTCTTTTCACCCATTTGCAGTCGATAGCAGTCGCCACTAAATTCGATTCTTTTTAGATATTTAGGAAATAGAAAAAGTAGCAATTTTTTTTTTTTGTTTTTTAATGTGTGTGTATCTAATTGACAGATAAAGAGAAACAAGCACCAAAGGACAAAACACTTGCATTCATATTGTTAAGCACACAATTTTTATACTTTTTTTTTCACAAAATGTTTTTCAAATTCACAACTAAATTCAAAACAAAGTTCTGCTTCCTTTAATTTTTTTTTTCTCATATGCTGATGTTTTTCTTTGTTGTAGAATTGTTCACTTTACTGTTCACTTTAAGACTTTTTTACTTAAGAGACTTTGGTCGTAGTGCTCTTTCCTGGCTGCGCCAAATTGTCCTGCCCCAGAATTGGGTATAAATAATTCAGCCGACACGGTTGACTGTCAAGAAACAACTCAACTTTTCCATTAGGAAGATTCAATGTGATCGTGGCTCAAACAAGGTCAACGCAAAAATCACTGAACGTGGGAAATTGCGTGGCTTGCATAGTACACGTAGTTAAATATGCAAGCACTGCGTATAATTGCATTCGGTGACTTCGGTTACCTGTGTCTGGGCTACGTTGCACGCACTCGGATTAGATTACGACAAACAAACGTGCATGCAACTGGAATATTACACCACATTTCCTCCCCCTTTGGAAAAGCTTTCAATTTATTTAAACAAGATCATAGTTAAAAATTATTACAATAACAAAAACAATTAAAGATATGATACTATAATTTTAGTTTATATCTTCTTATAAAATTATTGTTTTATTTTTAGTTTAACATTAATATAAGTCTTACTCTAAGATCTTTTTTGTTTGTTTTTTTTTTTTTTTTTTTATTATTATTTAATTATTTTTTATTTTACATTTTCTAATAAAATTATTGTTTTATTTTTAGTTTTACATTAATATAAGTCTTGCTCTAAAATTTGTTTGGGTTTTTTTTTTATTTCATTATATATTTAAATTTTTTTTTTTTTGCATAAGCTAGTTACAGATTGTTTTTTTTTTTTTTAATTTAAACATGTTAATGTGCATATCGTGTATTTATACATATCATGTCTGAACATTTTGAAAAGTTGTTAAATTTTTATATACGTTATTTAGGTTACATTATTTCAATTAATTAATTGAAAATATTTCACATTATACTAAAACTTTTGCTTTTGGAAACGGGGGAGTTCATTGGGTAGGTAAGGTCTGTTTTTCCATTTGTTTTTTCATCTGTGGATACTAACAATGGTAGGTTTTGGCGAAGGGAATTGATTGGATAGGTAAGGTCTGTGTTTTCATTTGTAGACACTAAATGGTAGACTTCTTGCCCCCTTAAATTTTATGGGATGGGAATTGTCGGTAGTGAAGGAATTAGATTTCTTTGCACTTCTAATGCAAATTATTTTAAGCAGGATAGTTTTAAACGATAGAAATAAAAAGAACATGAGGACTGAGGAGTAGGATAATCACTCCGTAAATAGCTGATTTAGTAAGCAAAGTGTCGTTTTTGTATTTATGATCCCGCAGATGAACTTCAAGAGGAAGACTGTTTATGGCCAACTCAAACCCTACAATGTTTAGATCTTTTGAGTGAGATCGATGTTCGAAGCTTACGTCAGGAATCTCAATGTCTGCCATGAAACTAGAACTGAAAAATATAGTAATATTTGACAATTTTACCGTCTGTTGGACAGTTTCTAAAGTTATTTCCGTGGACATGGCCTTGCATCCTGGATCTAGGCTAACTATTCCGGTGTCTTTAATGAGAGCTATTTTGTAGAATTCTCTACACATTATTTTTAAAATTTTAAATTTTCTCCAGGGATTCCCGTCTCATTCTTTAATACCGATACATGGAATTGCGCATGGGTGCAAGACCAAGTCATCATTAGGACACAGTAAAAATGCCAACTGGACATGGTTGCTGTACATGAAATTAGTCAAAAATAATAAAACCAACGTTGACATAAAATAAAACCAAAAGTACAAAAATATATGGATTGAAAGGAATTCCATAAAATGTTAAATATCTTGAAATTGAAGCTTAAAACCAGATCAATAGAAACATTTTTAGGAAGATCAGTATTTAGAAATAAGAATACATACATATAACTAAAATAAAATCTAGAAGAAAGATTAAAAAATTAGCGGAAGCTTCTTGTTATGAGTTTGAAAACTAATTAATCTGCAACTCGTTAACCTTTAAGAATACTACAAAGAAGTATTTAAGGAAGAGCGACTAATTTCTTGACTCGTTTGGCATTCCGTAAATTTTTCCCTTTTGCAGATAGGGCAATGAATTTTTGTAAATAAAAACTTTAATTAAAGGTCTTAAAATATGCTGGTAGACACTTCTATTCATAAAAATGTTTGAGTCGATTGTTATAAACCCTTTCAAGCTTATTTTTAAGTGAAATTGAAGTGTTCACGTTGTTATGAACTTCCTTAACTTCAAAAGGCCCTGTAAACAAGGGACAAAGTTTGTTTTTTCTACTCATGTCTTGTAGAAGAACCAAATCACCTATTTTGAAAGACTGTGGATTTATCTTTTTATCAAAATACTCCTTTGTCCTTTCCTTACTCTTATCAATGTTAGTTCTAGCAACCTGATAAGACTTCTGGAGTTTATGTCTTAGTTCAAAAAAATAGTTTTCGTGATCATATATAGGAGTTGGTGTCCTCGTTATGCCAGTTGGCATAGGGGATTTAAAACCGAAAAGAACGTCCATGGGAGTTAGCTTGGAGCTTGCGTGTGGAGTGTTATTGTGCACATACATAGCTTGTCGAAGCCATTGATCCCAATCAGCGGGGTTGCTTTTTGAAAATGATCTTAAGTACTCTGCCAATGGCCCATGGTTACGTTCCAAGGCTCCATTTGCTTGTGGATGATAAGCCGCAGTTTCAAGTTTCCTGATGTTTAGAAACTTGCACACCTTTTTAAAAAGTTCACTACAAAAGTTAGCACCCCGATCTGTCAATAGTTGCTGTGGCGATCTATATCTGCTAATTATTTCATCATAGAAAACCTTAGCTACAGTTCCTGCTTCCATATTGGGGAGTGCATAGCAGTCCATAAATCGAGTTAAATCGTCCTCAAAAGTTAGTATGAATTTGTTTCCTAGAATAGTGGTAGGTAAAGGTCCCACAATATCCATGAAAACTTTGTCGAAGAGTTTTCTCGAAATTGCCGATATCATCATAGGCATCAAAGTATGTTTCGATTTTTTGTTAATTTGGCACTGTTTGCAGGCTTTAACATGCTTTTTTATGTCAGCAAACATATTTTTCCACTTCAAGTTGGATCTTATCCGTAAGTACGTTTTTAAGACACCCTGATGTCCACCTAATGGAGAATTATGGTATTTTTTTAAAACTTCACTAATTTCGTCTTCCTTTGTTAGATAAATAGTACTACTGTCTTTCTTTTTGCTATCGCTTGAACATTCCTGGTGTAGATAACTTGTGTCGCTATCACTATCAGTTACACTTTCACTGTCAGAGCAACATGGATAATTATCTTCTTTTGATTGATTTGAACTATCAGCTTTTACCAAAGCTGTCTTTGATCTTGCCTGATGTCCGTTATTTTGCTTATTGTTGGAACTATTTGAATCGTCTTTAGTTTGGGAATTAGATTGTGCTCTAGTTATTGCATGTACCTTATTCATATCATAGTTATTATCGGGAATTCGGCTAAGGGCGTCAGCCACAACATTTTGCTTTCCTGGCCTGTATTTTATTTCGAAATCAAACTCTGATAGTTTGTGCCGAAAATTAGTCAACCTGGTGGAATCTTGAGAAATTTTAAAGAAATGGACCAATGGTTGGTGGTCTGTATATAATATAAATTTCCTACCTAGCAGGTAACACCAAAAATTTTTAACAGCCCAAACTATGGCCAAACTTTCTCGTTCAATTGTGGAATAGCGACGCTCTGTAGCACTTAAAATTCTACTTGCAAAGGCTATCGGCAAATCAAGACCATTTCTAATCTGAGAAAGAACAGCTCCTAATGTTGTTCCACTGGCATCCGTGGTGAGGAAAAATTCTTTTTTGAAATCTGGATAGATAAGTATTGGTGGACTAGAAAGAATAGCTTTCAAAGTAGTGAAAGCCGTTTCACAATCGCTATTCCAACTAAAAGGAACGTCTTTGTGAGTGATATTACGTAAAGGTCTTTCTAAAGCGGAAAAGTTAGGAACGCTACGCCTGTAAAAATTTGCCATCCCTAAAAATGACTGAATTTCTTTAGAATTTTTTGGTGTTGGGATTTCTAATATACTTCTCACTTTAGCCTTGTCTGGAAAAAGGCCGTTTTGAGTAATGTTAAATCCCAGATAAACGATCTCCCGCCGAAGAAGATTACATTTACGAGATTGTAACCGCAGATTGAGATCTCGAATTTTTTCGAAAACACATATCAGTTTTCAGTTGTGATCTTCAAGATTTTTTCCATACATCACAATGTCATCCAGATATACAAAACATTTGTTGCCCTGAAGCCCTGTCAGTATGTGATTCATAAGGCGTTGAAAGGTTGCTTGCGAATAAATTCATAATGTCCTCTATCAGTGCTGAACGCCGTTTTCTGTCTGTCATTTTTTTCGATTGAAACTTGGTGATAGCCACTCGCTAAATCTAGTGTTGAAAAATATCTACTATTGCCTAATTGGTCGAGAATTTCATCGATTCTCGGCAAAGGAAAAACATCACCTACGGTAATTTCGTTGAGCTTTCTAAAATCAACGACAACTCTGTGCTGCTTATTTCCATTTTGATCAACTTTTTTGGGTACCACCAAAAGCGGACTATTCCATGGACTTATGCTATTTTTAATTATATTATTTTTTAACATTTGTTTAACCTGATCATCTATTATTTGTTTTTGAGATTCAGGTAATCTATACTGTTTGATGTTAATGGGTCCCCGACTTGTATCAGTGGGAATTGCGTGAGCCATAGCTCTTGTGTGCGGCAACTTGTCTCCTTCAAGATAAAAAACGTCTGAGAACTGAGTACAGATTTCTTCGATAGTTTCTTTTTCCTCTTGGTTAAGAGTTTTTTGCAGACTTAGTTCTTTGAATAGTCTGTTTAGTCTTTCAGTTTTCTTTTCTTTATTGGCATGGTTTGGTTTAGTGACGCTTGCAACAAATGAAGATTTTAAATTTCTTGTTCCATTAGAATAGCAACAAGTATCTGTAACTATATAGTGTATGGTGGCGTCATGGAGGTTTTTTTCTTTAGACGCAGTGTTTGCTATACTTAAAACTACTTGACCCTTGTGTATTTTATTTAAGCATGCACCAATAAAAACTTGAGGTATAATCTCGATGCGAAGGTGTTACTTGATATGTCTTAACTATCGGAAAAGAATTCTTCTGTGAGCGGTTCTTAGTAGCCATCCCAATATTTTGTTCACAGAGATCACCCTTCGAATAAAGAAATTTTAGCGATCTGTTAGGACCTTCAATATTGGTATAAGGAAACAGAATGTCCTGCCCCAAGATACCATCACAATTTAAGGATGGAATTTTTTCCGTGACATGTAACTTACATTCAATTGGCGGATCTAGTAAAATTTTAGATTCTACTGACCCTAATGTAGTGCCGTTGGAAAATATTCCATCAATTGCAATAGCATCTGTTTTGTTAACAAAGACGTCATCTCCAAGCACGTCTTTATTAACTAAGCTGACGTCTGAGCCTGTATCTACTAATAAATTTAAATTTCTTTCTAAGCATACGTCTACTGGAATATTTACAATTCCATCCTTTACCAATTTTTCGTTGGATGAGGGTTTGGCGTTTTTTTCCCTCATCCAACCTGTTATTAGTTTTTTGACTGTTTTTGATTTTCGTCCCAGCGCTTCTTTGTGAAGCATTCCTCTATCCCATGCCCTTTTCGCAAGCAAAAATCGCATTTTTTTTTGTTTTGCTCACTTCGTTTCCTATTCAGATCATTTGTAAGCATTACCGAATAGTTCGACTGTTGATTGCGCCTATAAGCAGGCTGCTGTGGATCCGGTTGGTTCGCAAATGATCTCAATGAGATATTTTGGCTGCAGTTGCCAGCCTCATGCCCATAAATTTTGCAGTTTGGACAAAAAGGTGTCATTCGTCGCTTCCTGCACTCTTGGAAAGAATGGTTTACCTCATTGCAAAAATTGCAATTTATAGAGCCACTCTCCCCAACTCTAAGAGATTTTTGCTCGTAGGTGGGTATTTGATAAGGGGGACTCAAAGAATAAATTCCTGCGCTTGCTTGCCTGGGGTTTTCGCAACAATTTCCATTAAAACTTGTCATGCTGTTAGTATTGAACACAGGATATTTTTGTTCGTAAGCGGGTAACTGATAAGGGGAATTCAAAGAATAAATTCCTGCACTTGCTTGCCTGGGGTCTTCAAAACAATTGCCATTAAAACTTGTCACACTGTTAGTATTGAAAGGAGGAGATTTTTTTTCGTAAGCGGGTAACTGACTAGAGGAATTCAAAGAACAAATTCCTGCACTAGGTTGTCGAGGGCTTTCACAATAACTGCCATTAAAATTTTTCATGCTGGGATTATTATATGGGCCTACACCGTAATCAGTTAGGCTATTCAAATCATATTCACTGTTGAAAGACGACGCGAAAGCATTTGGAAACCCAGTAGCCATGTATGCTAATTGAGGATCTATTAGCTCCCGCTTTAAAATTTTTTGGACAGTCTCCGTTAAGCTACTCTCATCAAGACCTAGGGCATACTGTCGGAGATGTAAATTACACAGCCCTGTCTTGAAAGAGTGTATTGCGGCGAGCTCGAGGTCTTTCATTATTGGCGTAGAATCTGGGCCATAGCTTGTTTTGGCCTCTTCTTGGCAATTACTTAACAACCTATTTAATCTGAAACCGAATTGCGTTACGGTCTCATTTGAAATTTGCCGACACTGACGTAGCTCGTTTGTTATCTGTATGTAAGTTTTCCTAGGTAGGAAATTTTGGTTCAGTACTTGCTCTAATTCTTCGAGGCTCGTCATTGATTTCATTGAAATCAATGCAAAGGCATTGCCCCGCAGCCTTGTTAACACAAGGTTGTTAAACAGAGGCTTTTCAGCCCCTTCAAGGCATTGCCACACTTGTTTGCAGCAACCTATGAAACTTTGGACCTCGAGCACTATCCCTGGGTGATAAACACCCGAAAACGTGGGAATCAAAGTTGACACCAAACGTGCAACCTTTTCGTAGCTCATTGCAGGATGTTCTTTAAAAATATTTTTTGGTTGAATCTCAATATTTTTTATGGCCTTTTCTAAATCAGCTAACTGAGGTGTTAAAGAAAAGGAAGGGATTGGAAATTCGGGATTTGGTTGGTTGGCTATGTTCCCTTTTTTAAAATTACTTATATCTAACTTAAACTGTTTTGATAACTTACTTAGTGTTGCTAGGCGTTCTTTTTGTCTGTCGTCTATATCGCCTAATTGTTTATGGAGTTGCTCCTCAATTGATGATTGATGATTGGTGAAAGATGTTTGTTCCAGTGGGTCGTCACTTCCGTCTTCCGTCGGCTTGAATTGTTTTCCGGATCTCGTTACTGATTCCTCACTCATTCCTCATAAGGTATAATTAGGTGTTTTTGTTTTCTCGTTATTTCTCTTCTTGTTGTTTACTCTTCACTTATGTCGATTTCTTTTCACCCATTTGCAGTCGATAGCAGTTGTCACTAAATTCGATTCTTCTTTGGTATTTAGGAAATAGAAAAAGTAGCAATTTTTTTTTTTTTTTTTTTGAATGTGTGTGTGTCTAATTGACAGATAAAGAGAAACAAGCACCAAAGAACAAAACACTTGCATTCATATTGTTAAGCACACAATTTTTATATATTTTTTTTTTCACAAAATGTTTTTCAAATTCACAACTAAATTCAAAACAGTTCTGCTTCCTTTTATTTTTTTTCCCATATGCTGATGTTTTTCTTTGTTGTTTTTGATTTCTTGTTCACTTTACTGTTCACTTATAGACTTTTTCACTTAAGAGACTTTGGTCGTAGTGCTCTTTCCTGGCTGCGCCAAATTGTGGTATAAACAATAAATAAACCGACACGGTTGACTGTCAAGAAACAACTCAACTTTTCCATTAGGAAGATTCAATGTGATCGTGGCTCAAACAAGGTCAACGCAAAAATCACTGAACTTGGGAAATTGCGTGGCTTGCATATTACACGTAGTGAAATATGCAAGCACTGCGTAAAAATGCATTCGGTGACTTTGGCTACCTGTGTCTGGGCTACGTTGCACGCAGTCGGATTAGATTACGACAACCAAACGTGCATGCAAGTGGAATATTACACCACAGTAGTATGCGTTAGTGAAACCTGGTATTCTCACACGTCTGTATGTCAGATTGAAGGCTTTGATGTTTTTCGAAGTGATAGAGTTGGCAGAGTTGGAGGTGGAGTTGCAATTTTTACGCGTAGAGGCTTATGCTGTAAAGTTGTAGGTAAGTCTCCACCTGACAGTGAGATTGATTACCTGTTCATAGAGGTTAAATCTAATAATACTAAACTAATGATAGGATCAGTCTATAAGCCTCATCGAAACATCAATTTGTCTCCACTCTTTTCTGTCCTTGATGATTTGTCGTTTGTTTCACCATTTCTTATAGTTGCTGGAGATTTCAACAATAATGTGCTTCACAGCACAGAGTTGACTAATGGTATGAAATCACTTGGTTTATTTCCAGTAAATGTTTCAACGCCCACTCATTTCACTAAAAACAATAGTACCCTCTTGGATATGTTTTTTGTAAGTCATTTAAGTAAAGTTCTCTATATTATAGCCAACTATCTGCCTCAGCTTTTTCTAATCACGACCTTATTTACTTGACTTTTGAATACTCACCAGTTTCTTGTCCCTCTCTTTTTACTTTCAGGGATTTTAAAAATATAAATAAAAATCAATTAGGAAGAGACTTGAGTTCAATTGATTGGAATATAATATACTATTTATCATCGGTAGATGACCAGTTATCTTTTCTGAATACGAACATTAACCACCTCTTTGATGTTCATGTTCCTCTCAAAACAATACTACATCAAAACAAGACTCGGTTTGGGTTGAACAACAACATAGAAACACTTATGAGAGAGCGTGATATGGCATATAGAAGATGGAAAACTTTTAAGCTTGATGAATTGCATGGCAGTTTTAAAAGACTGAGAAATAGAGTTGTGTGCGCCATACGTAATTCAAAAAAGCAGTTCTACGCTCCAAAGCTTGATCCTCGTCTAGCTAAACAGAAACTTTGGAAGAATCTCAAAGATATTGGTGTAGGTCGTAAAAATAAAAATAATGTATCAAATGTTGACTGCGAAGATCTTAACAAAAAGTTCACCGAAATAAATAATATGAATGCAATGAATGTTGATGAGAGCGAAGGGAATTTTCTTACGGTGGATGATCGAATGTTAGAATTCAACTTTTTGGCTGTTAATGAATCAGATGTACTCGAAAGCTTCCTAGACTTAAAATCCAATTCTGTTGGGATTGATGGCATACCACCGGTTTTTCTAAAAGCCATTTTACCGTTCATACTTAAACATGTTACACATTTGTTTAATAGTATTTTCATGACAAGCACCTTTCCATCTGCTTGGAAACAAGCTAAGGTAATTCCAATTCCGAAAAATAGAAATGGCAATGAATATCGACCGATTGCTATCTTACCTTTTCGCTCGAAAGTCTTGGAAAGAATCATAAACAAACAAATACGCTATTTCTTATCCGAACGAAAACTGATTTGTTCTCATCAGTCTGGTTTCAAACCCAAACACTGCTGTACAACTGTTCTAATTGATGTTACTGAAGGAATTAGAAGTGCTGTTGACAATGATAATGTAACCATTCTTACTCTTTTAGACTTTTCCAAAGCTTTTGATTCGGTCAATAAAAATATACTATGTGAAAAGCTACTTAGCCAATTCCATTTTTCATCGTCGTCAGCTAAACTAATTCACTCGTATCTATCTAAAAGATCGCAATCAGTTTTTGCTAACAATACATTGTCTTCTCCCCTTCCATTGCATAGAGGTGTTCCTCAAGGTTCTATATTGGGTCCCTTGCTCTTCTTAATGTATATTAATGACCTGTCTTCCTGCTCTCTAAATTCCTCCTTGCACATGTACGCAGACGATGTACAATTATACAGCAGCTTTTCTCTTGGAATGCTGGAAAATGGGATTTATGAAGTTAATAATGATCTACAGAAAATTGTACTTTGGTCTAAGCAAAATGATCTTTGCCTTAATGCTAAAAAATCCAAATGTATGGTTATAGCAAGAACTCTGATAGAAACATCGTATTTCCCTCCCATTCTTTTGAATAACACCCCGATTGAGTTTGCTGAATCTGCAATTAACTTGGGACTTACATTTAATCGTACCTTAACCTGGAATGATCACATTAGACTTACTTTAGGAAAAGTTTATGGAGGTTTACGATTACTCTGGGCTTCTCATCATATAACTCCTCCTAGAACGCGAATGATCCTGGCGAAGACGTTGTTAGTTCCAATTTTACTTTATTGCTGTGAAATTTATTGCTATTGCGACTATGTACATAAGACTAAATTAAATGTTGCTTTCAATAGCATTGCACGGTATGTTTTCGGAATAAAAAGGAGAGATCACATATCTAATTATTCGAAGTCAATGTATGGTATGACACTCGCCAATCTCTTCAAGTTCAAAACTATAACGTTGCTGCACAATATTATGCAACTTCGAAAACCTGAATATCTTTTTAACAGAATACAATTCCCTCGATCTATTAGGTCTTGCAACCTTGTTCCTCCGCGTTGTTCATTTCTCGTTTCTGAGCGCCAGTTTTATGTTAATGATGTTCGACTATGGAATTCTCTCCCTACTTATCTAAAAATGATAACCTGCAAAACTCAGTTTAACAATTCATTAAAAAAATTCTATAAAGCGACTTGATGTATTGATTAAAAAGGAAGGCATATGATGATGACGATACTGATGTTGAGCGATTGTGATGTTATTTTAATTTAAAATCTTTTTTGGTATATATAATATATAAATATTTAATTTCTTTTTTTTGCAAATTATAAATTGTTATTTAAAACTAACTGAAATGAAATGAATTCAAATCCTAACTAATATTAAAAATGTGAAAGTCACTCTGTCTGTCCGGCTTTCTATGTTACCATCTCCCGCCCAAACTACTGAACCGATTTAAATAAAATTTGATTTATTTATTTATTTAGCTTACTACAAGCGATTAGAACATAAATTTGAACTTAAAAATATTTAAACTTATAAAAAAATATAAACAAATATAAACAAATAAATATATGTACAAATATACAGTGCTTAATTCTAATTTGAAGTGAAAGGGTTAGATGTTGAAAGGGGAAGAAGAGTATAGATTTTTTCTGAGAGAAGAGGAACTTAGGGAAAAGTCAAATGTATTTCCTGCTGCATTGGCTGAACGTAGCATTCTGCATATGGGGTTGAAATAAGCGTAATTTGTGCGGAGAGTAGGGAGGTGGAAGAAGGGAACAGAGCGTAGGTTACGTGGATTAGTGTTCATGTAAATAAGCTCAAGTAATTCCGGGGAGTCGATGGTACCGGTCATGATCTGATGGACGAAAATTATGTCGGCGACAAGACGACGTTTAGAAAGGGTGACCATGTCAATTAGTTGCAAACGGCTTTCATATGGAGGTAAAATGTACGGATCAGACCAAGGCAATCTACGCAAAGCGAATCTTAAAAATCTTCGTTGCACAGCTTCAATTCTGCGAGATTGAGTTATTTGGTAGGGAGACCAAACCTGACTAGCATATTCAAGAATTGGTCTAACATAAGTGTTAAATAATGATTTAGTGACGTAGGGGTCGGAAAATTCCCTAGACCACCGTTTGATAAATCCAAGGGAGGAGTTTGCTTTCGCAATAATATAGTTTATGTGAGAGTGGAAATTCAGCTCTTTATCACAAATAACCCCAAGATCACGAATAGACGAAACTCTGGGGATAGGCACGTTACTGAAGTAGTACGTTCGAAGACTAGAAGGTAAGCGTTTACGTGAGAAAGTCATAGATTGACATTTATTAACGTTTAGCTCAAGAAAGTTCTTATTACACCAAGTAAGAAAAGCATTTAGGTCTTTTTGAAGAAGAGAGGAATCATGAGAAGAGGATATGACTTTTATAATTTTAATGTCATCAGCATAAACAGACAGATCAGAAAAAGAAATAATACTAGCGACGTCATTTATTGCAAGCACAAACAGGAGTGGACCTAGATGGCTACCTTGGGGAACGCCAGAAGAGGCAAATATTGGGTTAGAAACTGCTTTTCTGAAAACTACTCTATACACTCGGTTCTCTAGGTAAGATTTGACCCATTGGATAATTAAGGGTGGGAAGCCAAGGGCATTGAGTTTGAGATAGATAATTTGATGGTTAATTTTGTCGAATGCTTTACTAAAGTCAGTAGTAATAACATCGATCTCGTTGCCTCCTTCCATGGCCAGAAGAGTCTTTGATACGAATTGGGTAAGGTTAGTCGTAGTAGACCTTCCTTTTAGGAAACCATGTTGAAGTGAAGAGACAATTGGTTTACATTGAAAATACAGAGAGTCGTACACAATACTTTCGAAAAGTTTAGGGATGGCGGAAAGCTTAGCTATGGGTCGATAGTTCGAGATTTGGTTTTTACAGCCCTTTTTGAAAATTGGGAAGATAAAAGATTCTTTCCAGAGAGAGGGGAAAACTGCCTGGGAAAGAGAAAGTTGAAAAATATTAGCAAGGGGTTGATAGAGCACTGATGCGCACTTTTTAAGGAAAATTGTTGGAACACCGTCGGGACCAGGTGAAAAATCGTCATCTAGTAACCTTAATTTATCAAAAACAGTCTGGGGACTAACATCAAGAAAGACAAGAGATGTTTGCGGGCTATTCATCAGAAACCTGTGATATTCAAGGTCAGGATCACTTTGATCATTGGCATATGATTGTCTGAAGAAGGTAGCAAAGAGATTAACGATTACTTTGGGGTCATCGGAAGATTTGTCAAGGAAATTAAGCGTTGAAGGAAGACCGTCAGATTTTCTCTTGACGTTAATAAATTGATAAAAACGCTTTGGATCAGTGATTAGAGAGAGTTGCATTTTATCAAGATAGGCTAAGTAAAGAGAATGGTATAAAGTTGAAAAGTTAGAAGAGGCCTGTTGGTAGTAATAGTAGTTGAAAGGGGTCTGGGATTTTAAATAGGCTTTCCATAGCCTATTTCTAATGTTACGTATATTTTTTAACTCAGTTGTGTACCAGGGAGGAGATGATACACAGGTTTTTTGAAACGTATAGGGAACACATTGCATGAAGCATGCAAAAATTGAAGAATAGAAAAAGGAGAGAGCTATATTAATGGGTGTAGAGAGGTTAATAAAGAGATTAAAGTCGATTCCGCTTAGAAGATGACTAAGCATAGTGAAATCTGCTTTACGGAAGTTAAAGCTGGAAGTGTTCTCAGACTCCATAGTTGGAGTGCTATGATCAAGACAATAATTGAAAGACAGGGGAGGATGAAAATGATCAAGGGTGGATAAAAGATGTGAGCTTTTTAGGACGGCGGAGTTGAAAGGATCAGAGGAGAAAGCAAGGTCAAGTTGTCTCCCAAGATTGTTTAAGATGCAACTCATTTGAAAGAGGCCTGATTCAAGAAATCTGTCAGTGAATACAGAGACAGTCTAAAACTTGAGGAAGGACATAGGCTATTTATTTTCTCCCTAAACTCCCAGGGGAACGGGAACGTATACGGGAACTTGGAAACTACACCACCGATTTCAAAAATTTTTCCACCGATAGAATGCTTCACTATCCCACAGTAACATAAACTCTAATTCATCCACATATTCTTACGGGAACGAGAGTCCTTACTAATATAATAAGTGTGAAAGTAGCTCTGTCTGTCCTTCGTTCTATGTTACCATCTCTCGCCCAAACTAATAAATCGATTTAAATGAAATTTTGTACAAAGATTGTTCTGATCTTAAGGACGGACATAGGCTTTATTTCATTCGAATATTCCCACGGGAACCGGTCCTCACTATTATTATAAATGCAAAAGTAGCTCTGTCTGTTCACCTTTCTATGTTACCATCTCCCGCTCAAACTAATGAACAGATTAAAATGAATTTTTGTACAAAGATTGTTCAGAACCTGAGGAAGGACATAGGCTAAATATTTTTTCCCTATATTCCTATGGGAACGGGAACGTATACGGGAACTTAGAAACTACAGCACCGATTTCGAAAATGTTTCCATCGTTAGAATGCTACACTATCCCCGAGTAACATAAAGATTAATTCATCCCCATATTCCTTCGGGAACGGGAGTTCTTACTGATAAAATAAGTGCGAAAGTAGCTCTGTCTGTTCGCCTTTCTATGTAACTATCTCCCGCCCAAAACTAATGAACAGATTTAAATGAAATTTTGTACAGAGATAGTCTAAAATTTAAAAAAGGACATAGGCTATATATTTTATCCCTATATTACCACGGGAACGATATCGCATACGGGAACTTTGACATTATAGCACCGATTTCAAAAATTCTTCCACCGTTAGAATGTTACACTATCCCTGAGTAGCATATAAACTGTAAGTCATCCCCATATTCCTACGGGAACGGTCACCATATTCCCACGGGAATGGGAGTCTTTACTAATATAATAAGTCTGAAATTAAATCTGTCTGTCTATTTTCATTAGTTATCAAAAACCGCCCCAACTATTAAACCTATTTATAGGAATTTTGGAACAGAGATATAGTATTGATTCTGAAGATGGACATAGGCTATATATGTCATCCCTGTATTCCCACAAGAACGCAAACGTTAACCGGAACCTAGGTACTGCTGAACTGATTTCAAGTTATTTCCCCGTTAGAATGCTACACAAAGTAACATTAACTTTAATTTATCCCTATATTCCCACGTGAACGGAAGTACTTACTAACGCTATAGATCCGAAATCAGCTCCGTCTTCGGTTTTTCTTTGTTACTATCTACCGCCCAAACAATTGAACCTATTTGTATGAATTTTAGTGCAGAGATGGTCTTGAGCCTGTAAAAGGACATGGGCTGTATTTATTATCCCAATTTTCCTATGTTTACAGCAACGTAAACGGGAACCTTGAAGCTACTGGACCGATTTCAAAAGTTTTTTCACCTTGAGGTGATTTCTGTCAAATTGTCGATTACACAGTTGACCTGAGAAGAATTGTCTATCTTGATCTTCAAATAATTATTGACAATCGGTAATGACTGTGTGAAAAGTCGATTTCGGCGCCGACTAATGAGATATTTAATGTAGTAGTAGACAATAGAATTTACATCAATGAGAGCTTAACAAAAGAGAATAGCTCCTTGCTAAGAACTGCTCTTCAATTACGCAGAGAGGGTTTGCTTTTTTCTGCAAGAACTCGTAATGGTCATGTGTATATCAGGAAAACCAAAGATGACACTGAGATGAAAATTGAGTCAACAACTAAACTCTCTTGATAACATCAATTTATCACCAAAATTAGTTCTTCTTGCCGTTGTAATAACCCACCTCTGGAGCTTTAATTCACCACAGCTACGTTTATGTATAAGTATAATATAATATATTAATCTAAAGAACAAAAAAAAAAAAAAACAAACAAACAAGCTAAGCTTATCATTAATCTCTTTTTCATTTTCTCTCTAATAACTTTTTTGATTTATTTTCTTTTATCTTCTACTTTCTGCTTAAACTCTTCACTTTACTGACTCTACATTTACAATACGTTGATACTTTCTCATCATTATACATATTATATTTTAATTGCCTTTGCATGAATTTTGATACTACTTCATCAATAGGGAGTGTGGTTAGGGGAGATTCTGTGCGGTCAATTATTAAAATACTATCGAATGCTTGCGAGGGTTTTAAGATATGTTATTTAAATGCTAGAAGTTTAAATTTAGCAAAGTTGGACTATTTGAGATATGTGTTTCTTGGTTTAGGAATTGATTTGATCTGCATCACTGAGACATGGTTGGACTCAGCTAGTATCGATCAATTATATAATATTCCTGGATTTAAACTCATTAGAAATGATAGAATCACTACAACAACTGGTGGTGGAGTTGCCGTGTATTGTCGTGAAACTTTGCAGTCAAAAATATTGAGTAAATCGGAAGGTAGTGTAGTGGAATATCTTTTAATAGAAGTTACGGATGGTATTATTAAATGTCTTGTTGGTGTAAGTTACAATCCAAAGCGAGTTCACTCACCTCTGCCATTATTTTCTGCTCTTCAAGATTTTACTGCACATTATGAGCATATTATAATATGTAAAGCTCGACAACTGTTAGATCTAAGTGCTGCTTCTGGACTGTCCATAATTAATTCCTACGCTACACATTTTTCTCCAAACTCTCCTCCTAGTCTGCTCGATGTGATAATGGTCTCAAACCGATCAAACATTTTATTAAATGATCAGCTTTCTCTAGCCGGCATATCTGATCACGACTTATTGTTTTGTACATATAATATTGACTTCACTCGTTCTTCTACTCCATCATTTTTTTCAATTTCGAGATTTTAATTCCATTAATTTGATGCGAGTCTTTTACCATGGAGACACTGTTTCTTCACATTATACATAAATAACAAAGTCGATCACTTTGAATCATTATTATTTAATCTCTTTCAAGCACATGTTCCTTTAAAGACAGTAGCTATAATTAATAGAAAATGTCCCTGGTTTACGTCGGAGGTTCGCAGTGCAATCAAAATACGTAACAAAGCATACTCTAGATGTAAGCGTACTGCAACAAGCGCAAACTGGGAAACTTTCTGCCATGCTCGGAATCATTCGACTTACATAACCCGCAGGGCGAAAAAAAGATATTTTTTATCAAAATTAAATACGGATCAAACAGCAAAAAAAACTTTGGAGTAATCTACGCTCTATAGGGGTTGGTAAGATAAACAGTACTGATAGCATTCCAGATGTCAATGACCTTAATAATGCTTTTATTTCCACCGCTGTTGATAATTCACGTTTTGTTCCGGATGATCGACTGTCCTTCTTTTTTGACTTTGACTTTGAAGTTGTATCTGAAATAGATGTTGTTAATACTATCCGCTCTATCAAGTCTAATGCTGTTGGTGAGGATGGTATTCCTGTTTGTTTTGTGAAAATGATCGTGCCACATTTGCTAAGCAGTCTTACGCATATAATTAACTTCTGTATCACAACCTCAATCTTTCCCAATGCTTGGAAGTTAGCTAAAGTTATTCCAGTCCCAAAAAAAACTCAACCTTTGACGGTAAATGACTTTCGTCCTATAAGTATTTTACCCTGTCTTTCGAAAGTTTTTGAGAAAATTATTTTTAAACAAATTTCTACTTTTCTCAATGAACATAGTTTGATATCCCCAATTCAATCTGGCTTTCGTGAACGTCACAGCTGTTCTACTGCTATGGTAAAGATTGTCGATGATATAAGGGTTAAATTTGATATGGATTACTTAACGGTACTCTGCTTGCTAGATTTTTCCAAAGCTTTTGATAGTGTGAATCATATGGTGCTTTGTCAGAAACTTAGACTGTATTTTGGCTTTAGTGAGAGATCGGTGCGCCTGATAATGAATTATCTGATGAATCGTCACCAAAGGGTTGTTTATGGGCAGAATTGCTCCTTATCTGGGTCGTTGTCTGCGGGAGTTCCCCAAGGATCTATTTTGGGGCCATTATTATTCTGTCTGTTCATTAACGATTTGCCTAAAGTTTGCTCAAGTGTATCCTTACAGCTTTACGCTGACGATGCTCAAATATATCTTTCTCGACCAATCGGACTTATTGAAGATCTTATATCAAGAGTCAATGAAGACCTATCAAATATTTACAACTGGTCGGTTTGCAACGGAGTTAATTTAAACCCAAACAAGTCTCAGCTTATATGTATTTCTAAGAAACCTTATAACACTGATGAAATTCCACCTTTATTCTTAAACAATTTGCAGTTGAAATTTTCGGACACAGTTAATAACCTTGGTTTAAAACTTAATCGCTCACTGTCTGGAACTGATCACATCAATTTTTTTATAGGACGAATTTATGGTGGGCTGCGGAAACTTAGTTTGTCATCTAACTTTACTCCTGTAGCTACGAAACTAAGACTTATTAAGACTCTATTTTTGCCTATATTAGATTACTCTTCAGTTGTGTACTGTAAACTCGACTCTCACTCCCACCATAAGCTACTGGTCGCGTTCAATGATATGATTAGGTATGTGTATGGGCTACGCCGATCTGAACATATCTCGCATTATCATAAACTGGTCCTAGGATGCACTTTTCAACAATTTCTTGACACAAAGTGCTGTCTCTTTATGCATAAAATCATTATGAACAAAACTCCAATGTATTTATATGAAAAACTTCAATTCGCTCAATCAAGCAGAACCTTAAATCTTATAACCCCCTTCTTTGCTTATTTACACTCTTCGCGTCTTTTCTATGTTTATGTGACCAAATTATGGAATTCGCTCCCAACGGTGATAAAAAAAATAGTTGGTGATAGTAAATTCAAAACTGCAGTATTGGCACATTTTTCATCTCTATAATGATAAAATTCTCTTGGTTGAAAAAATATCATTGTCTTTAAGCTTGGGTCAGTATTTTCTTTTCTTTTTTTCTCATTTCACTTTTCTGTCTATCAGTCTTCTTTCTATATCTACTTCCACACATATTTTTAATTTTTAATAGTTTTTTTCTTTTTCACAATCTATATTGTTCAATTAACTTTTGTATAACTCTCATTTATTGTTATTTTGAATTGAAATTGTTCCAATTATTTTGTACTATAAAAGACTAAGTCTTATTTGTACTATTATTTGAAATAAACTGAACTAAACTGAACTAAACAATATTATGGACACTGAGCAAGTCACATCATACCCTTTAGAGTTTCTCAGTTCCTTAGAATTATCAGGAGTGGCTGCAAGTTGGTGTTTCAATGCCAATAATAAGTAATCTAGAATTGTACACAGCTACAAATTACACATCTGGGATGCGGCATTATAAAAGTTTTAATAATGACTGGAACAGCGAAGTAAGAAAACTATTGACTACCCGTAATTCTTTAATTCCCACTGATTTGTGATTTTAGTTTAAAAGAGTGTATCAAACTCGCAAAACCTTTTTATTTGATAAAAGATGGAAAAACTAGGAACGTCGTGTGCAAAAATGTACTGAAATAAAATAGTATAACAATAGTTTACTAAAACGCATGAATGTGTCTTATTTGCAAAATAAGTAGCTTAAAAAATTAAATGAAAGTTACTATTCCACGCGGATGAATTCGCGGGCACAGCTAGTTTTTAATATTTGTAGCACAATAAATCTTCCTTTTTTTTTTTTCAAATAGTACTGGGTACTGAAACTTACTCTAAATTACAAGATATTGTATCTTATTGAGTATTTACTACAATAAATTTAAACTAAACTAAACTAATACTAAATACTCGTCTTGTTTTTAACGGTGTAACCGAATGTGTGGACCAGAGAGTTCGAAGACTAGCATAAACCCTACCCAAAGTTAGCCTTATGTGTTCATTCCAGTGTTCTATTGAAAACAATACCTAGGTTTCTTGTGGACTCAACAAAATCGACCACACTGTTATTCAGGTATATGTTTGGAAGACAGGACGTATCAACTGGTTTCCTGGAAATTACCAAACATTTTGATTTTTTTAGGTTAAGGCCGAGACCATTCCTTCGATCAGATCTTCATTGGTTTCGCACACAGCGTTCTCCACAAGTAGGCCTTGTGGAGGGGAAACTCAACCGCATCTGCACGTCATCCGCATACAAATCAGACGAGGAATGCAATTAACATTTCGGTAAATCATTGATGTACATTGTAAGTGATAAGTATACACATATTGTACAGCCAACAAGTGTAGATCCACATAACATATTACAGTATCATAGAACATATGTATGTAAAGTATATAATAAGGTACGATCAAACAGTTGAGTAATAAACCACACTTCAAACAGACCGGTTGTCTTCTCCTATCTTAAGACATATCAGTGGCGACGAGGCTAAAGAGTTTTTTTTTCACAGTTCTTGATCTTGAGTACTTAGATAGTACATTACAGTTTCGCATAAGTACAGTTTTTTTTTATTAGACTGAGGAAAAAATTTTTTTGATTTGGAAAGCATCTCCTTTATGTCGGAACCTGACGAGACATTGGAGGTAAAAGAGAAAAAAATAAGTTCTGAGGAAGTTGCTGTACATCTACAACCCGTTATCCACATGGCATCACAATTAATTGGACATATTGAGTGCTTTACTCCAGGTGACGATTTCGAGTTGTGGATGGAAAGGATGGAATTGTACCTTAAATTAAATAAAGTTACGGATGAAGAAAGCAAAGTAGATTATTTTATCACATTGGGAGGAGGTGAGTTACACAAAATTGTAAAATCTCTTGTGGCTCCAGTTAGTCCATCTACTGTTAAATATGCTGATTTAACTGCAAAACTCTCTGATCATTTAAAGCCAAAGAAAAATATTATATCAGAACGGTATAAATTTTATCAAAGAGGTCAAAAGGAACGTGAATCTATTAGTGATTTCATCGTAGCGGTAAAAACAATTGCTCAGGAATGTAAGTTCGAGAACTTTTTGGAGGATGCCCTACGCGATAGAATAGTCTGTGGTGTTCAAAATGATAGGCTTCGCGGGGCACTATTGAATGAAAGTGATTTGACCTTAGACGGGGCTGTAAAAAAGCGCGTACTTTCGAGTAAACGGAAAAAGAGATCCAAGAAATGCGAACAGGTAGTTTTAATAAAGTGCATGCGATTGGACAAGTTTCAGGGAAATCTAAATTCGTGAGAAATCAGGGTAGCAAATCTTCAAACAAAGTCTGCTTTAGGTGCCAAAAGAAGGGACATTTCGCTAAGGAATGTCGTGTTCCAATTTGCTCAAAATGCGGTCAATGCGGACATTTGCCTAATAAATGCAGGGTTACTAATAAGAAAGGGGGCAATAAAAATGCAAAAGGAGTAAATAACGTCGAGATGGAGAAAGATAACCTCTATTGGGATTTGGATAACTTGAAAATTAGTCATATACACCACGTGAGTGAAATTTATAATGCGTTATGGATTGAGGTGCAGATTAACGGGGTGTTGACCAAAATGGAGGTTGACACAGGAGCTTGTGCAACAATTGTATCAGTGAAGGATGCAAATAGATTTGGCATTGATGTGCTAAGGCTTAAAACTCAATCAAACGAGACATTGCGTTTTATAACAGGGGCTGTTGTGCGCGTTATTGGATCCTGTGAAGTAAGGGTTTGTTTTGAGAACTATTGTGGGGTGTTAGACATTGTGATTATTGAATCGGAAAAGAGTTTTCTTCCACTTATCGGTCGTTCATGGCTAAATGTGGTAGCCCCACACTGGCGAAAAAATATATTTTTGAAAAAACCAGATGTTAGCGTAAATTCAATTGCCCAAAACTTTAATATGGAATCGCAGAAAATCAAACAAGAATTCAACACTTGTTTTGAAGGGAAAAAGACTTCGTGTAAAGTAGGATATAAAGCTGAGATTCAGATCAAGGATGGAGTTACTCCAATACTTTGTAAGCCCTACACGGTTCCATATGGGCTGAGAGAGGATGTCGAGAGAGAACTGGATCGACTTGTTGCAGCAAATGTTTTGGTTCCTGTGCGTTACAGCAATTGGGCATCGCCCTTAGTTGTTGTTAAGAAAACAAGTGGGAAATTAAGATTATGCGTCGATTTCAAGGTTACGATTAACCGTTTTGTGGTAACTCACCATTACCCATTGCCCAGAATGGACGACATTCTAGCTTCGTTAGGAGGGTGTCAATTTTATTGTGTTCTGGATTTAGAAGGAGCCTATCAGCAGCTTAATGTATCAGAAACATCTAAGGAGTTACTAACAGTTAACACTCACAAAGGGCTATTCCAGTTTCAAAGACTCCCCTTTGGTGTTTCAGCTGCTCCATCGATTTTCCAAGAAACGATGGATAAAATACTATTTGTCTTGAGTGATACCAAATGTTATTTGGATGATGTTATTGTTGGTGGTAAGAGTTTCGAAGACTGTAGGAAAAATTTAGTTGCGGTCCTACACAGGTTAAAGGAACATTGTGTGAAAATTAATTCAGAGAAATGCAAGTTTTTTGAACGTTCGGTGACCTATCTGGGACACGTTATTAGTGTAGATGGCATTAGACCTAACCCAGATAAGGTCAAGGCAATTGTTTTGGCGCCGGCTCCAACTAATATACAGCAATTACAATCTTTTTTGGGGATGATCAATTTCTATGGGAAGTTCATTCCTAATTTGTCTACGGAATTGTACCCATTATATCAACGTCTTAAAAAGAATAATACTTTCTCATGGGATTCCGCTTGCCAACAAGTTTTCGAGAGAAGTAAACGTTTATTAACAACAAATGATCTCCTTGCCCATTATGATCCGGTTAAGCCCATTGTTGTGTTGTGTGACGCTAGCCCTTATGGAGTAGGAGCAGTTTTAGCTCACGTTATCGATGGAATAGAACGCCCGGTATTATTCGCCAGCGGCACTCTCACCGCAGCCGAACGAAATTATTCGCAGCTTCATCGGGAGGCGCTAGCAATAATTTTTGCAGTAAAGAGTTTTCATAAATACATTTATGGGAAGGAATTCACAATAGTTAGTGACCACAGACCTCTCAAAGAAATTTTTAGCCCAACCAGGGGAACACCAGCAGTAGCAGCAGCCCGACTCCAAAGGTGGGCCGTATTTTTGGGAATGTATATGTATAAAATTGAATACCGAAAAGGATCAAAAGTGGCCCAAGCTGATGCTCTCTCACACTTACCATTGACAGAATCAACAGGTACCGACTCTGGATTCATAAACACCATTATCGCGTCAGAGGAGTTTCCTTTGAACCGGACAATTATTGGAAAGTATACGCGAAAAGATAGGGAGCTAAAGGAGGTGGCGGAACATATAAGAATGGATTGGAGCCAGAGTCGAGACAGGGTAGGAAAGTCATTTTGGGACAAAAAGGATGTTCTAGAGATCGAAAATGGTTGCATATTTTACGGATTTCGCATTGTAATACCTTCAGTACTACGCTATAAAGTGTTAGACATTTTACACGAAGGACATTGTGGGATGGTTCGAATGAAGAGTTTAGCTCGTTCATACGTTCGGTGGCCAGGCATTGATAAGTCCATAGAGGAAAGAGTAAAAGCTTGCGAGGAGTGTGCAAAGACACAAGCAGCAACTAAGATTACGGAAAATATTCCTTGGAAGCCACCGAAATACCCTTTCGAACGAATTCATTTAGATTTTTTTCATCTAGACAACCAAAGTTTCATAATATTAATTGATGTTTATTCAAAATGGATTGATATTGGTAGCTTAAAGAAAACAGATGCGAACTCGGTTGTAGATTGGCTACGTTCAGTGTTTTCCATTTTTGGTCTACCGAGGAAAATAGTCACCGACAATGGACCACCATTTAATTCTTCATTTTTTTCAAAATTTTGTGAAGCTAACCACATTCAATATTTGAACTCACCTCCGTATCATCCAGAATCAAACGGTTCTGCAGAAAATTCAGTCCGAACAGCTAAAAATGGTTTGAAAAAGGCTTTACTGGGTAAAGGTATGAAATCTGTCAAACAGATAGTAGATGCATTTTTAATAAATTATCGAAACACACCTACAACGACAACTCGTAAAATACCATCATCACTGATTTTTAATTTTAAAACTAAAACTAATCTCGATTTTATTAATCCTAGGGGGTCATACAATCTTCTGGAGGCTCCAAAATATCAGGACGAAATAGTAACAATAGATGCCGAAGACCTTATTGAGTTCCAGCCAGCAGAAAACGTCTTGTAGCGGAATCATTCCAAAAACATCGTAAAATGGGTTCCGGCGACAATATCAAAACGTCTGGGCAAGGTAATATATGAAATCAACCTCAATGGTAGTTATCGAACAGCGCACACCAACCAACTGAAGAAAGCACCAATTAAAATTCTCAAGTACGCAGAGAAACCATTAGCTCCGAGCAGATTTCAGAGACCAAAAAAGATGGTTACCAAGAAGTTTTGTCCAATATTTCCACCTAGACGTTCAGAGAGACTCGCAATTAAATCTCGTACTCGCCGAAATAACTAAATTTTTTTTATGAGAATTGAATTTTAAGTCATAATTATTGCTTTTGTTTTTGAAATTAATTTAAAAAAAAAAAAAAAAAAAATTAAGAAAATTTAGAATTTATTTTCATGTTTCCTTTAACCATAAAACTATTAAATTTTCTTGTTTGTTTGGGAAGGAATGATAAGTATACACATATTGTACAGCCAACAAGTGTAGATCCACATAACATATTACAGTATCATAGAACATATGTATGTAAAGTATATAATAAGGTACGATCAAACAGTTGAGTAATAAACCACACTTCAAACAGACCGGTTGTCTTCTCCTATCTTAAGACATATCAGTAAGAAATATTGGTCCTATGATCGAGCATTGGGGAACACCTAAGCTTAGCGAAAGGAAATCAGAGACGGAATTATCCAGAACAACCGCCTGGGATCTGCTACATAGGTATGAGGCTATAAGTTTTGTGGACGGAGAGAAAAATTAAACTGAGTTCGGATTTTGGTACACAGAACATCGTAATTTACTGTATCAAAAGCCTTTGAGAAGTCAAGCAGGACTAGAAAAGTCACTTTATTCTGATCAACAGCTTGTCTGATATCTTCTGTCACATTTAATAAGGCAGTTGTGCAACTATGTTTAGAAACCAGATTGATTATTACATAATAGCTTATTGTTCTGAATATATTTATGTATCTGAGAGCTCATAAATTTTTCAAGCACTTTTGAGAGAAATGGTAAAATAGCAATTGGTCTGAACTCTGAATTCATTAATTTTTTTGGGTACTGGGTTAAGCGCGTTTCCAGAAGGGGAAAAACTCCAGTCTTGAGAACTGAATTTAATGTATATGTTATATAACTAGCAACACCGACTCAATGCATGATATGCAGAGCCAAATAGCTGAAGTACTTAATCCATCTGATGTCCGATCCTTCCAGCGCATCAAAGAAGTCACACTACCACATATTAAATTCAAAGAAATATGAAATTGTTCTATCAAATCAAATTTTTATTCCATCGTTTCTATAAATTCAACTTTTATAGTTTTCAACATAAAATAATTAAATATACATGATTGAACTATATATAAATTTTATATCTAAACGACATCTATAGCCACGTTGCCCTGATGTCTTACCAACAAATAAATTTATAAATTTACTTTATATAGGGTTAAATAAGCTTAATAAAAACTGAACTTATATCTTCGAAACCAGTCTCTTTGGATTTTACAGATAGTATACTGCTTAAGACGTCCGCCTCATCTACAACTGAAAAGCTAGAATTAGGAATAGAATTAAAACTATCTGAACTGAATTCGCCGTTTGGATAGTTCTTATTACCAGGGGTACTACCAATTAGGGAGGAAACTGAGGCACATGATTTATTTAATTTTAACGATCTACCGAACATGACTGCTAAAATGAAAAATTTTAGAGGAGCAGCGAAAAGTTTAAAAGAAAAGAAAGCTTCAGTTATTTTCAGTAAAGCTGATAAAAGCAATAATATTGTAATACTAGACAAACAAGAATATATTGCAATAACTGAACAATTTATAAGAACTGGACCTTATAAAGAAGTAATTTTTAATCCTTTACCGGGAATGATAAGGAGAACTAAATAAGCTATCAAACAAGCAGTTAAAGTTTTTAATGATCCTAATTTATCAAGGAAATTAAATGTTTCAAATCCAATTTTACCAACATTATATTCTCAGTTAAAATTACATAAACCAGGAAAACAAATAAGACCAATTACATCAACAACTGTATCAATATTATCAAAACTTGAATGTTGGTTATTAGAAAAACTAAATAATCTCCCAATCAAATTTGAAACAGCAGCTATAAAAAATGGAATTGAATTTGCAGAATAAGTAAAGAACTATAAAATAGCTAGCAATGAGATTCAAGTTTCATTCGATGTTGTTTCATTATATCCAAATGTTCCAATAGATGAAACTTTAGTTTTTCTGAGAAAATGGCTAGAAAGAAATACAATTAAACCAGAAGAAATAAATGAATTTGTAAAACTTACTAAACTGTGCATGGATGAAAATTGTTTCCAGTTTTAAAAAACTTATTTATGTCGCATATAGAAACTGAAATGAAAAATCAAGTAAATTTTCCAAGAATTTGGTTAAGATATGTAGATGATATATGGGCGATATTCAAAAAACATGAACTCCGTCAGCTCATTAACAAATTAAATAGAACTAAATACCCATCAATAAAATTTACATATGAAGAAGAAATTGAAGGGAAACTAAATTTTCTGGATTTAAGTATAACTCGGAATGGAGACAATTTCGAATTGGATATAAACAGAAAACCAACGAATACTCTGAGATACATTACATCAGACTCGTTCCATTCCTTTCAACATAAGATGTCAGCTTTTCACTCAATGATTTTTAGAGCTCTAAATATTCCAATGACTATAGAAACAAAAATAAAAGAATTCCAAAAAATTAAAGACATAGCCAAAATTAATGGATATACTGAAGAATTGATTGAAGATTTAACAATTGCACATAGAAGAAAACAAGAATTGAGAAATTATACAACTTTAGATCTAATAAGGAATGAAGGAAATGACGAAAAGAAATATTCAAAATTTTATTTCTATCCAGAAAAAACATCTAAGATAAAACCAATATTTAATAAATATAATATCCGTATGAGTGAGTGCAGCGAAATAAAAATAAAAATTCTGATTGGAGGATCTAAGGATAAAATTGACCAACTTCAAAAGTCAGGAATTTAATCTATCGGATGTAATGACTGTGCAAAAGAATATATAGGACAGACAAGAAGACCTATTCTAAAAAGATTTAAAGAACATTTTGCACATCTTAAATATAATGAAAAAGAAAAGTCAAGTGTTGCAGAACATATGCTAGAAAATAGTCATAGCTTTAGTTTGCAAAATTTAAAACTAATAAGAAATGTAAATAGCAATTATGAATTAGATGCTTTTGAATCATTTTACATATTTAAAAACAAAAATAATCTAATGAATAGTGATGATGGACCAATTCAACTCAAATAAACTGTAATTTTGTTTAGAAACATTTTTGTTTATTATTAGTTTTTTGACAAATAATTTAATTTAATTTAATTTTATAAATCTCACTGACGATGGAAGCATTGCTTCTGAAATGTACATCTGAGGAAATAAAATAAGTGTTTTAACTGTTAAAAACTTTACTAATCTTTTCATTTAATTCATTACAATCAAAATTCGCAGCATTTCTCTTTATTTGCTTACCTATCCCGATTTCTCTTAAATTTTTCCATAGACTACGTTTAGCTTGTGTTGGATCCAAGCGAGGAGCATAAAAACGCCGTTTTGACTCCCGTATCTGGCAAGTAACCCTATTTCCTAGTACACAATAAGTATTGTACAATAGTCTATCCGAAACCTTTTCCATCGATTGTAAGGCGTCCCTTTGAATAATTAGGTTTTTAATGTCTGTAGTTAGCAGAGGACATTCGTATTCTCTGGATTTTATTAATTTGGTTATGAGTGGAATATGAGTATTAAAAAGATTTCTAATGTTATCTTGAAAGAAATTAACTTGATTATATACATAGGGCATTCTATAAATTCTATCAGAATACACAACAGAAAAGTCAACTTTCAATTTGTCAATGTTAATGTTCTTAAAGTCACGGAAAGTAATAATGTTTTCTGTATTAACCATATCACATTAAAAAATTAAATGAATCATGTCATGTCGGGAGAAAGATGGAGCTGAAAGCTGATTACAATGTAGAACTTTGTTTAGGTTGGTGCAGGGAAATAAGTCCACAGGTACTACGTCCACTGATGGACTAAATTCTCATTTGTACAGGGAAATAAGTCCTCGGAAGCTAAGTCCACTGAGGATCTAAGTTCTCACGTAATGGGAACGATATCCACTTTACTAAAGTGGCCTTTGTTCCCATGAACAGTGGGAAATACGTTACAAAAAAATGTGAGTCTTAGTTCCCTCTGAATGTGAAATAAATTCTTATGTTTGGCCAAGAAAAAAAGTAGTTCTTCAAGTATTTTTGAATTTTATTAATATAAAAAAATACTACCTCTATCGAGATACCAAATTTAATTGATAAAATTAAATGAAGAGATTAGTAAAGAGATTTATAAATCTCACTGACGATGGAAGCATTGCTTCTGAAATGTACATCTGAGGAAATATAAAAAGTGTTTCAACTGTAAAAAACTTTACTAATCTTTTCATTTATTAGATTTTAAAACACGTGGATTATCTCAACTAAAAAACTCATTAGTAAAATTGTTAAAATTTCGAATTTAAGGTAATACTTTTGAATTAGGTATCTGTTTAGTTTATTTCAAAATTCAGTTTCTGAAATTGGAATCGAAAAGCATCAGTTTATTTTGAAATTCAGCTTTCGAGTTTTTGAAAATAGGTATTGTATTATTCAGTTTATTTCGAAATTCAGCAATAATTCAACTGAATAATAAAATATTTTCCAAAACTCGAAAACTGAATTTCGAAATAAACGAGCTTACGAAAATATGGTTTTTGTTTCACTTTTCGAACTTTCGAAGATAATAAAATAGTATCGAAAAGGTAGGTACTTACATGTTACATTTGAAATGTGGCGGGCATTTCTCCTATTAATCTTGTACCTTATTCTTTTAGCCATAAAAATGGTGTATGTAAAGCCATTTTCTAAATCCGTGTGTATGGGGCTTTATCACTTAACTTAGAAATTCCATAGTGTATTGAATATCGACTGTAACATACTGGTACTTATCAAGATAAGTTCAAAAACACATAAGAAAAGGTCTAAGAACTAACAGTAGTTTCTCTCTTTAATTTTTGTTGTTGAAAATTCATTCTCACTTTATGCTTCCCAGTGTGTACTTATTTCCCATAAGGAAGTGGAGCTGGTTCTCACTCAATGGAATAAAAGTCCACTTTAGTAAAGTGGATTTCGTTCCCATTAAGTGAGAATTTAGACCCTCAGTGAACTTACTTCCTGTAGACCTATTTTCCTGTACAAATGAGAATTAAGTCCCTCAGTGGACTTAGTACCTGTGGACTTATTTCCCTGCACCGTTCAGGTTACTCACATAGAATATATCAAGAAGTGTACTGGTATCTCTAGTAAAATGCGTTGGAAAGGAAGTATTCATCGGAATTTAATTGAGTGCACTCATACTATTTACCTACAAATGACGACTCTACTAAAATGTTGCTATTAAAATCGTCACACATAATAACAAACGGTGATATGTGCGTTAGCTCATCTAAAACTGCATCAGCGGAGAAATTTCGACATTGGCATTGGGTCTATTATACAGATCCTGACAAAATTTTGTTAAGCCTACAAGTAATTTTAATAAAAACGTATTGAATTTCACAGTATTCCTAAGCCTTACTGACTAGTTGACAATCTAAGCTTCACAAACATAAACAGCCACACCTCCACCAACACGATATGACATGAACAGTCAACACGAGTAGACGCGCTTTTCTTGTCGTACAGTTTAAAGTACCTATGCAAACTATGTGAAAACCAATTACACAAAGTCTAACCGAAAAAGAACCAAAAGTACTATTGTTTTAATCGCTTTTGCTAGTAAATTTACTAACGTGAAATTCATTTGAAAGTGTTAAATAAATAAATTTTTTTTCTTGGTGAAAATTATTTCCTTGTCGCGTTGATATACTGTATTTTGTTTGTTGCACTCTGAGAGCCTTTTAATTTAAGAGATGTCTACTGCCAATCTCCGATCAAAAACAGCAAAAAGTGCACCACCTTCTCAACTCACACAAATATCATCACCATCAACATCAACAAAACAATAGACTCCTGTTGATGATCCCCTCAGAGTCAAGCTATTGGAGGAACGCCTCACCGATCAGACAAATCTATGCGCATTAGTTTTGCGGAGGAAGTTAAAAATTTGAAAAAGAATTTCTTCTGAAGCTAGAACAAATCTATGCCAACTGGAAAAAACGATTTGATGAGATGGGTTGCAACATAAAAAACATAGTTGAGCGAACTGACCGGCTGGAAGAAAAAAACAACACTACATCGCAACTTCACCATGCAGAAATTTCAGCTCTTAAGCAAAGATGTAACACCATGGAAAAGAAAGATGTGGCAAGTGATGCATTCCAGAACTACATAACGAAAATCTAAACAATTTGTTTAATCGGCTTTGTAACACAATCAATTGCGACCTGCCTTTGGTACGTAATATTTTTCGTTCAAAAAAGAGAAATAAAAGTACCAACATCTCTACATCTGCACCAACACCAATCGTCATCAAATTAAATAATGCATATAAGCGCAACACTATTCTGATGTCAGCAGCAAACTACCGCAAACAAAAATCAACAGAATTGCGACTCATCGATCTGGGCATTGAATCAAACAACAGCTGTTATCTGAATGAGAATCTAACTAGGCAAATACGATTTTTCTTGAACAGTGCTCTTACTTTCAAACGGAAACATAAACTTTCTTCTGTGTATAAGTTAACAAGAAAAAAGTAACAACAGCGAACGGAAATGCTGACGATGCGTCTGGGTCATTTCCACCGCAGGTAAATTATTGGGAAATGCAAAGTAATGCATTCTTGAATTAGGTTGCAGTTAGCATATTATCATATTATGGCAATAAAGAAATCAATTCTTGTAAAATCAATTTGTAGTTAGTCTTAAGTGAAGAGTCGAACAATAAAGGTGAGCAATCTGCTCTTACCCGAAAACATTTTTTTTTAAATAATTAACAACTGTTTGTTCAACTGGCGCCCAACTGATGTGGCTATAAATACTTGCGCATAATAAAGGCTAACCATTGCCAATAGCTCGCGTGTTATTTTTTTTAAATCCTGTGCTAAAAGTCATTAAACATCGTTAAAGAGAGTTATAGTGATAAAAGTAAATCCAAGAACGAGGCCCCCCAGTAAACCGATAAAGGACAAAAAGGAGCAGTAAATGCAGCCGCTTGGATCAGGAACAAAAACCACAAGGAAAATAAAATTTGTTAATCAGCAAGCAACTATGAATCAACCACTATTCATACTATTATTGTAAGTTATTGAATCATTCAAACAAAAAAAAATTTTATTAGAGAATTAAGAAAGAAATTTTTTTGTGAATCAATTCAAGTCAGTGAAAGAATTTTTATTGTGATAAAATAAGAAGAAAAATTGAATTTATTCTATTTAAAATAAAATAAGAAGTGAGTTTATTTGAAGAAAAAATTTATTTCAACTGTAGTGAAACTTAAAGTCGTATGTTAAAACAAATTTTGAAATAGGTTCTTATCCGTTTGTAATTTTAAAACATAAATCCTTGGGTACCTTAGTCTGTTTCCACCTTGTTTTCTTGATAATTTGAAAACTTTATTTTTTTATATTCATTTTACTCTTTTATAAAAAAAAAAAAAAAAAAAAAAAAAAAAAAAAAAAAAAAAAAAAAAAAAAAAAAAAAAAATGGCAAACCCGAATAATCTAATCAGGCCACCTATTCTCAATCCATCACCCCCTCCTCAGGCTCAGGTTCTTAACCAAAATGATTTGATTAATTTAATCAGTAGATTCGTAAATGAATCACTCGATCAAACTCAAGGAAGACCAATCTTTAACTCTTATGAACCCTGCAGCAGACATAAATAATGAAGTAGATCAACCTATCAACCTAGTAGGTAATAATTTGAGTGATTTAGACAAAATACCTGATGTAGTGAAAAGCCTAAGAGAATTTTCAGGTCGAACACCCGAATTTAATTCGTGAAAGAAAAGCATCGATAGAATTTTAAAAATTTATGAACACATCAAGGGCACACCTAGATACTATGGTATCTTATCCGTCATACGAAATAAGATAACAGGGCATGCCGATGTGGTACTTGAATCGTATAACACTCCCCTTAATTGGGAGAAAATATCAAAATGCCTTACTCTGCATTATGCAGATAAGAGGGATTTAGGCACCCTCGAATATCAGATGACCACTTTGGTCCAGGCTAACAACACAATTCAAGAATTTTATCAAGTAGTGTATCACCACCTATCATTAATCTTAAATAAACTAGGATCAGTAGAGATGAGCCAAGACTCTATGAATAACATGACACAATGTTATAGGGAAAAGGCTCTAGACACCTTTGTGAGGGGCCTTAAAGGGGACCTCCCTAGCTTATTAAGCATAAGGGAACCGGCAGACCTCCCACAGGCCTTACATCTATGCCTTAAATTGCAAAACGTTGATTTTAGAGCCCAGTATGCAAATAATTCGCAAAGTCCTAACAAAAAGATTTTTCAACATCCTCCTCCAATCCCTGCTAAAAGAGAAAACTTTCAAAAACCTTCTCCAATACCAGCTCCCAGACGTGAGTTTTACCGTCACTTATTGCACAACCCTTGGACTCCTCAAGCCCCGCAATTTAATACAAATTTCCAGTACCAACCCAGATATCAACAGCATCAACAGCCGAGAATCCCACCAAATAAAAGACCTTTGCCACCGAAGCTAATGCCAATCGATTACTCGAAGCAATCTCAGAAGGTGGACTATCAAAACAGGCCGAGAAATCAACAATTTGCTCAAAAACGAGACCATCCTCAACAGCCATTTGGACAAAAGCAAAGATATTCTCAGCAAATGCACCCTCCTCAGAAAATGCAACGTCTTTTTCACACTACCCAAGATAACAATGAAGAAAAGACCATAGAAGATTATGAAGCTGACATCATGGAAGAGGATCAAAATTATGACGACACACTAGAAGAATACAGCAACCAAGATGAAGACGTTAACCTTTATCAAATCGAAAATATCGACGACATTTATTTTTTAGACTAAAGTCTTCTTCGCTTCCTTTTTTTGAACATATTTCCCGAAGCGGAGAAACTCTTAAATTTTTAGTTGATACAGGGTCAAATAAAAACTATATTCAACCCCGTCACATAAGAAATCCAATTATTAATGAAAAACTATTTTTCGCTAACTCCGTTGGAGGAAACGTTAAAATAACTCATCATTCACTTATCCAACTTTTTGGACCACAAACTGATAAAATAAAATTCTTTATCCTTCCTAGCCTTATCTCATTCGATGGTATCATAGGACACGATACTCTAAAACAACTAAATGCGATTATAAACACGAAGAAAAATTATATATCCATACAAGCTAGTCCTCAAAACTCAAGAATCTTAATTACACTCAAACAGCATCTGTCACAATATGTTAACAATATTGATATTAGAAATGAACCTACATATGTCAAAAGACCAACAAATAGAACTAGGTAACATTATTCACAAATGCCCAAACTTATTTTCTCAACCAAATGAGAAGCTTACCTACACAACTACTGTTCAAGGAGAAATCCGAACAACCACCAGGGATCCAGTCTATTCTAAATCGTATCCCTATCCCATGGCCCTAAAAAACGAAGTAGAGAAAGAAATTCAAAAGCTATTAGTAGATGAAATTATAAGACCATCAAAATCACCATATAATTCGCCAGTTTGGGTCGTCCCGAAAAAAATGGACGCCTCAGGTGAAAAAAAGTTTCGAATGGTAATTGATTACCGAAAAATTAATGCCTTATTTATTGCTGACAAATATCCTATTCCCGAGATACACGAAATTCTTGCAAACCTCAGTGAAAACAAATCGTTTTCTATAGTGGACTTAAAAAGTGGATTTCACCAAATTCCACTCAAAAAATCCGACATAGAAAAAACTGCTTTTTCGGTAAACAACGGCAAGTTTGAATTTACTCGCCTCCCATTTGGTCTGAAAAACGCTCCATCTATTTTTCAGAGATGTTTAGACGATATCCTTAGAGACCTTATCGGAAAATGTTGTTACGTCTATATTGACGACATCGTCATTTTCGGAAAAACCGAAGATGAACACTTTCGAAATCTTGAAAAAGTTTTCAATACATTAGAAAAGGCAAACATGAAAATTCAGCTAGATAAGTGCGAATTTTTCAAAACAGAAATCGAGTTTCTAGGTTTTATTATTGGACAAGATGGTATAAAAACCATTCCTAAAAAAGTCCAAGCAATAGTCGACCGACCGATTCCCACAAATCTTAAGGAATTGCGATCCTTTTTAGGAATGTCAGGCTATTATCGCCGCTTCATTAAGGACTACGCGAAATTGGCGAAACCCTTGGCATCCATTTTAAGAGGGGAAGACGGACACGTGTCCAAAAACACATCTCGAGAAGTTTTAATCAAATTGAATGAAGAAGCAGTTGAAGCATTTATTAAGTTAAAAAAAACTCTCGTGTCTCCGGAAGTAGTTCTTCAATACCCAGACTTTAAAAAAAGTTTCCAACTCACAACTGATGCTTCGGACTACGCAATTGGTGCAGTCCTCTCTCAAGAAGATAAACCAATCACATTCTTACCCAGAACGTTGAGTAAATCAGAAGAAAACTACGCAACGAATGAAAAAGAGATGCTTGCCATTATCTGGTCGCTTAATTCTCTTAGAAACTTCCTTTACCGATCTCGAAAAGTTAATATTTTCACGGATCACCACTCATATATGCTTTGAGTAATAAGAATACAAATGCGAAAATGAAGCGATTTAAGGCGATCCTGGAAGAGTACAACCATGAACTCAAATATAAACCAGGAAAGGAAAATGTGGTTGCTGACTCCTTATCTAGACCCCCTCAAACAGGAGTTAATTCAATGACACCAACTGAACATAGCGCTGATAGCTCAGCACAAAATCTTATTCCCTCAGTAGAAACACCTGTAAATGTCTTCCGCAACCAACTTTTACTCGAAATAGGAAATGAAAATAGCTACCAAATTAATTTAATTTAATTTAATTTTGGTGGGGGCATAACCCCCATTTATTCGGCTTTTAACTTAATAGCTAAAACTTAACTAGTTTTAGGGTTTAGGAGACGGAGCTTTAGGCAAGGAGTACTCATATTGAAGTCAAAACTAGAACAGTGAGAATTGACATTCCTCAGCATTCGGGAGATGGGTTCATTAGAGCCGTAGGAGGTTGGATGGGTGGGAAGATAGAAGAGACGGAGATTCCGTGTGTTACGAGGGTTAGTATTGAGAAAGATGGATTCGGTAAGGGCTGGACAGTCAATGGTACCTGTAAGTATTCGGTGAATGAAGAGAATGTCAAATATTTCTCTTCGATCTTTCAGCGTATTGAGGTTGAGGAGTTTGATTCGGTCTTGATAAGGAGGCAATATCAAAGGATTACTCCAATTAAGACCACGAAGAGCAAATCGGAGGAAACGGCGTTGTATGCTCTCAATTCTGGCAATGTGCACTTGTTGGAAAGGCGACCAGACTTGACAAGCGTATTCAAGAAGCGGACGAACAAATGAAATATAAAGGGAGCGGGTTACGTAGGGGTCTGCAAATTCTTTGGACCATCGTTTCACGAAGCCAAGTGCTGAATTTGCTTTAAGGATTATATCGTCGATATGCTTGAGGAAATTCAGCTCACGGTCGCAAATAATCCCAAGGTCTCGAATCACCTCAATGGAAGAGATGATTTGACTGTTTAGCAGATAGAGACGGGGAGAAGATTTGATGCGTTTACGTGAGAAGGATATTGACTGGCACTTGGAAGCCTTTAGCTCCAGGCAGTTTTTGGAGCACCATATTGAAAAACTGTCGAGATCCTGTTGGAGGTGGGAAGAGTCTTCAGAAGAAGAAATGACCCGGTGAAACTTGGTATCGTCCGCGTAGAGAGAGATAGAGGAGTGTTTGATGATCATTTCAATGTCGTTAATACTGAGAATGAAGAGGAGAGGGCCTAAATGGCTGCCTTGGGGAATACCGGATGTAGCTAGAAAGCGGCTGGATAAGACGGATCTGAAACGAACACTGTAAAAACGGTTTTCTAAATAAGAAGAAATCCATCTCAACATCTCACCATTCCATTTTCCAAGGCTGAGAGGGAAAATGAGACAAAGTCAACGAGGTTTGTTTTTGTTGACCTGCCTTTGAGGAAACCGTGTTGTCTAGGGGAAATGAGAGATTTGCAACGAAAACTAAAGTTTTCTTACAAAATGCTTTCGAAAATTTTGGATATATGCAAGAGTTTGGCGATGGGACGATAATTTTTCACGTCGCACTTAGGACCTTTTTTGTGTACAGGGGTTATAAACGCCGTTTTCCAAGCTTGAGGGAAAACTCCTAGGCATATGGACAAGTTAAAAATTTTTGAGAGAGGAAGGGAAAGATTGGAGGAGCATTTCTTAAGAAGTATGGCAGGTATACCATCGGGGCCAGGAATATACTCATCATTTAGATGATTTAACTTTTCTTCAATTAGATGGGAGTCAAAGAAACGTGGAAGGAATGGATCGAAAGAAAAATTCGTTAAAAACGAGAAATATGCTGAGTTGGGAACAAAATAATCATCCGTGAAAGACTGTTTGAAATAACTTTCGAAATAGTTTACTACCGTGAGTGCATCGGATGAGGTTTCGTTATTGAAGGAAAGGGAGGAAGGGTACCCGTCAGATTTTCTTTTGTAGTTGACAAATTTATAAAACGACTTAGGGTCATTAATAATGTTAGACTTCATTTCGACTAAATAGCGTTATTAAAGGGAGTTGAAAAGCTCACAGAAGTGCAAATAAGAACCAAGGTAAGCCGAATAGTGAGTAGGAGATCGAGTACGAAGGAAGAACGTCCACAATTTGTTCCTTTTATTTCTTAGAGTACGGAGCCTATGGTTATACCAAGGTGGGGAAGTATTAGAAGAAGTTTTGAGTCTAGAAAGGGGAACGAAGAGGGATATAGCATTATGTTTTTCTCTGTAAAACGCGGATGTGGCATCTTCTACAGTTAGATCATCAAAATAAAGTGAGTTCTATTGAGATAGTCAATAATTTTGTGGAAGTTTGCTTTGTGGAAATCGTATGAAGCTGGAGGTACGGGCGTGTTAGATGGCTTTTAAGACTGGAGAAAAAATGAGAGAAGGAGAGGAGGGTGTAGGTTATCAATGGTTTAGAGAAGCAGGGGTGAAAGTGAGATTAAAGAATTAATGGGATCTGTTGTAAATACAAGGTCAAGTTGCCTACCCATATAGTTGGAGATTCCACTTACTTGGCAGAGGCAAGAGTCCGCAAGGCGATCAACGAACAGTTATTCTTTGGCAGAGATGGGGCTAGGAGCAATTTGACTGCGTTTTGACTGCAAATTCATAATATTCGAGGGGTTGCGATGGTAAAATATAAAAGCAGATAATGTAAAGCGATTTATGGGGTAATGTAATTTTGATTGAGACAAAATCAAGGCTTGGGGAAGAGGATGTTGAGAGAAGAGATAAGTCAATTGAATTGGTGTCAGCTATCAGGACACCACGACAAGGAGTGTCATCAGTTTCACGGTCTTGATCGTCGTCTCGATAAACATTGAAAGTAGAAAGGAACAGTTCCTGGTTGTTAATGCTAGGGATAAGGTTAGTTTCAGTCAGGGCATAGACTTCAAAAGGCAAAGAGTGGGATTGTTGAAGGACTGCACTTGTTTTTGAGCGAAGTCCTCTTACGTTTTGATAGTAAAAGGTAAGAGGTAGATTACTAACGAAAAAACTTGTCATGGTCAGCTCTACTACGTCGAAGGTGGGATATTCGCTTTGAGTGAACATATTGACCAAAAGCTTCTAGATCATTAGCGACCTTATCGGTGGACGGATTAAAAAGTTCATGGTATTTGATGTACAGTTTTTTAAGGGTGGGAGCATCAGTGGGGAGACCTTCCTGCTGAATAGAGACAATGACACTGGTTTTGGTTTTGCCTTCATAGCAGACTATGTCAGACTTATCGCGAAGGTAAGCCAGGAAAATCCGAATATTGTCGTATGTCTTTTTGTCTCTAAGTCTAGTGAGTACCGTGATTCAGTTGAATCAATAGTTTGCTGGGTAAGTTTGACTGTGGGAGGCAAAAAGGGGTCGAAACTGGAAGTTGAACTGGACGGTGGTTCAGGTGTGCTAGGATTAAGTATGTGGGAGCTAATAAAATTAGGGTATTTTGCTCCAGATGTAAGGTCGAAGCATGGGAAGGGTGATTTATCCAGAGAAGAGGGTGTTGAGAGGGTTTGGTTAGAGGGAAGAGATGAAGGGTGAGATGTGGGAGTTAAATTAAAAGAAACTCTACGCGGTAGGTTGAACCTGGTTGTGATTCGGTTGGGATGTAAACTGATGATTTGATTGAGGCAAAGACTGTCTTGGCATAGGTAGGGGTTGGGGCTTATGAAGAGTCTAAGGTTGGGGCTGTGACTGGGGCCCAGGTTGAGGGGTAAGTTGGAAATAATGATGAGGACGGCTAGGGATATTAAAGGGTGGTGCGAAACTGTAACTTAAAAACCCACTCGAAAACTACACTAGACACATTTTTATACGCCCAGAATATTCTGAAAGCGACGTTATAGAGATTTTCAAAAGATATCTCAATCCCAATACCATTAACGGACTCCTAACAGATGAAACGACGATGGGACGCATCAAAAACGTTAATCCATTGCATTTCAAAGACTATCGCGTTAGGTTTACACAGAAACTCGTTGAAGACCTCGCCAGTGACGTCGAGCAAGAGGAGAAGATCCTGAAGATACATCGCCGAGCTCATCGGAATGCTGAAGAGAACCGGATTCAACTAATGGAGAACTTTTTTTTCCCGAGAATGTCTTCAAAAATTAAATCCTTGGTAAAACGCTGCACGAATTGTAAAGAAAACAAATACGAGAGGCATCCCAATAAACCCTTCCTTAGCCCTACACCAATTCCTAGTTATCCTGGACATACCTTGCATATTGATATCTTTTCGACAGAAAAAAATCTTGTTTTAACTGCAGTCGACGAATTTACAAAATTTGCTCAAGCCAAAATAATAGTATCCCGTTCGATTGAGGATATTAAACGCCCACTACGCGATATTATCTTCTATTTTTGCGTTTCCGCAAAAGTTGTAGTGATAGAAAATGAAAAAGCTTTAAATTCAGCATCAATAACTTCTCTGTTGGAAGACGATCTTAAAATAAAAATATTCAAAACACTACCATACAAAAGTGAAGTCAATGGCCAAGTCGAGCGCTTCCATTCCACTTTATCCGAAATTATGAGGTGTCTAAGAACTGACAAACCTTCACGGTCTTTTGAAGAGCTTTTAGAAAGAGCTGTAAGCGAATACAACTTCACCATACACTCCACAACAGGAAAAAAACCCATATAACTTTTTTATGGACGAGTACCCTGTTTAAATCCCGAGCAATTTGAAAACACCCGCAAAGAAACTATCGAAAAATTAAAAGAAAAACAAGAACAGGATTATAGAACCCACAATAGAAAAAAACAACCAATAAAAACTTTCGAAATAGGCCAAGTCATATATGTCAAAAACAATAAACGTATAGGATCCAAACTTACAAACAGATACAAACAGGAGGTAGTAAAAGAAAACCAAAATTCCACAATTTTAACCGAATCTGGTCGAATAGTTCACAAGAGTAGTATTGGAAACTAATATTCTTTATTTTAGGTGTGCTTTAGGCCAATGCTTAGCAACAGTCCAAATCCTTAACTTCACGAACTCGCAAGTCATAGCGATACACACAGGACAAGCAAGAATTCAAACCGGAAATTTCAAATTGATTCATGTAATTGACGTTACCCAATATGAGTCAAAGTTCAACGAGATCACCCCAATAATTTTATCCCATAGGAACACCTCCCTCTATCCTTACCTAAAACATGAAATTATTCAAATTCAAAATTTAATCCAAAACCTAAAACCAAGAAAAGTGAAAAGATCAATCAATCTCGTAGGTACAGCTTGCAAATGGATAGCAGGTAACCCTGATCATGAAGACCTTATAACAATCACTGACAAAATGAGCAATGTATTACAAAACAATAATAAACAAGTTATAATTAACGCATTGCATAATGAAAGAATAAATGATATTACTGAAATGTCCAATGTAATAAGAAAACTACTACAAGAGAACAAATTGAAATATTAAGTGCTTTCCAATACAAAATAAAATATTTAAAGAAGAACTTGAAAATTTAAATTATGCCATACTTTGGGCTAAACTTGGTATTATCAATTCTCTAATATTATCTTAGCAAGAAATAAATTTAGCTATAAGTACAATCTCTAAAGAAAATCTGCCATTTGCTACTGTAGAAGACGATTTAAACTTCGCAGAAGTCAAAATTTTAAGTGACTCAGTATCAATACTTTATAATATCAATATTCCTCTAGTAAATAAAAATGATTACTCAAAAATAGTTTTAAAACCTGTAAAAAGAAAAGCTATTGCCACAGATTTGTCATTTAATACAGTCCTAAAATCAGTTAACGAAACTTATGGTTTAAAAACCATTTGTAAAGCATATAATTTTATGTCAATCTGCAAACCTCAAGATATTGTAGATCTAACTAATACCAATTGCATTCCCAATATTATGAAAAGCACCAAAGCAATTTGCATCGTTATAAATAATCATCATTTACCACAAATATAAGAAATATCAACTGGCATTGTTATATTGAACGGTTTCAATGGATCCATAGCAATAGGACCCACAGAACAACACTTAGATGGTACGTTTCTAATAAAATTCCATAATACCAGCATCATAGTGAACGAACAAATATTCACGTCAAAAGAAGAATCCAATCACCATATTCTACCAGCAATCTTTCAACTAACTGCCGAAGAAAAGCAGTACCGCAAATTCTTATCATTAGAGATGATGAACGAATTACATATAAATAACACCAACCAAATCTAGCTTTTGCAATCACAAACTACAGTACACCGCCTCACTTTGGGATCATTGCCTTCATCATAACATTTACAATAATCACACTCTATCTTAAATCCATGAAGAACAACACCACAAAACTCATCGTTCAAAATTTGAATCCAGACCTACCTCAAAGTAACCAAATACCAGAAGTTCAACCGCCTAAACTAGGGTTCAACAACATCCCATACTTCTAGTTGATTGAGGACAATCAAATCAAAAGGGGGAAGAGTTAACAAGAAAAAAGTAACAACAGCGAACGGAAATGCTGACGATGCGTCTGGGTCATTTCCACCGCAGGTAAATTATTGGGAAATGCAAAGTAATGCATTCTTGAATTAGGTTGCAGTTAGCATATTATCATATTATGGCAATAAAGAAATCAATTCTTGTAAAATCAATTTGTAGTTAGTCTTAAGTGAAGGGTCGAACAATAAAGGTGAGCAATCTGCTCTTACCCGAAAACATTTTTTTTTAAATAATAAACAACTGTTTGTTCAACTTATACAAATAATGGGTCGATCTATGTCAAGAGGACGGTGCATGGAAAAAGCTTCCTTATTGAAAGTTCTGAAGAAATGCTTGCTGCTGCTGCGACGTAAGAAAGAGAATTTATATTTATCTTAGGTAATACGTAATAAGTTTTTATAATTTGTGATTTCTATATTTTATCTATCGTTATTTGTAATCCCAATTTCCATCTCTCCTATTTAAATCGTCTCCTCTTGAAAATCTTGATTGCACTTTTTGTTTTTTTTTTTTTGTTTTTTGTGTATTTGATCTGATTAATGGATGGTTTGTTTGAAAATCAATACAGTGTGAGTGAAGAGTCAACATCCACTATGTTAAATGTTATTTCCAAATGTTATGAGGGTCTCAAAGTATGTTATTTAAATGCGCGTAGTCTAAATGATATTAAGCTTGATTATTTGAAATATCTGTTTTCCAATTCCTGTATTGATGTTATCTGTGTGAGTGAAACTTGGTTTGAGCCCAGAGTTAGGTAAGGTTAGGTGAAAGTGGCTGTCAGCCAATGAGTACATTGCCTGACACACTTAGGCCGCAAGGGCCCATTGTGATAATACAGAGATCAGCAAGTTAATCACCTACTGATCTCAGAAACCCGATGTAAGATTAACGAGTTGATCACTTATTAATCTTAATCTTCCATTACGGGACTAGCCGGTTAATCAACTGCTTGTCGAACCACGCGGAACTTTTAATGTATTTCGAAAGACTTTAAGGGTCTATGTAAGCTTAGTCGCTAGTATCATCGAAGAAGAATTCACCAACATGAGTTTTCCTCCTATGAAGTAGCGCAGGACATGAGCAAAGAAGGTGTTGAACGGTTTCTTCCTCCTCCTCGTCCATGCAGCTTCTGCAGAAATCATTGGAAACACACTAAGTCCTTTGGCGTATCTTCCTATTAGACAGTTTCCCGTAAGAACACCTATGGTAGAACCTAGATACAGACGGTTCAGGACTAGCAAACTCTTTGAGCGTTTTGAGTCTACACACGGCCAAACTTTTTTGGTTGCAATGCAGTTGTTACTCTCCCATCTAGTGTTTGTTATGCTTGAAGCGCCTTGTCTAAGTAGTAGATTACATGTAGCGATAGGTACACCTATGTTGTTCCATTCTGCGCGTAGGGAGGTGGTCGTGCCCTTTTTGGTAAGTACGTCTGCCATACAGTTGCCTGGTAAGTCCTTGTGCCCTGGCACCCATGAAAGGTGAATGTTAAACTGATTTGACATCTCCCTCAGAGACATCTGGCAATTTCGGACCGTGGTGGATTTTGTAGAGACAGAGGCAAGAGATTTAAGGGCAGCTTGGCTGTCTGAGAAGATTCTCGTGGAGGATATGACGTTTTCTCTGAGCCAAGACAGCACCTCCTTAATCGCCAGAATTTCCGCTTGGAACACACTACAATGATCGGGTAGGCGAAAGAAAAGACTGAGGTTCAGTTTTTCTGAGTAGATTCCACTTCCCACACCTTCGCTGGTTTTTGAACCATTGCATCGGTGTAAAAGTGTATTGCTTCATTTTCCAAAATAGTGCCAATTTGCCAAGCTTCTCTTGAAGGTATGGTTACTTGGAAATTATTGTCAAACACCAACTTGGGGGTGGTGTAGTCGGATCACTTCGGTAAGAATCTAAGGTTATCTAGAATGGTAGTGTGGCCGATTTGATTATTGGTCCACTGTGATGTAGCTCTGAGTCGAGTAGCTGAGCTAGCTGCGACCTGTTTGCTGAAGATATCTAGGGGTGTGAGATCTAGTAGTACATTGAGAGCGTCCGATGGGGACAGACTAGCCGTTCTTTGAACTTTGGCCAGCTTGTTGTAGTTGATCATCTTGTCTAGTGCTGTCCACCAGACTATCACCCCGTATGTGAGTATCGGTCTAATTACCGAGGTAAACAGCCAATGGGTGATTTGGGGGGATAAACTTCATTTCCCGCCAATGGCTTTTTTACGAGAGAAGAGTGCCACGTTGGATTTATTTACTCTTTCCTCAATATTGGTTTTCCAGGTCAGTTTTTTGTCGAAAATGAGACCTAGATATTTATGATTTGACAGTGTGAGTGTTACCCTTTAATAGTTCGGGGTTTGAAGTCTGGAATTTTGTATTTATTCATAAAGAGAACTTATTCCGTTTTGTGTGGATTGATGTTCAGACCACAATCTACAGCCCAGTTGTTAAGCTTGTTAAGTGCTGTTGGTAGCAGCTCAGCTACTGTTTGTGGGTGCTTGCCTGAAACGGCAATTGCTACATCATCGGCATAGGCTATGGTTTTGAAACCTTCGTCCTCTAGGTCGATTAACAATTTGTTTACGACCTGGTTCCACAGTAGGGAAGAAAGAACTCCTCCCTGCGGGGTTCCTCTATTGGCCATTCTGCTTGTTTTGTAGTTTCCCAATTCGGAACTAATGATTCTACTGCTGAGCATTGTTGTTATCATGTTCTTGATGTGTTCTTTCTTCTATGTGCATTCCATCTAGAGCATTAGTGATTGCTGTATTGTTAACATTGTTAAATGCACCCTCTATGGTGCATTTAACAAAATGATAGGAATGCGACGAGAGAGTATTCTTTCTAGTCCAGGGATTTTTCAATGGTGCAAACCAGAGAGTGGAGTGCAGTTTCCACTGATTAACCGGCTTTGGGTATGAAGACGACCCTAGCTTCTCTCCAGGCCTAGCTGATGCATCCTATCCTGATCATCTCTAAGTTATAGATGATGATGTCTGAAACCTGCTGCAGCTCTGCAGGGATGATTCCGTCAGACGCTGGTGTTTTATAAGGGTTAAAGCCGTTTATTGCCCATAACAGTATATCTCTAGAGATAAGACCTTTACCTGTTTGGTTTGCGAGTCGAAGCAAGTGCTCCTCGTCTGTTATTGTCAACGAGCTACCAGGAAAATGAGTATCCAGTAGCAAGTTTAGTGTTTCTTCATATGAGTTGGTCCAGTTGCCGTTTTCATCTTTTATAGAACTTGGCATGTTTGGACTCGTTGATAGGATTTTCCTAAGTCGAGATGCCTCTGAGGAGTCTTCAATTTTTTTGCAGAATTCTCTCCAAGAGGATCTTTTGCTTATTCGTCACCTCTTTTTGTAAATCCTAAGGGATTCTTTATAGAGATCCCAGGCTATGGGATTTCTGGAAGATTTGGCTCGATTGAAAAGCTTCGCACAACTTTTCTTGAGCGGTTCTAGCTCTTTGGTCCACCAGTGTGGTTTCTTCTTCCCTCTTACTATGAGGACAGGAGCTACACAAGACATGGTTAAGAGCACTATTTAGATCGTCGTCTTTACTGTCAAGATCCTTGGGGTTTGAAGGTAAGCTATTGTCACTGTTGCTGTAACAATGTTTGAAGATTTCCCTGAATTTTACCCAGTTTGTTTTCCTTTAATTACGGACGCCTATGGGTTTTGGTGTGTCATCTGTTAGACTAAATTGGATGTATCTGTGATCAGAGAAGGAGTGATCCTTAGATACAGCCCAATTTTTAATCTTGTTATAGATGGTTGAGATACAAAGGTAACATTTAAAACCTCTTGTCTGTTTTTTTGTGACAAAGGTTGGTTCGTTACCGATATTGCAAATAAGAAGGTTAGTACTTAGTATAAAATTAAAAAGAAACTCAACCCATTCATTTACGTCCGTACTTCCCCATACTGCGTGATGTGCGTTGACGTCACTTCCTATTAAGAGATCCGCTTTGAGTTTTGTTGCGCTTTTTCTTACGCGCTCGAGCGTCTCTCCTGGTAGCGGCCCCGGTTGGTCATGACCTAGATAGGCGGACGTGAGCCAGTAAGTCCCACTGGTGGTCTGCAGTTTTACTGTTGTGGTGTCGCAATTGCTGTAATTAAAAGTAGTAGTAAAAGTAGTAGTAAAAGTAGTAGTAAAAAAGTAGATTGACATTTCAACTGTCAAAGGTGAAAGTTTAAAATTTATTTGCTCGTACAAAAAGTTAAATTTTCTCATTAAAGTATCTGTCAATTTTCAACAAAAGCTTCACAAAGTAGCTCTTTTTGCCTTTTTTATTCATACACCACAAAATTCGTCTGTTACAACATAAGGTACGAAGTTTTTTTCATTGATTTTACTATCGCCAAAAGTCATTTTCGTCATTACGGTATTGTCCTTATGAACCATAATCGTAAAAAACGAAATATAAACGAAACTTCTCCCGAACCGAACACCAGCTGCAAACGAATTTAAGATGGCAGTAGGTAATCTATCAATCGATGAATTGAAGAGTTTCCTCAATGATATCTTTGCCAAAAAACTAAAAGATCTTGCTACAAGGGATGATCTAACGAGACTCTACAGCGAAATAAATTCTCTGAAAGAAGAAAACTTGCAAATTTACAATCAACTTCATGTGATGTCGGAGAGATGCGAGCTTCTGGAAAATCAACTTGAATTCTTATCACGTAAGGCCAATGAATGCTCCATTGTTGTACGCCTTCCCATAAACGCAGAAACCAATGCAACTCAATTCGATATGCAAAGTAGCAAGGGGCTTCTTAAGCTACAGGAAAGTGATAGTTTTCACATTAAAAAGTCCCGTGAAATTCACAACAAAAACGCGCAACGGGGAACTGTTGTTCTAGAGCTTCTCTCGGCAGAAATCGGCGTAGACAAGATTATAGCCGTGGCGCACCATCTTAAACTCGGGAATCAGTATCTTTCGGGAGCAATCACTTTTATATAGAAAAAGGAGGCAAACACTATTGCAATTCCGCAGCAAACTTCTCGAAATTAATCCGAACATGAAAATTATTGTCAAAGGCGACAAAATGCAAATAAATAGCCACACATTTGCTTACAAATATTCACGTGGACTTAATGTCAAAAGTTCTACGGAGTTGACATTTATCAAGCAGATGTTTGGTGACAGATCGTCTGAATTCTTTGACTGCGGCGAGGGAGTGAAATTTGCACCAACTTCGACCTCGTCATCTTCTTTACTATCTTCCTCTCAAACGATGATAGCGCCACTTGTGAGTCAACATTCACAAGTAGTAAAGGGGGGTTCCCAATAGGAAGAATCTGTCGTCTGCCACAATATTAAAATTAACAATAATTTACAAACTTTCAAAATTTTATCGTATAATATTACAGGTCTTAGAAGTAAGCTTATACGACCTGATTTCTTTAACTTTATTCAAGATTTTGATGTTATAATTTTATTAGAAACTTTCTTAGAGGAAAAACACGAAAATGATTGTATAAAATATTTCAAAAATTTCAAAATAATGTGTACACCTGCAACTAGAACAAACGTCCACGGCAAAGCTTATGGAGAAATTTAATGTGGTTAAAAACTATAAATTGCAATTTTGTCAATCTTATTTGTTTAGAAAATAGAATTATTTTTCACTTTTTAAATGATAATTTAAAATACTCAGTAATTCCGGGGTACTTGAACTGTAATAACTGGCAGAGTGACTTTGATTGCTTAAATGATTACGTGAATAACAATAATCTGGAGAATATCATGATCATTTGAGACCTAAACGCACGTATTGGGAGATATCAGAATCCTCCAAATTATGAATTACTGTCGCAAAACGTACTTAATGTTGCTAGAAACTCCAAATATGAACAGTTTAATAGGAACGGACAACTTCTAACCGAATTCTTTGAAAACTTTGGATTGTTGGTACTGAATGGTGCGACTACAGGCGACGAACATGGAGAGTTACCTTTATCAGCGGGCAGGGACAGTCAGTGAACGATATCTGCGCAGTTTCAACAGGGTGGCTAAATACAACCCTAAACTTCAAAGTCGGCATAGTGAACTTCGCTGCACACCTTCTAATAGAAGTCAAGGTTAAATTATTTGATGTAGCTAGCCAAAGTATTTCAAATAATTTTCAAAAGTTAAGCTGGAAAGAAAACAGTGCTACCCTTCATAAATTCCTCTTGGATGGTCACTTTAGCTCCCTCCCTCCCCATGCCACAACCGGAGTAGAACATTTTTTAGATGAACGAATAACAAGTCTATTTCAAATCTCAGTGCCATTTGCTCACAATAACAACTCTTTCTCTTTTACTCCTAAAAACTTATGGTTTGATAATGATTGCAAGAAGCTCCGCAGCCTATGATTTGTGTATCTCAAACTATTTCGATCCACAAATACATTGTTCTTCAAAAGTATTTACCTTCACGTAAATAAGGAGTACAAAACTTTATGCGCAGCAAAAAGAAGAGATTACAATACAAGTCTAGCGAAGAAACTTGTAAATTGTAAAAACTCAAAAGTTTTCTGGGATAATATTCGCGAGCTATTAGGACGTTGTTGACATTCAGTGAATACTCTCGCAGCTGAGACACTAGCGACTCATTTTAAAACGCTTTTGTTGGCTGACGTGAATCTCCATACCTTCTCTTATTCTCTCCCCAACAAAAAAAAAAATTATCTTCTACTATACTTCAACCGATTATATGATGAGTCTCATGTTCCAAAAACTCTAAACAAAGCAGTTATTTTTGCAATCTATAAGAGTGGAGATGTGAACCAGCCAGAGAACTATAGAGGCGTATCTATTCTTAGCTCATTATGGGAGATCTTCACTTCAATACTCTACGAACGGCTGACCAATTGGGTTGGGAACAAAAATCTTCTCAGTATGTTCCAAGTCGGTTTTCGAGCGGGTTACTCAACGTTGGACCATATATTTGCGTTAACAAGTATTGCCAAGAAATCTATTGATAAAAAGAAAAAATCATACGCTTGCTTCGTTGACTTCAAAGCTGCATTTGATAAGGTGAATAGACAGGCATTGTTATACAAGCTTTCAATGCTTGGAATCTCTCGGAAATTCTTGCGGCTATACTTCAACTTCCTTATCTCGTCTACTGCTTCGGTATGGGATGGGTCGCACCTGTCAGATTGGTTTGAAACAACAGCAGGAGACACCTGCAAGGCTGCATTTTAAGCCCAATCCTGTTTACTATATTTATTGATGATATTTCCGATGTTCTTCCAGGAGGAATATTTTTTGCCGACATTCAAGTTAAAGTCTTGCTCTATGCTGATGACTTAGTATTGCTGGCGGAAAACCCTTTTACCCTTCAGCTGCAAATGAACAGGTTAAGTACATTCTGCGAGAAATGGGGGTTAGTCGTCAATACAAGCAAAACTAAGGTGATGATATTTGAGACTCGTCAAAGAAGAAGGCTTCCCGAAGAGAATTGGTTACTTAATAATAATGCTATTGAAGTGGTGCAGGAATTTAAATATCTGGGAGTTTTAATCACACACTACCTTAACTTCGCAAAGCATGTTAAGAATAAGAGTAGTGAGGCTAAATTGGCTTTGAGCTTAATGTGGCCCAAGTTCTTTGCGAACCAAGAAATTGATCTGGTGTCAAAATTTCGTGTGTTTCGCGCGACTGCGAATACATACATGTGCTATGGTACCCCGATTCTCGGATATACTTATATAGTCGGCGTTCGAATCACTATAAAGATATTTATTCAAGCGGTTATTTAGATTGCTAAATTCAACGCCAAATTATGCCATATACGTTGAATCTGGATTATCGCCTCTTTACATTGAAAATCTAAAATCAAACTCCGACTATTTAACAAGAGTGAGATGAAGTGGAAGAAGTCTTCATAAATCAATCATGGTAAAATTGTTCAAAACGAGGGCTTCACCATTTAAGGATTGGAACGAGTTAGCCCTAGCCCACGGAACTAATCTTCCCATAAGTGAAACAAACGTTGGTGATTGGCCGGGGTTTTTTGCTAATGTCATCGCTAAAATTGATAAGAAACCTTACACCCATCATCTATCTAGAGCAACTGAAACAACATTTAGAAATATATATAAGAACCTCAATCAACAGTTACCCTCGGAAGCGAATTATTTTTCTACTGAATTTTCGGCCAAAGCTATAAGCTACATATTCTGAGCTCGTGTCGAACTGTTAAACTTAAACTTTATGCCCCACTGAGCTGACTTGCCACAAATTTGCGATCTTTGCAACAGAAGAGAGAATGAAGATACAATCCATTTTATTACGATCTGTCCATTACTGCAGGAAATACGACGATTTTATTTCGAATCAAGTCATCTCACCCAAAATCAACTCTATGAAATACTCAATGGAGCGCTAGGATGGTCTACCCTCTATAAGTACTGCAAACAATATACCTATAATACTTAAAACAGCTGTTGCTGCAGTTCAAGCACCAACATTGTTGTTGATATCTTTTGTGTTTCAAATCACTTTAAAATTGAAAACATATAAATATATTTGTGTTTCAAATCATTTTAAAATTGGTATCTCTTTGTGTTTCAAATCATATTAAAATTGTTAAGTTTCTTAATTGAATTGTGAAAATCTGATTTTGAGTTACTTTATGCTTTTTTGAATTTGTATACACTTTAATTTCGTATTTGGAAAAAAAACTTGTTATTTTTATTTATTTTATTTCATTTTTATTCTTTATAACACTAAATGAAATGTCATATCAGGCAGACGGCAGAATAAGCCATGTTATTATTCTTGAGAAAAGAAATATTGTTAATCAAAATTTTTTGTTAATAAAGAAGTTATCTATCTATCTATCTATCTAGTAGTAAAAATACGTCAATTGTTTTCTTTGCCAGTATGCAGGATCTTGGTTCACCTTTGTCCGTCACATACAGCAGAGAATAATCTTTCGTCCTGAGTCCTTTTACCACGGATTTACTAATCCATGGTTCCTGGATCAGGACTATATCCTCGCCGGACCTGCTTTGTCGGAGAAGGAGTCCGGACGAGGCTTTGATGGAGTGTTGGAGATTAATCTGGAGTTTCTGCAGCATTGCTACAATCATCCAGCTTAATCTCCAACACTGTAGCATTAAGGTCCTCCATATCCGAGGCGGAGTCTAGCCACTCATCCTCAGAAAGGAGAACCCCAAGCATTTCATGGTCGGAGTCCAAGACTCCGCCTTTGTTGTTGCCGTCCTTATCGGGCGATTTGTTTTCAATTGCGTCTTGATCAGACACTATTCTTGTAGTCTTGTCGACCAGTATCGAGCAAGACGTCTGTTCCAAAGAATGGGAGCAACTTGCCGCGTCGGTCTCCATGATGGAAGATTCGACGCTCGCAGTGGACTCCTTGGTTTCGGATTCAGCCGCTTGCTTTGGAAGCTTTGCAGCGTCCTCATCTTTTTTGTATATTTTCAGCACTATGCTGTCAAAGCCGTACTGTATAACACCCCCGCGTGCCGCCAGGGGTTCTAATGACTCTTTATTTAGGATGACAAGAGCCGACCAATAACGACCCACCGACTCTTTTTCTATCACCGGAACCGTCCAATCGTGAGTGGGCAGATCCGGGTTGCTGTACTTAATCAACTGGAGAACCATCTCCTGCGATTCATGTAAAGCCGGTACCAAGGCACGAGCTCTCGGTCTGCTTGGGATATCCTCCCTTGCCACAACCTCTAGCTTAGCACCTGGCCAGTGCTCACCTAAACCACTGACAACAAGCTTATATAGATGAAGCGATCTCTGGTCTTGGCAGGCGATCAGCTTGACGCGGTTTTGATGCCAGCCAGCGTCGCTAATTCTTGGGAGGGGTCCCGGATTCGCCTCGATACCAGGTATAAACCTGAAAGCGAGGTGAGCCTTGACGCCAGCCCACCTGTCGGCAGAGATGTTTCCATCCATATTGCTCCCGTCGATGACTGCGACAACAATCTGTCCCTTTACCACGTCACCAAAGGAATGCCCCGGCACCAGTGTCGATGGAACGCTAACCCCAACTATTGGCTTTTTGGGTTGAAATTTTTCCACCTCAAACGATCTGTTTCGCTTCGACGTTGAGTCTTGACTGGTCTCTTGTGCAATTTTATATGCCCACTTCAATTTTTCAACCTCACCTGGGGTTCTCTCAACTGCGGGTTTAACACCCACCGTTTCGATTACCCTTCTGGCTTGGCGACGCATCTGAGCGGGCGTTTTTTATCTGAGTCCCCCCTTGGCCGAGCTGGAGTTGTTGATCACCTCTCCCGCTCCACCAATTGGAGGATTCATTGAACTCGACGAGGGTACGTACCGACCCGAAGGGGTAGGGTTGCTAATCGCCTCTCTAACCCTGCCAGTCTGGACGACCCTCCCCGTGTCCTTTATTTTAAGGGCATTCAAGGTGGAGACGGAGTCGTTGATAACCCCTCCATTTCCCCTCTTTGTAGGTTTCACCTCGTCCTGTCTCGATGGTAGCACCAAAGCAGACGAATTGTTTTCAAAGCTAATATTTGTGACTTCATCCCCTCTATTAGCAGTGACGGTCCGTTTGCCCTCCGATTCACTGACTAGAACTAGCTTTGCAGCCTGCTCTTGACCAGTTTCCAGCGGGCTGTGCTGCTCGCCAGAGTCGGGATTCTTGGTTCCCACTGCACATACCTGAACTGGCTTTGCAGCTGGTTCAGAGCCTGTGTGCGAACCTTGTAACCTAATGGAGGAAGTTTAGTCCGTTTGCTCGCATTCCTGCGTCGACTTTGCAGCCAAATCGGAGAATATGTACAACTTTCGTTGCCTCCCCTCAGTTTTTTTTTTTTGTCTGTTTGTTTGTTTGTTTCTTTGTTAGTTTTTAAAAATTCCATAGAAAGTCACACGAATAACTACGGCAGGAAAACGGTCAGCCCTGGCAGAGCCGTGTACCGGGGTAAGGCTAGTCTATTCTGGACCCTGCCAAGCATCCAGAAGAGCTCGTTATTGATTGGTTTATCTCCCAACCTTAAATTCTTCGGCACGGATTATAAATGCTCACACCACCACTGAAACTAGGAACCTCGAATCTATGGTGAGATTGGATTTCTGAGGATTGTGCTATTAAGAAGTCACAACCACCCAGCGATCCAACCTAACCTTGGCTGTCACCGTCTGACATCGTACAGATAAAGTATATGTAGTGAACATTGCCCGCCCGGCACCCACTTGGAGGGTTCGATCGAGGATTTTTGCCAGGCCTTGAGCCCAGAGTACCTGATTCAATTTACAAAATACCTAAGTATGAAATTCTTAAGAATGACTGAATTACTTCTACTACAGGTGGAGGTGTTGCCATTTATTATAGGTCAAACTTAAATTGTGAAGTAATTTGTCGGTCGAATGGTAGTGGAATTGATTACATTATAGCTGAAATGAGAGATTCGAACACCAAATGTGTGAAAGAATGTGCTTATAGTAATAACAGACAGTGTTCCTCAGTTCCTTTCTTCACAGCTATTTCCGAGTACTGTGTATTAAATCAACACATAATTATATGCGGTGATTTCAACATTAATTTATTGAAAAGTGACACACTTACTTTTCACATCAAGGACTTAGTGTCTTCGGTCGGATGGAGATAGTAAACACTACTTACCCTACTCGTTTCGCTAAAAATTGTTTACCTAGTCGTCTCGATTTATTTGTTGTGCCTAACTTGTGTCGTAACTAGTTATCGTGTGATTTTTCTGATCATGACCTACTATACTGTTGCTATGATATACAATTTTCTAGATCTGTTATTTTTAACTTTTTTTCATTTAAAGATTTCAGTTCTATTGATCTGAATGCACTACACATAGCTGCTGCCTCTGCCCCTTGGTTTCAGTGTCGTTTATGTTCTGATCCAAATGATAAGGCGAACATGCTTCAATCTGTGCTTATTGATTTGTTTGATCAGTAAGTACCAATTAAAACGGTAACCTATCACCTATCTTACGCATGTAATAAACTGGTGCATAACAACATCAACGTTTCCCCATATATGGAAAGTTGCACGGGTTTTGCCGATAGCAAAGAAAACCAACTCTTCTTGTCCTGGCGACTTTAGACCCGTTAGTATTCTTCCCTGCTTATCCAAGGTTCTGGAAAAAAAAATAGCTAAACAAATAACTCAGCATGTTTCCACCAATTACCTTCTATGTGTTCTGCAATCAGGCTTTAGAGCAAACCATAGTTGCTCTACAGCAACTGTCAATTTACTGGAAGAAATAAGGGAAGATTATGATATGGGTTACATTTCCTTCCTTTGCTTGCTTGATTTCTCAAAGGCATTTGATAAAGTCAACCATCACGTTCTTTGCCATAAGATTGAAAATAACATTGGGTTTAACAAAAGGGCTGTCGATTTGATAAAGAGCTTTTTAACTGACAGATTTCAAAGCTTAGTTTCAGATAATCGCTGTTCCTCGTTAAAAGAAATAAGCCAAGGTGTACCCCAAGGTTCAATATTAGGACCCATACTTTTTTGTATGTTTATTAATGACCTGCCATCTGTTTTTTTACAAACATGCCTCTGTTCATTTCTATGCAGATGATGTGCAACTGCACCTTGCAAAACCATTAAGAGAGATAAATGAACTTGCCATTGAAATGAACAGCGACTTGAATGAGATTTACAATTGGTCTGTATCTAACGGCTTACTTCTGAACGCATCAAAATCCCAAGTAATACCTATTTCAAAAAAGAGCATTAGTCTCTCAAGTATAATAAACTTGTATCTTAACAGTAACATAATAAATACGGTAGAATCAGCCGCCAGCCTTGGTTATACTATAAATCGTAGTTTGTCAGGGTACAACCATATTAACGTCATCATAGGTCGTATATATGGATGTCATATTATAACAGACTTAATTTTACCCGTTCCCAAAGAACTACAAACCTTATTCCATACCGCGCAAACTACCTCAATTCCTCTCCTTTATTCTTCATTCATGCAGTTAGCTTAAGGAATTGTCTTCCTTCTAACGTTAGATGTATATCAGATTTAAATCTTTTCAAAAGTGCAGCCTTTCTCTTCTTCTCTTCTTTGAGACACCAAACCTAAACCTTTCAACTCCAAATATCCATCCTTCCTTTTTCAACTATTGACTATGTAATTATTATTATTATATTTACTTTTCTTTTTTGTATAATACTTATTTTTGTATAACCAAATTGTATAAACCAACCAACTCTAAAGGTCAATACTTCATATTTAATTATTAACTAATTATTATTTTATTAGAATTTTTAAAAGCAATCCGAGTTTGTGTAAGCTATTTTCTAAGTACTACAAAAGATATTTTATCTTCATGTACATCCCAAACGTTATTAATAAATGAAATGAAATGAAATGAAATGAGGTGGCATACTTGTAGCCCGTTTTGCTGATTACAAAACACATTAATCATAGTACGCGTATTATCCCTACTGATAGTATCTATGAAACTCCATTATTTTCATCATTCGAGTCTTCCATGAGGATTTACAGGTAACAGCTGGTGACCCGTAGGTAGCACCAGGCGTTGCACTACACGTTCAAGAAAGTGAGCAGTCATGAAAACATCAAAAGTAACAACTGAATTTTGAACGGAGAGGCGATGGGGAGAAAGGGTAAAAGCAGAAGAAAAGAAAAAAGATAAGAAACAAGTACACTTGAATTAAGAAGTAATAAGAATATGTAATTCAAAATAGATACAAATAATCAGAGAAAATAGAAGCAAAATTAGAATTTGAAAATAAATAATGGCTTGCAAGAAATAAGTAAAATATGAAAAGCCAAAAACAAGTATATGATTTAAGGAAAAAGAAAAACTCATCATAAGATTATGCATCTTCGGCGCGGCGGTTGTTGTCGTCATGGCAGCATCAATTAAGTCATCAGTGTTGTTTATTAATTGGGCATCCTCGTCTTTGCTCCCCTTCACGTAAACAAATCCACGAATTGTAAACATGGAAAATAGTTGTTTTTCTCTCTTCAATTTTAATGCATGTGCAGAATAGAGCAAATTTAGGTGTCAGGTACTCGTGAATGAAAACTTTCGATTTTCCTTTTGCCATATCGTTGCTAAAGCCAAGATCGTGAAGATGTATGTGCTCTTTCGTTGCTCTTCTGTAATTGATAGGCAATTGATAGTGTTTCGCTCTGCCGTGCTTCCTTGTTTGTGTGAAGGGAAGAGCAGGTGACGGAGAGTCGAAATAAGAAACTTAAAATCTGTTTTTAGTTTAGTTTATTTGTATTGTAGTAAAAGGCCCGCTGTTTCAATGCTTGGCTGCAACCTTTACTAACTAAACTCAAATTTCAACTCTGCCCTTCTTCCCATTCGCTTCTCTATTTGTTGGTTTCATTCTTTACTTAGCTTAACCGATGTCGTTTACCATCGTCAGAACCATGTTACTTCATTTAGTTCATCCGAACTAGGCCACACACCATGGTAACAATTCTTCACTAGTTATTACGTAGAACACGCTTAAACCTTTATGCCGATCGTATGGTAACCCACTCAAGTACTTCTGGGTGTGTCTTCATCGATCGCAGTTTATAGGTCTCGTATTGCACATTGCACTTGACATCTCTATTGCATAGCAGTTGTTTACTCATCTGTTTTCGTTGCAATAGAGGCGCGCATATGGCTTGAGTCATAGTGACGTGCATACGTGAAGCGTTGTTCTACATTAAGAACGAAAATGAAAATTATGCCTGGTTGGTGTTTTTCTGAATGAGTTGGTTCTGAATGAAGGTTGGAGGTTGGGAATAGTTGTGGTTCTCGGATCACAACAATAGTAAGACCAACATCTTATCGTTCGGTGTGAAAAATTTAACAACAATTGGGGGCGACTCGGTGTTTGTGTTTGATTTTATGCGAAAAATACCTTTTATTGTGGGTGATTTAAAGTTTCAGTTTGTGCATAGCTGATTAAAAATAAAATGAAGATTTTCTTCAGGTAGAATTCGGACACTGTGAAGGAGAGCGTCACACATCGTTTCCTTAAGTTGTTGTTGTTCCTCGTTTCCTTTTATGCGGTTTAGAGTGCAGCGAAATAAAAATAAAAAATCTGATTGGAGGATCTAAGGATAAAATTGAACAAATTCAAAAGTCAGGAATTGATTCTATCGGATGTAATGATTGTGCAAAAGAATATATAGGACAGACAAGAAGACCTATTCTAAAAATATTTAAAGAACATTTTGCACATCTTTAGAAAAGAATCGCCCTTCCACATATTCTGAAATAAGTATTTGGCCAGCAGCCGATTTAACAGAGAAAGATTTCTCAAGTAGGGTTGAGGGCTGGATTATTTTGGAACTTTTGAAATTCTTGTTGGCCCCCGTATCAACAAGAAACTTCAACGCTACTCCATCCTTGGTTACATACTCTAAGTATGGTACGCTGGGTGGCCCTCTGCATAAAATTTAGCTGCTCCTCGGTTGCATCTTTAGCAGAAGTGAGGTATTCCTCTAGGTCAACCTCATCTTCCGTTCTGATGTGATACAAGCGTTGTTGCTTGTTCGAATAGTTATCAGACTTCGCCCTTCGCTTGAATGGGTTCACGTAATTGAAAGGGCGATTCACGTAATCCACCTGTTTGCTCTTGATAGACTGGCCAATGTCCATTTTTTCTAATGGCTTTGGTCCAGGCCTCGGCGGAGCTATACCTTCTGGACTGTAGCCTGGCATAAACCGATTATTTCTCCCCATAAAACCCTGTTGGGGCTTTCTCGGAGGTAAATAAGGTTTATAGTCTGGGCTCCTGAAGCTCTGGTTCATCGGAGCTGTGATGGAATTAGAAGAACGGGGACAGTGAATGAAATGATTCCTGTAGTTGAGATTCTGTATCTCCAAACAGGCAGGATATGCATCCGGAAGTGATCGGGGTCTTTGAATCATAAGCATCTTTGAGATGTCGCCGTTAAGGCCTCTCACGAAAAATCCAGAGCCTTATTTCTATATGTTTCCATAAGAGCTCTGATGGTTTCCTCGCTGTATGATTCCGTCTTAATCTTGTTAACCATCAATGAGAGCTGATGGTTAACTTCCGCGTAAAATTTGTTCAGCTTGGTTCCTTTCTGAGCCAGCTGGTTCAATTGGTGCTCGAGAGTCCGTAAATCTCGTTTGTCTGCATAATGCAGTAACAAATAAGATTTCACTCGAGCCAATCGTCGTCAAATATATTATAACTAGATAACGCAGCGTCGGCGGAACGCCTAATTTTTCCCCGAATGAGCTGCAATATCTTTATATATAAAGTAGGATGTATGTATGTATCTATGTATGTATGTGTGTCCGGGGTAAACTCCTAAACCACCCAACGGATTTTTATGAAATTTGCAGGGTAGACATAGTTTAGTTCAGAGAAGGTTCCTGTCAAGGTTTGATCCCCATATTCCCACAGGAACGGGGTTTGAAACGGAAAATTAGAAACTACTCCACAGATTTCAAAACATCTTTCAGCACTAGGGGTGCTACATTTTCTCCCTTCATCAGTAATTTAAACTATGTTTCATCCCTATAATCCCACAGGAACAGAAACGGGAACGAGGACGGGAACCATAAAGTTTCTTGACCAATTTCAAAAATTCTTTCAACTCTGAGATGTTACATTATCCTTCAGTGACATAGACTTACATTTCATTCACATATTTCCATGGGAACGGAAGATTCTCACAGGAACGGTGTGGGAACGAATACTTAGAAGCTACTGGACAGATTTCAAAAATTCTTTCTGCACTGGGATGCCACATAATCCCTCAGTAGCTTAGCGTGTGTTTCATCCCTATAATCTCACGGGAACAGAAACGGGAACGAGGACGGGAACTATAAAATAACTTGACCGATTTCAAAAATTCTTTCAACTCTAGTATGTCACATTATCCCTCAGTGAGATAGACTTACATTTCTTTCGAATATTTCCATGGGAATGGAAGATTCCTACAGGAACGGGGTTGGGAACGGAAACTTAGAAGCTACTGGATCCCTCAGTAGCTTAGCGTGTTTTTCTTTCCTATATAATCCCACGAGAGCAAAAACAGGAACGAGAACGGGAACCTGAAAGTTACTTGACCGATTTCAAAAATTCTTTCAACTCTAGGATGTACTATCCTATCCCTCAGTGACATAGACCTATATTTCATTCACATATTTCCACGGGAACGGAAGATTCCTTCAGGAACGGGGTTGGAAATGGAAACTTAGAAACTTCTGGACCGATTTTAAAAATTCTTAACAGATTTTAATGAAATTTTCAGGGTAGACATAGTTTAGTCCAGAGATGGTTCCTGTCAAGGTTTTATCCCCATATTTCCACAGGAACAGGGTTGGGAACGGAAACTTAGAAACTACTGGACAGATTTCTATAACCCTTCCTGCATTAGGAGCGCCACATTTTCCCATTTCATCAGTAATTTAGATTATATTTCATCCCTATAACCCCACGGGAACAGAAACGGGAACGAGAACGGGAACCTTAAAGTTACTTGACCGATTTCAAAAATTCTTTCAATTCTAGAATATTACATTATCCCTCAGTGACAATGACTTATAAATGGTTCCTGTCAAGGTTTGATCTCCATATTCCCACAGGAACGGGGTTGGGAACGGAAACTTAAAAACTACTGAACAGATTTCTAAAATTCTTTCAGCATTAGGAGTGCTACATTATCCCCCTCCATCAGTAACCTAGACTATATTTCATCCCTATAATCCCACGGGAACAGAAACGGGAGCTAAACGGAACTTGAAGTTACTTGACCGATTTCAAAAATTCTTTCAACTCTGGAATGTTACATTATCCCTCAGTGACGATGACTTATAAATGGTTCTTGTCAAGGTTTGCTCCCCATATTCCCAGAGAAACGGAATTTAAAAAATTGCGCGGATATTCCGACAGAAACGAGTTTGGGAACGGAAACTTAAAAACTACTAGACAGATTTCTATAATCCCCCTCCATTAGTAATTTAGATTATATTTCATCCCTACAGTCCCACGGGAACAGAAACGGGAACGAGATTTGATTTGATTTGATTTTTAAGCTTACTACAAGCGATTATAACAATAGATTTAAACTTAAAAATAATTAAACTTAAAAAAGAAAATATAAACAAATAAATAAATAAATATATTTACAAATATACAATGCTTAATTCTAAGTTGAAGTGCAAGGTTTAGAAGTTGAAAGGGGAAGCGGAGTATAGATTTTTTCTTAGAGAAGAGGAACTAAGGGAAAAGTCAAAGGTATTTCCAACAGCATTCGCATAACGTAGCATTCTGCATATGGGGTTGAAATAAGCGTAATTTGTGCGGAGAGAAGGGAGGTGGAAGAAGGGGACAGAACTAAGGTTACGTGGATTAGTGTTCATGTAAATCAGCTCAAGTAATTCCGGGGAGTCTATGGTACCGGCCAAGATCTGATGGACGAAAATTATGTCGGCGATATGACGACGTTTCGAAAGGGTGACCATGTCAATTAGTCGCAAACGGCTTTCATAAGGAGGTAAAATGAACGGATCAGACCAAGGCAATCTACGCAAAGCGAATCTTAGAAATCTTCGTTGCACAGCTTCAATTCTACGGGATTGAGTTATTTGGTAGGGAGACCAAACCTGACTAGCATATTCAAGGATTGGTCTAACATAAGTATTGAATAATGATTTAGTGACGTAGGGGTCGGAAAATTCTCTAGACCAGCGTTTGATAAACCCAAGAGAGGAGTTTGCTTTCGCTATAATATAGTTAATGTGAGAGTGGAAATTCAGCTCTTTATCACAAATAACCCCAAGATCACGAATAGACGAAACTCTGGGGATAGGCACGTTACTGAAGTAGTACGTTCGAAGACTAGAGGGTAAGCGTTTACGCGAGAAAGTCATAAATTGACATTTATTAACGTTAAGCTAAAGAAAGTTCTTATTGCACCAAGTAAGAAAAGCATTTAGGTCTTTTTGAAGAAGAGAGGAATCTTGAGAAGAGGATATGACTTTTATAATTTTAATGTCATCTGCATAAATAGACAGATCAGAGAAAGAAATAATACTAGCGACGTCATTTATTGCAAGCACAAACAGGAGTGGACCTAGATGGCTGCCTTGGGGAACGCCAGAAGAGGCAAATATCGGGTTAGGAACTGCTTTTCTAAAAACTACTCTATACACACGGTTCTCTAGGTATGATTTGACCCATTCGATAATTGAAGGTGGAAAGCCAAAGGCTTTGAGTTTGAGATAGATAATTTGATGGTTTATTTTTTCGAATGCTTTACTAAAGTCTGTAGTAATAACATCGATCTCGTTGCCCTGGGAAAGAGAAAGTTGAAAAATATTAGCAAGGGGTTGATGGAGCACTGATGCGCACTTTTTAAGGAAAATAGCCGGGACTCCGTCTGGACCAGGTGAAAAATCATCATCCAGTTACCTAAATTTATCACAAACAGTCTGGGGACAAACATTAAGAAAGACAAAAGATGTTTGCGTGCTATTCATTAGAAAACTGTGATAGTCAAGGTCAGGGTCATTCAGATCATTGGCATATAAGTGTCTGAAAAAGGTAGCAAAGAGATTAACAATTACTTTGGGGTCATCGGAAGATTTGTCAAGGAAATTAAGTGTTGAAGGAAGACCGTCAGATTTTCTCTTGACGTTAATAAATTGATAAAAACGCTTCGGATCAGTGATTAGAGAGAATTGCATTTTATCAAGATAGGATAAGTATAAAGATTGGCATAAAGTTGAGAAGTTAGAAGAGGCCTGTTGGTAGTAATAGTAATTGGAAGGGGTCTGGGATTTTAAATATGTTTTCCATAGCCTGTTTCTGATGTTACGGATATTTTTTAACTCTGTTGTGTACCAGGGAGGAGATGATACACAGGTTTTTTGAGATGTATAGGAAACACATTGTATGAAACATGCAAAAATTGAAGATTAGAAAAAGGAGAGAGCAATATCAATGGGTGTAGAAAGGTTAATAAAGAGATTAAAGTCGATTCCGCTTAAAAGATGACTAAGCATAATGAAATCGGCTTTACGGAAGTTAAAACTAGAAGTGTTCTCAGACTCCATAGTTGGAGTGCTAAGATCAAGACAATGATTGAAAGATAGGGGAGGATGAAAATGATCAAGGGTGGATAAAAGATGTGAGCTTTTTAGGACGGCGGAATTGAAAGGATCAGAGGAGAAAGCAAGGTCTAGTTGTCTCCCAAGATTGTTTAAAACGCAGCTCATTTGAAAGAGGCCTAATTCAAGAAATCTGTCGGTGAATATGAATTCTTTATCAGAAGACGGATTAGAGGGAACGAAACAAGATTCGTCCTCAGAAGGAGTCCATTTCAAATCGGGCAAGTTAAAGTCCCCGAGTACTATAACCGGAACCTTAAAGTTACTTGATCGATTTCAAAAATTCTTTCAACTCTTGGATGTTACATTCATCAGGTTTGACCAAGTTTGGAATTATAGGTGTTGTTGAAGAAACTGATTTCTCTTCGGCTTTTTTTGGTCACTACTTAACGCAATGAAATGTAACTTATTTCATTTACTTTCCCGACGTTTCGACAGGGTTTGCTGTCTTCATATCTTTCTTTCTTGGATCTTTATTGAGGAACATAAGATAGTTTTGTTGAACAAATTTTGGATTTTACATTGAATTAGGTAAACAAGACTTACTTTTAAGAAATCAAAAAAATTAAAAAAACGTTACTTTTAACAAATGACAACAAGAATAAATGTAGAATTGGATACTCAGAATAAAAAGAGTTAATATAAGAAAAAGAATATAAATTATTAACTATTATGCTATAAAAGAAAAAAACATTAAATGCTCCCCATATTTGCACTACAGCTCACTTATTTTACGTGCAAAACACTTTTAACAGTGCTCATTTTAAAGCTTATTTCAAGCACTACAAAACATCTTAGAATGCATAAAATGCATCTGCTCGCCGCTAAATGGCATTGACCACAACGATTAAATTTCAGACAAAATAAAAAATGGTTTTGATCTTTTATATCTAGCTTAATATTGTTCTTGGAATATTTTATAAAAAACCAAATTGTTCATTGTTTTACCTGCTACAATTTTGTTTATTATAAAATTTTCGATAAAACTTATAGTTTTGGAGATATTTGCAATAAATAGATGAAAAAAGTAAAAAAAATGTGAATTTTCAATGGTAAATAACTCGAAAAGTATTAGACTTAATGAAAATCTTTATTTTTTTTTTTTTGCATTTCAGAGACTAAGTAGTAATGAGCTTAGAACAAGCTCATATGTACATACTTATATACGCTCTTCATCATGAATGCAAGTGTTAGTATAACACCAACACCAGCACATAGAGAACGTAAGAATAGTAAAAACAAAAAAAAAGACATTATAACAAGAACTTTCAAATAAATATTACAAAATTATCTTCAATAAAGTACACTATCAAATAAACAAGACATACAAAATGTGATATAATAAACAAAAACATACAAGTGATATATAAACTAAAATTAATTGAAACATGCAAATATGCAAACTGAACTTAAGAAAGTGGAGCACTGGTTTTTAACTAATTTTTTAGACTAGATTTACTTAAGTTGAAATCAATTAAACATGAGTTAAGATTAAAAAGTCTACCCATACGAGTCAATGGCCATAATTCGTTCTATGGTAAGGGCAGTATATTAACTAAGTTGCGCAGGTGGTAAGATCCGCCTCGAAAGTTGAATTGAAAACAAGAAAGTAACTCAGGTGCATCGATATGTCCGGTAATAAGTTGATGAAAAAACACCAGATCGTTAATGGTACGCCTTTGAGAAAGAAGTTGCATATGTAGTAATTGGATTCTGTGCTCATATGGTGGTAAATCATAAGGGTTTACCCACGGAAGCCCTTTAAGGGCGAATCTTATGAATTTATGTTGTACTGATTCAATTCTTGAGTTACGTATTTCATAAAAAGGGGACCACTCTTGAGAAGCATACTCTAGATGAGGTCGTACTAAACAATTGTATAGAGCAAGGGTAACATATGGGTCTTGAAACTCTTTTGACCATCTTTTCATAAAACCAAGCATACTATTGGCCTTACTAACGATGTAGTTGACATGTTGAGTAAAGTCCATATTGAAACTAAAATACACGCCAAGATCCTTAAAACATTTCACTTGACTCAAAATATTATTGGAAATAGAATAACTTGGGTTGCTAGGTTCCTTCTTTTTAAGGAAAGTCATGCTTTGGCATTTATTGGGGTTTAGGTTGAGCCCGTTTTTAAAACACCAAACTGCAAAATGATTAACATCGGATTGGAGATGAGAGCGATCAAGCGAACCAGTTATCTTTTTAAAAATTTTATTTTTAAATCATATCATCAGCAAAAATTAATATTTCACTGAATGAAATGCAAGACGCAACATCATTGATAGCTAAAATAAATAGAAGAGGTCCTAAATGACTTCCCTGAGGTACACCTGAGCCAGCATTAAAAGGGTGGGAAAGGATATTACGGAACTTTACTTGGTATGATCTCATAGATAGATAAGAAAGTACCCAATCAGTGAACACAGGTGGGAAGCCCATTGCCTTTAGTTTGAACAGAATAATATTGTGTGAAAGTTGATCGAAAGCTTTAGAAAAATCCGTGTAGATGCAATCGAGCTCATTACCATTTTCCAGTGCTAAGGAACATTTTTGAAGAAAACATAGCAGGTTTGTGACAGTCGATCTATTTTTAACAAAACCGTGTTGCTGTGTGCAAATAACGTTTTTTACACTGAAAGCCAGCTGGTCACATACTAGTTTTTCAAATAGTTTAGGAATACTAGAAAGTTTGGCAGTGGGTCTATAGTTTTTTAATATCACATTTGTCCCCTTTCTTAAAAACTGGAGTGATAAATGATCTTTTCCAAAGTAGAGAGAATTTACTAGATTTCAAAGAAAGTAAGAACAAATATTGTAACGGGTATGCTAAGCATGACCTACATTTTCTTAGTACAACGGAAGGAATGCCATCCGGCCCGGAAGAAAAATCGTCATTTAAGGTTTCAAGACTCCAAAAAAGTTTATCAATTTCAATAACAATGTTATTAAAGCATACTTGATTACAGTTGCGAAGATAACTGAAGAAATCAGCATCAATGTCAACAGTGGTATCGCAAAATGAGCTGCGAAACTGGTCAGCAAATGCATTACAAATATCAGAGATGTTCTCATAAGAACAGTTCTCATAAGAACAGTTCTCATAAACAAAACTAGTTGGATAACCATCTGATTTTTTCTTTGAGTTAACAAACTGCCAGAACGTTTTTGGATCCTTTTTAAAAGAGTATCCCATTCGGTCAATATAATTTGAATAAAGATTTTTAGAAAGTGTCTTAAATTCTTCAAAAAGAAAAACGTAAAACTCATAGTCGGAAACGGAATGAGTTTTAATATAAGTGTTCCAAGCTTTATTTCTTTTATTTCTTAAGATTTTCAACTCTTTAGTATACCATGGATGGTTGTAGTCAGAATTTTTAAACTTTTTTTTGGGAATTGATTTTTCTATACATTTATAGAGAATCAAATAAAAGCTGCTGACAGCTTCGTCAATATTGGTAAAAACTGATATGTTTTCGATACCAGACATAATTAATTCACCACATAGCAAATCGAAATCAGCTTTGCGGTAGTCAAACACATAGGAACAATCATGAGAGTTACTATTAGTGTGGATTTCACCACTCAAGTCAAGAAAAATATTCAGAGGTGGGTGGTAGTCATCTATGTTAGTTTCATCAAGGCTAGGATCAGTAATACCGAAACTAGATTCAATAACAACGGTACTAACAGAGTCTGAAAAGAAGACCAAATCGAGAATTCGATTGTTAGAGTTTTTGATACAGCTTACTTGCCGTAAGTCGGTTGTTGTTAAATTATCCAACAACATTAATTCCTGTTGAGGTGAAGTCAAGGATGGTTTAAAATAAGTTTCATCTGAAGATGGTAACCATTGAATATAAGGTAAATTAAAGTCACCTAAGAACAATACATAACTTTCAAAGCACAGCAATTCATTAATATAATCTAAGACTAACGTTAATTCTTTATAAGATGAAGCAGAGCTCTTTGGTGGAATATATGTATTTATGATATAAACAATTTTTGATTTGATTGTGACTTTGACACAAAATACATTTACAGTTAAATCAAATGGAAAGGTTATAAGAGAAGACATATATTTGCTACGAACAGCAGTAAGTACGCCACCTCCAACTTCCGAGGGTTTATTGTAGGTACGATCTTTTCTATACACTAAGTACTCATGGTCAAACAATTCAGTATCTAAAATGGCAGAGTTAGGCCGTGTGTGAATTGCGTTAAAATGTGTGTTAAAATTTAACCCGCGTTAAAATTTGACACTTATGAGGTGAATAAAATGGGTTAAAATTTATTGAGCTGTGGAGCAGGTTAAAGTGTGTTAAAATTTGACGTTTCTAGGGATAGAGAAATTCGCTCTTGCTTTTGCATTCAATTCAAACAACGAAATATGAATCAAGAAAAAACGAAGGCAGGCTGGAAAACCATACATTAATGTTAGTTTGAAATCAATTAATTTATACAAATTCAATGCTTTTGTTTTCTAGGGTTTCACGAAAAAAAAAATAAAACTAATTGAAATTAGGATAAGTCTGGATGAAAAAAACAATTACAAAATACTTTAAATTTGTCATTTTTCTGAACCAAATACGAATTTATGGTTTGTTTTTTTAGAAATGTATGAAAGATATCAGCCATGAAAACTAATTTTCAGTGTTACTACACCGAATAAATCAATGAATCAAAATGGGAATTTTGTTTGAATATTTTTTATTGTTGTTTTAAAATGTGACATTAGAATCGAGAACAATAAATAAAAAAAGATTTTTTTTCAGTTTCAGAGACTTTTTATTAACCCTGTTAGAATGCCCATGAGAGAATGCTTGGGAGTTGTTATAGAGATTGGCAGTTTTACTGCGAAGCCCTCTTACATTTTGGTAGAAGAGGGAGATACTTTCAAGTTTTTTGATCCCTTATTGACGTTACTTTTAGTATGACGAGCTGAAAATTCTTTAATAAGAGTATCAGCCGGCCAAATCTGAGGGTTGCAAATAGGGTCAAAAAGCGGTGGAGAAACAATAATCTTAAAAGAAGCCACATAGTTGTTAGGCTTACTTATTTTATTACACCTAACAAACGAATCGTTTGTGATGCATTTATTAGTTTTAAGGTGGAAAATTAAGTCTTCTGCAGTAGTATCTGATTTGAGACGAGATATAAATATAGTCTTTGGTTTAGGCACTGATTCCACAAACCGTGGGGGTCTATCATGATCAGATATTATAATAGCCTCATTGTTCGAAACCATAGGGGCGACAGATTCGATTGGATTAGGTGAGTTTGGAGAGCTTAAAGTGACTATTTCAGTCGTGTTTGAAGGTTCAATCGGATAAGGCTGAACAGAAGAGCTTAAGTTGAGTATTTCAGTCACATTTGAGTTAAGAGGTGTAGCTACATTGCTTCGCAAACCACTTCGTTTCGTACCAAAAATTACAGAGGACACGCTGTCCTGTTTTTTCTTCAAACCCTTACTAGATTTTAAAGATTGGTAGGAATTAGAAGGAATTTGAATGAAAGTTTAAGTCGTCAGTAGAGGTAGAAATATCTACCGAGTACTGGGCGCTAGAGAATGAGTTGACATTAGCAACTGCTATATTGAAACAGCTTGAAATTTCATTAATACCCTTTGATATTTTTGTTATATCATTTTTAAATGATTCTAACTTAAAGGCTAATTGAGAAAGAGAAATTTTTCTACAGTTGCTGCAGTACCACCAAAAAGCAATTTTCGATGCAGTAACTTTTTCAATAAATGCACTAGTAGAACCAACGCATTTTGCATGGAAGGCCTTGCCACATGGGCCAAAGCAGGCAAAAAGTGAGTTGTTGTTGGAGCTATCAATGCACTTGTCTGCTGCGCAATTCATTTTCTAATTTAAAAATTTTTGAACAAATCAAAATGAAAATAGCAGAAAAAATAAAAAAAGAAAGAAAAAAAATAAAAAAAAAAATTTTTCAACGGAAGTACCGGGATTGATCCTGAGTTATTGAGATTCAAAGTCGAAGCTCCTTTTTTTTCCTAGCACCTGCGCTGAAGAATATATTGAAATAGAACGTATTAAATTATGATAAAAAAAATTAATATTTATTGAATAAAGGAGGTAAACGTGTAAATTGTGAACAAAATATAAAATGAATAAAGAGAAAAACAGTCAAGAGTAATTTTTGTTTATTTTTTTTTTAGTTAGTGGATAACACTTAGATTAGTGGTAAACTACGATCTAAGAGAGATTGGAGTAGGAAAATGTAGGTATGTAGGAAAGTTTATTACACATGCAATGGCTTACCAAGAATAATTTAACAAATAACTTCACGAAAGCATAAATGCTAAATAGACACAACACTTTGCAATGAATTATTAGTAAGAATTAACAGGCTGTTATTAAAGAAAAAACTGATAAGGAACACAATTAAATAAAAGGTTAACTATCAAAAAAATTAAAAAATAATCGGAGCTAATTTACACGTAAACCAACACAGAAAAAACCAGTGATGCCACTTGAATATATTATATTTGATTTTTTGCTTAAAATTAGGCTTTTTATCGATATCCGAGGTTATTTTGAAAAAAAAATTCAACCCCTAAAAGGGGTGGCAACCACCCCCAGGGTGGTGGCGGTGCTCAAATCATTTTCACTTTTGAAGTTAAGGGTAAGATGAGCCTAATTCCAAAATTTCATGCAAATCGATTCACAGTAAAAAAAATTCGGACCTAAAATGCTTCATTGACTGCACTATATCAGCTGATATGATATCTAACGTAGGGTTGCTCAAAAAACATCGATACATCGAAAACATCGATGTTTACTATTCGATGTATCGAATAAATCCGATGTTTCGCACCCTTTCGATGTTTACCGATACATCGATGTTTTTTTATTCGATGCATCGAATGCAGCAAGCATTAAAAAGACTCACTGAAAGTGCCAAATCTACAGTGAAATTTATTTCACATGCTCTCTCTTTTCTTTCAATTTATGTATCAGTTGGATGGTGTATTTCATTCGATCCATTTTGAATAAAGCAAGCATCGTACAAAACACACTCACAACTCACAGTTACAGTACCTAACCAAATCGATTTCAGTGTTCTGTTTCTGTTTAATTAATGTCATACATAATTTATGCTCTCTTCTCCTTTTTTTATATATCCAGTAGGGCTATTCCAGAAAGCGCGGCTGATCGCTTTTGGTGGCGGAAATGAATTTTCGTATTCTCAAAAGCGAATCGCTTTTAATTTTTTTTCCTGTGGAAAGCGTAAGCGCTTTCCAAACGTCATTCTTTTCTTTTGTAGAAACTATACCTTTTTGACATAATTCATTTCGTTTTCAAAAGCGATAGGTGTTGTAGTTTCGAATTACAAGCGGATTGATAGAAAAATGTAAATATAATGAAAAATTTAATTATCATCAATTGAATTGAGAGTAATTTTCTTTTTTTTTATTAAAGGAGTCAAAAACACACCACGACACAACGATTTTTGATGCTTGTTGAATTTATGCAACAACACGAAGGGATAGCAATTTCCTACAGCTATTAATGATTTGAAACAAACTTTATGCAAGGTGGCACACACGTTAGTAATCCAGGCTCCTTTTTCCGGCTGGTAATACAGCTGTCTTGAGTGCAATAGGCATCGGAACCCTCCTTTGAGAACTCCAAAACATCTCTCTAAGTACTTCGACATTTTAAATGCACCGTATTGTACTTTGCTTCACTGATGTTCCCAAGAGCTGCTCTATAAGGTGTAATTAACCACGGTTCAAGAGTATAACCAGCATCACCTTCAAATGTATAAAACAATAGCATAGAAAATATAACTACATTTAAAAATTTGTTTGATTACCAAAAATTTTGCTTTTATCTCCGTTCTTGAAAATATTTTCTGCGGATACTTAGGGAAACTTGGAATTTTCATTGGAAAAATTTGGAAATAGATGACATTTGAGTGGATGCATCTAGACATCAAGACTTCCAAATGGAAATATTGAAAGTTTAATTTCTAACCATGTTCGCTTTTCAGAATAACCTAAAGCCCTCGCAATTGAGTTATCGCTTTAAATACGATCCGCCGCGCTTTCTGGAATAGCCCTACAGAGACAGACTACACGATGTGCAGCTGCACACGCGACGCGTACGCTTTGCTAAAAAAAACATCGATACATCGAAAACATCGATGTTTTTATGCGATGCATCGACAAACATCGATGTAAGGTTACGATGTATCACATCGAATAAAACATCGATGTTTTTTTTCCATGAGCATCCCTAATCTAACGTAATTCTGAACGGCATGAGAAATTTTGTTCCTCACAGAACAAAAAGTATCATCCCCAAAGAGAATTCGTGGTTTGATGTAAGCTATAAGGAGGTGATTAGGAATAGAGAAAGTAGTTTTCGAAAACTTAAAGACAACCCTACTGTAGAAAACCGAAATTTTGTTCAAACGGGCCAGAAATATCTGTAATGCTCATATAAAAAGGCCAAGTTCTTGCATGACCAAAAAGTAAGGCAAAAAATACTGTTGTGTCCAAAAGGAAGCAGACAATTTTGTCCTCAAGAAATTGAGTCAGACCTTTGACGAGAGCGGACGTGTTTTGCAAAGTGTCGTGGGGTGCGCACATTAACAACACAGTTTGTCTTTCATCCATAAAATTCCTTTCATTTCAATAAACTTTTAACAATGAATTGCTCTGTCTGCAAACGTGTTCTAATTGAAAACGATCCCGAAAAAATTGAATGCGGTGACTGCAAGTTATTGTTTCACGGAAAATGTGTTAAAATTCAGTTGTCTGATATTGAATATTACAAAGATAATAACATTACTCATCGCTGTGACAAGTGCTTAGTTTTGCGCCGAAGTACACTGCAACAACAAACTTATGAATTTATGTTGTACTGATTCAATTCTTGAGTTACGTATTTCATAAAAAGGGGACCACACTTGAGAAGCATACTCTAGATGAGGTCGTACTAAACAATTGTATAGAGCAAGGGTAACATATGGGTCTTGAAACTCTTTTGACCATCTTTTCATAAAACCAAGCATACTATTGGCCTTACTAACGATGTAGTTGACATGTTGAGTAAAGTCCATATTGAAACTAAAATACACGCCAAGATCCTTAAAACATTTCACTTGACTCAAAATATTATTGGAAATAGAATAACTTGGGTTGCTAGGATCCTTCTTTATAGAGAAAGTCATGCTTTGGCATTTATTGGGGTTTAGGTTGAGCCCGTTTTTAAAACACCAAACTGCAAAATGATTAACATCGGATTGGAGATGAGAGCGATCAAGCGAACCAGTTATCTTTTTAAAAATTTTATTTTTAAATCATATCATCAGCAAAAATTAATGTTTCACTGAATGAAATGCAAGACGCAACATCATTGATAGCTAAAATAAATAGAAGAGGTCCTAAATGACTTCCCTGAGGTACACCTGAGCCAGCATTAAAAGGGTGGGAAAGGATATTACGGAACTTTACTTGGTATGATCTCATAGATAGATAAGAAAGTACCCAATCAGTGAACACAGGTGGGAAGCCCATTACCTTTAGTTTGAACAGAATAATATTGTGTGAAAGTTGATCGAAAGCTTTAGAAAAATCCGTGTAGATGCAATCGAGCTCATTACCATTTTCCAGTGCTAAGGAACATTTTTGAAGAAAACATAGCAGGTTTGTGACAGTCGATCTATTTTTAACAAAACCGTGTTGCTGTGTGCAAATAACGTTTTTTACACTGAAAGCCAGCTGGTCACATACTAGTTTTTCAAATAGTTTAGGAATGCTAGAAAGTTTGGCAGTGGGTCTATAGTTTTTTAATATCACATTTGTCCCCTTTCTTAAAAACTGGAGTGATAAATGATCTTTTCCAAAGTAGAGGGAATTTACTAGATTTCAAAGAAAGTAAGAACAAACGTTTTCAGGTTTTCAAACATGACGTGTTTGCTTTGACTGAAACTTGGCTAAGTCCAAGTTTCTTGAATTCCGAAATCTTGAGCCCTGAGTTCTCGGTCTACCGTAAAGATCGGCACATAGACAGGCCAGATGAGGTCGATGGTGGTGTTTTGATTTCGGTCAGGAACACATATATGTCGTCTCGTATACTCTTTCCGTTTGAACTGTCTATTGATGTTGTTTGTGTGAAAGTCTGTACACTGTCTAAAAATATTTTTATCGTTAACGTTTACATTGTTCCAAAAAGTTCAGCCTCTGCTTATGCTGAACTGTCGCTAATTTTGGATCATATTTTTGAATTGTCGGACCTAGAAAGCCAAATTCTGTTACTAGGTGACTTTAATTTACCATATGTCCAATGGTTACCCTCTGACGATGGATCATTCCAAAAACCCTCTCTAACTTCACCGCAGCGTGAGCTTTCTTGTTTAGATAATGTTATATCTACTGACTTACAGCAAGTAAGCTGTATTAGAAATTTCCAAAATCGTATGTTAGACCTTGTTTTCTCTTCCGAAGCTATTAACACGGTTGTTCTTCAATCTAATTCAGGCATTACTAGAATTGATGATCTTCATCCCCCCTTAGATATTTTTGTTGAACTAAGCAACGCATCTCAAGTTATTAATAATTCAAATGACTGTTTATATACTTTTGACTTTCGAAAGGCGAATTTCGATTTGCTTTCGAATGAATTAAGCAGGGCTGGTATTGAAAATATATCAACCCTTACAAATATTGACGAAGCAGTCGCTTGCTTTTACTCCATTTTAAAAAATTGCATGAAAAAAACCATTCCCCAAAAGACGCTCAGAAATGCTATTTTTTGTCAACCGTGGTTTACCAAGGAACTAAAGGCTCTGAGGAATGAAAGAAACAGGGCTTGGAAGACCTATTTAATTACTCTTTCTCCAACTGACCACCAAATATTTATAAGTTTTTTTGAAGACTTCAAAATGCTTTCTCAGAATCTGTACTCTAGCTACGTCACCCAAATGGGCTGTTCTCTGAAAAACGATCCAAAAAGCTTTTGGTCCATTGTAAATTCTAAAAAAAATCAGACGGCTATCCAGCCAACTTTATTTATAATGCCATTTCTTTAAAAAATACTCCCGACATTTGCAATGCCTTTGCGGACCAATTTAATGGCTCTTTTTGTGATACAAATCTAGAAATTGATGAAAAATACTTTGAATATTTAACTCACTGCTCGCAAGTGAATTTTAATAATATCCCTATTCAAAGAGACAGAATTACTTACTACCTCTCTTCTCTCAAAGATGACGTTTCTTCTGGTCCGGACAGTATTCCGCCAATTGTTTTAAGGAAGTGTTCCTCACGTTTATGCTATCCACTCGAACATCTTTTCAAGCTTTTATTAAAATCTGGAATATTCCCCACTCTTTGGAAAAAATCTTTTATCACACCTGTTTTCAAAAAGGGTGTAAAAACCGATATAAAAAACTACAGACCTATTTCAAAGCTCTCATGCATACCTAAGGTATTTGAACAAGTAGTCTGCGAAAGCGTATCCTTTTTTTCAAGGAATGTTGTCTGCCACCAGCAGCACGGATTTATGCAAAGAAGATCGACGGCTACCAACCTTCTATCCTTTCATCATAAGTGTTCCAATGCTCTTGAATGTGGGAACGAGCTTGATTGCATTTACACTGACTTCTCTAAGGCGTTTGACCAACTGTCTCATAACGTCATACTTTATAAACTAAAAGCCTTTGGATTTCCCCCAGTATTTCTTGCTTGGATAAGTTCCTACTTAAAAAATAAGTCTTATGAAGTCAAATTTCGTAACGTTTTGTCAAAACCTTTCAATGCTATGTCTGGCGTGCCTCAAGGTAGTCATCTCGGCCCCTTGCTTTTCATTATTGCAATAAATGATGTAATTTCTTGCATCTCCTACAGCGACATTTTAATCTTTGCTGATGATATGAAAATTTTTAAAATCATCGAAAATACTTCAGATCGCGACTTCTTACAAAAAGATATTGATAGTTTTGTTGTATGGTGTTCAATGAACGGACTAATTTTAAATACTTCCAAGTGCCAAAGTATGACCTTTTCCCGTAAAAGATCTCCTAGCATTGGAGAATATTCAATATCGCAACAATCCCTATCTCAAGTTTCTAGATTCCGGGACCTCGGTGTTCTTTTTAGTACCAACCTCGAATTTAATGAACACATCAACCTCATTATTAACAAAGCAAATTCAATGCTTGGCTTTATTAAGCGATGGGCTAAGGAATTTAATGACCCTTATGTTACCCTCTCTTTATACAACTGTTATGTTCGTCCCCATCTAGAGTATGCTTCTCAGGTGTGGTCACCATTCTATGATATTCATAAATCTCGAATCGAAGCAATACAGCACAGATTCATACGCTTCGCTCTCAAAGGTCTTCCTTGGGAAGACCCTTTCAATCTCCCTCCCTATGAAAATCGCATTCGCTTATTAAATCTTCAAACACTCTCACAAAGAAGAATCAACAATGATTTAGTGTTTTTTCATCAATTAATAACCGGTATAATTGATGCTCCCGACTTGCTCTCCCACGTAGGATTCAACTATCGCGGAGGAACTCACCAACTACGTAATTTAGAGTTTATACATCGCTCCCACCACCGAACTAACTATGGCATGCATGAGCCATTAGCTCGCATGAGTAGGTTATTAAACTCCAATCCTTTTATTGCCGATTTCAACATCAGTAAAAATAGTTTAAAATTAATATTAAGAACCAGTTTACCATCAGCATGATTCATGTTTAGTAGTTTTTTTATTACAGTAGTTTAATTAAATTTTTTATTTATAAACCTTGTTTTGTTTAGTATTGTTTCATTAGTTTAGTTTGTTCTATTAATGTTAATTTTAATATAATCTATGTTTTACTTTGTAAATGTTGTAATATTTTTTTTTTATTTTTCCTCGTATACGTTCCCTTTGTGCTTGTGTTGGCGTTATTTACTAACCACTAACACTTGCATTAATGATGAAGAGCGTAGATAAGTGTGTACAAATGAGCTTGCTCTAAGTTCAGTGCCACTTAAGTCTCTGAGATGCAAGTTAACAAATATTGTAACGGGTATGCTAAGCATGACCTACATTTTCTTAGTACAACGGAAGGAATGCCATCCGGCCCGGAAGAAAAATCGTCATTTAAGGTTTCAAGACTCCAAAAAAGTTTATCAATTTCAATAACAATGTTATTAAAGCATACTTGATTACAGTTGCGAAGATAACTGAAGAAATCAGCATCAATGTCAACAGTGGTATCGCAAAATGAGCTGCGAAACTGGTCAGCAAATGCATTACAAATATCAGAGATGTTCTCATAAGAACAGTTCTCATAAACAAAACTAGCTGGATAACCATCTGATTTTTTCTTTGAGTTAACAAACTGCCAGAACGTTTTTGGATCCTTTTTAAAAGAGTATCCCATTCGGTCAATATAATTTGAATAAAGATTTTTAGAAAGTGTCTTAAATTCTTCAAAAAGAAAAACCTAAAACTCATAGTCGGAAACGGAATGAGTTTTAATATAAGTGTTCCAAGCTTTATTTCTTTTATTTCTTAAGATTTTCAACTCTTTAGTATACCATGGATGGTTGGAGTCAGAATTTTTAAACTTTTTTTTGGGAATTGATTTTTCTATACATTTATAGAGAATCAAATAAAAGCTGCAGACAGCTTCGTCAATATTGGTAAAAACTGATATGTTTTCGATACCAGACATAATTAATTCACCACAGAGCAAATCGAAATCAGCTTTGCGGTAGTCAAACACATAGGAACAATCATGAGAGTTACTATTAGTGTGGATTTCACCACTCAAGTCAAGAAAAATATTCAGAGGTGGGTGGTAGTCATCTATGTTAGTTTCATCAAGGCTAGGATCAGTAATACCGAAACTAGATTCAATAACAACGGTACTAACAGAGTCTGAAGAGAAGACCAAATCGAGAATTCGATTTTTATAGTTTTTGATACAGCTTACTTGCCGTAAGTCGGTTGTTGTTAAATTATCCAACAACATTAATTCCTGTTGAGGTGAAGTCAAAGATGGTTTAAAATAGGTTTCATCTGAAGATGGTAACCATTGAATATAAGGTAAATTAAAGTCACCTAAGAACAATACATAACTTTCAACGCACAGCAATTCATTAATATAATCTAAAACTAACGTTAATTCTTTATAAGATGAAGCAGAGCTCTTTGGTGGAATATATGTATTTATGATATAAACAATTTTTGATTTGATTGTGACTTTGACACATAATACATTTACAGTTAAATCAAATGGAAAGGTTATAAGAGAAGACATATATTTGCTACGAACAGCAGTAAGTACGCCACCTCCAACTTCCGAGGGTTTATTGTAGGTACGATCTTTTCTATACACTAAGTACTCATGGTCAAACAATTCAGTATCTAAAATGGCAGAGTTAAGCCAAGTTTCAGTCAGAGCAAAAATGTCATGAGAGAATGCTTGGGAGTTGTTATAGAGATTGGCAGTTTTACTGCGAAGCCCTCTTACATTTTGGTAGAAGAGGGAGATACTTTCAAGTTTTTTGATCCCTTATTGACGTTACTTTTAGTATGACGAGCTGAAAATTCTTAAATAAGAGTATCAGCCGGCCAAATCTGAGGGTTGCAAATAGGGTCAAAAAGCGGTGGACAAACAATAATCTTAAAAGAAGCCACATAGTTGTTAGGCTTACTTATTTTATTGCACCTAACAAACGAATCGTTTGTGATGCATTTATTAGTTTTAAGGTGGAAAATTAGGTCTTCTGGAGTAGTATCTGATTTGAGACGAGATATAAATATAGTCTTTGGTTTAGGCACTGATTCCACAAACCGTGGGGGTCTATCATGATCAGATATTATAATAGCCTCATTGTTCGAAACCATAGGGGCGACAGATTCGATTGGATTAGGTGAGTTTGGAGAGCTTAAAGTGACTATTTCAGTCGTGTTTGAAGGTTCAATCGGATAAGGCTGAACAGAAGAGCTTAAGTTGAGTATTTCAGTCACATTTGAGTTAAGAGGTGTAGCTACATTGCTTCGCAAACCACTTCGTTTCGTACCAAAAATTACAGAGGACACGCTGTCCTGTTTTTTCTTCAGACCCTTACTAGATTTTAAAGATTGGTAGGAATTAGAAGGAATAGGAGGAAGTTGAAAGTTTAAGTCGTCAGTAGAGGTAGAAATATCTACCAAGTACTGGGCGCTAGAGAATGAGTTGACATTAGCAACTGCTATATTAAAACAGCTTGAAATTTCATTAATACCCTTTGATATTTTTGTTATATCATTTTTAAATGATTCTAACTTAAAGGCTAATTGAGAAAGAGAAATTTTTCTACAGTTGCTGCAGTACCAACAAGCAATTTTCGATGCAGTAACTTTTTCAATAAATGCACTAGTAGAACCAACGCATTTTGCATGGAAGGCCTTGCCACATGGGCCAAAGCAGGCAAAAAGTGAGTTGTTGTTGGAGCTATCAATGCATTTTTAAAAAACTTAGTTTTCAGGATCATTTTTTTTTTGTGTTTTCTTAAAACTAATTGAAACTAATTAAATAATTAAAAAATTACTTAAAACTAGAGCAGCCACAGTAGCTTTTATTTTTTTGTATTTTTTTTGTTTTTTTTGTTTTTTGTATTTTGTAGTTTTTTTTTTTTTTGTGGGTTTTTGTATTTTTTTTTTTTTTTTTTTTTTTGATTTTAAGTTTTTTTTTGTTTTGTTTTTCGGATTTTGTGATTTTTTTTTTGTTTGCCACTGTGCCCACCCCCTATACCCTAAGACTTACACGTTAAACCTGTGTAAGCCAGCCATAGGCCACTCGCTATCAATATCCCATTCATGTTGTTGCTCCGACAACCACCAGAACATTTTCGACGTTTTAACAAAGTCACGACGATCGCGATCTGAAACCGCCCTACTGAACCGGAGGAGCTCTACAGCTTCTCCGCCTACTGCGGTGACGTCTCGGTTGTAAAGGAGCCGTCGTTCCACGGACTTACGGCAGACGTGGTAGATTAGCGGAACCGCCAACCTATCCTGAATCAACCCTACCATATCAAAATAGAGGAAAGCCTCCGGTGGGACAAATCCACTGAAGCGCGTTTTCTTCACATATTCAGTGTTGGGGTAATAAGCCCCAAAAATCAGGCCATTGGTCGAGGTCATCGCTCTTGCAGTGTGACCACGAGTCAGTTTTATAATGAAGTTGTCGATCCTGTTTATTTGAGCCCCGTTGTTAAGGACCTCATTAGGATAATATTTTCTGTACTCCGACTCTGGTGTTCTGTGCAATCCAAGACAGGTACGCAGACACTGTCTCTCAAACACCCGAATCTTTTCCATTTGAGACGCTGTAACATTGAACCACACGGGGCACCCATAGACAATCATTGGCCTTATGAGGGCCATGTAGCAAATCACCTTCACTCTGCTATCAAGTTGACTGCTGTGAAACAGTCGCCTTGTCAGAGCAAAAGCTCCCCTAGCCCTGGCCAGAGCCGCATCCATATGTTTGTTAAAATATCGATAAGTTTTTTAGTTGAGATATTCCACGTGTTTTTTAATCTAATAAATGAAAAGATTAGTAAAGTTTTTAACAGTTAAAACACTTATTTTATTTCCTCAGATGTACATTTCAGAAGCAATGCTTCCATCGTCAGTGAGATTTATAAATCTCACTGACGATGGAAGCATTGCTTCTGAAATGTACATCTGAGGAAATAAAATAAGTGTTTTAACTGTTAAAAACTTTACTAATCTTTTCATTTAAAATATCGATACTGATCTAGCCAGATGCCAAGGTACTTGACTACTATTTTGTTTGGCAGTGGGTGGCCATGTAGATCAACGATCACCAGCTTTCGCCAGTTCTTTCTCGTATCCCATGAGGCCCGAGCCAACGAGGTTCTAAACACAATTGTTTCCGATTTCTGGACGTTGATTTTCAACTTCCAGTCATCGCAATATTGCTGGATCTTATCGAAGTCACGCTGCAAAAGTATTCTGATGACTTCGATCTTTGGACCTGTTCTGTACGCAATAAGGTCGTCGGCGTACGCTATAGCATGGTGAAGAGAACCAATTCGATCGCCGGTGAAAATGCTAAATAAAATAGGCGAATTCACCGCCCCCTGTTGTAGACCGTTCTGTATTTTAAAAGTTCTGGTAGAAGTTATATTGCAACTTTTGACAACAAACGTTCTACCATGAAGCATGTCATTAAGAATATAAAGCAGTGGTTTACTCATGCCATATCTGATCAACTTATAGAAAAGACCGTCTAACCAAACAGTATCGAAAGCCTTCTCCAAGTCAACCAGACATGCACCCGTACACAGATTTTTAGCTTTGTTCCATTGAATATCTGATACTAGTTTAGACGCGGCATGTGTGGTATCATGGCCCGCCTTAAAACCGAACTGATTTTCTGGAATAATATGTTTGTCCTCAGCCCATGTGGACAGAGCTCTATTGAGAACTTTCTCGAATACCTTGCTGAAACTCGGGAGAAGACTAATTGACCGGAGATTTGCTGGATTGGAACCATCCTTCCCTTTTTTAAGGAGAGGATGGACCACTGCCGTCTTCCAACGCACTGGATAATATGCATTATTCAGCGCATTGTTGAACAACGTGGTGTATATGTCCACCGCTTCCGAAGGGAGGTTTCGCAGCACAACATTGGGTATGCCGTCGACACCTGCTGACTTCTTTTTTTTTATTTTGTAAAAGATGTCCAAGAGGTCCATCTTAGTAACGAACAGGGTGTTATCCCCGTTTCGCTGGGCGATGACTGCATTTGCAAGTCGGTCGTCATTGAACCTAGTGAAACCAGGATTCTCGGATCGCCAATGCGAGATCTCGTCTCTAAGATAGAAGTGTCCAACGAAGGCTCTATTCTCAAGGTCGTAATTCGGGCGAATGCACTCATTCACCTTATATACTCGCTCGAAAACAGCACCCACCGTCTCTACCTTCTCTTGAGCATCTTCCACTATAAAGTGGTCATCATCCAAGATGGCCTCATCCGGATCTATCCCTATTGTCAAAAGTAAGTTTTTGTTTCTTCCTACTTTGAAAAATATTTTCACTGGTAGTTTAGCCCTAGCGTATATACCAACTTCATGGCAGAGTGTTAGAGTCGCCTTCATACCAAAAATTGGTAAACAAGACTACTCACTCGCTAAGAGCTTTAGACCCATCAGTCTTACCTCCTTTCTGCTTAAGACGCTAGAAAGAATGGTTGAGATTTACATTCGTAAAACCTCACTCCAATTACACCCTCTGTCTCAGATGCAACATGCTTACCAAAGAGGAAAATCTTGCGAGACCGCACTTCAAAATCTTGTTAGCAGGATTGAATTTGCGGTAGGCATTTTCATCGACATTCAAGGTGCTTTTGACAATGCTAGCTTCGATGGTATGTGTAATGCTGCCAGAGAACACGGTGTGAACGAGTCATTAGTGTTGTGGATTAAAGCAATGCTAATGAAGAGAACCGTTATCGCTGAGGCGGACTGTGGACAATATGTTGCAACGGGAGTAAATAAGGGCTGCCCACAAGGTGGCGTTTTATCTCCTCTTCTGTGGTGCATGTTGATCGACTCTCTACTTGTAATGCTCAATGGTTCTAACGTTCATGCCCAAGCATATGCAGACGACGTCGCCGTGCTCTCGGTTGGCTCCAGCCTCCAAGCTGTCTGCTCCCGAGCACAGGCTGCGCTTTGTATGATTGACACCTGGTGTGTTAGAAACGGTCTCTCCGTCAATCCTCTTAAAACCGAGGTTGTCCTCTTCACGAGACGTAGAAAATTGACTGGTCTGACCCATCTTACGCTTAAAGGCGTTAACATCCCCTTTTCAAATGAAGTCAAGCATCTTGGAGTAATCCTGGATAACAAACTTCTTTGGTCGAAACATGTCGAGTCTAAGACTACTAAAGCACTGTCAGTTTTCTGGCAATGTAAAGGAGCTTTTGGCAAGACATGGGGTCTTTCACCGAAAAGGGTCCTTTGGATCTATACGGCTATGATAAGACCAATCATCTCCTATGCGTCAGTTGTTTGGTGGAATAAGCTCTCGCGTAAATACGTTATTGCCTCGTTTGCCAAACTTCAAAGAACAATTTGTCTGGGTGTTACGGGGGCCTTCCCCAGCACACCGGGTGCTGCTCTCGACGCACTGTTGAACCTTCCTCCCCTTGATACCTTCATCATGGGGTGTACTCTCAAGACCATTTCTCGTTTAAAACGATGTGGTCTCTGGCACAATTCGCACTGGAGCTTTGAGGAACTCGCAAGCAGCATATCTTTTGACCCACGTCTAATGGATATGCCGTCTGACACGATGATCCCAAGGCTCAAACTGCGTCAAAATTACTCAGTCAGCTTTCCTTCGGTTCAGGACTGGTTCGCTCCAGAATCTGAGCCTGGAAAGAATTGTTATCGTATCTTCACAGATGGCTCCAAAACCGACGAGGGTTCTGGTGCTGGTGCCTTTGTTGAGAACGACGACATACGACTGCACTCATCTTTGGGATCATACGCATCCGTTTTCCAAGCGGAGGCTTATGCTATCCTAATGGCCTTGAGCCACGTAACGAACAATGGATGGACGGGGAGAAGTATCTTTGTTTGCAGCGATAGCCAAGCTGTGCTTAAGGCCCTTCTCAACCCTCTAACCACTTCGAAAGTGATCCAGGAATGCAAGAGCTCTCTGAATGCGATCGGAAGATTAAATTCCTTGAGTCTCATTTGGGTTCCAGGCCATCACGGCATAACTGGAAATGAGATCGCCGATGAACTCGCTAGGCAGGGATCTCAGACAGCTTTCTCAGGACCTAAACCGTCGCTAGGTCTGCCAGCGTCCTCAGTGAGGGCTTCAATCAACGATTGGATCTGTGAAGAGCACAACCGTAGATGGCATGCCTCCATTGGATGCAGACAAACCAAGCGTATGCTCCCCAACGTTAGTAAGAAGACTGCAACATTTTTGCTAGCTCGTAGCAGAAAAGACTGTAGGAAGCTTATTGGCGTTGCCAGCGGGCACTTCTCTTTTGCCAAGCATTTAAACGTGTTAGGCTTAAGTGATACCACACTCTGTGAATCTTGTGGAGAAGATGAGGACACCGCAGAGCACTTCCTCTGTGAATGTCCTGCTTTTTCTCGCATGAGGTTACAGATACTCAGCGCAGACATGGTGAGAGCTGGTAACTAAGGCTCCTTGCCATGGCAGCGTCTTTTGGCTTTTCTCCGAACATCTGGAAAACTATAACAAATAGAAGGTTGCTATCTGGTAGTACAATGGACCGGTATTTAGGTCTGAGTGCTCCAGCTGGTATTTTAAAAACCTCCAACAAAAAAAAAAAAAAAAGTTTTTGTTCTCTGTCGTCCTCTGGAGTTTAATACCCTGAAGGTCATTTTGATCTTTTCTCCTAAAAATTTTATTTATTTCCGGAAACATACTCGGGTTGTTGGACTGTACAGCCCGAATTTTGTTGTTCCAGAAAAGAGATATAGATATTCTGTAATTTTCTTTTATTAACTGTTGGAGATTTTTGATCTGTGACTTCAGAGTTCTAATCTCCAAATCGTGTTGGTCAGTAAACCTCCTGTGCAAGAGTTTGAGTCTCGACAGGAGCCTACTTTTTTGTTTGTAAAGTGCGTCGATTGTCGCGTTTCTGTACATGTTCGTAAAGTCATGTTGCCTATATTTAGGAATTGTCCTGTCCATTGTGCTACGGATTGCATCATCCATACGTTGCAGTTACCCATCGATCTCAACGTTCGACAGATTCCTGTTGCATGGAGGCGCTATACCGTTCGAACGAAGTTCCCTTTAGACGGCACCGGAAAAGCGCGGCCAACGTGTCTTACCGTAGTTGTAAGAGTGCGTCGGCACGTACTCCTCCAGTTCCACAAGGTTGTTCGGAAGCAGTATGACGGCGGCAAGTCCACAGTGGTCACTGTCGTACTCAACCGTCGTCAAACAATTTTTCGTCCGTCGAAGAATGTCGTCGGTCAGTTTTAGTCTTGAGTCTAAAAGCAATAGATCCAAATAAGAGCCACTTCGAGGATATGAAGGCCTGTCAGTAGCTAGCAGATCGACTTTACACTCAATGCTGTGGAGCCCCAGCCAATTGAATAGCTGGGTCCCCCTTGGATTGGCTAATTGATTTCCCCAATCTTGGTGTTTAGCATTGTAATCACCGGCCAAAAGGAAATAGTTTTCTTCTGAGTTCAGTTTCAGACATCGAAAAAGTGTTTCAAGCTCTGTTATAAAACATGAATTTTGAGAAGCCTCCGGCGCATAGATCGCGACCACATACAAGCGCCTCCCCTGTTGGAGAGGGATGCATACGATACACGCTTCAAGCAACCGGAATCGGCGTACTTCACCACTATATATTACCTTATGAGCAATGCCCTTACGTATGAAGATCGCAACCCCACCCGCGAAAGTCGTATTGGGTCGGTCCCTCCTTACGATATTGTAATTATTATTCGTCAAATTGTGATGCTGGTTTAGCCTAGTTTCGCTAACCATACATACATCAGGACGTTAGTCTTTTAACAACTCAGAGAAGTTGGTTCTTCGTTCTACCCTAACATTCACGGCTAGGATCTTGAAAGGCCTCTCCGGCAGCGCGCCCGTTAACCCAAAAATTGCGCAAGCGAAGGCACTGCACGGCAGATTACATCCACCCTACGCGCCTGCTCACTTATTTGCCGTGATAGTTCACTCATTTGTGCCTGAATGACACGCAGAGCGACCATCACCTCTGACTCCCCAGTCGCGGCCTTAGACACAGATGGCTGTGCGGCCGCTTTCTGAGGAGGCTGTACCGGGCGTAAGAGACTTCGGGAACGACGGCCCTTGGAATTGGTCTGGCTGTTTGCCTTCCCTCATCCTTAGTTGCTGTTGGAGCAGCTTTTTTTGATTTTTTTATAATTTGGTATCGAGGACAACCCCGATAATTAGCAGGGTGCCCATCTCCACCACAGAGAACGCACTTCAGTAGGGTCTTGTCTTCGACCCTTGTCTCACCGAGCTTACACTCTTTGTCATTGTGGTTCTCTCCACACTTGACGCACCTCGACTGCATTTGGCAGTTGAATGCGGCGTGACCGAACCGTTGGCAACGAAGACATTGTAAAATGTCCCCGTGCCTGTTTAATTTTTCCCATCTTACCATCTGGTAGTCCAGGACGGAGATTTTCCTTAGACTCTCCAGACGGCTATTGGGTGATAGGGTGACGAGGAACATCGGCAATAGCCGCTTCTCCCGTCTTGCCTTGGCCGTGGTGAACGACTTGACCCCGATGAACTCGAGATCGTCGCCCGCCAACCTGCGGAGTTCAACTAAGAGCTCCTCTGGGTCAGAGGTAGGTTCTACCCCTTTCAACAACATGCATTTTTGTTTCTCCTCTTTGGGAGTAAAAGTAAAATGTTCGGTGGCTGTCACTTTCAACAACTCCCGAACGATCTTATGGTCACCAATGTTTTCACATTGGATCGCATGCCGATCTTGACCTAATCGTTTTATAGTAAATTTATCACCAATGGCGGACTTACATATGTTTTTCGTTGCTTTGAAATCCATTTTTAGGGTGTTTATAGGGGGCACCCTGCTTTTTTGTGGCTTCTTCTGCTGTTGTTGTGCTGGCTGCTGCTGTTGTTCTGCTGGCTGCTTCTGCTGCTTTCGAGCTTGATTCTGGCTCGTTGTCGCGGCTTTTATAGCCGCGGTCCCCCGTGGCTGCTCATTGGTAGCAGTTTTCATATTTACTTCAGCTTTAGTCCCGCGCAGTTTTTTTGTTAGCCGCTTTTTCTGCAACTAATGGTCGCTGTTGTTTTGGCGCATCAACTTTTGATTGCGACTGTTGTTGATGCGCCTCCTTCTCCGCTCGTCTACGAGCCTCTTGGCTTTGTCTTGTTTCGGCAATTTCTTTGCTTAGCTTTCCCACTGTCTCGGTGAGAAACCGCATCCGCTCTACGTCTTCGTCGTTGTTGTCGTTGTTGTCGTTGTTATCGTTGTTGTCGTTGTTATCGTTGTTGTCGTTGTTGTTTTCTGCCAAGGCAGCGAACGAATTGCCGCTACCTGTATAACGGCCCTCGCCACCGTTTGACTCATAGTCGTAAGTCGAATTGAGACTTACGATGCTTTCAGAACTGGTCGACATTCCATCGTCGTCGACCTCCTCTGCCGCTCCCTTCGCCTTCTGCTTTCGGGGCACTAAATTCGGCTTTACCTTTAGGCGCCGCCTCCTTTTAAGTTGTCTTTGTTGTTGTTGCCGCTATCGGTTTTGCGGTTGTTTCCGCTGCTGTATTGTTTGTTGTTGTTGTTGTTGCTTCCAACAACGTTTTACTCGCAGAGGCATCTTTCGATGCCCCTGCCCTTTTCTCCTTTACCATTTGCTTTTCATCCCAATGGATCACGTTTTCTACCTTTCTGTTGTGAAAAAAAGCTTCCAAAATTTTGGTCGCCTCTGAGTGGGATTTGATCCCACGACCCTCGGCTTCAGAGTCCGCCACTCTACCACTCTGCTAACTTTCAGTTATCAAAACGATAACTTAATTTACACTTAAGCTTGCACTCACTTGTAAAAATACTGACACTGCTCTGCTAAAGTCTTTCCTGCTCGAAAGTCAAAGATCGACGACGAAGCTCCTAGCACCTGCGCTGAAGAATATATTGAAATAGAACGTATAAAATTATGATAAAAAAAATTAATATTTATTGAATAAAGGAGGTAAACGTGTAAATTGTGAACAAAATATAAAATGAATAAAAAGAAAAACACTCAAGAATAATTTTTGTTTATTTTTTTTTTAGTTAGTGGATAACACTTAGATTAGTGGTAAACTACGATCTAAGAGAGATTGGAGTAGGAAAATGTAGGTATGTAGGAAAGTTTATTACACATGCAATGGCTTACCAAGAATATTTTAACAAATAACTTCACGAAAGCATAAATGCTAAATAGACACAACACTTTACAATGAATTATTAGTAAGAATTAACAGGCTGTTATTAAAGAAAAAACTGATAAGGAACACAATTAAATAAAAGGTTAACTATCAAAAAAATGAAAAAATAATCGGAGCTAATTTACACGTAAACCAACACAGAAAAAACCAGTGATGCCACTTGAATATATTATATTTGATTTTTTGCTTAAAATTAGGCTTTTTATCGATATCCGAGGTTATTTTGAAAAAAAAAATTCACCCCCTAAAAGGGGTGGCAACCACCCCCAGGGTGGTGGCGGTGCTCAAATCATTTTCACTTTTGAAGTTAAGGGTAAGATGAGCCTAATTCCAAAATTTCATGCAAATCGATTCACAGTAAAAAAATTCGGACCTAAAATGCTTCATTGACTGCACTATATCAGCTGATATGATATCTAACGTAATTCTGAACGGCATGAGAAATTTTGTTCCTCACAGAACAAAAAGTAACATCCCCAAAGAGAATTCGTGGTTTGCTTAAGCTGTAAGGAGGTGATTAGGAATAGAGAAAGTAGTTTTCGAAAACTTAAAGACAACCCTACTGTAGAAAACCGAAATTTGTTCAAACGGGCCAGAAATATCTGTAATGCTCATATAAAAAGGCCAAGTTCTTGCATGACCAAAAAGTAAGGCAAAAAATACTGTTGTGTCCAAAAGGAAGCAGACAATTTTGTCCTCAAGAAATTGAGTTAGACCTTTGACGAGAGCGGACGTGTTTTGCAAAGTGTCGTGGGGTGCGCACATAAACAACACAGTTTGTCTTTCATCCATAAATTTCCTTTCATTTCAATAAACTTTTAACAATGAATTGCTCTGTCTGCAAACGTGTTCTAATTGAAAACGATCCCGAAAAAATTGAATGCGGTGACTGCAAGTTATTGTTTCACGGAAAATGTGTTAAAATTCAGTTGTCTGATATTGAATATTACAAAGATAATAACATTACTCATCGCTGTGACAAGTGTTTAGTTTTGCGCCGAAGTACACTGCAACAACAAACTTCTTTGCCTAAAAATGTTCAAAGTGGTAAATCCAGATCTGCAACAAAACAACATAATGATCGCAGCACCAATGCTAAATCTTTTATTGCTGAACAACCTGTCGCAAATCACACCGGGTCATTACCACAGCAGCCTGCGTCTAATGGTTCAATAACCTTGCAATTGCTGTATGATGAAATCATTAATCTAAAAAAAATCAACATCGACTTCCTTAACACAATCGAAAAACTTGAAGCAGAAAACAATGCATTGCGTATTAAGGTGACTAATCTGGAGAACAAATTCAATTGGAGATAACAGAAACAACTAGAGAACGTAATTGACATTGTTGGTATACCTGGTGTTAACAATGCTAATGCTAGTGAAAATGCACAAATTATATTCGAGAGAGGATTAAATTTGCCTGACACTGCAATTATACAAAAATGTTTTGTCAAGCGGATCAAGCAAAAAAATCAACCTGACTCTGAAGCTGGAAATCGTGGTGATATTCTTTGTGTTCATTTAACATCATTAGATGCCAAGAAAAAATTTATGCAAGCAAAGAAAGTCAACAAAGGAAAACTAAACTCATCGTTGTTCGTGGCAGGTAGCAGTAAAAATATATTTATTAATGAGAGCTTAACACATTACAATAGACTCTTATTTATGGAAGCGAAGAAATTGAAAAAAGAAAAAAATTCAAATATTTATGGTTGCGTAATAGTTCTATTTTAATGAGAAGGTTCGATAATAGTGAGGTTGTTGTCATAAGATCTTTTGATGATTTAGATGTTATTACAAGGCAATAGTATGAATGATTTTGAAGATTTTATGCACGATAACCTCTCTATCAGAACCCTTAGTAATATTTTTGATTGTAATTCAAATGACAAAACATTATATATTTTGCACCAAAACATTCTAAGTCTGCGAAAAAATTTTGATGTCTTGATTGTTAACCTTGAAGCTTTTCCTAATTTGCCAGATTTTTTATTCGTATCGGAAATTTGGATATACTAATACGAAGTTAATGATTTTAATATTCCAAATTATAAATTTTATGCCTTTCCTAACGATTCTTATTCTGCTGGTGGAGTTGGAGTTTATGTAAAAGACTTGTACAGTTGTAAATTTGAGTCTCTAAAATTTAGAAGCGCCGATGTTATTCGAGTGGTATGTAACATGTATGGTGAAGAGTTTTGTTTTATGTGTGTATACAGATTTGACTTTGTTCATCCGAATACGTTTGTAGATGAACTTTCAAATCATTTATTAGTGGAGAATTCTAAAAACCTTGTTATTCTAGGTGATATCAATGTTGATTTGTTAGTAAATAACTCTTTTACAGACCAATATTTAACGTTAATGGCAGAGAACGGGTTAATATCTTTTGTAAATGAACCTACTAGACCGATCTCTGGCACTTGTCTTGACCACGTATTTGGTAGATTTGCTAATTTTTCTTTAAACGATTTTGCTGGTATCAACTGTGATTTGCAAATAACAGATCATTGTATGACGGGGCTATTGATTGAGGGTTTAGGGAGATGTGAACGCAAAAAAGACTGTCAAAATTAATTCAAACCAGAATATATTTTCAAAATTTAAATAATTTGCTTCTGTTTGAAAACTGGGAAAATGTTTATGTTGAAGAAGAAATTGGCAAAGCCTTTGAGGTTTTTCTGGTGATTCTAAAAAATCACCTATCTGCTTCTACTGAGCTTCTTAGGCAAAGCAAAAAACATATGAGTTTAAAACCTTGGATAACGAGTAGTTTTTAAAAAAAAATTAAAGTAAAGCAAACATTAAGTAAAAAATGCCGGAAACACCCTATGAACTCCAACTTGAAAAATCGTTTTATTAACAATTCGAAAAAATTGAATAAAGAAATCAGGAGTGCTAGAGATAGCTATTATTATTCTAAAATGAATTCAGCCCATGGGAAACTGCGTAAAGAGTGGGATGTAGTAAATTGCATTTTAAATCGGAAAAAATAGTGAATGTTGAGCCCATCGTACTGAAAAATGGTGATACAATTATTTTAAATCCTGCTGAAATAGCAAATGAATTCAGTAGATACTTTGCCTCGATCGGTCAGCAATCCCTTTCCAGTGATGTCAATGCTTCTTGTACCTGTTGCAGAGAAACAAATATAGAAGAAAACAGTAGAAATAGCCCATTACTGGTCTGGAAGTGTTAAAAGTCATTAACAGATTAAACAATTCCAATTCAACTGGCATTGATGGTATCTCCAATGCAGTTCTTAAACGTATTGGACCGAACATTGTTGACATATTGTCTTCACTTTTCAACTTGAGTGTTTTGTATGGAAGTTTCCCAGATGAACTTAAGTGTGCTTTCATTGTACCTCTCGACAAAAAAGGGAACAAATATACCGCAAGTCCAAAGTTTTTGAAAAAATCATGAAAGTAAGGGTTCTGGCATATTTGAATAAAAACAACTTCTTTAGTCCCTCACAGTTCGGTTTCAGATCAGGGCTTTCCACCGAAGATGCTTTATTGGAGTTCTGTAGCATATTACAAAAAGGATTGGACGTTAAAAATTGTTGCTCAGGTCTTTTTGTTGATATTACTAAGGCATTCGACATGGTAAATCATAGTATTCTTTTAGGTAAACTCCATAAAGCTGGTTTCCGTGGGTTTATTTACAATTGGTTCGAGTCTTACCTTAAAAATAGCACTCTTTTTGTAAAAGTTGGTAAAATTTGAGTAGTCCTGTTACTAGCTCTTTGGGTGTTCCCCAAGGGTCTGTTCTCGGACCAATTTTATTTTTGGTCTATGTCAATTCCCTGTTTTCACTTCCATTTGCTGGTACAGTTAAAGCATTTGCAGATGATCTAGGAATAGCTTACTGTTCTAGTAGCAAGCTTAATTTGATTGCGGACATAAACCACGATGTACACCTTTTAAGATGCTGGTTTGCCGAACATAATCTTATTGTAAGTAGCAAAACCAAATTAATGTTTTACAGTCTTTCTGGGCAGGAATATCCGGATATTGAGATTACATTTCACTCAGCTGATTGTTGCAGATATGATTTGCTCAAAACCAATTGCAATGTACAACGATCAATAACTTTTAACGGTGAAATTAACTACTGTCATTCTAACTGTTTTGATATTGGTGTTGTCGATGACTTTAAGTATCTTGGTGTCACTATAGATCATAATTTCAACTGGTCCAGGCATATTTCAAATCTGAAACAATACTTCCTCTCATCTACTCGTTGTTTTTATAGTCTTCAAAAATTTTGTTCTATGAACTTGCTGAAAACTGTATATTATGGTATTTTCCAATCGAAACTTCAGTACGGCTTGTGTTGTTGGGGTGGTGCTTACAATAACAAACTTCAACAACTTTTGGTAATACAAAAATCTGTGATTAGGAGGATATGTAAAGCTCACCGTTATGCCCAATCAATGGATCTATTTAGGAGACTGGATATTCTGCCGGTGCGTCACCTTTACTATTTCAAGGTTCTTAAAGTTTTTTTCGTAAGAAGCTCCAAAGCCCAATATCTAATTATCGCAACTTAAGAAGCAATTCCTTGTTTCTCGTTGATATCCCTCTTTTTTACACTACAAGCTAGAGAAACTTCTACTCAATTGTGTCTTGCAAGTTATTTAATTTACTGCCTGTTGAAACTCGGCTTATAAGAAGTCTGCGCTTATTTTTACATGCTATAAAGTAATGGCTTCTCGGTTTTGACCACCAACAAATTCAAAATTTGATTCGTTACGTGAACTAGTGTTTGGTTTTCTTTTTTTACTTGTAATTTAATGTTTTATATAATGTTTTGCATTTTGAAAATTTGTAAACTATAATTTTTATTTATTTTCTTCATTTTGTTTTACGTCATATATTTTCCATAAATCCGTTATTTATTTATTACTTTTCCGTTTGTTAATTTCCAAAACTTTACTCTTCATTATTTTTCCTTTTTTTTTATATAATAATGTTTTTTCTCTACTTTTTCAAACTTTCTTCACCCCACACAAAGTAAACACAAATCAAAGATAAAGTAAACCTTTTATTAATGTGGCATCATCACAATTATTGTTAATTTATAGATGCCACTAACTGTTCTAGTTTTCATATTTATAAATACTTAATTCTTATTAAAATTGTAAATATTTAATTATTTTTAAGTGAAAATGGAATAAAGATACAAAAATACAAAATACAAAAAATACAAAAAAAAGATCTCATTATACATAAGTCGGCTGGTCCAGATGGTATCCCCGCAGTTATTTGTTGTTGTTGTTGCCCAACCTCTGCCGACTACTGACGTGTGTGTTTTGTCTTAACCTGATTTAAAAGGAATCTTATTTAATTTTCCTCCGTATTTGACAGTAAAATAACATTAAAAAAAAGCTTACACACAATACCAAATCAACATATAAAGTTCTAATATAATACATTCATCTTCTTAACTTCACGTCCAGTTTTACAATTTGAAAAGTACTTAATTTGATTGTCTTTTGTTTCACTTTCGTACACATAAACCTACGGTATGTCTCCTTCGACCCGCTCTAAGTCATCATGTGAAGAGAAAACTACACCTGCACCGAAGAATTCTCATCATCTGGCAAACAAGCCTCTTTGACAGGTTCTTTAAAAACTTAAAAACATCACCTAATAAACTACGCCTATCCAACAATCTGAAAGATCTTGAGACAAATCTCACTGTAAAACTTAGAGAATTATTTGATCAATTAGAAATAAAAATAAACAAAGAAATTAAGAAAACAATATCTGCTCTTGAATTAAGAGTAGAGGAGTGTGAAAGTGCATTAACTGAACTTAACTCCGAAAATCGAAAAATAAGAGAACAAATAGCTGACTCTCAGCGACAAAAACGTTTCTGTGATGTTATAGTTCGCGGTATCCCACAAAGTCCCAACGAAAATTCCGTAGCTGTTGCACTCAGCATCGCTGCAAAACTCGAATCACCAAACCTCTCACTATCTGGACGCATTTCGCCTCAAACCGAAAACATCTTCATCAAACACTGGTTACCCCGTTGTTAATAAGACTGTCCTCCCACGCTGAACAAAGAGCACATCGTGCAAGTAAATACCTGACTCTCTCGCACCTCCAGATTGAATCTTCAACCCGCACTGCTAGTCGAGTGTATATTAACGCTGAACAAAGAGCACATCGTGCAAATAAATACCTGACTCTCTCGCACCTCCAGATTGAATCTTCAACCCGCACTGCTAGTCGAGTGTATATGAACGAAAGCCTAGCACCTGAGAATAGTTCAATTTTGAAAAACGCAATCAAGCTACGGAAGGAGGGCTTACTGCCTTCTGTGAACACTGGGAATGGTTTCGTGTTCGTAAAGAAGACGATTGATGATGCTGAGATCAGAATCGAATCGACTAATCAACTCTTAGATGATCTGAAGCAAAACATTTGCAGCTACTACAGTGAAACCCGCTTAAGAGAAAAGGCGAATTGTCACAGTTTTTCTTTCACTTAAGCGGGTTTTTCACTTAACCGAACCCCGGTTAAGTGAAAAAAATTTCAGTTAAGCGGAGTCCTGATAGTTCCATTAAGCGGAGGTTTAATGCTTCATATACACAATAAACAATTTTATGTATTTATCTTTGGAGTTGCCTGGAAAAAATTTAAATAAAAGTGTTTGAATAACTAACCACGATTAAACATCAAAAAGTATTTTATTGAATAACAAAAATTACATATGTATGTACATTGGAATTCATTGGTATGTAGTAGTACTTAGTACATAAATATATAACATAAATTACATTAAATCACATTTTAGTTAAGTTAATTCGTAGCACATTGGGCATATCAAAAAGAAACCACTCCCAAGTTTGGCTTCAGGTTTCAAATATGTACATATTCATATTTTTGAATACAATTTGGTTCCTTTTTATGAAGACGAAAATAATCTCACTTTTTTTTTAAAAAGTCATCAATTTTCGTTTGCGACAAAGTCTGAAAATGGCAATTCATCATTTCATATTCAATTTCATCTAAGATTAGATCTAGTTCATTATCCCCATCAGAAAACTGCTTAAGAACATTGAGAGATTTAAAAGCTTCATTGATTGTTGCTTCAGGATTCCCAAAATTTCCACATCTAAATCATTATCAGATACAAATCTGCTAGCAACAAACTTTTCGAATTGTAGTGCTGCTTCATTAATTTACAGGAATTGTGCTTTTTTAAAGAGATTATGAGATTTTCTTATGTACAGCTGTGGAAAACTAATTAGAAACAAAAATTGCGTGTACTTTCAGAACCGTTGCTTACTTCAATTTTTTCTCAAATTTCATTTGTTTTTAACAATCATTTTGAGTTTTTATTCATTATTTAAGATAAACAATAAAATAATTGGAAAACGTAACACTTTTTTTTTCCTAAATTTTTAGCAAGCGGGCTCCTTTTAGAAACTAATTAGAAACAAAACGAAAAAGTGTATTTTGTATCAATACTTTTCAATATCTAAATATCTTTACTTTACAAAACCTTTAGTATTTTGCTGCAAAGCCTTTTTACTTTAAGACTTCTCGTCATCTTGCTGGAAGTTCCAGCAAGACAACGACCCCAAACATACCGCTGGGATCACGAAATAGTTTTTTAAGAACAGCTCAATCATTGTTCTTCAATGGGTATCTGTAAGTCCCGACTTTAATCCCATTGAACATGTTTGGGCTGATGTCAAAAAAGCTGTGGCGTCCAAAAATAACACAAACATGGACGTTTTATACCCGAATATTGAAGCCACCTGGAAAGTTATACCCGTAGAGCGCTGTAGGCGACTTATCGAATAAATTGAGCGAAAATGCAGAGAGGTTTTAAAGCAAAAAGGCTTTGCAACAAAATACTAAAAGTTTTGTAAAGTAAAGATATTTTATTTTAAAAATATTGATACAAAATATACTTTTTCGTTTTGTTTCTAATTACTTGTCCGCCACAAAAGGGACCTTCTTGCAAAAATGGAGGAAAAGAAGAAAAGTATTACGTTTTCCAAATATTTTGTTGTTTATCCTAATTAATGAATAAAAACTCAAAATTATTGTTAAAAACAAATGAATTTGAAAAATAATTGAAGTAAGCAACGGTTCTGAAAGTAGGTACACTCAATTTTTGTTTCTAATTAGTTGTCCACAGCTGTACATATTTAGAAGAAAAATTATTAGTAAAAGAAAAACAAAGTGTATTTAATCTTAGACTACACACCAATACAAAAAATAATTTTGTCTGTTTCGTTCCAGTCAAATTAGAAATGAAAAGGACAATGATACGGCCCTTTGGTAGAACTTCAATCCTGAAGGTTTTCACATCTATTTACCAGTGAAGCCGTCGGTAGAGTCTTAAACATTACCCCCAGTTCATCAGCATTATACACGTTATCAGGGTTGTAGCTCTGACGAATGTTTGGCCAAAAATTTTCCAGCCAATGCAATGGTTAGCAGCAACTGTGTCAGCAGAATTATTTTCACCACAAATCTTCTTAAAATGAATATTTTCACGTTTTTTCCACTGATCCATTTGTTGCCTCAAATTGTTCTGTTCGATAAAATTTTTTTCACTTAAGAGAGTTTTTTTCAATGAAAAATATGAAATTTAACTGAAAATATGTTTCAGGTATCCCGAGTTTCACTTAAGCGGAGTATTTAATAGGTAAATTGGTCTACAAATACTCGGGGATGAAAAAATTCTTTCATATAAGCGAGTTTTTCTCTTAAGCGGGTTTCTCTTAAGCGGGTTTTACTGTAGCTTGTTTTTTTTTTTTTTTTTACTTTACATATTAGGTACTTTATTTCTTCTTTTCTTTTTATTTGTTTTTTTTTTTATTAGACTAGCGTAACGGGTACAACGGTTGGCACCCCCGATTTTTGTACTAATTATTGGCACCCTTCATGCTATATGAAATTTCACAAAGACTTCTGTGCCCAGGAGCAAAAATTTTTTTTATAATCTGTATCATTTCTCTACAGTTCTGCATTTTTATTTATGTGTATTTCATTCTCAATTTTGTTTTGTCAGTGAAAGTGGACAGTCGTTCTAAATTAGTGAAAATAGTGCTTAAAATACAGTGTTCCCGCTAAGGAGACTAAATTTGGTAAGTGTCCGTTTTTGATTGTTTTTTGAGTTTTTAGATGAAGATTTATTATACTCGTATTTAGTATAACAATACAATAAATCAAATATTTTTAAATGAAAAGCTCTAAATTTTCGAAGACACGTCCCGGACCAGAAACTGTTTTAACCGAAGCAGAGGAAGTAATAAAATTGTTGATTGGCTAAAAGTTTGTCTAGAAAAAGGCTTTCCCAAACGAAAGGAGGATCTATTTTGCGCACAAAATCAGAGAGAAACTCCATTTGGGAGCGATTGAATGCCTGGAAGAGGGTGGTTCAGATCCTTTTTAAAACGTCATCCTTCTGTGACCTTCAGAACAGTTGATCCTGTTTCATCGGCTAGCGCTAATGGGTCTGTTGATTTGATGATAATGTGTTTGACTGATTTATTCCGTCGTTGGTTTGATTGCATACAGGACTACCTAATCAAAAACAATTTTTTTTTCAATTCTCGAAGACCCTAGTCGTGTTTTCAACGGAGATGAAACAAATTTTCTACTTTGTCCGAAAGCCAAGTCTGTTCTAGCCGCAAAGGGAGCTAGAAATATTTATGAAGTCGAAAGAGGTCAAGCGAAAGCAAACCTAACGGTTATATTTTCTTTCAATGCTTTAGGATCAATGTGCCCTCCGATGATTTTTTATCCTTTTAAGAGAATAAAGGATGAAATTCGGAAAAGTATTCCCGAAACATGGGGATATGGTATTAGCGATAACGATTGGATGACAAAGCAAACCTCATATGAATATATTTCAAAAAAATTTCATCCGTTCTTAGTTCGGGAAAACATAGAACTGCCTGTGATATTCTTTATTGATGGACACAGTAGCCATTTGACACTTCTGGTGAGGCAGTTATGTGTTTAAGCCACTCAAAAATTCATGGAACAACGCAGTGGCCGATTGGCGGCGAAAAAATCCTGGTGTAAATCTTACCAAACAAATGATTGCTCCGACGTGGTTGATAAAAGCATTTCCACAAAATGGTTTTAAAGCATGTGGATTGTTTCCATGTAATAAAAATGCCATTCGTTTTTCCCAAACATTTCTGGAAAGGAGTAATCTCCGCCACAACAATGAAGAACAGTCTGTGCAGGTTCCAACTGACGCGTTTGAAAGCATTTGTGAAATAATTGGCAAAGAAAAAGTTGATCAAATACAAAAATTAAATGTGGATGACGAAAACAGCGAAGATTTTTTAAAGATACATTCACTTTACACTTTTTTTTTTAAATGAACGTTTTCAAGCGAGTCGAAGAAAAAAAAAACTTTCGTTAGTAGCGGAGTACAAACTGATCCTCAAAGCTCGGACTTACTTGAATTGGTTCTTGGTGGACATTAGTGCAATCAACGAATTTTTGTTTGCTGATGGAGACAATATCAATATTTTGAATGCTAATGCTACAAATAACAATATGGAAATAACCGAAAGTGATCCGGTTGTTGTAGCAGTAACAGATTTGTTAGATTGGTCTGAAACACCATTACATAAAGGTATAAAACCGCAAAAAAATAATAAGAGCTTCGTTATTACCAACTCCACATGGATTGAACAGGAAAAAAAGAAGGAAAGCAGAAGATTGAAGAAGAAAAGGGAAAAAGAAAAGCTCTGAGACTCGAAAAAAAGAAGCTAAGACCTTAGAAAAACTATAAAAAATTAAAACAAAAAAGATTCCTTAAAAAACTAAAGTAACAAAAATGCTTGCTCCCCCCAAAAAACAACTTCCGGTACGTTGGCTGATCTTGCACTTCTTTCCCCTCCAACAATGGTACCTTTGAAAACAATGACCTCCAATGTATTGGTTTCTATTGAGAATTCTCCCTCTAAACTAATGCTGCTGGATATTTATGATGAAGTTAGTCAAGAAAATGTTTTTGTAATGAGCCCACGAAAGTCTGGAAACCACATACGAAACTTTTTTTCGGATCCGACTGAAGATATTGGAATAAAGAAAGTATGCGGTGGACAGATGTGCTTTTTCTGCACAAAATTTATGAGAAAAACCGTCGGGACAGATAATTGCGGCATAAGATGCTCAAAGTGTATGAGAGAGTATCACATTAAATGTATTAATAAGCGTAACATCGAGTATCTTCCATTATTTTGTTGCACCATTTATTTAAAAAAAAACTAATTATATGACTTATTAAGGAAAAAGAAATTAAAACTAGATTTTAACTTAGAAAACAAAAGATAATAAGTGAATAGAACTATATTTATATTTAAGTTTTAATAATGAATAAACATTTCTTTGATTACATTGAAGGAGCGATGATTGTTATATTACTGTTTTTTCTACTATATAGACTGAAATATTCTTCAAGAAGACTTAAACTTAAGAACTAAGCAATTTAAAGAAGAATGTGATTTTTACTATTTGATTATGTGTTTAGAAATATTTTTGTTTTTTATTACTAAAAGTTAGTTTTTTACTACAAAGAATGAACTGTTTTAAAACAGTTAAACAAGCAATTCAAATAAAACAATGTAATTTTTTAATATATGTAACCCTAAGAGAGATTTAAATGACATGTTTAATTAATTTTTTATTTATTTTTTTTATTATCATTTTTTTAATCGTGTTGAATGAAGTGTTTTTGTTATAATTAACTGTTTTATGACTTAACTTTGATAAAATCTATCACGAAAAACAATAGTGTTTCTTTCAATTTTAAAAGTGCCAATAATTGTACCCTCGGGTGCCATCAATTGTACCTGGATGCCAATGACTGTACCTTTCTACTAACTTTTTCTATTTTAATGTTTTTATAAAATTTTTTGTTTATAAAATATTTTTTTCTGAAAACATTCAAGCAAGATATTCTTTAAATTTTAATTTGACATATCAAACATATTCATAACTCTCTAAATGCGAGAGCAATTCATAATTTAAAGTGAAAAAAAGCTTAGGGGTGCCAACCATTGCACCCGTTACGCTACATTTCGTTTTTTGACATATTTACTTGCGCTATTTTTTTTCTTTGTCTAATTTAACTTTTTTTTTCTTTCTTTTTCTTTCTTTTTTCTCCTGAATATTGTTATTGCTTTCAATGTACCTATAGTGTAATTTCTTTTTTATCATTGTTGTTATTATTAATATTTTTCTTTTTGGTTTGGGGACTCTTGTTTTAGAGCTAGTTTGCTATGGACGGACTATCTGAAAGATCGTGTATAATTTCGCAATTACAATTAAATAATTGAATTAAAACTTGCTTGCCATATGCATTCTCATGCATTTATCACTTTTGTAACATAATTCCTTTGAACTCAATCAATACAAATTTTGTGTTCATTCAGCATAAGCATACCTTTAGCATACCTTTGTAAATAAGTTATCGTAAGCATTTCTTTTGTATAAATAGTATTGTCAGCCTATAAAGATTATCATTTACGATTAACAGGTTGTTGTGTTCATTTCTTATTATTACTTCACCCCACCAGTGGTAATGAAGTATTAATAGATCACAGCTACAAATCTACTCCAGCATACAAAGGTACAAGAACCTTTTGTATTGCCCTCTTCGGTCTGGTCAAGGTTTATGTACCCTGTCCAGCCAGTCGGTGCAAATTAGTGCCGACTTTAACATTTGTTATCCCGACATGATTGAACATGCACAACCTGTTGGTCATAAGTAGAATCAAGCGTTCCAAGGGCCTTAACACTTGGTCTTACACAAGCCACACAAAGGCTAGAGTTACTGAGTTCCAGCGTTCCTGCACCTAAGCGTTATCAAGCGTTCCAAGGGCTTCAACACTTGAATCTACACAAAGTTACAGTGCTCCAAAGGCGAGCTCCAAAGGCGAGCTCCAAAGGCGAGCTACAAAGGCGAGCTCCAAAGACGAGCTCCAAAGGCGAGCTACAAAGGCGAGCTCAAAAATCGAGCTCCAAAGACGAGTTCCAGAGGCGACTACAAAGTTCCAGAGTTCTTGCCTTCCTGAGTTCCTGCGTTCCTGCACCACAAGGTTCTTCTGCTCCAAGTGACGAGACGACTTCCAAAGACGACTCCAGAGATCCAGAGACGTGATTCCAGAAATTTGGGACTCTTCCAAGTACTCGGTCTGCCGACCAAGGTCCAGAAATTCTAATCAACACCAATCCAACACCACCACCAACCTTATCACCTTAAAGTCCGATCCAAATCTAAACCATGGATGAATTGAAGATATTCAGTATCGTTGCCAGGCAGAAGACGATAACAGATGAGCTGCAGCGATTGAAGACGAATGTCGGGAAAGACGGTCCCGACAGAAAAACGGTCGAGTATAAAGAAAAAAGGTTACGGTCATTAGAAGCTCTCTGGCTAGAATTTGCAACTAATCAGGACCAAATAAAGACGTCTGTCAAACCAGACACGCCGTTTGTACAATGCAATACATACGAGAAGGTACATCGAGCCTTCTTGGATATAAAGAAAATCGTAGAATCGATCAGTCCACACGAGGTAGAAAGTGAACTACCTAAAAAATCAGCAGAGGCTCAAACCTTACCAAAAGACGACGCCTCTGGGAAACTGCAACCAATGATTCCAATATCAGATCAAACAGTGGTTCCAATATCAGATCAAACAGTGGTTCCAATAACAGATCAAACAGTGGTTCCAGTATCAGATCAAACAATTGTTCCAGTATCAGAGCTTTCAAAACTCCTCAGAAGACACAATGCAACGGCACAGAGTCTTCAGTGCCTGCTCAAAGGCCTTAAAACCACTGCAGAAGAATCCTGGACTCCAACCTTCTGCAGAATTAAGCTAAGCACGCTTCAAAAATATTGGGCGGAACTGGAAGAAGCCCACCGTTTTATCCACGAACTTTCCGGTGATCCAGCCCAAGCTGGCTATAACGTTGAAGAATACTACGACCTAGAAGACGAGGTCCAACAGCTTCAATTCTCGTTGATCACCAGACTGGAAGAATCTAAGGAACTGAATTTGTCCGTTAAGCTTCCGACGCCAACACCTCAGCAATCGCTTAAGTTACCAAAGATAACCCTACCAAAGTTTGATGGGAACTACACTAAGTGGAAGGAATACAGCGATTTATTTGTTGAACTGGTGGACAAACAAGAGATAGCAAACTGCCAGAAGCTGTTTTATTTAAAAACAACGCTAGCCGGTAAAGCTGAAAGCTTGATAAGGCACTTTACAGCATCCGACAGCAACTATAAAGCAGCATGGCAAGTAGTCAGGGATCGTTATGATAACCCTCGTCTCCATCTCCAGAGGCTGCTTATGCAACCCGTTGTAACACTTGAGAGCTCAAAAGCTATCAAAACTTTGCATGACACAACACAAGAGTGCATGTTAAGTTTAAAAGGTCTTAACATCGACACAACAAACTGGGATCCTCTTCTTATGTACATTCTGATTAAGAAGTTGGATTAAAACACGTTGACACTCTGGGAGCAGTCTCCTCAACAGCCGAGGGCCTTACCGGCGTTGAATGAATTTTTATCATTCATAGAGATGCGGTTTCAATCATTAGAAGCCATGGAATCAAACGGGATGAAAATGGTTGTAGAAGACAATAGCAAACGGAACAGAATAACTCTCGCTGCCACAACCGAAACTAACAAATGTCAGATTTGTGGACATACAAACCATGCCATACAACTTTGTCCAAAGTTTCTAAAACTCTCACCTCAAGAGAGGCACAAAACTGCAATTTCAAACAATCGATGCATAAACTGCTTGCATTTTGGTCACCAAGCTCCATCATGTCGAGCAAGGCACTGCACCAAATGCAACAGCTATCATCACACTCTGCTTCATGTGACAGCAAAGAATCAACATCAAAGGGTTTCCACTACAGACTCAACAAGCCTTTGCACTTCAGCGGTGGGCACCACTCCCAGTATCGTAAAACGCAAATCAACAAGCGTTATACTTGGCACAGCAGTCGTGCAAATAAAGACAAAAACAGGGAAACAAAATGCATGCCGAGCATTATTGGACTCGGGATCACAGGTCAGCCTTGTTACGGACAAACTAGCCAAGTCATTGGGGCTGCGGGAGACCTATGAGACTTTATGCGTTGAAGGTGTTAATAGAGAAACGACCGATCAGTTAGAAATACAATTCAAGAGTGAGTTTTATTATACGTTCATAGATTTGATTGACATATGTATATTGGAAAGAAACTGGAAAGTGAGAGAGAGCATATAAAAGTGTGTTCACATATCGACTGTATAAGAGTTGTTATTTACTTAAGTAATAATGAATGCATTCAACACTCCCACTTTCATTTATATTTAAAGTAAATGCAGATTTCTCTTTTACTGATTTCAAAAATTTATATAAGCACAAAAGTTAATTAAAAAAGTTAATTTACACCAATAAGTTTTCGCAATAATTCAAATTTGATTCTTGGCAAAGGCTTTATAAAAATGTCGGCTAGTTGATCATCAGTCGGAATGTAGGAAAGTTCAAAAACATCTTCAGAAAATTTCTCTCGAATAAAATGAAATTTAACCTCGATATGCTTACTACGCTTGTGATACTCAGGGTTTTTTACTAAGCGAATGGCACTTTGATTGTCTAAATAAAGTATCGGTTTACTGCAACCACCAGACAATAGTTCTTTCAAAAGCCGGTTAAGCCAGATCATCTCCTTGACTGCCTGTGCACCTGCCATATATTCAGCTTCCATTGTGGAGAGAGCCACACACTGTTGACGTTGAGACGACCACGAAATCGGTGACTCTCCAAGCAAAAACAGAAAACCACTTGTAGAGCGTCTTGTATAGTCCGAGTCACTGAAACAACTTGAAATTAATTTGTTATTTGATTTAAAAAGTATACCCATAAGCTTTGTTCCTTTAACATAGCGTATAATACGCTTGACAGCCGCAACATCTTGATTTGTCGGTTTTTCCAAGTGTCGACTAACAACACCCAGAACAAATGAAATGTCTGGTCTGCTGCCAATCGCCAAATACATTAAACTGCCAACAGCTTCTCTATATGAGAATTTTGGTAAATTCGTGTCGTTTTCTTTGTATATTAGACTTTCTGCCGGTGTAGTCACAGGATTAGCATCAGTCATCTTAGATCTAGTTAAAATTTTATCAGTATATCGAGTCTGCGTCAGATGAATTGACCCATCTGAAGCTCGATCTAACTCCAAACCCAGAAAACACTGCGCTTCAAAGACTTTGACCTCGAAATTGTCCTTCAGGTAGTTCATTAGCAGATCGATGTCGTCCTTGCCCCCTGCTACAAGCCCATCATCGATGTAAAGCGCCATCATGACATTTTTTCCAACAAAAACATAAGGGTCTGCTTCCGTCGCCTTTAGTTCAAATGAACACAGGAACTTTGTGAACTTAATGTTCCAGCATCTCGAAGCCTGTTTGAGCCCGTAAAGGCTTTTCTTAAGTTTACACACCCGACCAGATCCATCATCGAATCCCTCAGGCTGTCGCATGTACACTTCGTCTTCCAAGTCCCCATTCAGAAAAGCAGTTTTGACGTCAAATTGTTTTAACATCAAATTTTTACTCGCAGCAATAGCGAGGACAGCTCTTATTGACCCAAATTTAGCAACCGGGCTAAAAGTTTCAGTATAGTCAATACCAAACTGTTGAGAAAATCCTCTTGCGGCCAATCTCGCCCTGAATCTTTCCGGATCATTAGCATTAAGTTGTTTTATTTTATAGACCCATCTATTATCCACAACCTTTTTTCCAGTTGGAAGCTCAACGAGATCCCACGTCGCATTTTTGTCGAACGCTTCTATTTCTTCACGCATAGCAACTTGCCACTTCTCTTTATTCCTTGATTTGAAAACATCGTCGTAGTGTATTGGTTCAGAAAATGAAGCAATAAACGCCTCACTTTCCAAGTATGCCACAGCAGATTCCGAATGATATCTACTTCTCAAACGCGAACTGATAGGCTCAGGCTGATTTAAATTTACTTCTTGTGTGGAGTCTTCTTTACCTTCATTAACAGTAGTTGGTTCCTCTTTTATTTTGGCTGTCTCATCTTCCTCATCACATTTATGTTCTTCTTGTTGGCTAACATCTTTACTAAGAACTTGAACACATCTCTGATCTGAAGAGGGCACATTTGTAAAAACCACATCTCGACTAACCTCAACTTTGTTGCTTCCAGGAAAGTAGATCCGATATCCTTAAGTATTTTCTGGATATCCTACAAATATGCCTGGCTTCGACTTTGCGTTCCATTTACGTCTTTTCTGAAGGTATGAGCGCATAACAATCTGTTCCAAATTAAAATCACAAAAAATTATCTTTTGCGCCTTTGCATTCCATAAATCTGCTGGACTTTTCCCAACAATGTCTGTGGGTGCCGTAGCATTAAAAAAAAAAAAACACAGAAAAATTTACAGCTTCTGCCCACAATGCCGAAGATAAACCTCTTCCATGAATTAGAGTTCTTGCCGCCTCGACGATGGTACGCATTTCCCTTTCCGCCCTGCCGTTCTGTTGTGGAGTGTATGGCACTGAAGTTTGATGCTGTATATGCCCTTTACCAAGCAACGACCTTACACCAGCGTTCACGAACTCAAGCCCATTGTCTGTAGGGACGACTTTAAGTTTCGTCTCTGCCTCCACCGCTATTTTGTTAATAAAGGCCTTAAAACAATCTAGAACTTCTGTTTTCTCTTTAATGAAAAAGACAACTCTAAATCGGGAATAATCGTCCTTAAATAAGATGAAATATTTGGATCCACCCATTGAAGTATGCTGCATAGGGCCGCACAAGTCTGCATGAACGAGTTCACCTACCATGCTTGCTCTACTAGTACTTTTATCGAATGGCAATCTATGGAGTTTTCCTAAGGCACAAGCATCACAAAAGAAATTGTCTTCATCGAAAAAAACTATGCCATGCTGTTTAAGAAAGCTCCGGACATAGTGAGGACTTTGATGAGCTAACCTTTCATGCCACGTGTGAATGGATTCCACTTTTGTACTGGCACATGCGATGGCAGGTTCTTCCACCTTGAATTTCATCTTAAACAATGAAGCATGTCGTACTCCCACTGCAACAACACATCCGTCCTGTAGAAACTAGCACTTTGATCTGTCCGAAACCAAATTTAAGTTCTTATCCATCGCAGCATTTGACGAGAATAAATTTATATGGATGTCGGGTACGAGTAACACGTGAGTAATACGTCTCGGCAACCAATCTTTGTTGTTAAAAGAAAGAATATTAACTGTCCCTTTTCCAAACGCCCTTATAGTTTCTCCGTTCCCAACTCTAACAAATTGTGCATGATCAAACTCGGTATAATCACTAAACCAATCCTTGCGAAAGGTCATATGACCACTGGCCCCTGAATCCAGAAACCATTCATGTGATTTTGCTTCACTAGTAGCAACCAAAGTACACACAAATGCATCACGTGCATGGCTAAATGATTCCTTCTGAGCAAAATTTCCATATCGAGATGGACAGTCTTTCTTCCAATGTCCAAATTTTTTGCATACAAAACATTTGCCTGGCTTCCCCTTCAACTTGCTTGAATTGTGTTTGAAACTAGAATTGTGTGACCGCATGTTTCTACCAGCCACCAAAGCACTAACTGTACCTTCTTTGCTAGATTGCGAACCCAAACTGGACTCCTCCATAATCAAACGTGCGTTAAGTTTTCCATCGTCCTATTTATCGATGCCGTTGATTCCCAGGCAGAATAAAAATGATTATTTTCTGACGGTAGAGTCATAAGAACCTTTGTAATGAGCATGTTAGGTGATATCGACTCGCCACAGTCACTCAATTGTTGAGCTATCGATTCAAGCTTCGAAATATGAGTGGTGATATCATCAGTCGGATCTTTACAGAAGCTATAAAATCTCTGCTGGATGAGATGAATATTGGTTTGAGCCTTTTGTTCAAACACAGATTCTAACTTTTTCCACATGCCATGTGACGTAGTGCAGTTCATTACGTGAACAAGCACTTGCTGACCCAAGCTCATCACAATTATTTTCTGCGCTCTCCTGTCCATTTTCTGCCACTTGTAACGAGGCAATTCTTTAATGCAAAGATATACCTCGTCACATGCTTATCGTTTGCCAAACCGGGCGCCGCCATCTAGCGCCAAAGGAAAGAGTAGAACTTATCCATCTAAGACAGCAACCCACCAATTAAGCTTGTAGCCAATACACAATACTTGGTGGTGGAAAGCATTCGGATTGTACCATGGAGGTAAAAAGCTAACCTCACCACCACTGATGGTAGATTTGGGTAGGTGGGAATACCATCCAACAACCAACTCCCCATGCACAAGCAGTGCATGCGACGACGGTCGACAGAGCTCGATGGTGAGTTGTGTTTATTTCCACAGCAATATCATGTAGGGCGAGCATATGAATATACATTATACAGCAGATATTAATAGCATTTATGTGCAAGCACAACATAACAGATGGGAAGATTATATGGGAGTAAGGCATTTCCCCATTAAGTTACATGGGATGCGTACACGGCACCACACTGAGCTGCGGGTATAAATAGAGCGGCTCAGTGCATGGAAAAATATAGTTTGCCGGCGTCGGCCAAGAGACACACATCTCCCAAGTAACCAGGAAAGCGATCCCGAGTTAAATAAATCTACGACCAAGAGGAATCCAGGAAATAGAGTATACAAAGTTAATGGTAGTAAGTTCTTTTTGCCTAATCATATTTATTAAGTATTGTGCCACCAAGGGCAAAGAATAGTACTTGGCGATCCCACAGCTACAGCTGTACCGAGGTCTTCGGACGCGCTCGTGTTTCACCTACCGGGGTCTTCGGACGCCTGTGTTTCACCTACCGGGGTCTTCGGACGCTTGTGTTTCACCTACCGGGGTCTTTGGACGCCTGTGTTTCACCTACCGAGGTCTTCGGACGCTTGTGTTTCACCTACCGAGGTCTTCGGACGCTCGTGTTTCACCTACCGGGGTCTTCGGACGCCTGTGTTTCACCTACCGAGGTCTTCGGACGCTTGTGTTTCACCTACCGGGGTCTTCGGACGCCTGTGTTTCACCTACCGAGGTCTTCGGACGCTTGTGTTTCACCTACCGAGGTACTCCGACTTACCTTCGACTGCCTATAGGGCGAATGTGTCGTAAGGAATTGTGCTGTTAGGGGCAGTAATCCCCTCTAAATTGATAAATAATAATCCTTCTCTCCCATAGATATTACCAGATTAGTACGGGTAACCAGTCTAAAACCGTGAACCTGCTAAAAGCCTTAGAAGTCCCGGCAATTCCGAATCCCAGAACGGTGCCCGATAAACCGAAGGCACCGCAACATAACGATATACCGATATATATATTACTTCTATTTTGTTAATTATAATAGTGAAATTGTTTAAGTTCTAATAAAAGAGAATTTCTTGACCTTTGTGAAGTTTGGTGTTTTTCTTCACCTGACCTTGGCTAGCCGTGAGCGATACCTCGGCTGGAAAACTAAAAACACGTCACAATTTGGCGCCCGAGCAGGGACAATTAAGGTCCACCGTTGTAAAAGAAATTCTCTTAGAACTATAAAAACAAGCTAGAAACTAAATAAAAAAAAATCCAGACATGACAGACTCCGAAGAAAGCTTCGACGTGTTCGCCAGTATAGGGGCAATATACTTGCTCAGCAAACCCGAGCTGGTGACACGTATGAGTCAATTAGGGTTAGACGCCGAAGGCACTTTAACTACGCTACGAGCCCGGTTTAGCGGTTACATCAAACAGGCTAGACTCCGGAAATCCACGCAAGATTTGTGCGCAGATTTGGAGAGAGCTGTAACTGAGCGGGAGTACAAACAAATACCGACTCAGGAAAACGAAACCGAACCAAAGTCGCCACTGTACACCGAGATCTCCTTCCAGGTACCATCTTATTTGCCGCCTACCGCCACACCGCCCGCCGAAGATAACTTGGCAAGGGATCCGGCGTCGTTAAGCGTCGTGCTCCCCGATGAAGTCGCTACCCCACCCCCTGTCGCCCCATCGGTCGCAAGGCCTGCTTTCCGACCAACCGGCCGGCTCATCCTCAGTTACGAGGCCGAGCTAATGAATAACGTCCGCAAGTGGAGATTGAGGTTCGACTCGTCAGGGAACGCGATCGAATTCATGGACCGGCTCGAGGAACTAACCGCATGCTATGATATACGCCCTGATGACATTGTTAAGGCTTTACCGGAAATACTACGCGGCACCGCTCTAGAGTGGTTCCGCATAAATAAAGAGCGTATGAAATCGTGGACCCAGTTCCGCACCGCCTTCCTGGACCACTACTTGCCGGCTCGATATCTGTGTAAATTAGAGGAGGAGATATTGCGGAAAAGGCAAGGGCCACGCGAAAAGGCAAAAGATTTTATACAAACCACACAGTATTTGATCCACAGACACCCGCGTATCAGCCTTGAAGATAGTATTGATCGCATTTATGATAGTTTGCGACCGGAATATCACCTATACATAAAAAGACGCGATTTCGAGACGCTGGAAGAACTTATGAAGCTGGCCGAGGAGTATGAGTATATACGGGGAGAAGACCGTACACCTCGCCAAGCGCAGCCATACGTCGCTCCTACGCCCCGACCCGCACCGCCCCGTAACACTCATAACCCTTTTGCTTCCGACCGACCGATAGCCGACAGACGAGCGGTATTGCCCCCACCGCGACCACATTTCAACCGTTCCGACCCGCCACAACCGCCACCGCATTTCGGTCAATATGACAGAAATACGCATTGCTGGAATTGCAAGCAGCGAGGGCATAATAAGAGTAACTGTCGAAGGCCGTTCCGTCTCTTTTGCTCATACTGCGGAGAGGACGGACGGCTGACGAAAAACTGCAGTTGTCATCCGCATCGAGCTGCCATCATGTCCAGCCAGCAAAATGAGCCACGAACGCCAGATCCTCCACCGGTTCAGGCTATAGCGCTATTCGAAACGGCACCAGTACTTACACAACCAGAGGGCACGAAAGAGCAGATAGACCCAAGGTGTTTCGTGACCATACGAGTGGGAGGTCAGGCCGTCAGAGCGTTGTTAGACACCGGAGCCACCAGATCCTTCATCAACGACACCACACGCCGCCTACTACGCCGCCTTAAGGCCCCCGTCCGCCACCAACCGCGATCCCACAGCTACAGCTGTACCGAGGTCTTCGGACGCGCTCGTGTTTCACCTACCGGGGTCTTCGGACGCTTGTGTTTCACCTACCGGGGTCTTTGGACGCCTGTGTTTCACCTACCGAGGTCTTCGGACGCTTGTGTTTCACCTACCGAGGTCTTCGGACGCTCGTGTTTCACCTACCGGGGTCTTCAGACGCCTGTGTTTCACCTACCGAGGTCTTCGGACGCTTGTGTTTCACCTACCGGGGTCTTCGGACGCCTGTGTTTCACCTACCGAGGTCTTCGGACGCTTGTGTTTCACCTACCGAGGTCTTCGGACGCTCGTGTTTCACCTACCGGGGTCTTCGGACGCCTGTGTTTCACCTACCGGGGTCCTCGGACGCTCGTGTTTCACCTACCGGGGTCTTCGGACGCTTGTGTTTCACCAACCGAGGTCTTCGGACGCTCGTGTTTCACCTACCGAGGTCCTCGGACGCTCGTGTTTCACCTACCGGGGTCTTCGGACGCCTGTGTTTAACCTACCGAGGTCTTCGGACGCTCGTGTTTCACCTACCGGGGTCTTCGGGCGCCTGTGTTTCACCTACCGGGGTCTTTGGACGCCTGTGTTTCACCTACCGAGGTCTTCGGACGCTTGTGTTTCACCTACCGAGGTCTTCGGACGCTCGTGTTTCACCTACCGGGGTCTTCAGACGCCTGTGTTTCACCTACCGAGGTCTTCGGACGCTTGTGTTTCACCTACCGGGGTCTTCGGACGCCTGTGTTTCACCTACCGAGGTCTTCGGACGCTTGTGTTTCACCTACCGAGGTCTTCGGACGCTCGTGTTTCACCTACCGGGGTCTTCGGACGCCTGTGTTTCACCTACCGGGGTCCTCGGACGCTCGTGTTTCACCTACCGGGGTCTTCGGACGCCTGTGTTTCACCTACCGAGGTCTTCGGACGCTCGTGTTTCACCTACCGGGGTCTTCGGGCGCCTGTGTTTCACCTACCGGGGTCTTCGGACGCTTGTGTTTCACCTACCGGGGTCTTTGGACGCCTGTGTTTCACCTACCGAGGTCTTCGGACGCTTGTGTTTCACCTACCGAGGTCTTCGGACGCTCGTGTTTCACCTACCGGGGTCTTCAGACGCCTGTGTTTCACCTACCGAGGTCTTCGGACGCTTGTGTTTCACCTACCGGGGTCTTCGGACGCCTGTGTTTCACCTACCGAGGTCTTCGGACGCTTGTGTTTCACCTACCGAGGTCTTCGGACGCTCGTGTTTCACCTACCGGGGTCTTCGGACGCCTGTGTTTCACCTACCGGGGTCCTCGGACGCTCGTGTTTCACCTACCGGGGTCTTCGGACGCCTGTGTTTCACCTACCGAGGTCTTCGGACGCTTGTGTTTCACCTACCGGGGTCTTCGGACGCCTGTGTTTCACCTACCGAGGTCTTCGGACGCTTGTGTTTCACCTACCGAGGTCTTCGGACGCTCGTGTTTCACCTACCGGGGTCTTCGGACGCCTGTGTTTCACCTACCGGGGTCCTCGGACGCTCGTGTTTCACCTACCGGGGTCTTCGGACGCCTGTGTTTCACCTAACGAGGTCTTCGGACGCTTGTGTTTCACCTACCGGGGTCTTCGGACGCCTGTGTTTCACCTACCGAGGTCTTCGGACGCTTGTGTTTCACCTACCGAGGTCTTCGGACGCCTGTGTTTCACCTACCGGGGTCCTCGGACGCTCGTGTTTCACCTACCGGGGTCTTCGGACGCCTGTGTTTCACCTACCGAGGTCTTCGGACGCTTGTGTTTCACCTACCGGGGTCTTCGGACGCCTGTGTTTCACCTACCGAGGTCTTCGGACGCTTGTGTTTCACCTACCGAGGTCTTCGGACGCTCGTGTTTCACCTACCGGGGTCTTCGGACGCCTGTGTTTCACCTACCGAGGTCTTCGGACGCTCGTGTTTCACCTACCGAGGTCTTCGGACGTTTGCGTTTCACCTACCGAGGTTTTCGGACGCTTGTGTTTCACCTACCGGGGTCTTCGGACGCCTGTGTTTCACCTACCGAGGTCTTCGGACGCTCGTGTTTCACCTACCGAGGTCTTCGGACGCTTGTGTTTCACCTACCGAGGTCTTCGGACGCTCGTGTTTCACCTACCGAGGTCCTCGGACGCTCGTGTTTCACCTACCGGGGTCTTCGGACGCCTGTGTTTCACCTACCGAGGTCTTCGGACGCTCGTGTTTCACCTACCGGGGTCTTCGGACGCTCGTGTACTCCGACTTACCTTCGACTGCCTATAGGGCGAATGTGTCGTAAGGAATTGTGCTGTTAGGGGCAGTAATCCCCTCTAAATTGATAAATAATAATCCTTCTCTCCCATAGATATTACCAGATTAGTACGGGTAACCAGTCTAAAACCGTGAACCTGCTAAAAGCCTTAGAAGTCCCGGCAATTCCGAATCCCAGAACGGTGCCCGATAAACCGAAGGCACCGCAACATAACGATATACCGATATATATATTACTTCTATTTTGTTAATTATAATAGTGAAATTGTTTAAGTTCTAATAAAAGAGAATTTCTTGACCTTTGTGAAGTTTGGTGTTTTTCTTCACCTGACCTTGGCTAGCCGTGAGCGATACCTCGGCTGGAAAACTAAAAACACGTCACAATTTGGCGCCCGAGCAGGGACAATTAAGGTCCACCGTTGTAAAAGAAATTCTCTTAGAACTATAAAAACAAGCTAGAAACTAAATAAGAAAAAATCCAGACATGACAGACTCCGAAGAAAGCTTCGACGTGTTCGCCAGTATAGGGGCAATATACTTGCTCAGCAAACCCGAGCTGGTGACACGTATGAGTCAATTAGGGTTAGACGCCGAAGGCACTTTAACTACGCTACGAGCCCGGTTTAGCGGTTACATCAAACAGGCTAGACTCCGGAAATCCACGCAAGATTTGTGCGCAGATTTGGAGAGAGCTGTAACTGAGCGGGAGTACAAACAAATACCGACTCAGGAAAACGAAACCGAACCAAAGTCGCCACTGTACACCGAGATCTCCTTCAAGGTACCATCTTATTTGCCGCCTACCGCCACACCGCCCGCCGAAGATAACTTGGCAAGGGATCCGGCGTCGTTAAGCGTCGTGCTCCCCGATGAAGTCGCTACCCCACCCCCTGTCGCCCCATCGGTCGCAAGGCCTGCTTTCCGACCAACCGGCCGGCTCATCCTCAGTTACGAGGCCGAGCTAATGAATAACGTCCGCAAGTGGAGATTGAGGTTCGACTCGTCAGGGAACGCGATCGAATTCATGGACCGGCTCGAGGAACTAACCGCATGCTATGATATACGCCCTGATGACATTGTTAAGGCTTTACCGGAAATACTACGCGGCACCGCTCTAGAGTGGTTCCGCATAAATAAAGAGCGTATGAAATCGTGGACCCAGTTCCGCACCGCCTTCCTGGACCACTACTTGCCGGCTCGATATCTGTGTAAATTAGAGGAGGAGATATTGCGGAAAAGGCAAGGGCCACGCGAAAAGGCAAAAGATTTTATACAAGCCACACAGTATTTGATCCACAGACACCCGCGTATCAGCCTCGAAGATAGTATTGATCGCATTTATGATAGTTTGCGACCGGAATATCACCTATACATAAAAAGACGCGATTTCGAGACGCTGGAAGAACTTATGAAGCTGGCCGAGGAGTATGAGTATATACGGGGAGAAGACCGTACACCTCGCCAAGCGCAGCCATACGTCGCTCCTACGCCCCGACCCGCACCGCCCCGTAACACTCATAACCCTTTTGCTTCCGACCGACCGATAGCCGACAGACGAGCGGTATTGCCCCCACCGCGGCCACATTTCAACCGTTCCGACCCGCCACAACCGCCACCGCATTTCGGTCAATATGACAGAAATACGCATTGCTGGAATTGCAAGCAGCGAGGGCATAATAAGAGTAACTGTCGAAGGCCGTTCCGTCTCTTTTGCTCATACTGCGGAGAGGACGGACGGCTGACGAAAAACTGCAGTTGTCATCCGCATCGAGCTGCCATCATGTCCAGCCAGCAAAATGAGCCACGAACGCCAGATCCTCCACCGGTTCAGGCTATAGCGCTATTCGAAACGGCACCAGTACTTACACAACCAGAGGGCACGAAAGAGCAGATAGACCCAAGGTGTTTCGTGACCATACGAGTGGGAGGTCAGGCCGTCAGAGCGTTGTTAGACACCGGAGCCACCAGATCCTTCATCAACGACACCACACGCCGCCTACTACGCCGCCTTAAGGCCCCCGTCCGCCACCAACCGCGATCCCACAGCTACAGCTGTACCGAGGTCTTCGGACGCGCTCGTGTTTCACCTACCGGGGTCTTCGGACGCCTGTGTTTCACCTACCGGGGTCTTCGGACGCTTGTGTTTCACCTACCGGGGTCTTTGGACGCCTGTGTTTCACCTACCGAGGTCTTCGGACGCTTGTGTTTCACCTACCGAGGTCTTCGGACGCTCGTGTTTCACCTACCGGGGTCTTCAGACGCCTGTGTTTCACCTACCGAGGTCTTCGGACGCTTGTGTTTCACCTACCGGGGTCTTCGGACGCCTGTGTTTCACCTACCGAGGTCTTCGGACGCTTGTGTTTCACCTACCGAGGTCTTCGGACGCTCGTGTTTCACCTACCGGGGTCTTCGGACGCCTGTGTTTCACCTACCGGGGTCCTCGGACGCTCGTGTTTCACCTACCGGGGTCTTCGGACGCCTGTGTTTCACCTACCGAGGTCTTCGGACGCTTGTGTTTCACCTACCGGGGTCTTCGGACGCCTGTGTTTCACCTACCGAGGTCTTCGGACGCTTGTGTTTCACCTACCGAGGTCTTCGGACGCTCGTGTTTCACCTACCGGGGTCTTCGGACGCCTGTGTTTCACCTACCGAGGTCTTCGGACGCTCGTGTTTCACCTACCGAGGTCTTCGGACGTTTGCGTTTCACCTACCGAGGTTTTCGGACGCTTGTGTTTCACCTACCGGGGTCTTCGGACGCCTGTGTTTCACCTACCGAGGTCTTCGGACGCTCGTGTTTCACCTACCGAGGTCTTCGGACGCTTGTGTTTCACCTACCGAGGTCTTCGGACGCTCGTGTTTCACCTACCGAGGTCCTCGGACGCTCGTGTTTCACCTACCGGGGTCTTCGGACGCCTGTGTTTCACCTACCGAGGTCTTCGGACGCTCGTGTTTCACCTACCGGGGTCTTCGGACGCTCGTGTACTCCGACTTACCTTCGACTGCCTATAGGGCGAATGTGTCGTAAGGAATTGTGCTGTTAGGGGCAGTAATCCCCTCTAAATTGATAAATAATAATCCTTCTCTCCCATAGATATTACCAGATTAGTACGGGTAACCAGTCTAAAACCGTGAACCTGCTAAAAGCCTTAGAAGTCCCGGCAATTCCGAATCCCAGAACGGTGCCCGATAAACCGAAGGCACCGCAACATAACGATATACCGATATATATATTACTTCTATTTTGTTAATTATAATAGTGAAATTGTTTAAGTTCTAATAAAAGAGAATTTCTTGACCTTTGTGAAGTTTGGTGTTTTTCTTCACCTGACCTTGGCTAGCCGTGAGCGATACCTCGGCTGGAAAACTAAAAACACGTCACAATTTGGCGCCCGAGCAGGGACAATTAAGGTCCACCGTTGTAAAAGAAATTCTCTTAGAACTATAAAAACAAGCTAGAAACTAAATAAGAAAAAATCCAGACATGACAGACTCCGAAGAAAGCTTCGACGTGTTCGCCAGTATAGGGGCAATATACTTGCTCAGCAAACCCGAGCTGGTGACACGTATGAGTCAATTAGGGTTAGACGCCGAAGGCACTTTAACTACGCTACGAGCCCGGTTTAGCGGTTACATCAAACAGGCTAGACTCCGGAAATCCACGCAAGATTTGTGCGCAGATTTGGAGAGAGCTGTAACTGAGCGGGAGTACAAACAAATACCGACTCAGGAAAACGAAACCGAACCAAAGTCGCCACTGTACACCGAGATCTCCTTCCAGGTACCATCTTATTTGCCGCCTACCGCCACACCGCCCGCCGAAGATAACTTGGCAAGGGATTCGGCGTCGTTAAGCGCCGTGCTCCCCGATGAAGTCGCTACCCCACCCCCTGTCGCCCCATCGGTCGCAAGGCCTGCTTTCCGAACAACCGGCCGGCTCATCCTCAGTTACGAGGCCGAGCTAATGAATAACGTCCGCAAGTGGAGATTGAGGTTCGACTCGTCAGGGAACGCGATCGAATTCATGGACCGGCTCGAGGAACTAACCGCATGCTATGATATACGCCCTGATGACATTGTTAAGGCTTTACCGGAAATACTACGCGGCACCGCTCTATAGTGGTTCCGCATAAATAAAGAGCGTATGAAATCGTGGACCCAGTTCCGCACCGCCTTCCTGGACCACTACTTGCCGGCTCGATATCTGTGTAAATTAGAGGAGGAGATATTGCGGAAAAGGCAAGGGCCACGCGAAAAGGCAAAAGATTTTATACAAGCCACACAGTATTTGATCCACAGACACCCGCGTATCAGCCTCGAAGATAGTATTGATCGCATTTATGATAGTTTGCGACCGGAATATCACCTATACATAAAAAGACGCGATTTCGAGACGCTGGAAGAACTTATGAAGCTGGCCGAGGAGTATGAGTATATACGGGGAGAAGACCGTACACCTCGCCAAGCGCAGCCATACGTCGCTCCTACGCCCCGACCCGCACCGCCCCGTAACACTCATAACCCTTTTGCTTCCGACCGACCGATAGCCGACAGATGAGCGGTATTGCCCCCACCGCGGCCACATTTCAACCGTTCCGACCCGCCACAACCGCCACCGCATTTCGGTCAATATGACAGAAATACGCATTGCTGGAATTGCAAGCAGCGAGGGCATAATAAGAGTAACTGTCGAAGGCCGTTCCGTCTCTTTTGCTCATACTGCGGAGAGGACGGACGGCTGACGAAAAACTGCAGTTGTCATCCGCATCGAGCTGCCATCATGTCCAGCCAGCAAAATGAGCCACGAACGCCAGATCCTCCACCGGTTCAGGCTATAGCGCTAGTCGAAACGGCACCAGTACTTACACAACCAGAGGGCACGGAAGAGCAGATAGACCCAAGGTGTTTCGTGACCATACGAGTGGGAGGTCAGGCCGTCAGAGCGTTGTTAGACACCGGAGCCACCAGATCCTTCATCAACGACACCACACGCCGCCTACTACGCCGCCTTAAGGCCCCCGTCCGCCACCAACCGCACCGTACGCAGTTAGCTAATGGCGAGGTAGTGGTCAGTCACGAGCATTACACGCTGGCATTTACTATCCAAGAACGGACCATCAACGGCACGGTGACGTATATGAAGCAACTCACTGAGGAGATGGTAATAGGCGTTGACATATTGAGGGACGCCGATTTTCGGATGAGCCTAAGCGGTGCCGAAATACCATGGTTACTGACGCCTGGCTCACCTATCGTTGACGCAACCGAACGCCGAGAGCATCTCTGTGCATTAGGAGTTAAACCGTTGGCTATTTCCCAGGAAGAGGAGCTAAAAGCACTGTTGGACGAGGAGCTACTGAAGTTTGAATACCTGCCGAAAGTCACGGATACCGCCGTGCATTACATCAAGCTGAAAACCGACCAACCTTTCAAACAGAGGTATTACCCGAAGAATCCGGCCATGCAAAAGGTGATCGATGACGAGATCAATGAGTTGCTCCAGGACGGCAAAATTGAACCGTCAAAAAGCCCGTACAGCTCACCCATAGTACTCGTAAAAAAGAAGACCGGCTCGTGGAGGGTATGTGTCGATTACCGACAGTTAAATAGTATAACAATCATGGACGCATATCCTCTACCGCAAATAGTAGCCATCTTAGATAAGCTGAAACGAGCAAATTTCATCTCCACCATTGACCTCAAACAAGGTTACTGGCAGATTCCTTTGCACCCCGAATCCCGTGCTTACACCGCTTTCACCGTACCAGGGCGCGGATTATACCAATGGAAGGTCATGCCGTGCGGACTAAACTCAGCTGCGGCCACTTTTCAACGCATGCTAGACAACGTCATCGGTCCTGATATGGACGAATATGCGTTCGCTTATCTGGACGACATCATTGTCGTAAGTGGCACGTTCGAGGAACACTTAAAGCACCTGAGGGAAGTTTTTGCTAGATTACAAGCTGCGAGTCTGCGCATTAACCGCGAGAAATGTGAATTTTGCAAAAGCCAGTTGAAGTATTTGGGTCATGTGGTGAGTGAGCAAGGTATCAGTACCGACCCTGATAAGATCGCGGCCGTCCAAGATCTGAACGCCCCGCGAAACGTAAAAGAATTAAGGCGAGTGATGGGGATAACATCCTGGTACCGCCGGTTTATACAGAATTTCTCCCAAGTAGCTACGCCCCTGACCAAATTGTTGAAAAAGAGCCAAGAGTGGACCTGGGGAACAGAGCAAGAACAAGCATTTGCTGAGCTAAAGAAACGTTTAACAGAAGCGCCCGTCCTGATGTGCCCCAATTTCGACTTACCTTTTACGTTGCAAACGGACGCCAGCCAGTACGGACTGGGGTGGTTCTGTCTCAACATGCCGAAAAGCAAGAAAGGGTAATTGCATACGCCAGTCGCACACTCACCGACTTAGAAAAGGAATACTCGGTAACAGAAAAAGAGTGTCTGGCCATACTGTTCGGAATAAGAAAGATGAGACCTTACCTGGAAGGCTATCATTTCACTGTGGTCACCGACCATCATTCATTGAAGTGGTTGCACTCAATTGATAACCCTTCCGGCAGGTTGGCGCGATGGGCAATAGAGCTACAGCAGTATGATTTCGATACCAAATACCGCAAAGGCGCCATGAATATCGTTGCCGATGCTCTATCAAGAGACCTCTTGCCATTTAACCCAAGCGATCTGTCCATCTTATGCAGTAGTACTGACGATTGGACCGAACGACGCGCCAGACAAGTAGAATGCAATCCTTCCCAATATCCAGAATATCGAATTACGAACGACAAACTATACCGTAAATTCTCTGCGCATCCACTCTCCAGCCGAGAAGAGGATTGGAAATTGTGCATACCACTTGCCGACCGCAACAAAATACTATTTGAGAATCATGACGCCACGACAGCTGGGCATCTCGGTGTTGCAAAGACAGCCGATCGCATCATGAAAAATTATTACTGGCCGGGGATGTATCGCGATATTGCACGTTACATCAAGAAATGCGCAGTATGTCTAGCCTACAAGGCGCCACAACAAAAACCTAGCGGACTGATGCATACCAATGTACCTAACACTCCTTGGGATACAGTATGCGTAGATTTCGTCGGCCCGCTTCCACGTTCCATGAAAGGTCACACCATGATGTTGGTAATGGTAGACCGCTTTACTAAATGGGTGGAGGCGGTACCATTGAGATCGGCAACCAGTCAGGCAGTAATCAAAGCATTACGAGAGCGCGTTATAACACGATTCGGAGTTCCCCGCATGTTACTCTCCGACAACGGTAGCCAGTTTACCAGTACTATCCTTACCGATTTCCTATGCGATATAGGAATACAACAACGTTTCACTGCCCCTTACTCTCCGCAAGAGAACACGACCGAACGTGTCAACCGCGTGCTAAAGACAATGATAGCACAATATGTACACACCAACCACCGCACATGGGACGAGCATATACCTGAGTTGTCGTTTGCCATCAACACAAGCAAGCACGAGTCAAACGGTTTTACTCCAGCATTTCTCAATTTTGGCAGAGAGATCACCGCTCCGCGCCAACCGACTGTATCTACCGCCGACAACAACGAGGCACCCTCAGTGAGGAAAGAGAGGATGCGAATGCTGTACCAGCTGGTGGTAAGCAATTTGCAGGCCACCGCACAAAAACAAGCACGAAACTACAACTTAAGGAGAAGGGCGTGGCGGCCCAGTATTGGCGAGTTGGTATACAAGAGAGTCAGAGTACTCTCCTCCGCTGTCAACCACTTCACGGAGAAATTAGCGCCGCGGTATGAGGGACCGTTTGAGGTTCTCCGTTTCGATTCCCCTGTCATCGTTGTGCTAAAAGGCGAGAAAGGGAAAGGGACTCTCATTCGCTCCCATGTAAAAGATTTACGAGGTTTCGCCTCACCAGATGCAAACGATATAAAGGAAGACGATCAGGCAATTGTAATTCAGTCTAAAGTGAACAGTCATCGCGATCAGATGCCAACGATTGAAGACACTCCAGACGAAGAAATGGACCCTGCACAGCCATGGAAGAGGCAACTCACAAACCCGTGCCAAGTGACCGCTCCGCCGCGCACGGCCATCCTGCTGCCAGAAGTGCCCACTACACCAGGAAAAGGATTCACTCGCACCACGACAGTCACTGGGAGAGAAGTACGAAAGCCGGAATTGCCCGCTACATCAGGTAAAGCAAGTACCAGTGAAACTCCAGCCGACAAAGAAGAACCAAGGAAGCGGATAGCACATGCCCCGTGCAATATGCCAACAGCTCCCGGCCCCATAGCCAGTACCAGCCAGGGGCATGGCCGCAGAGGTGTTACAGCCGTCATCCCAAAGGAATTGAAGCCAGCTCCTAAACGTCAGCCGACCATCCGACCAGTTAAGCTTCCGAACAAACCAGGCAGACAAGCGACAGCTGCCCAGCCCGACAAGACAAAGAACACCGCCGTGACATCCAACAAAGGTATGGACCGGAATACCCAGGTAGGGCCACCCCAGAAGGCCCCCGCCATTAAAGTTCCCGTTTCCGACCTTCCAAGAATGGGGCAGTCCCAAGTAATCAGGCCCAGTACAGTAACCACCGGACCAGGCATAAAAGGGCGACTAGTAACCGCGGTATTCCAATTGCCGCCTGCCGATCTAAAAAGCCCGCCAACCCTGCAAACGGCTTTCGCCGCATCCAAGGACGAACGCTCGGCTCACGGGCCGGAGCACCAACGGAAGGAGACGGTGGACCCATTCAAAGGGTTCGATATTCATGGACACGCACAATATCAACCTTTTAGACGCCGCCAGAGGTTAGTGTTCAAACACCGGACCGGTACCATCGTCTGCCGAGTGGTGAAGCGTGGGGAGGCGATCCTCGTCCATCGCCCAACAGGACTTTCAAAGAGGCTAAATTTTAAGCCCTAAAGTTTTTGGCTCAACTCCTTTAACTATGTTCCTTTTTTTTGGCCTAGGAGGCTTTTGTTATGTTGTTTAAATCGTTTGTTTTTTTTTAACTTTAACTTTGGTTTTTGCCAAGTAGGCTTTTATGTTTTGTTAAACCCCGTGTAATTAAGATAAAAATAATAATAAAAAAAAAGAGAAAAAAAAATTCAAGAATGAATTACCCAAGGCCATTTCTTTTAATAGAGGTTCACGGAGCTTTTCCAGGTAATCGAGGGTCAGACGAGGAGGTCCTCGAAGAAGGAGGGGTATGTAACGAGGCAATTCTTTAATGCAAAGATATACCTCGTCACATGCTTATCGTTTGCCAAACCGGGCGCTGCCATCTAGCGCCAAAGGAAAGAGTAGAACTTATCCATCTAAGACAGCAACCCACCAATTAAGCTTGTAGCCAATACACAATACTTGGTGGTGGAAAGCATTCGGATTGTACCATGGAGGTAAAAAGCTAACCTCACCACCATTGATGGTAGATTTGGGTAGGTGGGAATACCACCCAACAACCAACTCCCCATGCACAAGCAGTGCATGCGACGACGGTCGACAGAGCTCGATGGTGAGTTGTGTTTATTTCCACAGCAATATCATGTAGGGCGAGCATATGAATATACATTATACAGCAGATACTAATAGCATTTATGTGCAAGCAAAACATAACAGATGGGAAGATTATATGGGAGTAAGGCATTTCCCCATTAAGTTACATGGGATGCGCACACGGCACCACACTGAGCTGCGGGTATAAATAGAGCGGCTCAGTGCATGGAAAAATATAGTTTGCCGGCGTCGGCCAAGAGACACACATCTCCCAAGTAACCAGGAAAGCGATCCCGAGTTAAATAAATCTACGACCAAGAGGAATCCAGGAAATAGAGTAAGATACAAAGTTAATGGTAGTAAGTTCTTTTTGCCTAATCATATTTATTAAGTATTGTGCCACCAAGGGCAAAGAATAGTACTTGGCGATCCCACAGCTACAGCTGTACCGAGGTCGCGCTCGTGTTTCACCTACCGGGATCTTCGGACGCCTGTGTTTCACCTACCGGGGTCTTCGGACGCTCGTGTTTCACCTACCGGGGTCTTTGGACGCCTGTGTTTCACCTACCGAGGTCTTCGGACGCTTGTGTCTCACCTACCGAGGTCTTCGGACGCTCGTGTTTCACCTACCGGGGTCTTCGGACGCCTGTGTTTCACCTACCGAGGTCTTCGGACGCTTGTGTTTCACCTACCGGGGTCTTCGGACGCCTGTGTTTCACCTACCGAGGTCGTCGGACGCTTGTGTTTCACCTACCGAGGTCTTCGGACGCTCGTGTTTCACCTACCGGGGTCTTCGGACGCCTGTGTTTCACCTACCGGGGTCTTCGGACGCTCGTGTTTCACCTACCGGGGTCTTCGGACGCCTGTGTTTCACCTACCGAGGTCTTCGGACGCTTGTGTTTCACCTACCGGGGTTTTCGGACGCCTGTGTTTCACCTACCGAGGTCTTAGGACGCTTGTGTTTCACCTACCGAGGTCTTCGGACGCTCGTGTTTCACCTACCGAGGTCTTCGGACGCCTGTGTTTCACCTACCGAGGTCTTCGGACGCTCGTGTTTCACCTACCGAGGTCTTCGGACGCTTGTGTTTCACCTACCGAGGTCTTCGGACGCTTGTGTTTCACCTACCGGGGTCTTCGGACGCCTGTGTTTCACCTACCGAGGTCTTCGGACGCTCGTGTTTCACCTACCGAGGTCTTCGGACGCTTGTGTTTCACCTACCGAGGTCTTCGGACGCTCGTGTTTCACCTACCGAGGTCCTCGGACGCTCGTGTTTCACCTACCGGGGTCTTCGGACGCCTGTGTTTCACCTACCGAGGTCTTCGGACGCTCGTGTTTCACCTACCGGGGTCTTCGGACGCTCGTGTACTCCGACTTACCTTCGACTGCCTATAGGGCGAATGTGTCGTAAGGAATTGTGCTGTTAGGGGCAGTAATCCCCTCTAAATTGATAAATAATAATCCTTCTCTCCCATAGATATTACCAGATTAGTACGGGTTACCAGTCTAAAACCGTGAACCTGCTAAAAGCCTTAGAAGTCCCGGCAATTCCGAATCCCAGAACGGTGCCCGATAAACCGAAGGCACCGCAACATAACGATATACCGATATATATATTACTTCTATTTTGTTAATTATAATAGTGAAATTGTTTAAGTTCTAATAAAAGAGAATTTCTTGACCTTTGTGAAGTTTGGTGTTTTTCTTCATCTGACCTTGGCTAGCCGTGAGCGATACCTCGGCTGGAAAACTAAAAACACGTCACACACTCCAACACCTTATCGACCTTATCTGTTGATGGACATGACTTAACACCTGTTACCACATCAAAAATATCCCCAGCATTAAGCATTACTCTTATCTGAAACGTCCATGTGCTCCGCTGATCGGCGCTGAGAAGCTTATCAATTTTAATTAGATCACTTTCCATAATATTACCTATACCTCTTTCTCAATCATGCCTATTATGGAATTCGCAGGATTTTACTCCCGGGGAGTTGGCAGGATTCGCGGTAGATTCGTATTCTCCTTATTTGGTATTAGTGAATTCGACGAATGAGCTGTATTATCAATACCAGAACTACCTTATTGCTTTTCACTGCTGCTGTCCTCTCTGGTTTTACTCTGTGCTGCTGTCATTTATGTCGACAAAACGAAAAAATTCATTTAACTTGATACGCAAACAAGTTTGAAATTAAAATAAAGCAAGTTTCAGTTTTAAGTTAAAAGTGATATTTATAGTGGATTCAATTGCGTATTATTTTGATGTAAGAGAAAACTCATCATGATATACTCGAATAGAATTACGCTACCAAAATTAGACTATTTTGAATGTTTCGGTTGAGAGCCTACATTCAAATAAAATACTCATTAGATTGCATACAAATCATAATTTTTTTTTATATACTTTTTTCCATATGGAAATCTGGATAAATGGTATACCAATGCTATTAAGTGATGTTTGCAGCCTTTCCCAAAATTGTTGCTGCTCCGAATAAATTAAAATAAAGCAAGTTTCAGTTTTAAGTTAAAAGTGATATTTATAGTGGATTCAATTGCGTATTATTTTGATATAAGAGATATGATGATATACTCGAATAGAATAACGCTACCAAAATTAGACTATTTTGAATGTTTCGGTTGAGAGCCTACATTCAAATAAAATACTCATTAGATTGCATACATAATTTTTTTTTATATACTTTTTTCCATGTGGAAATCTGCATAAATGGTATACCAATGCTATTAAGTGATTTTTGCAGCCTTTCCCAAAATTGTTGCTGCTCCGAATACTCTTTTGTTAAGTTTTTTGCAACATCGGGCTCAGTTTTCATCAGCTCAACTATTTTACGAAACTGTTCCCCATTTGTGGTCCGCTTTCTTAAAAAGAAGTAAAATAAATACCTGAACAATCCTTATCATAAATTTTAACTAACATATTTGCACTTTCCATGTTTTGTTTGTTGTTTTCTAGTAAGTTTTTGTCTTTACGAATTTCGATTCGCTACAAAAATGTCGCGAATGTGAAATGGAAAAAATTATATGGAGTGCGAATGGCTTGCGAATTCACTAATACCAAATAAGTTGAACAGAAAAGTCGGTAGTGCAGGTTATGTTACCGACATTCATTCAACTCCTTTCGTCGGATTCCATAATAGCAAAATTTTCGCGAATGGTTGAAACTCACGCTAAATAGCATTCGCCGCATTCCATAATAGGGGTGAATATTCTTTCTTCTTTGAATATTATTCTGCAAGTTACGAAAAAAAAAAAAATATATATTAACTTTAATCCGCAACTAAATAACAGGATGCTTTGCTGTGAAAAATTAAAAGTACCGGTAAACTATAAATATAGAAACGACCGATCAGTTAGAAGTACAATTCAAGAGTGAGTTTTATTATACGTTCATAGATTTGATTGACATATGTATATTGGAAAGAAACTGGAAAGTGAGAGAGAGCATATAAAAGTGTGTTCACATATCGACTGTATAAGAGTTGTTATTTACTTAAGTAATAATGAATGCATTCAACAGAAGGCATCGGACAAAACAAGACGGTATCCCATAGGAGAATTAGTTTTGAAATACATTCCAGCGTTAACGGATTCTCTACTAGAGTGGAAGCACATGTTCTTCCAAAAATTATTTCACCACAGCCACCACGGCCCATCATTACATCAGCCTGGAATATTCCAAACAACATTGTGTTGGCTGATTCACAATTTGATCGGCCAGGGCCAATCGAGTCGCTCATCGGTGCTGAAATCTTCTACTCAACTCTGGTTGTTGGGTAAACTAGCTTAGGAGATGATCTTCGAACTGCAAAATACCGTATTTGGTTGGACGGTAGTAGGCAAGACATCAACTTCCATGGACAATCCAATGGTGGCATCTTGCGGAATTTGCACTGCAGATGAAGCGCTTGATCAACAGATTGAAAGATTTTGGCGACTAGAAGAAGCAACTTCAACCACAGATAGTTTCACCCAAGCCAAGAAACGTTGTGAAAACCATTTCACTCAAACTACAACTCGAGACTCCCGTGGACGCTTCGTAGTTCAAAGAAGCACCAACTTGCTTGGGAGAATCAAAAGAAATTGCGTTCCGAAGATTCATGGCAATGGAGCGGAGACTTTCAAATTCCCCAGATCTGAAGAAGCTATATAGAGAGTTCATGGAAGAATACCAGCAATTGGGTCACATGCAAGAAGTGAACCTCCATCATATTGCAAAGCCGTATTACTTTCTCCCTCATCACTGTATTCAATAACCTGATAGTAGCACTACCATTTGTTGTTTGATGCCTGAGCTAAAACCTCCACTAATTTGTCACTTAACGACATTCTCTCCACGGATAAAACCATTCAAGACGATGTTTTATCAATGTTATTACGCTTCCGCATGCCAAGATATGTGTTTACCGCTGATATTGAGAAGATGTACCGCCAGGTACTCATGAACGAAGAAGATCAGAAGTTCCAGCTGATTTGGTGGAGAAGCAGTCCAAATGATACGTTGCAGTGTTTCAAGCTTCAGACAGTTACCCATGGCACCACCTCTGCATCATACCTAGCAACAAAGTGCCTTCAAACATTGGCCCGAGAAAACAAAGACCGATTTCCATTGGGATCGAGGGCTCTGCTGCGAGATTTTTACGTAGATGATGTGGTAACAGGTTCTGACAAAATTGCCAAGCTACTGGCAACTCAATTCGAACTACAAACAATTTTGCAGGAAAGTGGTTTTAAATTAAGGAAGTGGTGCGCTAATCATGCATATCTTATGAAAGGGATTCCGATGGAGGATAGAGAAGTAGAGCTTGACTTCATCAGCAACATTGATGAGCACATCAAAACAGTGGGACTTACTTGGATGCCAAAGTCTGATCAGCTCTGTGTCAAAACCTCTTGGGTTGACAAGACTCGAGTTACCAAACGATCTGCATACGCCGACATCGCACATTTATTTGACCCGCTGGGCATCACGGCTCCGGTGGTTGTCATTTGCAAAAATATTTCTCCAGAAACTGTGGGAATTGAAGCTTCACTGGGATGCAGCATCACCTCAAGAAATGCAGACTACATGGCTTAAGTATCGTGAAGGCCTTCAATCTCTCAACAACATCAAGATTTATAGGCGCATTTATTCGCATAGCACTCCGAAAAATGTACAATATCACATATTTGCGGATGCTTCGGAAAATGCTTATGGAGCTGCAGCGTACGTCCGTTCCGTCAGCAGCGACAACACTATCACGGTGCGACTATTGTGTTCGAAATCAAGAGTAGCACCATCAAAACAAACAAAATTGGCACAACAAACAACCATTCCCCGACTAGAACTATGTGCCGCCTGCCTTGCCACGGAACTCCTGCTTCGTTTGCAAAAGGACCTAAAAATTCAAAACGAAGCAAAATTCTTATGGACAGACTCAGAAATTGTTCTTGCTTGGATAAATTCGACATCATCCGCTTCGCTTCCAATTTTTGTTGCCAATCGAGTATCGCGTATTCAACAGAATACAATACTTCAGCTACACTCACGCATAAGAATTCCTTCAAAGTTACAAAACACGTAATCGCCTTTATATTGAGATACGTTCATAACCTGAAACAAAAGGTGATTCTTAGGAAAATCAAGAAAAATGAAGAAGAATTGCCCGCTGAAGAAATTGAGCTGAAGCAGGCAAGCATCAAACTTGCAATTGGTCCACTATCAGTCGTGGAACTAAGTCGAGCTCAAAAGTAAATCTTCAAATATATGCAACAAGAGAAAAAAAACCCCTATAAAAGTTTGACACCGTTTTTGGATGAAGAAAGGCTCATTCGCGTGGGCGGGCATTTAGAGGCATCAGCATTGCCATACGACGCTAAGCATCCCATACTGATACCATACAGTCATTCATTCACCAAATTGATATTTGTCGAGATTCACGAGGACAACAAACGTGTTGGGCCACAAACCATGCTTTCACTTGCTAGGCAATTCATTTGGGCCGTAAGGGGGAAGACGATTGCTCGTTCAGTACTACACAATTGTGTCAAATGTGCTCGGGCCGCACCAAGGCTTTTGGTTCAGCAAATGGGAAACTTGCCTGCAGATAGGATTCAACCAGCAAGACCATTCATCAGCACAGGAGTTGACTTTTGTGGTCCAATATCTACCCACTACAAGATTAGAGGCAAACATCCTCAAAAATCGTATATTGCAATCTTCTGCTGCTTCTCCACCAAGGCTTGTCATTTGGAACTAGTCACCGATCTAACGGCACAAGGGTTCATAGGATCTCTCAACCGATTGATGTCCAGAAGAGGTCATTGCAGAAACATATACTGCGACAATGCAACAAACTTTGTTGGCGCCAAAAACCAGTTGTCAAATTTAATGGCTTTTATGGAATCGGAAACAGAAAGAGAGAAAATAACATCCGCATGCGTTACAAAAGGGTGCGACTTTCAATTCATTCCACCACGTTCGCCGCACTTTGGTGGACTTTGGGAAGCTGCGGTCAAATCATCAAAGCATTTGCTGCAACACACACTGGCAGAAGCATCATTGACGTACGAGGAGCTTGAAACAGCTGTCACTCAAGTGGAAGCAATTTTAAACTCTAGGCCAATAACTTCAATGTCTGAATCACCAAATGACCTTACTGCTCTTACGCCAGGCCATTTCCTCATCGGAGAGCCTCTTGTTAACAATGCTGATTCCACAGCCTTAGCAAATGATTCCGGGACACTTACTCGCTGGAAGCTTGTAAGTCATCCAATAAATGAATTCTGGCGACTATGGTCGCGTGATTACCTGAATCAGCTTCAACACAGGTATAAATGGAGGGAGAGATGCCAGAATGTACAACCTGAAATGATGGTGATAATGAAAGAGGATAACATACCAAGTTTGCGATGGCCGCTTGGACGGATCACTAACGTGGTGACTGGCGACGATGGACTGGTTCGGGTAGCCGATGTTCGGACATCAACTGGGATATTCCGTAGTGCCATACATCGATTGGCTCCACTTCCAGTTCCAACTCAAGATGATTCCTCAGATGGCTCATCAAACTTGCCGCAATCATTCCGGAATTCTAACGACGATCCAGTACCAAAGAAGAAAATCAAACTGAGTCCAATGAACACACTATTGGTTTGCCTATTGCTAATAGGCACGGCATTCGGGCAGAATACTAAAACAAACGCGATCGATATTCAAAATTTCGAGACCAACCCTGGATTATACTTCGAAGACATTGGGCAAGTGAAGCTGATAACAGACGAATGGAATCTCTTCATCTATTTCAATATGACCAGTTATTGGCAAGCGTTCCAAGGAATCCAAAAGAGCGTCAATCAGCTAAGAGCTAGATGTGAGGCACAATTGATCTTAAATCCAAACAATCATTGCAAACCCATCATTGACCATCTAGAATTGCGCCTTCAGGAATCAGAATACTTAAATAAAATACTTAAGTACAGGAATGGAATGGCAATAAGAAAAAGAAGATCACCATTCGACTTTGTTGGCACGGTCGCAAATAAGTTATTAGGAGTTCTCGACCAAAAATACGCGCAATACATAGAAGACAACATTCAAATGGCCCGAATAAACAAGAAGCATCTTCTTGAACTGAGCAAAAATCAAACCTCCATTATTGAATCTACCACAAATATTCTCAACAAATCATTGACTTTTATAAACGAACAATTCACGACCATCAAACTACATTTGACAAACATTGACGATTCAGTAGAGAATTTGAATAAAACCATGCAAGGAACCGAAATTCTGAACTACATTACAATTCTTGTTACTCAAATAATGGACAGCTTTCAACGAACTCAAATAGCAATTCTGGAATCTGTGTCCGATACTCATCAAGGAAGAATAAACGCTTTACTGCTGTCTCCCAATCAATTGTTGAATCAACTGGAGAGAATTAGGTTGACGATACCAAGTTCACTAACATTACCTGGATACGACGAGCACAATCTTCCCAAACTGTATGAACTTCTTAGAGGAAAAGCACGTGTTACATCCGCAGCAATTGTATTTCTTATCAAATTACCTCTATTGAATACACAGGTGATTCAGCTGTATAAACTTATACCTTTACCAGTTCAGCATAGCAAATCCTTCATCTTCATGCAACCATCAACAGCATTCTTAGCCGTAACTCCATTCAGGGATCAACACTTTTCACTATCACATACTGAATATCTGGGTTGCATACATATCAGCGAGAGAAATTATCTTTGTTAGCAGCGACATCCAGTTTTCAACGCAAATGCCTTGGAAAACCAATGTGAAGTTCACATGTTGAATCATAAAAGGGAGCTCTCATCATATTGCAAACTAAATCTACCGATGCTGACAGGATGTGGATCCAGCTTCATAATCCTAATCACTGGGTGTTTGCCTTTCATCACGAAGAAAAAGTCTCGGCAGTATGCGGATCCGATGTCGTAACGGCAAAACTTCAAGGCGTAGGACTTATGAAACTAACAGCTAACTGTGTCATCAAACAACCCACCATGACTATTAATGCCCATAATATATATATATCAGAACTAAGTGCCCCGTTTCTGCCAACACTCAACTTGAGTGTATTCGTGGATAAGTTTGAAATCGAGCCAATACAAGCTTAAGACCAGAAGAAGGAGGAAATCATCATTCGAGGAGAAGACAACTTGACACTACTCAAAGAGAAAATAGCGTACCAAAAAACACAGCAAATATTACCAAACAAAATCTCTTAGCATGATGTTCGCCAGTACTCGATTGGTTACCTTTCATTTTTTGGAGTTGTAATCCTGGCCACACTTTTGCTACTACTGCGGAGGAAGATGGCAATTGCTCAGTCCCCACATGCTATATAGTTTGAGCTCAAAGATCTCAACGCCGCGCCGGGGAGAATGTTGACCAGTGGCGAGGGGTGAATAATTCCAAAAGGTAACTCGAAGGAAACTTAGTCACCAACAAAAAAAAGTTTACTTAAATTTTTTTTTTGTGCAATGTTTATCTTCGCATCAAGCCAAAAAGTCAAGTATTTCAATCAACTTTGCTGTTAGGTAGAGCGTCATAAGTTTTTTTTTATAAAACTAAGATTATTAAAACTATTTGTTTCCTCTAAGTGAAAATCAGTTAAGCAACAGTAAACAGATATTAAGGCCATAATCAAACCACTAAAACTTACTATCGGAAAAATTTTCAGACTTTTTGGACTTTTCAATTTTTAAAGCCTATATTTGTAAAATTTAAAAAAAATCACGAAAAGCACCAAATCAATTTAAATAAGTATTGCACTGCGTTCTGCTAGTAAACTAATAGCTAGTTTTTCAAATAAAATACGGCTCATTGGGAACTGATTTCATTTAGGCCAGTTGTGTCACTTTAGAAAAATTCCAATTATTTTTGCATTTTCTGCCAAAAATATGCTTTATGCTATGAGATCTAATATCCACGCATATTTGTTATCAAAGTGGCAACCTTTGACACATCAGTCCAGTGCAGAGACACATACAAATTCATGAAATAAGTCGGAGACCAGCGTGTTATTTTCTTGTTCTTCAAGCAGAGACCTACCTCAACCTGCAAACCTGCCATATACATTTTTGTTTATAAGCATGTGTCGGGAAGAAATACGAAGGAAAGCGTTATTTTCTTTTATAAAACCAATATCATGCAAACACCGAAGTGTGCAGAAGAAATGCTGCTGCTGCAAATGAGCACTGCGCCGGCGCTCTGCACAATATTCACCTGCTCAGAGCGCAAAGAATAAGAGATAACAAACAGATTTACCAAAAAATATGACGCTAGAATACCGGGTTATTTTCTTCCATAAGAAAGCATGTATTGAACAGAGAGGTGCCTAGCGCTAGGCACCACTCTGTTCAATACTTGCTTTTTTATGGAAGAAAATAAGACGATGTTCTACCGTCATATTTTTTGGTAAAAGAAAAAAGAAAAGAAAAGACAAATTTGTTTTATCCAGAAACAAATTTTATAAGGCGTAGGGGTTACCTTGTATGTTGCTAAAGTTTTGTGTTTGTTTATAGAGTGAGTTGAAGAGCCAACATGTGTGTAGAATAGAACGGAAAGCAAAGTGGTAGTTGTTAAAAAAATGTTGGCAGCGAGTTCATGTGTATGATTAAGTTTGATTCATGTTGCCAGAAGTCTAAGATGTTTCGGATGCGAATTTCGAAAGGTAAGTCGGAAATAATCGACTTATATGGACGCTTCGCCACTGATGTTGACATATTGTTTTTAAGATATATAATTACCCTTTAATATAAAACCATAGTATTGAACATCAGTTCAACTCGGGCAGTGTATAATTTCGCAATTACTAGGCAGCTTCACTGCATAACTTAATCAAATCATATCATACTTTTTCTTTCTTTCTTGACATACTGTAAATAATTGAATTAATACTAACTTGCTTGCCATATGCATTCTAATGCATTTATCAATGAATCAGCACTAATGCCGAATTCACTTTTGTAACATAATTCCTTTGAACTCAATCAATACAAATTTTGTGTTCATTCAGCATTTGTAAATAAGTTATCGTAAGCATTTCTTTTGTATAAATAGTATTGTAAGCCAATAAAGATTATCATTTACGATCAACAGGTTGTTGTGTTCATTTCTTATTATTACTTCACCCCACCAGTGGTAATGAAGTATTAATAGATCGCAGCTACAAATCTACTCCAGCATACAAAGGTACAAGAACCTTTTGTATTGCCCTCTTCGGTCTGGTCAAGGTTTATGTACCCTGTCCAGCCAGTCGGTGCAAATTAGTGCCGACTTTAACAGATCGGTTATCAATATCTTGTCTGCTGCCTGTGACGGATTCAAAATGTGCCATATTAATGCGCGTAGTCTTAATTTAACTAAAATTGATTTGATGAGAAATGTGTTTGAAACTTCTAGGCTCCATATCATTTCTGTATGTGAAACCTGGTTCAAACCAGCCATTCCTGAAACGTTCTATAACGTTCCTAACTATAACTTAATTCGTAATTACAGAGTAACTGACACCATCGGAGGAGGTATCGCATTGTATATCAACGCTTCCCGTGCTTTTAAGGTTATTGAAAAATCTGCAGAAAATGGAATTGAGTACGTTCTAATAGAAATTTCAGACGGAAACGTGAAGTGTATTGTTGGTGAAGCATACAACCCAAACAGATGTTTCTCCCCTGAACCCTTCTTCTCCGCTCTTCAAGAGTCCTTATCGACATATGAACACATTATTAAATTAAAAGAATACAAAAACTAAGTTATCATGAAAACCCTCTAATAAAAAATATGTATTTTGAAAGTATAAATTTTATGTTAGAAGAAAGATATTATATGTCCCAAATTAGCCTAGCTAACGACTCCTCCAGACAATGCCTCCAACTAAACAACAACGAATATCTTTCTGGCTTCTTCGCGAGGAGCAATCCCGTCACTTATAGAGGATAACATTTCTCTAAATATTCATCTTGAATTAATTTAAACATTATTTTATTGCATTAAAATGTGTAGTTTGTTATTTTCGTTCATTCCTAGATTCGGAATTGTGCTAATGTCATTTCACTTGAATTGACTTAAGCACCTTTTTAGTTCTAAGTTATTATTATTATTATTATTATTATTATTTTAGTCGTAAGTTGTAAATAAGTTCTTTCTATCATTAGTTTTAAGAAAACCATCACAAACTGTAAAATCTGTAAGTGTCCTTGAGCAACACTTAAAAACTTTTTCTTTTTCTCATCTGATGTATTAATTTGTTTTAAGTATTAATTCAAATAATTATTCTTTAAATCAAAACCATTACGTAAAAGCTAGACCAATTCAAAGTCAGCTACTTCATAAAACACTGTATATTTTACTCACATAAAATTGTAACTATGAAAAAAAAAAAAGTCTCAATAAAAACTCAATTATTATTATGAACACATTATTCTACTAGGTGATTTCAATGCAGACTTACTTAAATCTGATAATAGAAGTAAGCAACTCCTTGACTCTATCTCTACGTCTGGACTAACAGTTATAAACAAATATGCTACCCGTTTTGCACAGAATGCTAGACCTAGTCTACTTGATTTAATTGTTGTTTCTGATCCCATGAGTGTTCTTCTTCATGACCAAATATCGTTTGATGGATTCTCTGACCATGATATAATTTTTTGCACCTACAACATTGACTTTTAACGTACTGCTGTTCCAGCAAGTTTTGAATTTAGAGATTTTAAGTCAATTGGTAACTACAGACTGAATCTTGAAGCTGGTGCCCTTGATTGGTTTAGATGTCAGTACCTTTCCAACTCGAATGATAAGCTTGACTATCTACAAACTCATATAGGTCGACTATTCAATGACCATGTTCCTCTGAAGTCTGTGTACGTGCGAAATGTAAACTGTCCATGGTTCACAAGAGAAGTTAGTAATTCATTGAGTAATAAGAAAGAACTTTATCACAAATGGAAACGCTGTCAAACCACATATTACTGGGACTTGTACTGCGCTGCACGTAACCGCTCCACATCTCTAATACGTAAATATAAAAAACTATATTTTTTGTCTAAACTGGGTCTCAAACAAACACCAAAAATACTGTGGTCAAATTAACGTTCTATAGGGGTAGGTAAACAAAATAATGTATTTAACACACTGGATCCCAATGAGGTGAACAATGCGTTCGTTTTGTCTTCGGCTAGTGACTCAATCTTTGAATCCTTTTTTTTTTTAAGGTTATACCTGTCGCCAAAATTTCATACCCTAAGTCTTGCACGGACTTTAGGCCAATTAGTACTTTGCCATGTCTTTCTAAGGTCTTTGAGAAAATCCTTTGCCAAGCATTATCTTGATCATCACAGTCTCTTATTGCCGTACCAATCCGGTTTTAGAACAAATCACAGTTGTGAGACTACCATGGTGAATGTTTTAGATGACATAAGAATAGACTTCGATGCAGAAAATGTAACTAATAATCATAATAATAATAATAATATTAACTTTATTTCAGATATATAAGAATATTATAACAATTTTATATAAGTTAATTATGGCCTTGGTTAAACCGTCTGCCAGATGCCAACTATTTGTTTTTTTTTTTTTTTTTTCAAATGATTATTATATATGTATGTATACATTAATATATTTTCAAATTTAAAATAACATAAAAATTTCTCTATGAGTCTCTCATGCTTAACTGTTTTAGTACCAACATTTATTTATTTCTATTTTCTAAAATACAATGAATCTAATTGATTTACAAAGACATTTTTTTAACCAATGATTAAATTTAAGGATACAGACCTTGAGCTAATTTATGAAATCTTTTCTATAATTAATGGCTTCTATGCAATACCGAGCGAGGAGCTTCCAATTCTCTCCATTTAAAATACTTATAGATTCAGATTCGCTTAATATTGTTTTTCAAAAGTAAACAAACCTTATTTCTTTTAAAATTGGGCATTTCGATAAAAAGTGATACGAGTTCTCTTGTTCTTGTAGATTGCATAATGAGCAAAAGGATACCTGGCCAGTAGAATAAGGCCTATAATTTAGATCAAGAAGCTTTCCTCTTAAGCGAAAAATACTCGATATTTCGTATATACTCAGGTTGTCTGTGAAATAATTAAGATCGTTCAAATTATATTCCAACTTTGGGTACAGTGATCTTCTTGAGGAGCCTCTAGCTTCTCCAATTAGATCATCCCTAATTCTTACATCCAGTTTTTCAAGGATGTAATTAAACTTTTCTCTCCCAAATTCATTTTTCTCCCCGGCTTGCACGGAAACACCGCTCAACATCGCTATGCCGTCCCATCTCCTATACCAGCTAATTTTCTTCTCTATACTATATTTCGCTAGTATTTTTGGTATCAGAGTCATCATAAGATAGTATTTTAGTGATATAATCAAAGTGCGTTTTCAACGAGAAAATAAAAATAGGTGAAATACCTGTTTCCAGAAGATGCATATAATTAAGAGTTGACTATGGTAAACTAAAAGTTTTGTTTAAGAAATGACGTTGCAGCTTTTCAACGTCATCGTACTGTTGATATCCCCATACCTGTGCTCCGTAGGTCATTATAGACCTCAAGGCAGCTTGAAAAACTTTAAATTTTACACTATGTTCAACATTGCTGTTCATAAACAAATTTCGCCAAGTCGAATTTATAGCAGATAGTGATTTCTTTAGTTTGTTTTCAAAATGATTTTTTGGGTTGAGCTGAGGTGTCAAAATAATTCCCAAGTAATTAAATTCATTCACAACTTCAATGCTATCCCCATTTAAAAACCATCTTTCATTCCTACTGTATCTTCCTCTGCCTGATCTAAATATCATGGCCTTTGTTTTTGTAATATTTATTACCAGACCCCACAACATGCAATAATCGTTTAACCTGTTTATCATGAGTTGCAGGCTTTCTGGAGATTCAGCAAACAGGACTACGTCATCCGCATACAAAAGGCATTTTACTCTAAGTCCTGCAATTTTAATACAGTTTTCAGTTTTAAATTCATTTTTATTTTCAATCTCTTATAACTACTTACATGCTACCAAAAATGTTTAAACTAGCTTACATAATAACTTAATTAACTTACTGACCCCAGGCGGGTACTCTAAATTACACAATAACTTATTTCTAATGCCTTTCGGCCTAAAGATACTTTTCGGTCACTCAACCGATGACCGTATTTATTCGTCAATGGAATGCGGACGACGCATTCCACTTAGCAACCAAAAGCCAACCATCTACACCAGCCACCCTCATCACCTACATATCTCCATACCTACTTGCCAGCCACCTCAGATGACAACCCACGACGACCGATCGTGATCAGTCACCCTAGCCGCAACATTGTATGAATCATGGACACACAACAGCACATAGAAAAGTATCTGCCAATGCTTTGGTACGATACTTGTGCTTGAGACGATTGACCCATATCGCCACTACTTGGCTGTGGGTACCGTATACACATTTGGATTCCCATATGCCATCGGATGGCAGTGTTTATTCTGTATAAATACTGTCGCATCTATGGCAATGGGAATAATTATCAACAAACAAATAGACGTAAACAATGTCTCCCCTCAAGATCGGTGGTATAATTGCTGGAGTCGGCACATTCTACTTCATGTGCCGTTGGATTGGCAAGGCTTGGAGCTAGTATCAGCTATTGGACTCCCTTCATGTGTGGGAGTTATGGTGACGCTGCACATTCTCCATGGGCGAATGGCTGGATGAACGAGAACCAGCGTTTTTGGATTTGGCGGCTTGGCTTCACTTCGAGTAAGTTCAATCTCAATATTCATTCGACGCAGTCTTACTCGAATCTTCATCGCGACGTGGTCGTCCCCCTGGTGTACTTGGTATAAAATCTCATTCTGTAATTAATCTTGGTTATAGCTTGGCTATTATTGAATCATAACTATTAGAACTCTAAGAATAATTTGTGAACCTAAAGTATAATAAAGCAACTATAAACAAACTCGGTAGTGTTGTTCGGCATTGTGCCCTCTAAATTTGGATCCGCATTTGAAGACACTTTTAGCTTTCTCCCCCTCTAGTTTTGGTTTCGGAAGTTCACCTTTATTCCCGAACAGATACAATATATCTATTTCAACCTAGAACTAATATTAATAACTAAGAAAGTTTAAAAAACTTAGTTTCATCGATCTGCAGTTTTAATACCGTTTTGCAAAGCTTCAACTGAGTCATTAATAAAAAGCGCAAACAGCAGTGGAGATAAAAGACAGCCTTGACGCGCCACTTTTAGTTTCAAACCATTATGACAATTGCACACCATCCCATACCGCTGACTTTGTATTTCCGTAAAGTTGTTTTGTAACATTTAAAATTTTAGATGATAAGCCCATAAGGTTCAAATTATAGAAGAGCGCACCTCTATTAAAAGCTGCTTTGAAATCAATAAATATTGCATATAACTTTTTCCCTTTTTCGATGTAAGAGTCCACAATGTTTTGGATGGTGAAGATGTGATCTATAGTTGAATAGCCAGCCCTAAACCCAGCTTGAAATTCATTTAGCAATTATTCTCACTAACCCAAACCTCAAGTCTTTTTAAAATGACACCTGTAAATATTTTTTCTATGACGTTTAAGAAAGAGATGCCTCTATAGTTTTCAGCATTATTAACATCCCCTTTTTTATGTATTGGGAAAACAATAGATTCTCTGAAAGTTGCAGGAACCTCAGCGGTGTGCAATATCTCTGAGTAAGTTCTAGCTAACTTTCCCAAAAAAACTTGCGGGGCTTTTTTGAAGAACTCATAAGGGACTCTGTCACTACCTGGTGCTTTATTGTCTTTGGCTTTATATAAAACTTCTTGAACTTCTTCTAGTGAAACATCTCTATCTAAAGAGCTTTCGATATTGAAATTTTCAGGGAATTGGATCGGATTTTCTATTTCTGGTGGATTAAGTAGATCATTGAAATATAAGAATAAAGTATGTGCATCCAAATTGGTGCCGACTTTGAATTTTTGCCCATTGATTTCCTTAACCACCTTCCAAAATTGAGAGGAATCCCTTACATCAGACAAGTCTTTAGCTATTGCCATGTATAACTCCTTTCGCTTTGTTTCGCAAAGTTTTTTATATCCCTTATTTGCTTGGATATACGCTTTTCGAAAGAAGTCACTATTTGTGGCCCTTACTAGCTTAAGTAGCTTGAAGGACTTAACTCTATCTTTCTCGCAGCTTTTGTCACACTATCTTTGTTTTGCTTTTGCTACGACCCTCCTTTCTGAAGAGGAGGCGGAGTTCTTTATAGCTTGGATGAAAAAATCAATTTGGTGGGTCGTGTCTCCTTGGCTTAAATCCATTTGTGTGATAACTTTATTAACTTTCGCTTCATAAGTTTCTTTTTCCCGTTCGTTCCAAAAGAGTCTGGGTAGAAGAGCAATGTTTTGTTCGAGCCGAAGATGGTTCATGGACAAACTTACTGTTGCCAACATTGAAACTACACACCTTTTCAAACCATTTTCCACTGATAACGCAATAATTAGCAACTGACGCACCAGGACCTCCTACAAAAGTAAGCTCTCCTAAGAAATCCCCCCTAGTTGATCCATTAAGCACAAAGAAATCAAAATTTTGGAAAAAGTCCAAAAGTCTTTTTCCATTTCCATTCAAAACCTTATCCTTCGAGTGTCTGGCCAATTTGAATTGATCACCAAGAGAGATCGTATCGCGTTCTATCTGTTCTTCTGCCAATCGGGCATTAAAATCTCCTATAAGCATTACATTTTCAATATTCAAAGAATTCATAAAGCGATCTAAGCTACAGAAGTCATAATCCAAAATATTGCAATTAAGATAAATAGGGAAAATATAGAAGCTTTCGTTCTTGATCTTAATTTTTAAAGCTGTATAGTTTTCCATGTTTACAAAATTACAATGCCCTGAGTAAACAGATTTGTATCCAAAAAGATAACCCCCTATTGCTCGCCCTCGAGTGTGTACCCTAGTTGCAGGCATCCAATATAATTTATAACCTATGAAATATTTTTCAAAATCTACGTAATTGTTTTGCATTACATGCGTTTCAAAAAGGAAAAAGTAATCAAAATTGTTTATATAATTGAAAAAGGCCGGAAAAAGTAATTTATTTCTTAATCCTCCCACATTATAAGATAACTAGCTGTGCCCGCGACTTCGTCCGCGTGGAATAGTGACCTTCAGCAGCACTTTTAACTTTTTAGGAAATAAAACTTCTAGCCTTAAAAATGGCGGTATTTCCAAAAAAAAAACATTCAACCCCTATTTCAACACCTTGTAGCCCTTTTAAAAATACTTTTGAGACCGTAGTTTTTAAATTCCCATTTCCGTTCCCGTGGGAATATAAGGATAGATATATAGCCTTTATCCTTCCGCATGTTCTAGACCAGGGTTTCCCAAACTATTTGGAGCAACCGACCCCTTTTCCAAAATGAGCTGATACCGTAGACCCCCAAAGCCAAATTGCTTTAAAAATCCTGTCTCAAGTTTTTTACTTGCTTTTATAGGTACCTAGTCCCTGAACAAGTTTGGAGTAGTGCTGAAAGGAAATTTTTTGAGATAACAATAAAACATGACATTACGATGATAGCAGGTATGAAATTCAATAAACATGAAGTGTAATTCATAATTTATTAATGCAAGTTTTTAATAATCGTACTCTTATTTGAGAGTAGATAATAAATTCATGGTTAGAAAAATTAATGCAATTAATGAATTTGGTGACTTTCTACCAATCCAGAAAATAGATCTGGTTTAATATTGGTAAGCTGCAGCCTTAAGTCTCCGCGTTCGTTGACCTTCAAACGGTTTCTTTTTTTCGTCAAAATGTTTGCAAACACATTGAAGCAGTTTTCTACCAAATATGATGATGGAAAAGCGATGAGATATTTCTCAGCAATGTTCCACAATGCAGTATATTGAGTTTCATTGCTGCGCTGCAACCAGAACTTCTGATAGCCTTCGTTGAACTTTAGCTTAAGCTCTTCGTCAGTTTGGATGGTGATCAACTCTTCTTGCATTGTCACATTGGCTTCTCCCGTGGCTATTATACTGTTCGGATTTATTATCCACTCAGGAATTTGTAAGTTCAAAAGATCCTCAAACCTTTTGTTAAAATCCTTGTGAAGCGCTTCCAAGTGAGCGACCTATGATAAAATAACATCGTCTTGAAGGATTTCTGTTGATTTCGACAAATACGGATCTATAAGTATTCTTTTCTGCATAAATTTTGTTTATAAAGAATAAGTTTTCCCACAAACGCCGCTATAATTGATTTTGTATTCATCAAGTTGAGATCGTCACCCAGCAGCTGCAAGTTGACTTTGTTGAACATGCCGAAGATATCAGTCGTGTAATAAATGTCCGTCATATAATTTTTCAGATTTTCTGCCGAAACACAGAAAAACAGCTGAAAATCTTGCTTCAGTGTGCAAAAGTAATTTAGTAAAGACTTCATCGTTATCCTCACAAAGCTGAGCAAATAACAGAGAGTTCAATGAATTGCTTCGAATCTTGTTGACAGCATTTATAACGTATTGCATAGACTGGTACAATCTAACAGCCCTATTCTGCTATTCACGTGAATCGAACATTCGATTCACCCATTCGATCCCCTTTCACTCTACCTATGCATTCTGCTATCCGCAGTAGGTATTACCGACATACACAGATTCAACTCGAATATATAGCAGAATAGTGATTAGTGAAAATTCAAGAAAAATTCCCCCCGATGAATAGCAGAATAGGGCTGTAAGACTCAGATTTTTTGCTACTAAGTTATTGGAAAGCTATGAAATAGTTTGTTCCAGATTTAATTAAAAGGACTTATTTCGTTGAAGATTGAACAAGATTTGAAATAAAATTTTATTATAAAAACATGTACATAAACATAAGATTGCTTGAACAATATAAATAAACAAAAGTAGATTCTATAAACAAGTATATTCCAACACCCCCACTAGAATCTATTTTACTAAACCCATTGATTTTGCGCAATAGCTTGACTTTTCAGTTGGGAGACACTTTGTCAAACTATCAGTAATCATTTTTGAAGTTTGCAAATATTGAATCTTGACAAGTTTATCATTAATTACATTACGGATAAAATGGTGTCTAACATCAATGTGCTTTGTCCTAGCATGATAAACATTAGTGGATGATAAACAAATAGCACTTTGGTTATCGCAGAATAAAATTATGTTTTCTCTATCGTCTGGGAGAAATTCACGTTGAAGTCCATTGAGCCACAAAGCTTCCTTTATTGCCGCACTCATGGCCATATATTCAGCCTCGGTAGTCGATAAAGCTACCGTTGGCTGCTTCCGGGAACACCAGGAAATTGGTCCACCTTGCATTTTAAAAACATATCCTGTGACGGACTTACGCTCATCAACATCGCCAGCATAATCGGCATCACAATATCAGGTGACTAAACTCTTACTTGTTTCTGTTCTTGAATAACACATCTTCAAGTTTGAAGTTCCTTTCAGATAGCACAATACTCTCTTTGCCGATATCCAGTGGGCCTTCCCAGGATTTTGGTTGAATCGGCTTAGATAGTTAACCGCATGACTTATGTCCGGTCTTGAAACTTGTGCTGCGAATAAAAGACTGCCAATTAATTCTTGGTAAGGTACATTATACATTTCTTGACATTCAGCTTCAGTCTCAGGTGACATTTTCTTGCTTAATTTTTGATTAATGTCCATTGGTGTTGAGCATTCATTAGAACTAGTTAATCCAAATTTGTCAATCATTTTCAAAATATGACTTTCTTGGTCAATCCAGATGAAACCATTCTTCTTATCTCGTGTTACTTTTAATCCCAAAAAAGAATTTGAAGGACCAATTTCTTTCATTTGGAAATGATTCATCAAATTTAATTTCAATTGTTGTTTCAATTCGGTATAATTATCAAGGATGAGCAAATCATCAAGATAAATGCCAACAATCAACATTTTTCCATCGACATGCTGGTAATAAATACATGGATCTAAATTTGATTGCTTCATTCCAAATTCTTTCAGCGCTTTATCCAACTTCAGATTCCATATACGAGAAGACTGCTTCAATCCATAGATTGATTTCTTTAATCGAAGCACTCTCTCTCCCTTCTCGAAACCTTCCGGTTGTTTAATATAGATTTCATCAGTTAAGTTGCCTTGTAAGAACGCAGTTATCGCATCCATTTGCTCTATTTCGAGATCTTTTCGAGCTGCCAAGGCCAGTAAGAATCGGATGGAATCATATCTAACCACGGGAGAAAATGTTTCTTCATAATCAATCCCATAGCGTTGATTACAACCTCTTGTCACAAGTCGAGCCTTGTACCGAGTGACATTCCCATCGACATCTGACTTCGTTTTGAAAACCCATTTGGTACTCAGTGTCTTCTTGCCCGGAGGTAAATCAGCTAACTCCCAAGTTTCGTTAGCCAATAAAGAAGGATATTCACTATTGATAGCTTCTTTCCAATATTCTGCTTCTTTGCTTGAAATAGCATCTTCGTATGTAAGAGGTTCGTCTTCATTTTTCTTTTTATTTGCTAGGTTTGTAAAAAATTTTGTCGGTTTCTTGACTCTTTCAGATTTTCTAACAGACTTCGATGAGGTGGCTGGGTCAGTAAAATGTTTTGGATTTTCTTCAAAAACTTCCTCTACATTTCTATCAGGTCTGGTTTGATCTTCATCTCTGCTTTCAATATGTTCACTAATACTGAAGTCTTCATTGCAGTTGTTATTAGAAATAGAATCCTGATTCTCTTCAAATGCCCCCACTGAACAATCTTCGAGAGACAAGAAAAAATTATTAGTTTTGTTTTCAGAAATTACCTTTCCAAATGGTTGATCTTCCAAAAAATTACATCACAACATTTGATAAGCTTTTTCTTCTTTGGATCATATACTCGGTATACCTTTGAGTCTTCGCAATAACCAGTCAAAACACATTTAATCGATTTAACATCTAGCTTCTTTCTTTTTTCCTTAGGAACATGTACCATAGCTGTCGATCCAAAAACTCGCAAATGGGATAAATCTGGTTTTTTGCCTGACCAGATCTCTTCAGGTGTTTTGAAATCTTCAGTCACTTTACTTGGTATCCGATTTACCAAATATGCCGCATAAAACAACGCCTCACCCCAAAAATGCTTTTCAACACCAGCATCAGAAATCATGCACCGAGCTTTTTCTAAGAGAGTACGATTCATTCTTTCGGCTTTACCACTCTGTTGAGTGGTAAACGCAACTGTTGTTTGATGCCTTATCCCACTTTTGCTTAAAAATCTGGCAAATGCATGATTGCAGAATTCACCGCCATTGTCCGTTCGAAATGTTTTTATCTTCTTGTTTGTTTGGTTTTCAACCAAACTCTTGAACGAAATGAACGTTTCCATCACATCAGACTTTGAATTCAAAATATAGACGAAAACTTTATGCGAAAAATCATCCAAAAATGTCAAAAAATAATAGGCTCCACCAAGTGACTTCTGTTCCATTGGACCACAGATATCAGAATGAACAAGTTCCAGAGCTTCACTTGTTTTCGATTCTGATGAAGGAAAAGATTTTCTTGAGTGCTTACCTTCGATACATTTGACACATTTTTCATTTTTCACATCACTGAAATCTAGACCATTCACACATCCTTTCTTCATCCTGTTCATGGTTTCATAGCTTACATGTCCAAGTCTTCGATGCCATAACTCGTAAGATATTTTCTTCTCCGCAAGCATATTTATTGAGTTTTCCATTTGCCTTGGAATATCTAGTCTAAAAAGCTTACCATTACTTCTTTTTCCAGTTGCAACTAATGTATTTTTGTTTGAAATTGTACATTTATAATTTTTAAATTCAACGATCAAACAATTTTTTGTCATTTGGCTGACGGATAATAGATTTGCACATAACTTCGGAATATATAGAGCATCTTTTACGGTAACTGTCTCCAATTTGCCTTCGACCAAAATTTCCAGATCGATATCTCCTTTTGCTTCTACATTCAAATTGTAAGAATCCGCGGTCACTATCTTCGGTTGCTACGGTTACTTCTTCCTTCTTGAATATAGTTAAATTCCTTAACCAATCTTTCCGATTCGTCATATGCTCTGAAGCTCCCGAGTCAATAAACCATTCATGTGGATTTTCTAAATTAACACTTGCCATTAACGATGTAAGAAACACCTGCCTTCCGTGACTGTTTGTAGTCTTACGTTTGTTTGGGCAATTTTTTGCGTAATGTCCTTTCTGTTTACATTCAAAACATTTGAATTCAGTTGTGCGACGTTGCATAGTCTTGCGAAATGGTTCCTTTTTTGAATTTTTACCAAAGAAAACCATTGGATCACCACCAGATTCACAAACATCATCTTTGATATCTTGTAACAGTTTCGTTTTTATTGAGTCTCCCGTTATTGGAATTCCAGAGCTTTCCAAGCCCATGATCATTGGCTTGTATTCATCTCCAAGCCCGTTTAATAACAATGATCCTATCCATTCCTCGGATACTTCCATTCCAATTGAACTCAATTTATGGGCTGTTGTGACAATTTTGTTCACATACGATTCCACAGAATCACAAGATTTCAACTTCGTGTTCGTTAAAGTTGATAACAAACCCTGTCTTGTAACGATGCATTTTATACATCGATACATGCTTAAGCCACCACCACTCCATAATACCTTGTGCGCTGAAAACGCACATCACACACCATCCAGTAGCAAGAGCTACGCAACCAGTGCCTGAACGAACCGGAACCAGAAAACTAAACACCCGAGACATCAACCGGAACCAGGAAATGCACACCAAACACTATCAGAGGCACAAACCGCACCCCAGCCGCAGGCTGAAAAATAAGTAGCATACGTACAGGCCCAGCAGTGTAGAATGTAGAACATATGTTTCTCCAACAGCGGAGAATACAACACACACGATACACAGGCCAAAGCACAGCAGCACACGACCACCGTGTGTTTCGTGGAGACATTAGCAACAGAGTACATCGGGTGTGCTATGGATAAGCACAACAGCAGTGGAGACGTAAGCAAACCAATTATATATGATAGGAGGCAACAACAAAGTATGTGGAAAAGCGCACGCCGGAGAAGTATAAATAGGGCGAGCTGAGCCAAGAAAATCAGTCAGCCGGCACCGGTGCAACGGTGCACATCATCCAGTAAGAGTAAGTGTTCTTAAGAATTATATTGTTTTAAAAATAATATTTCGTGCCACACAGGGCCATACCAAATACTTGTGATCAGTCAGACCTAAAAGTCTTGGTCTTCGTTGCTGGCAAGGGCATTAAATAATACTTGTCATTAATAAGAAAAAAACGCTCTTTTCAGCTGGCTGCTCGTTGCCTAGAACAAGTTGTCGAGATTGAATTGACCTTATTAAAACTAGTTTATTCCCTAGATCTGACGCTGAAGCAACCAAGAATACCGCCCGGAGAACCACAATATTGTTCCCGAGTACCTGAAGCCAGCATTATCGCAACCACCGCCGCCGAAATACCAGGAGCAGATTCAAAGTATCTTCACACAGGCCTAGAAGGGCACTTGTGATCGCTGCCGGAGGGCATTTAAGAATACTCCACCGCTAACCCGTTGAGGGGAGGCCGTGATCTTACCGCACAGGGTCAGTTAAGCGCCTATGATCTTTGCCGGAGGGCATATAAGAATAATCAAGCCGTCGCCGCTTGTCCGCTGAGGGTATAGCTGCGATCTTACCGTACGGGACCTTAGGGTGCCTGTGATCGTTGCCGGAGGGCATATAAGAATACTCAAGCAGTCACCGCTTGCCCGCTGAGGGTATAGCTGCGATCTTACCGCACTGGATCATAGGGTGCCTGTGATCTTTGCCGAAGGGCATTTAAGAATACTCAACCGCTAACCCGTTGAGGGGAGGCCCTGATCTTACCGCACAGGGTCAGTAAAGCGCCTGTGATCTTTGCCGGAGGGCATATAATAATACTCGACCGCTAACCCGCTCTCTCCTATAGGTACCCCGCCGAATTAAGACTAGCCGCCATAAAGAAGCAACAACGACAGCAACAGACGAGAGTTCCTGTTTCCGAGGCTGTATTTGTACCATACCTGCGACGAAAGGCGCATAGGCGCAACCTTAATGTGTAAATTGTATTGTATTGTATATTGTAACTTGCAATTATAAATAATAAAAAGACAAGTTCGGAATAATAAAGAGTTTCTGACCTTCTATGTGAAGTTTTAGTGTTTTCATTCGCCGACCCTGGACAGCCGTGAGTCATACCCCGGCTGGGAAATAAAAAGCACATCACAATTTGGCGCCCGAGCAGGGACTATAGGTCCATTCCCCGAGAAACAGAAACTCTTTAGCGAACTATAAACAGAAAACGGAAATAAACCAATCATGTCAGACATCGAAGAGAGCTTTGATGTTTACGCGAGCATCGCAGCAATTTACTTGCTAAGTAAGGAAGAGCTTAAAGCCCGAATGAGTCAACAGGGACTCGATACCGAAGGGACGATAGCCGCTCTTCGAACTAGATTCAGCGCTCATATTAAAGGAGCCAGAATGAAGGCGAAGGTCGTTACCACAAGAGAGTACGACGACACTCCAGCATCAGAAACCAATACCGGACCCGCACCTAAATCGCCTGGCTATACAGAAGTACGGTTTGAAGTACCGTCGTATATGCCGCCAGCGCCATCACACACGCCTAACTGCGTTAACGAGGCAACTGCAGGTTGCCTACCTACCGAAAACCGACCCGACCAAGCGAGTACCTCACGTGGGTTTACCCGCTCGGACGACAGAACTACAGTCAGAACCACCGGTAGAGTTGTGCTCAGCTATGAAGCTGAAGTAATGAATACAGTTCGAAAGTGGGGATTAAAATTTGACTCGTCTGGTAACGCCCCAGAATTCTTAGACCGTCTCGAAGAATTGACTACGTGTTACGACCTGCGACCAGACGACACGTAGTTAAAGCATTGCCAGAACTCTTACGTGGCACTGCACTAGAGTGGTATCGCATCAATCGCGACCATGTCAAGGTATGGAGCGAATTTCGTAGCGCCTTTCTCGAACACTTTTTGCCCGCCCGTTACTTATGTAAGTTAGAGGATGAAATCATGCGAAGGAAGCAAGGCCCCCGTGAGAAGGCAAAAGATTTCATCCGGGGCACGCAATACCTGATTCACCGCCATCCCCACATAAGCCTGACAGACAATATCGATCGCATTTATGACAGCTTGCGTGCAGAGTATCATTTGTACATAAAGAGGCGTGATTTCGAGACGCTCGAAGAGCTTATGACATTGGCAGAGGAGTACGAACACATTCAAGGGGAAGATCGTAACTCGCGCCACGCGCTAATTCGTCCAGCGCCAGCTCTGAACTGCAATGCACCGCCGTACCGCCCGCTACCTCACAACCGACCGGGGTTCCCAGTTCCACGCCCCGATATTAATCGCCCTAATGCCAATAGGCCGATACTACCCGCTAGCCAGTACGACCGGTCCACGCACTGCTGGAATTGTAAGCAGCGTGGACACAGCAAAAGCAACTGCCCGAGGCCCTTCCGACTCTTTTGTTCCTACTGCGGTGAGGACGGGATATTAACCGAGGATTGTGGATGCCATCCACACAGGGCTGCAGTTATGGCCAGTCAAGTAAACCGTTGCTGTTCAACCCGGAAAAACTGGTACCGAAAACCAGGTAACTCAAGCGCACTCAATTCAAGCGCCTTGACCCCGACAGCAACTAAGCCGACCCCGGCGAACCAAGTAAGACTTGATAGACGGCTTACACGAACACACCAGAAACAGCAAGACAGCGGTAGGAAATACCAGCCACCGCCAGAAACGAAATCAACGGAATTTGACCCACGTTGTTTCGTGACGGTACAGGTTCATGGTCAACCTATAAAGGCTTTGATAGATACAGGAGCCACCATGTCATTTATTAATGAAAACACGCGTCAGTTGCTACGCAGAGCGAAGATACCCACCCACTACTATCGCCATCTCACTTATCTCGCCAACGGAGACGTGGTTGTCAGTCGAGAGCACTATTCACTCACGATGTCTATCGCTGACCAAGGCATTCATAGGATAGTGACATATATGCACCAACTAGCGTATGACATGGTCATCGGTGTAGATTTATTGCGCAAGGCTGATCTCCGTATGACTTTGCGAGGTCATGAAATCCATTGGTCTGACCGACTGTTTGGTGGAAACAATGTGTTAGCGCTGTCATGTGGTATGCATAAAGCAACCGAACGCCTTCCGTTCGGAGCGAAAGATTGAAAATATTGTACTCTCAGGATGCTGCTCTAAGGCGGACACGTAACCATAACCTACGAAGGACAGCGTGGCGACCCAGTATTGGCGATCACGTCTACAAAAAAGCAAGAGTACTCTCATCCGCCGCCAAACACTTCGTAGAAAAATTGGCACCTCGATACGAAGGGCCTAACGAAGTAGTCCGTTATATTTCCCTAGTAATTGCTGTACTAAGACGGGTAGTGCAACAAAAAAATTACCAAGGACAACAAAAAAATAATATGATACGATCTCACATAAGGGATCTCAAAGGGTTCGCATCACTCGGATGCAGTATAAAAGCCAGGGCTGAATCGAATATTTGCCATTCAGTCAGTGACCGCCAAAGGACCAACATGAATTCCTGTGAAGAGGAAAAAGAAATGGCGCAACCATGGAAAAGACAGGGGACCATACCCTCTCGTTTAAAACCAGGCCAACGACAAACGATTTTTCTGCCTAAATTACCGCGTCCCAAACCCCGCGCCCAGACAACCGACAAAACCGCCGCAACCCAGAAAAACCGCACGGCACACACCCCAAAAGAGCCACAGGTCAGGCAACTGGCTAGACCAGCCGCAGTAGTTACATCAACCAGCCGTGGAACTGCGGGAAGAAAGGTCGCTGCACCGGACCTAAAGGCGGCACAGACAAAAGCAACCCGAGCTGTGGATCTACGGACAAGGCTGCTAAAATCCGTGCGCGGCCTTATGCGACCAGGCACTAGCATGCTTCCGTCATTTCGCGAAGCGGCTATGGTCTCATTGACGCACAACGCACCTAAACTCCCCGTGCCTAGCACTCGCCCAGAACGCCAGAGCCGGCCGACACTCAGCGCGGGGAAACCCTCCGTGCCTAACACACGCCCGTCAGCCCAGAGACGGCCGACTTCCAATCAATCGGATCCTTTTAAGGGAGTCGAGGTAACCAAGCACGTGTTATATAATCCGCACCGCCGACGACAGCGTTTCTTCTTCCGGCGAAGAAACGGGAGGGCGATCGCTAATATCGTGCGACGCGGGCTCGCAATTTTAACGCACGAGCCCACCGGTGCAAGGAAGGAGGTGGTATTCGACCCGTGAAGCGACCGAAAATACCCGAAGATGTAGTGCAAGGAGCGCATCGTAATTATTTTTTTCTGTTTTGTGCAAGGAGCACCTTAAGTTGCCGTTTTACTTTCTTCTTTTTTTTGCAAGAATTAGTTATGGTTTTTGTTATTAAGCTTGTCCTAATTAAGATTGTTAAAGAAAAAAAAAAAAATATATATATATAAAAGAGAAAAAATATACAGGGTGTCCCGTAATTCGTTTTACATACTTTGGGATATGATTCTTGGTCATATTCTAAGAAAAAAATTGTTCTACAGTAAAGTCCGTTTCTCAAGTTTGACATCACTTTTTGACAATTTAAAAAAAGGCTAACTTTGGTGTACCCTGACCTTTGCTAAATTCGATATCTCTGTCGAAACTGACGATAGGAACCTAATCTTAGACTCAATTTTTTGAAGAAATAACAACCTTTAAGACTGTATTTAAATTAGGCTTCCATAGGTTTAGGGTTGCCAGATTTTCAATTTTAAGTGGTGTTCAAATTTTCTTCCCAAAACAAAGTTTTGAGTTTGAGGTCATTTTTTTGGAGAAAAAGCCTGATAAACATAGAGTTTCTTTATTTTTTACAGATGAACAAAACAATAATAAAGAAAAAACTCAGCATTAAGTTAACTCAAAACCCCATACATTTTATGATACTAAGAAAAATACGAAATGGGAAAAAAAATAAAAAAAAGTTCTTGCTTTGAGGTTTGTTTGAATAAAACAATAATATGATCACTTTTTTTTTTTTTTTTGCTCAAAGCCCCATCCTTCGTTTTGAATCCATGCCAGAGCCCGTTTTTGGATTTCATTGTGGGTGTTTAGTTTTTTTATGTATTTAATACAAATACAATTATAACAAGTGCTCAAAGCCCCATCCTTCGTTTTGAATCCATGCCAGAGCCCGTTTTTGGATTTCATTGTGGGTGTTTGCTGTCGATAACTCTTGTCTTACTTGTAGTCTTGTAATCTTTGAAACTGTATTTAAATTTGACTCCTATAGGCTAAGGGTTGCCAGATTTTCAGTTAGTATAAAGTTCCTGGTATCCTTTGTTGTGCTTTTCTTCAATTTCCATTAAAAAACTCATATAAGAAAAAAAATGTCTGCGTATTCTTCTCTCGTAAATGAAAGCATTTCAAAAAACTCTCTGATCAAACTGCAATCGTGACTTAATTTGACAAACTAATGAACAAATTGGTTTTTTTATTCTTTTATACGACTTATTTACCTATGGAACATTCATACCCCAAATTTAAAGCAAACATCCAAAATGAAGTCCAAAAACGGGCTCTGGCATGGATTCAAAACGAAGGATGGGGCTTTGAGTACTTGTTATAATTGTATTTGTATTAAATACATAAAAAAAACTACTAAAAGTGATCATATTATTGTTTTATTAAAACAAACCTCAAAGCAAAAACTTTTTTTTATTTTTTTTTAAATTTTTCCCATTTTGTTTTTTTCCAAGTATCATAAAATGTATGGGTTTTTGAGCTAATTTAATGCTGAGTTTTTTCTTTAATATTGTTTTGTTCATCTGTAAAAATTAAAGAAACTCTATGTTTATCAGGCCTTTTCTCCAAAAAAATGACCTCAAAGTCAAAACTTTGTTTCGGGAAGAAAATTTGAACACCACTTAAAATTGAAAATCTGACAACCCTAAACCTATGGAAGCCTAATTTAAATACAGCCTTAAAGGTTGTTATTTCTTCAAAAAATTTAGTCTAAGATTAGGTTCCTATCGTCAGTTTCGACAGAGATATCGAATTTAACAAAGGTCAGGGTACACCAAAGTTAGCCTTTTTTTAAATTGTCAAAAAGTGATGTCAAACTTGAGAAACGGACTTTACAACAATTTTTTTGTTAGAATATGACCAAGAATCATATCCCAAAATATGCAAAACAAATTACGGGACACCCTGTATACTTAAAAAAAAAATATATAAAAAAAAATAAAAAATACAGAAAATATATAAGAAAAAAAAATACAAAAAAAATATAAAAGAGGTTTTTGTTATTAAGCTTGTCCTAATTAAGATTGTAAAAGAAAAAAAAAATATATATATAAAAGAGAAAAAATATATACTTAAAAAAAAAAATATATCAAAAAAAAAGAAAAATACAAAAAACATATAAGAAAAAAAAATACAAAAAAAATATAAAAGAGGAAAAAAAATACAAAAAAAAAGTATAAAAGAGGAAAAAAAAATATATATATATAAGGAGGTTAAGACGAGAAGGTTCTCGCCACCAAAAGGGGGGTGGTATGTAACGATGCATTTTATACATCGATACATGCTTAAGCCACCACCACTCCATGATACCTTGTGCGCTGAAAACGCACATCACACGCCATCCAGTAGCAAGAGCTACGCAACCAGTGCCTGAAGCACGAACCGGAACCAGAAAACTAAACACCCGAGACATCAACCGGAACAAGGAAATGCACACCAAACACTATCAGAGGCACAAACCGCACCCCAACCGCAGGCTGAAAAATAAGTAGCATACGCACAGGCGCAGCAGTGTAGAATGTAGAACATATGTTTCTCCAACAGCGGAGAATACAACACACACGATACACAGGCCAAAGCACAGCAGCACACGACCACCGTGTGTTTCGTGGAGACATTAGCAACAGAGTACATTGGGTGTGCTATGGATAAGCACAACAGCAGTGGAGACGTAAGCAAACCAATTATATATGATAGGTGGCAACAACAAAGCATGTGGAAAAGCGCACGCCGGAGAAGTATAAATAGGGCGAGCTGAGCCAAGAAAAATCAGTTTGGCTACGATCCGATACGCAGGAAAAACGTCAGCAACAGAAAGCTCTATGAAGAAGCAAGGGTCATCCCCATAGACAAATACTTGGTGCAATCTGGAAGACGCCTACTGGAAAACCTGGCCAACAATCCGAACCCCTTAGTAAGAAGGATAACAGAAGAAGATCGACACCCGGACCCGAGATACATCGATGCGATGACACTGATGGAAGACGATACATTCATCAACGATGAGGCAATGGCTTTCTACGCTGAGGCAGCGTCAACCCACCACCGTGGCTAGCTGCCCCATCACCACATCACCCGCCCCGCCCAATCCAACTCCTACACCACCATCCTCCACCACCTCCACCTCCACCACAACTAACCCCAAGGACAACAGGAACTGAACACTCCTTAAGTTATATAAATCTAACAAATTATTACATTTTTTTTAATAACCATAAACTTAAGCTTTACCCTTAATTTAAATAACCGACAATGTATATCGTTAGGCCCCTTATCTGCCAACACAGCAAAATTAATCATATTATTAAGAAACGTATTATAGTTAAGTATCAATTGTATATATCCTTTTGTTCAATAAAAATCGTTAATCGTTAATCGTGGCAAACTACAGTTGCAGTTGTGAAAAAAAAAAAAAAAAAAAAAAAAAAAAAAAAAATCAGTCAGCCGGCACCGGTGCAACGGTGCACATCATCCAGTAAGAGTAAGTGTTCTTAAGAATTATATTGTTTTAAAAATAATATTTCGTGCCACACAGGGCCATACCAAATACTTGTGATCAGTCAGACCTAAAAGTCTTGGCCTTCGTTGCTGGCAAGGGCATTAAATAATACTTGTCATTAATAAGAAAAAAACGTTCTTTTCAGCTGGCTGCTCGTTGTCTAGAACAAGTTGTCGAGATTGAATTGACCTTATTAAAACTAGTTTATTCCCTAGATCTGACGCTGAAGCAACCAAGAGCAATACCGCCCGGAGAACCACAATATTGTTCCCGAGTACCTGAAGTCAGCATTACCGCAACCACCGCCGCCGAAATACCAGGAGCAGATTCAAAGTATCTTCACACAGGCCTAGAAGGGCACTTGTGATCGCTGCCCGAGGGCATATAAGAATACTCAAACCGTCACCGCTTGCCCGCTGAGGTTATAGCTGCGATCTTACCGCACGGGACCTTAGGGTGCCTGTGATCTTTGCCGGAGGGCATTTAAGAATACTCCACCGCTAACCCGTTGAGGGGAGGCCGTGATCTTACCGCACAGGGTCAGTAAAGCGCCTGTGATCTTTGCCGGAGGGCATATAAGAATACTCAAGCCGTCACCGCTTGTCCGCTGAGGGTATAGCTGCGATCTTACCGTACGGGACCTTAGGGTGCCTGTGATCGTTGCCGGAGGGCATATAAGAATACTCAAGCAGTCACCGCTTGCCCGCTGAGGGTATAGCTGCGATCTTACCGCACGGGACCATAGGGTGCCCGTGATCTTTGCCGAAGGGCATTTAAGAATACTCAACCACTAACCCGTTGAGGGGAGGCCGTGATCTTACCGCACAGGGTCAGTAAAGCGCCTGTGATCTTTGCCGGAGGGCATATAATAATACTCGACCGCTAACCCGCTCTCTCCTATAGGTACCCCGCCGAATTAAGACTAGCCGCCATAAAGAAGCAACAACGACAGCGACAGACGAGAGTTCCTGTTTCCAAGGCTGTATTTGTACCATACCTGCGACGAAAAGCGCATAGGCGCGACCTTAATGTGTAAATTGTATTGTATTGTATATTGTACCTTGCAATTATTAATAATAAAAAGACAAGTTCGGAATAATAAAGAGTTTCTGACCTTCTATGCGAAGTTTTAGTGAATTCATTCGCCGACCCTGGACAGCCGTGAGTCATACCTCAGTTGGGAAATAAAAATCACATCACAATCTTCTTGTAAGACCTCTATCGGCAAATGCAGCTTCCAAGCGATCCCACACTTCTTTTGCTGTAGTTGCAGTATTGACATGAACGAAATTTATGGGATCGATCAATAAAATTATCTTCGTTTTCGCTTTCGAAATTTTCTTAGCTTCTTTTTCTGTCCCGAGAACGCTTTCCCAAAGATCCTCATGCTCCAGAAAATTCTGAACAGCGAATTTCCAATCCTCATAATTTTCACGCCCTTTTAATTTTTCAATTGCTGGAATCGACGACATGATTCTTCGAACAAAAATATTTTCTTTAATTCACAATTATATTGTCCAGCGATCCTGGGCCCATAACCTATTGGAAAGCTATGAAATAGTTTGGTCCAGATTTAATTAAAAGGACTTATTTCGTTGAAGATTGAACAAGATTTGAAATAAAATTTTATTATAAAAACCTGTACATAATAATAAGATTGCTTGAACAATATAAATAAACAAAAGTAGATTCTATAAACAAGTATATTCCAACATAAGTGTTGTCTTTGCTTCGAATTTAAAATTTTGTATTTCTAACTAGAAAAAAAAACATATTAAAGCTAGTTTAAACAATGCTTTAAATTGATAACAAACACATCCAAATACAAAATAATCAACCAATAGAAAAAAACATATAAACTTAAATATTGAAGATGAAAAATCGTCCATCTTCATCATAATACTCTCTCTCTCTCTCTCTTCAGTACATTCTTCGGCAATAACTGACAGTACTTTGATATAAAAGTGCTGGGCATCTTTTGGAGCAGGAAATATGAGAAAGAGTCACATCCCAAAGTATGTTACACGAATTACGGGACACCTTGCATATAGCTGTGACTCCTAACAGGTCATCATATAATACATATTCCGAGGACAGAAGCATACTTCACCATTCAAAAGTTTGCTGAAGTACACTAAATCTTTATTAAACTACCTTCCAACCGTTGTTTCCGGAAAAAAAAACGAGTAACGATTCGTCGAAACAGTACTCAGATACGAAAAGGAATTTGTTGAGTTTTTTTAAAGGTGTAGCAATTTTATTGGATGGCAAAAGTAACGCCATACTATCTTCAAAGTTTAGAATAAGAAAATGTGTTAAGGGGGTCGATTGCAAAACTTGTCGACCCCCAAATTCAGATTTCGATTTTGTCGACACCTGAGAAACCGATATCGACGCCAAGGGGTCGATATCGACCACTTTGGGAATCACTGTTCTAGACCATCTCTGTGGCTAATTTAATAAAATCTATTTAGCAGTTTGAACGGGAGACATACGAAAAACATACCGACATAACTACATTCGCATTTTCAATATTAGTAAAGACTCCCGTTCCCGTGGGAATATGTGGATAAGTTAAAGTTAATGTTACTCCGGGATTATGGAGCATTCCAACGGTGGAAGAATTTTTGAAATCGGTGCTGTAGTGTAAAAGTTCCCGTATACGTTCCTGCTCCCGTGGGAATATAGGGAAAAAATATATAGTCTATGTCTTTCCTCAGGTTCTGAACAATCTTTGTTTAAAATTTCATTTAAATCGGTTTATTAGTTTGGGCGGGAGATGGTAACATAGAACGACGGACAGACAGAGCTCCTTTCACACTTATTATATTAGTAAGGACTCCCGTTCCCGTAGGAATATGTGGATGAATTAAAGTTAATGTTACACAGGGAAAGTGTAGCATTCTAACGGTGGAAGAATTTTTGAAATCGGTGTTGTATATAGGGAGCCGTAGGTATATGGGGATGAATTAGTTTTTATGTTGCACGGGGATAGTGTAGCATTCTAACGGTGAAAGAATTTTTGAAATCGGTGCTGTAGTGTCAAAGTTCACGTATACGTTCCTGCTCCCGTGGGATTATAGGGAGCCGTAGGAATATGGGGATGAATTAGTTTTTTATGTTACTCGGGGATAGTGTAGCATTCTAACGGTGAAAGAATTTTTGAAATCGGTGCTGCAGTGTCAAAGTTCGCATATACGTTCCTGCTCCCGTGGGAATATAGGGAACCGTAGGAATATGGGGATGAATTAGTTTTTATGTTACTCGGGGATAGTGTAGCATTTTAACGGTGAAAGAATTTTTGAAATCGGTGCTGCAGTGTCAAAGTTCCCGTATACGTTCCTGCTCCCGTGGGAATATAGGGAACCGTAGGAATATATGGATGAATTAGTTTTTATGTTACTCGGGGATAGTGTAGCATTCTAACGGTGAAAGAATTTTTGAAATCGGTGCTGTAGTGTCAAAGTTCCCGTATACGTTCCTGCTCCCGTGGGAATATAGGGAACCGTAGGAATATATGGATGAATTAGTTTTTATGTTACTCGGGGATAGTGTAGCATTCTAAGGGTGAAAGAATTTTTGAAATCGGTGCTGTAGTGTCAAAGTTCCCGTATACGTTCCTGCTCCCGTGGGAATACAGGGAATCGTAGGAATATGGGGATGAATTAGTTTTTAAGTTACTCGGGGATAATGAAGCATTCTAACAGTGGACAAATTTTTGAAATCGGTGTTGTAGTTTCTAAGTTCCCGTATACGTTCCCGTTCCCGTGGGAATTTAGGGAAAAATTGTAGCCTATGTGTTATTCTGATGTATAAGCTATATTATTGGAAAGTTTAAGTAAAATCCATTCAGTAGTTTTTACGTGAAAGAGTAACAAACATACATCCACACATACAAACTTTCACGTTTGTAATATTAGTAAGATAAATTCATAGTACTTACATCTAAATCAATATTTTTTGTTTTCTTTTTTGGCTTTTGAATAAGATTCTGGCAGACGTTTACATTTCATGAAAAAAATTGGTCGTTCTTTGCTGCATACTTCTAGGATGTTGTTGATTGCTTCCTTCGGTTTGGTTAGTGTCTTCGGTAACTGTCATTTTCGCTGCATTTGCGAACTTTAAAAGCTCTGTATTTGACAATTTGAACCCAGAATACATTTTGGCGAGAATCACACAGCCGTCAGATCTGTCAGCCAAAAGTCCCCTCTCTCTGCACCAGTTGAAAGACTTGCCGGCTACCACCAAAGTTTCCCTTTGATTCTTATCTCTACATTTAGTGCAGTCAATGAAGCATTTTAGGTCCGAATTTTTTTACTGTGAACCGATTTGCATGAAATTTTGGAATTAGGCTGATCTTACCCTTAAATTCAAAAGTGAAAATGATTTGCACACCGCCACCACCCTGGGGGTGGTTGCCACCCCTTCTCGGGGGTAAATTTTTTTCTTTTTAAATAACCTCGGATATCGATAGAAGGCCTAATTTTAAGCGAAAAAACAAATATAAAGTTTTTTGTTAAGTCCAATACTTTTCGAGTTATTCTCAATTGAAAATTCGCAATTTGTTCACGTTTTTCATCTATTTATTGCAAATATCTCCAAAACTATACGTTTTATCGAAAATTTTATAAAGAACAAAATTGTAGCAGGTAAAACAATGAACAATTTGGTTTTTTATAAAGTATTCTAAGAACAATATTAAGCTAGATATAAAAGATCAAAACCATTTTTTATTTTGTCTGAAATTTAATGGTTGTAGTCAATGCCATTTAGCGGCGAGCAGATGCATTTTATGCATTCTAATACAAGAGGATGTTTTGTAGTGCTTGTAATAAGCTTTAAAATGAGCACTATTAAAAGTCTTTTGCACGTAAAATAAGTGAGCTGTAGTGCAAATAAGGAGAGCATCTAATGTTTTTTTCTTTTAAATCAGTGGCTTTCATAAGTGCCATTTCCACCAAAATTAAATTTAATCGTATTCCGCCTAAAATTAAGTTTGTTATAAAGAGTTTGATAGATAGTATCAGTTTGGCTGCTTTTGGACACATATTTTTCAAAAAAGTCACGATTAAAAAAAAAACAACAAATTTTCAAATTTTTAAAAACCCTACTTTTTTTCATAATATCTCAAAAATGACGACAGATACGTATAATAGTGTAAGAATAAAAAATGTTGGTATTTTTTTGACAAACAATTTGGTCTTTTAGTTTTTTCTGTCAAACAAAAATTGACGGAGATATGATTGTTTAAAGAGCGCGTGGCAGCGCAATCACAGCCTCTCTTAAGTCCTTTAACCCTTCACCATTTTAGCAAAAAGTTGTTTACTATATATTGCAATCAAGGATGTTTTAGCTCTCTTAATTACCTTTACAATGGTTTCTTACAAATTGTGATAGCATAAAAATTGAAGGAGTTATGGTCCAAAAACTCATTGATTTAAAAGAAAAAAACATTAGATGCTCTCCTTATTTGCACTACAGCTCACTTATTTTACGTGCAAAAGACTTTTAATAGTGCTCATTTTAAAGCTTATTTCAAGCACTACAAAAAATCTCCTTGTATTAGAATGCATAAAATGCATCTGCTCGCCGCTAAATGGCATTGACTACAACCATTAAATTTCAGACAAAATAAAAAATGGTTTTGATCTTTTTTATCTAGCTTAATATTGTTCTTAGAATACTTTATAAAAAACCAAATTGTTTATTGTTTTACCTGCTACAATTTTGTTCTTTATAAAATTTTCGATAAAACGTATAGTTTTGGAGATATTTGCAATAAATAGATGAAAAACGTGAACAAATTGCGAATTTTCAATTGAGAATAACTCGAAAAGTATTGGACTTAACAAAAAACTTTATATTTGTTTTTTCGCTTAAAATTAGGCCTTCTATCGATATCCGAGGTTATTTAAAAAGAAAAAAATTTACCCCCGAGAAGGGGTGGCAACCACCCCCAGGGTGGTGGCGGTGTGCAAATCATTTTCACTTTTGAATTTAAGGGTAAGATCAGCCTAATTCCAAAATTTCATGCAAATCGGTTCACAGTAAAAAAATTCGGAGGTTGGGCCCTATTTTTCGCTTCATTGACTGCACTAATTCGCTTTACTATCTATTATCGCTTTTCTTACTCGCAGCAACGATTGCCGCACCTTACGTTTCTCTAGTGGATAATCTCTATGAATAAACATACCAGTCCCTTTGAGTTTACTGGAATTTTGTAGCATTTCATCGGTATAATCCTTACAGTTGGTTTCCACTAGTATGTTGCTGGTGTTGTGATGTGAGGACAGCAAACGAATTGAATTTATTTGGGGCGGTGCATTTGATAAAAGCGATGTTAACATTTTTTTGACTTCTTCTTGATGGTTAATGTTGGTGTTCGGCTGCTTAGCGATGCGGACAACAAGATTCTTTTCGCAAGGTTTCTTGGATAGAAACTCAACTTCTTTCCTGAGTGAAATACATTCCTCTTGCACTTTTCGAAAATGTAACTATTTTAGATTTTTCTAAGGCATTTGATAGTGTTGGTCATGGAATCCTGTGCCTCAAGTTCAAAACATATTTTGGATTTAGTGACAGAGCACACGTCTTTTACAAAGCTATTTAACGAATCGGCAGCAGAAAGTTGTAATTGGCAGAAGTTGCTCTCAATACAAAAACATTTTAGCCGGTGTAGCCCAAGGCTCAATAATTGGTCCGTTACTGTTTTGTATCTTTATTAATGACCTTGTCAGTGTTTGTACTAATGTTAAACTACACCTATATGCAGATGACTTGCAAATTTATGTATCTAGACCTATTGGGCTCCTTGAAGATCTTGTAGTACGAGTCAACGAAGACATGTCAGCGATTTTGAACTGGTCTAATAAAAATGGACTTCTTCTCAACCCGAATAAATGTAAGTCCATTATCATTGCCAAAAAAGTGCATGACCCGCAGGTTTTTCCAGCGATCTTTCTAGGAGAAAATCAAATTCAATTTTCTGAAAAAATAACCAGCCTTGGGTTCAAAATAAACCGTACCTTGTCAGCAAACGACCACATTAACTACGTTGTTGGGCAGATTTATAGTTGTTTACGTAAACTTTGGATTTGTTCGCACTTTACACCCAAGAACACTAAGCTTAGACTTATTAAGACATTGATTTTGCCAATTATTACTTATGGATCAGTCATTTATTGTAAGCCAGATTCTCTTTTATACCACAAGCTCTTGGTTGCGTTTAATGATTAGATATGTTTTTGGCCTTAGAAGACATGTTTTGGCCTATGAAGACACGAACATATATCTCATCTTTATAAAGAAGTACTTGGCTGTTCACTGCAAAGTTTCCTTGAACTGAAATGTTGTTTATTTATGCAAAAAATCATACAGTCAAGAACACCCTCTTACTTGTACGAAAAAATTCGCAACGGTCAATCATGCAGAACTGCAAGCCTTGTACCACCTAGCTAGATTCCTTAATTCATCACGCTTATTCTTTGTGTATGCAACAAGGCTTTGGAACAATCTCCCCACTCCAATGAGACAAATCATTTCCGCTGAAAAATTCAAAATCATAGCCTTAAATCACTTTGCTAATTACGGGTAATAGTATGCACTGAGAGAGAAAATAAAAACCTTTTGTTATTATACTATAATTTAAAATAATAATACCAATCTATAATGTCTCAAACAAATTCGTAATATATGTTTTCAATATTTTATTGTTATTTATTCATCTTTTAATTTTTATCTATGTATCTTTTATTTTTTATTTGACATTTATATATCTTTTAAATTTTTATCTTTTAATCTTTCTTTACCTAACCTCTGTTTAAATGGCTGTATTACCTTGTACTATAAAAGACTAAATTGTCTTAAGGCGGTATTACACTATCATATATATATGAACAAAGTTGTCATATAATGTATGGCACATTTTCTGTAAATATTGCAAGTGCTATTACACTATGCCATATATATATGGACAATTTGTTTTGCAAACAATAATTATATGACAAACAAAAGTATCGCTATTACACTTATATGGCAGCCTGTGCCATATAAAGTATGGCAAGCATGAATATAAGGAACTAGCCATATAAAAATTGTACGTTGAATGCACAGAGTGCTTATGTAAAATCATTTATTACACATGTATACTCGTACATAGATGTAAATTTCAATAAAAAGTGACAGAGATAACAATGAAGAAAAAAAAAAAGAAGAAATATGCCTTTATTTCTACACGACTTGACACAAGACGAACATACTTATATGGAGACAATTATGATTTGGTATTACACTACACCATATATATATGGCTCTAGAATCATTGTCATATATATGGAGACATACAAATACTGCCATATATATATGAATATCACACTTATATGACGATGTTGTGCCATATTTTTTCTCCTTTACTGTACTTCCAAATTTGTTAAATAAATTGAATTGAATTGAATTGAATTATTCTGAAGAGGTTTTCTTCTACGCTGGTAAAACCACTGCGTAAACTTTTCCATCTTTCCTATTCTGCTGGGATTTTTCCGAGCAGATGGAGAACTGCATTTGTCCAGCCGGTCCCTAAAAAAGGTGAATCTTCCTCCCCTTCCAATTACCGTCCAATTGCACTAACGTCCCTTCTTTCCAAGGTCATTAGTGCAGTCAATGAAGCATTTTAGGTCTGAATTTTTTTACTGTGAACCGATTTGCATGAAATTTTGGAATTATGCTCATCTTACCCTTAACTTCAAAAGTGAAAATGATTTGAGCGCCGCCACCACCCTGGGGTGGTTGCCACCCCTTTTCGGGGGCGAATTTTTTTTTCAAAATAACCTCGGATATCAATAAAAGGCTTAATTTTAAGCAAAAAATCAAATATAAAGTTTTTCATTAAGTCCAATACTTTTCGAGTTATTTGCAATTGAAAATTCGCAATTTTTTCACGTTTTTCATCTATTTATTGCAAATATCTCCAAAACTATACGTTTTATCGAAAATTTTATAAAGAACAAAATTGTAGCAGGTAAAACAATGAACGATTTGAACCCATTGAGTTAAGGTCAAAAAACTCATTGATTTAAACGAAAAAAACATAAGATGCTCCCCTTATTTGCACTACAGCTCACTTATTTTACGTGCAAAGACTTTTAATAGTGCTCATTTTAAAGCTTATTTCAAGCACTACAAAACATCCTCTTTTATTAGAATGCATAAAATGCATCTGCTCGCCGCTAAATGGCATTGACCACGACGATTAATTTTCAGACAAAATAAAAAATGGCTTTGATCTTTTATATCTAGCTTAATATTGTTCTGAGAATACTTTATAAAAAACCAAATTGTTCATTGTTTTACCTGCTACATTTTTGTTTTTTTATAAAATTTTCGATTAAGCGTATAGTTTTGGAGATATTTGCAATAAATAGATGAAAAACGTGAAAGAATTGTGAATTTTCAATTGTCAATAACTTGAAAAGTATTGGACTTAATAAAAAACTATATATTTGATTTTTTGCTTAAAATTAAGCCTTTTATTGATATCCGAGGTTATTTTGAAAAAAAAAATTCGCTCCCGAAAAGGGGTGGCAACCACCCCCAGGGTGGTGGCGGTGCTCAAATCATTTTCACTTTTGAAGTTAAGGGTAAGATGAGCCTAATTCCAAAATTTCATGCAAATCGGTTCACAGTAAAAAAATTCGGAGATAAGGCCCTATTTTTCGCTTCATTGACTGCACTACATGGGAACGTTGATAAATCGTCAACTTATGAAATATCTTGAAGAACGAAAGCTTCTTAATGACCGTCATTACGGCTTTCGTAGCAAACTTTCCACTGGTGATGGCTTATCTCACCGAAAAGTGGACCCAATCTTTACTTTGTTTTGGAGAAAGTAAGATTATTGCGCTTGATATTTCTAAAGCATTTGATGGAGTTTGGCATCAGGCTCTTTTATCGAAAATGCGTGCTTTTGGTATCGAGTCTCTTCTTTGTTGGTCTAGAAACTAAATTTCCGACCGATCAATACAAGTTGTATTGGATGGCTTCAAGTCTGATACTCACTTCATAAATGCTGGTGTGCCCCAGGGCCCCGTTTTGTCTCCGACCCTCTTCCTTATTTTATAAATGATCTCTTGTCTGAAACTTCTAATCCGCTTAACTGTTTTGCTGACGACTCGACCCTCAGCTTTTCATATTCGTTTCCAAATTCACGTTCCTGCTCTTCGAATGAGAAAATGGAACGATTGCGTATGATAAGCTCATTGAATTCTGACCATGACAGCATTCTTACATGGGGTATTAAGAACCGAGTAGAATTCAATGCTTCGAAAATTCAATGCTGTCTCTTGTCGTTGAGGATTAACATTCCCCCATTGCCATTATCCATGAATGGTGCCTGCATCGAAGAAACCGAAAAACTGTCAGTACTTGGTATGTGTGTAAACGATGATCTTCGTTGGAATGACCACATATTTGAAGTCGCCAAAAACGCTGCCAAATGCTTAGGCTTCTTGAGACGATGCAGGAAGTTCTTCACCCCTTCTTATCTGGTTACAATTTATAAGGCTTTCATCCGCCCAAAACTGGAGTATAACTCCCATATCTGGTCAGGTGCTCTTCAAACATCTCTGCGCCTACTTGATATGGTACAAAATAGAGCGTTGAAATTGATAGGTGATAGTTCAATCGTAGAATCGATTGATTCTCTTGAACATCGTCGAAAAGTTACCTGTCTCTCTCTTTTTTTTCGCTTTTTTCACTAACAGTGCTCTAATGAAGTAGCCAGTGGCATTGTTCCCCTGAAACAATTTAGCCGCAACACCCAACTTCCCTGGGAATGCTCATTAGTTTTACCTTGAGCCCAACTTCGGGCGTACAGTCAAGTATAGAGATTCTTATTTTAGTCGCACCACCCGAATGTGGAATGCTCTACCTGACCCTGTTTTTCTCCTTCATTACGATTCACAAAAGTTCAAAAGCAACGTGCATCGGTGTCTTCTTTCAAATCCTCTCCTATTTCCCTAAATGCTCGCACTGTGTTTTTATAACATTATAAGGGTAGTCATAACCCCTTGATGTGCGCGTTAATTATATATATATATAAAAAAAAAGTTGTACAAACTGCGAATACGAGGAGACGAAATCGATTCCATTCTGGAAAGAACTACGCCAAGAAAATCAGTGGCTATTCAAAATATATGAAAAGACAGTTATGTTCTTAGAATAAAACAGAAAAAGAAGATTGGCAGATTCCAGCGCAGGGCATTTTTTCGTTAAACCCTGATTGTACAGCTAGGTGTGAAGGTATCAAGCTTTCTGGATACCATCACCTAAAATCAGATCTAATCATAAGAGAAGAGAGCGAGCTGATGGTTACCAACATTCAAAAGGTGTCAAACGATAAAATAGCACCCTTGAAGACATCACGAATAAACATTGACGAAGAAATGAGGACACTTCAAAGGCAAATACAAAATATCTCCAACCATGATCTGCAACTAAAGGGAATATTTATCCTGGAGCATAGCGGTCATCTTTCGCTGATATTAGTCATAAGTGTTATTTTGTTCATAATTTATATTCGTAACAAATGTAAGTCAAAAAATGTTATAACAATAGATCTTTCTGGCCGCCCGCAGAATGTTAATGAGATTACGAATGTGAATCATTAACGAACATAAAAAGATAGTCCTGTATGCAGCTGTGTGTAATCTGAGATAAAGCAATCAAAAAAGGAGATACAGCCCACTTAAGAAAAGAAAATTATTTTCCCACACACAGCACACAGCTGAACACAGGTCAATATAGAAATGGTCAGATTTTTTTTTTTTTTGTCAGGAGGAATTCTTCAAAAGACACTTGGCAGTATTCGACACCAAGTAGTGTGGGACTCTTACCTCACTAAAAACTCCTCGTAATCAGAAAACGATCGACAACAGATTTTTCTTTTTCAATAATATAATCGCTTTAAGGGAAGCTTAAACTTTTAATGCTTCCCATGACTTTTAGATCATTAGCTCGTGTGGCTTGGTTCTTTTTAATCTCCGAACATTGCCTTTCGTATTTAATACGGGCTCCATTTCAGAGTTGATATGACTATGCAGTCGCTGATTGTGTGATACAGCATGTTTTCTTACAACTTCTGTAACCGTTTCTATTTGTAGGTCACATTGCATTTACTATTCCACGAAGGACTTTGTTTTGGAATTTTTGGATGATTTCAGTATTTGTTTTCTTTGTACAGCCCCATAATTGGATTCCATAGGTCCAAACAGGTCTAAGTACTTGTTTATAAAGCATTATTTTATTTTCGACAGATAGGTCAGAATTTCTACCGAGTAACCAGTACATTTTTCGATACTTCAAGTTGAGCTCTTTCCTTTTCTTTTTGATATGCTCTTTCCATTTTAGCTTTGCATCCAAATTCATCCCAAGGTATTTGGCCGTGTTGGCGTAAGGTACAGCTTGATTGTTGATGAATATTTGAACGTAGCTTAACTTTTTATTTGTAAAGTTTATATGTGCAGATCTATCTTCATTGAGCTTGGTACGCCATTTTTTGATCCAATCACTAACGGTGTCGACGGCATTTTGCAATTTCTCAGCAGCCTTGACAACGCACTTACTGGATGCCAAAATTGCAGTATCATCTGCAAAAGTAGCCATAATGGTGTTGTTATCCACTGGAATATCCCCTGTATATAGCAAATACAGGGTAGGTCCTAGGACGCTTCCTTGTGGAACACCGGCTTGTATTTTACATAGCTTTGAATATTCTTGATCATACCGTACTCTGAAGAGCCGGTTTGAGATATAAGATTTTAGTATCTCTTAGTACTGCCTGGGTAGGTCCCTTTGCAGTTTATACTCTAGACCCTCATGCCATACCTTGTCGAATGCTTGAGCAACATCTAAAAATATAGCCGAACATACTTGTTTTTCTTCTAATGCTTTTTCAACTGCATCCGTTATTCTATGAACTTGGTCTGTCGTGGAATTTTTATTTCTAAATCCAAACTGATGATTTGGGATTAGATTTCTTTCTTCTATGACTTTGCTTAGTCTTTTCAGTAGCAATTTTTCAAAGACTTTTGCCATTATTGGTATAAGCGATATTGGTCTGTAAGACGTCACTTCTGTTGGTGGCTTACCTTGCTTTGGTATAACAATTACTTCAGCAATTTTCCAATGATGTGGGACATATTGGGTCTTTAGGCATGCACTTATTATGAATTGGAGTTTTATGAAGGCTTTTGATGGCATTTCTTTCATAACCTGAGCAGTTATTAGATCGTACCCAAGTGATTTTTTGTCCGATAGTTGATTTCGACACATACTCTTTATTGCGACAATTGGTATGTCAACTTCATCGACTTTATCAATAAACTGTAAGCTGTTTTCAGATGCATTTGCTGGGAATGGCTTAAAAACATTCGCAAGATGTTCTGCAAACAGGTTAGCTTTTTCTTTCGGATTTCCGATCCAATTCCCGTTTAGAGATTTTATTGGCGGGTTTTGTAAATGCGGTCTTTTCAGGCGCTTAGCTGCTTTCCAGAGCGAATAATCGGTTGAAGCATCAGTCGTTAAATTCTTCAGGAACCTACTTAATGAATCATTTTTGAATTCGTAGATTTGTTTTTTCAGTTCGTTGCTTAGCCGGTTAAACGCTGTTTTGTCGTATGGAAATCTAGTATTTTGCCATTTTCTTCGAGCTCTTCTCTTCTCCAATATCAACTCTCTTATCTCGGCAGGGTATTTTGTTTCAGTTTGCTTCCTACTCGAGTAAGTTGGTGTACTTTCTTCTGCAGCTTGTTGAACATCGGCAATGAATTGTTCTACTTCAAGGTCGATTTGCTCTTTTGTTTCCATAGGGGATCTGAGATTTATATAGCTTTCAAGCTTTTCTCTGAATTCACTCCAGTTTGTTTTATAATTTACAAGCTTAGGATTACTTTTTTCCATTATCTCTGATTCATTAAGTGATAAAATCACCGGTGTATAGTCTGATGATAAGTCATAATTACCTTCGACTCTTATGTGGTTTCGTTTGATGCCTTTAACTATGAAAAAGTCAACAAGGTCTGGTATTTTACTAGTATCCGATGGCCAGTAAGTTGGTGATCTGGAAGAATAAAACTCGCAATTGTATTTGAGGCATGCTTTGTAAAGCCTTCTGCCCTTTTTTGTTATAAGTCTGGATCCCCAATGGGTGTGCTTAGCATTTAAGTCACCGCCAACAAGGAAGTTATGACCTAGTAGATTTAGCAGTTCTGTAAAATCATCGTCAGTCGGGGAATGCCTTGGCGGGCAGTATATTGATGCCAACTTGAAGTCTTTCTTTTTCATACCAATACTAATTAATGTTACTTGCATATTCTCGTTTGTAAACATAGCTTCTTCATGGTGTTTTAAGCTCTTTTTTATTAGGATTGCCGATCCAGCTCTAGCCTTATCAGCTGAATGAGGAGCGTGGTAGCAAATATAGTTTGATAGTAAATCATCAAGAACCAGTCCACTTGAGAAATGAGTTTCGGAAACCAGACAAATATCTATGTATCGAACACATAGATATTTGTCTGGTGTCGAAGAAGATTTTTAATTCTGATAAATGGTGTAAAAGACCGTTTGCATTCCATGTTCCAATTTTTAGTGTTCTGTCCATCATTGTTTTTTAAGAGCGACTTCTTCAAATGGAAATGGTCAGATAAAAATATTTTTATCTTTTCTTGTAAATAAGACTTTATAGAATAGAAAATTGTATAAATAGAATAGGTTGATAAGAAATAAAGTCAGTATCTTACCATTACTCAAAACGTACACTTTATTTTATACACTTACTTACTTACTTAGGTGGGCACTACAGTTCGGGGTGAACCTGGGCCTCAACCAACATGCTTCTATAACGACTTCGATTTCGGGCGAGCTCTCTCCAGTTTAGCACTCCAAGTCGGTTGAGGTCTTTATCCACTTGATTGCGCCACCTAAGACTAGGTCTTCCCCTTCCGCAATTTCCCTGCAATGTGCTTTCGAACACCCGACGAGCCGGAGCGTTTGGGTCCATCCGCTTTACATGGCCCAACCATCGTAGCCTCGCGATGCGTACTCTTCTGGCTATGCCCATGTCGCGGTACAGCTCATACAGCTCGTTGTTGTATCTTCTTCTCCACACATTGTTTTCGCATACGGGACCAAAGATCATTCGGAGAATTTTTCATTCGAAGCGACCAAGGGTTTCCTCATATGGTTTCGATAAAGTTCATGTTTCCGCGCCGTAAAGCAGGACTGGGATGATTAAGGTCTTTTACAAGGTTACCTTGATTTTTCTAGAGAGGGTTTTGTTTCTCAATTGCCTTCTTAACCCAAAGAAGCAACGGTTGGCAAGAGTTATTCTTCGTTTGATCTCCGCACTGATGTTGTTGTCCGTGTCTACAGCGGATCCTAGGTAGACGAAGTCCTGTACTACCTCGAAGTTATGTCTGTCTATTGTGACGATTTGTCCAATTCGTCGATGTTCTGTGTCCTTGTTTTATGACAACATATACTTCGTTTTGCCCTCATTAACCATCAAACCCATTTTTGCCGCTTCTGTTTCAATACTCGCAAAAGCACCTATGACATCAAGCTTTTTTCTTCCCATTACATCAATATCGTCTGCATAGGCGAGTAATTGTACAGACTTTTGAAAGATTGTTCCTCTGGTGTTGACGTTTGAGTTTCTTACAATCTGTTCAAGTATGATGTTGAAGAAATCGCATGACAGCTTGTCGCCTTGCCTAAAGCCTTTTTCGACATCAAAGGTCTCGGTGAGTTCTTTACCGACCTTGACGGAGCAGCGTGAATTCTCCAAAGTCATCCTGCACAGTCGTACGAGTTTTGCAGGGATGCCGAAACTAGACATGGCTCTGTACAGCTCGTCTCTGTATATGCTGTCATACGCGGCCTTGAAATCGATAAAAAGATGGTGAATATCGATATTACGTTTTCGGGTTTTTTCCAAGATCTGCCGTAATTTGAAAATTTGGTCTATTGTGGACTTCTCTGGTCTAAAACCACATTGATAAGGACCTATCAAGTTGTTGACGTGGGGTTTCAGACGTTCACATATTACAGCAGACAAGATCTTATAAGCGACGTTAAGGAGGCTTATCCCTCTATAATTGGCGCAATTGTGAGGGTCTCCCTTCTTTAGGATCGGGCATACGATACTGAGGTTCCATTCATCGGGCATGTTTTCTTCCGACCATATCATACAGATCAGCTGGTGCATGCACCTTTCCAACTGGTCTCCAGCTGCCTTGAAGAGTTCGGCATCAAGGCCATCTGCACCTGCAGTCTTATTGGATTTAAGTTTGCATATGGCAAGCTTAACTTCCTCTAGGTCGGGAGGACGGCATTCTTGATCATCGTCCAAGCTGAATGGGGCAATCTGCCTGACAGCGGATATCGCCGTTAAGCAGTCTGCAGAAATGATCTTTCCAGATCCTCAGTAGCGACTGTGACTCTATAATTATGTTTCCCTGCTGGTCTTTGGAGGCTTGAGTTCGGGGTTTGCCACCCTGGCAGGATCTTTTTACCTTTCCGTAAAACTTCCTCCGAATCTCGTTCCTGTCATGGCACCTCTCTATTTCCTCAAACGAGCGCTTCTCATGCTGCTTCTTTTTCTTTTTGAGAAGTCGGTGTTCTTCCCTTCTTTTCTCCTTGTAGATCTCGTTATACTGATCGTAAGCAGCCCTTGTTCGTTGTTGCATCAGCATTTGTCCTGCTTTTTGTTTGGCTGCATTTGCCTGCCTGCATTCTTCATCGATCCATGGGTTTCGTTTTGGTGGCTGAGTGAAACCCAGAACCTCAGAGGCAGCGGTTCTGATGGCTTCTTGGCATTGCTGCCACTGCTCTTCAATGCTTAATGCCGGCGGCATGGGATTCAAGGATAATTGAAGGGACACTCGATTGGAAAAGGCATTGGCAATTTCTTGCGATTGTAGCTTTCCGACGTCATATCTCTTCACAGCGTTAGTTCGTGCTGGTCGTGAACAAGATATCCTCATTCGTACCTTGGCTACAACAAGGTAGTGGTCCGAGTCAAAGTTGGCCCCTAGAAAAGTTCGGACATCTAACACACTGGAAGAGTGCCTTGCGTCGATTGCAACATGGTCGATTTGGTTGATGGTTAATTGATCTGGGGATCGCCATGTACCTTTATGAATTTTGAGATGCGGGAAGCGTGTACTACTTACAACAAGATTAAGCCCCGCAGCAAAATCGATTGGCCTCAGTCCGCTTTTGGAGGTTTTGTCGTGGAGGCTATGCTTACCGATTGTATTTCCAAAGATGTCCTCCTTCCCTAGTTTTGCGTTAAAATCGCCAAGAACGATTTTCACGTCGTGTCTAGGGCACTGCTCATATGTTTCTTCGAGGAGCTCGTAGAAACAGTCTTTGGAATTGTCGTCTTTCTCTTCTGTGGGGGCATGGGCGCATATTAGGCTAATGTTGGCGAATTTAGCATTGATGCGGATGGTCATTATACGCTCATTAACTGGATTTTGGCTGATCACCTTATCCCTGAGTCTTCCTCTAACGACAAATCCGCACCCAAATAAGCGTTGTTTCTGTTGTCTGTAGCAGTCGCCATAGTAGATGTCACAGTTTTTCATCTTCTTTATGCCCGGTCCACTCCATCACACTTCTAGGATGGCGGTTGTGTCTGCTTTGCAGCAGTCCAGGGCGTCAGCTAATTCTCCAGCTGCACGTAGCCCGTTAAGAGATCTTACGTTCCACGTGCAGATCCGGAGGTCGTTGTCCTTTTTTCATTTGCCTAGGTTGTAAAATTGAAATCATTATCGTTATCCGAAGCTTTTGGTTGTTTCGGAACCATATTTTTTTTCCGTGGTTGGGTAGTTAACCCTACGCACAACCCCCAACCTGGAGGGCCAGGTCCTTTTGGATCCCTTCGGACACAAAGGGCTGGAATATCCAGTGTCAGTACACTGCTACAGGGGTGTGAGTGCTGCCGTTGGCTCACCAGGAGCTCATCCACCACCATCTCTACTTCAATACCATGTCTTAGTATTGAAATACCCTGAGAGACCTTTAAACCAAATATGTTGGAGTAGCTCCTTCAGAGGTTTCTGCTTTTTGACTGCTGAAATCCACCGTTGATTCTGTCATTCGAGTTCATCCGCTGGGACATATACGCGAAAGCTCTCGTAGACCACTGAGATTCGTGCAGTCAGTCATTGTTCGCAGAGCAATTATAGTGTTGATCGATCACAATTCTTTTGTCCCGGATTCCTTTGCCAACACTCGCACTTACTAGTCTAGCAGGTCAGCTTTGGACGGAACATCCCAGGTCCCAGTGGATACCGCTTGGAGGTAAAGTAAGCACAATTGACGTGTACTATAAGTTGCAACATCTGTACGCCGCCAAGTTTGCACCAGTCAGAGTCTACCCAAATTTCATTTAAATCGGTTCAGTGGTTTGGGCGGGAGACGGTAACATAGAAATGAAAAGATTAGTAAAGTTTTTAACAGTTAAAACACTTATTTTATTTCCTCAGATGTACATTTCAGAAGCAATGCTTTCATCGTCAGTGAGATTTATAAAATTAAATTAAATTAAATTATTTGTCAAAAAACTAATAATAAACAAAAATGTTTCTAAACAAAATTACAGTTGAGTTGAGTTGAATCTATTAAAAAATTTTTTGAATATTGAATCTTTGATTGGTCCATCATCACTATTCATTAGATTATGATGGACCAATCAAAGATTCAATATTCAAAAAATTTTTTAATAGATTCAACTCAACTCAACTGTAATTTTGTTTAGAAACATTTTTGTTTATTATTAGTTTTTTGACAAATAATTTAATTTAATTTAATTTTATAAATCTCACTGACGATGGAAGCATTGCTTCTGAAATGTACATCTGAGGAAATAAAATAAGTGTTTTAACTGTTAAAAACTTTACTAATCTTTTCATTTATTAGATTAAAAAACACGTGGAATATCTCAACTAAAAAACTCATTAACATAGAAAGCCGGACAGACAGAGTTACTTTCACATTTATAATATTAGTTAGGATTTGGCGTATATTTTCCCGAAAGGAAGCCTTTCCCGGCTGTCTTATAAAGAAAAGTTCCTAGCATTGTTATTTTGAAGATTTTTATTTTAAAATTTATAAGAACTAGTATTTTTTCCTCGGTCTCCGCAGGGAAAAATAATTTTAATTTTGTGGCCAAGTCTTCCGCCATGGCAACGGTCATTTTGATTTTATTTTTAACCAAAAATTCGATAATAACGTCTATTAAAACAATTTGGGTTGTATCGTTCAACCCTTTATTCGAATTTGACATTTCAAGGAGACCCTTTCTGTGAGTGCTGTCGGTGAGGACTTCTTCCAAGTCTATTTCCTTGGGCTGAATGTTTGGACTGGCTGAAGCTTTCACCAAATCAGCGGTGAATTCATTTGGTGTTTGATTTCTGTAGTCACTTGAAAGGGTGGATAATTCAGTCATTTGCCACACCTTGAGAGAATGCCATAAGAATGAAAGAATGAGAGAATTTGATGATATTTCCCAAAGCAAACCCGTCCAATAGCTTGTCTACATGCCTGGAAATCATTTTTTTTAAGAAATTAAGTGCATTTCTTGTAAGTATATGTTGAAATTCATTTGTAGACATACCGTCACATTTTAGTAAAGTTTATCGAATTCTCAACTTCTTAAGCAACAGTTCCAGTTCAGCCTGTAGTTCTGTTAACTCAACATATTCGGGCAACTGGTTTCCAATTCCGCTGTAAAAGTATACATACGATACTTCTTGCTGAATTGCATTGGTAAGTAATGGATTATGAGACGGGCTTTCGGCCTTTGCAATACAATATATGTAAATACTTCTTTTTTTTAATTAATTAAATTTTTATTTCCTCACTTTTTCGACTGTCTTAAACAACACTTTTTTGGCTGTTTTGTAATTGCCTCAAAATCTTGTTAAGTGAGTAAGTAAAGTTAAAGGTTAGTTATTTGATAAATAAATTCATTCTTAAGTAAACTTGTTTTTTCTGAACAAGTCAATATATAGAAAACTACATAGGAAGTCCAAATTTTTGGTCTAAATGTAATCAATTTATGGTCCTAGGTTAATAAAAAAATAAAATTCCTTGGAACCAAAACTACTGCAGACCAGTACTATATGTAAGTACATTTAACATAAAAAAGCAAAAAAATATTCTTTTAAGCGAATGATAAATTTTCCATTGAATATCTTAACTACATTGACTGGTGGCCCACTAAAGTGAGAGTTTGCTTTCTCTTATTTACTTTTAAGAACAAGGCCACTCTTATATGATGTTCGTAATGAAACTTTGTATGGACAACGTGAGCCTATCTCTCGTTGTGTCAGGCTGTTCAATTTAGTCTATGAAGATGTTGATGTTTGCATGCCCAGAGAACAATTTAAAAGTATGTATTTAAAATTTATTGAAAAATAATAATCATTAAGTTATAAAATTGTATTTTTGTAATGAATATTACTTTTTAAAAATCAGTTGATTGAGAGATCGTATATTGAACTAATAAATACTAAATACTAAATACTAAAGTTTTCTATATTCCAAATTAAATTTTCTGAAATCACTATTTTGCCTTCATCTATTTCGTATGCACAATGATGTGAGTTGAAACCAATTACTTGGATTTCATTTACAAGAAAATAGATTTTAAAGCCATCAATAACGGAAATATCTATTATTTCAAAAAGCTTAATTCTTTCCCGAATCTTGCTAAAAACAAATTTTTCTTGTGAATGGTACCTCTAAATGAAACTTGGGAATAACATTCAACAGATTTTGCTGAATCAATATTTAATGTGGCATAGATCAATGAAGTATTACTACTTTTAACAGAACATTTTTTGTTAGTTACCAAATCTGTCTCTTTGGATCACAACAACAGATTCACGAATCTCATCTGAAAGTTTTTTGCTAAAGTGAGAGAAATATTTTTTCAAGATGTGATTGAATGAGCATATGATTTAAATTCTTTATGTTTGGCTTCAAACCTAAAGTCCCAGTAATATTTTGGAGACCCAGAATACTGAATAACTCGAGGATAATGTGTCAAATTGTGATGCTTTGGTGTAAGAGTGTCTTTGAATAAAAGTAAATATTTGGAATGATGATCTTTAATGAGGTTTTGAAGGAGAATTATAGTTTATCTGTTAATTGTATTTGATATCAAAATGTCAATTATTTTCAGCAAAATTTTGAAAAAATTCCAGACTTCATCATTATTTGGCACCAGATCACCTATCATGAGAGGTAAGAAATGCGTGAAACATTTTACTTCACTTACAGCCATTTGTAAATGAAATTTTTGCAAATGCGTTCTTTGAACAGGACCTGCAATATTTCCTACTTCTAATGAACCATAATTAAAATTTTTTTTTGATCATTTATGCGTTAATATCTGTGCGATTTCAGAATAGTATGTTATAATGTGGCAAATATTGTAATGACAAACACCTTCAAAAACATCATGCGTCACATCAACTGAATAATTTTTGACGACATGAAATGATTCAATTCGATTGAACACTGACGAGGTAAAAATTCCCGAATCCTCATAAACGTTTTCGATCACATCTTCATGGTAATTTGCTGGAGTTCTGAACTGATCTAATCTTTCTTCGCATAGTGTTTGAGTAATTTTTTTCGCGCATCAAATTTGGTTGAAACCTAGAGTGATCAACTTGATGTCTTCGTCCTCCAGGATGATAATCTGACAATTATATGGAGGAGTACTCTCAGTCTGACAATTTCAAAGTAACAATTATTTGTGGTTTCTATTTATTATTACTGGATGCAATAAAAAAAATATGTAAGCATTTGTATATACAAATTTTGATTTGAAATTTTGTTAATTTACTAAAAAAAAAACCCTGAAAGTTTGAGCCCTTAATATTAGTCTTAAGTGCTCGATCAAGAGGTGTGAAGATTTCCCATTGAAAATACACGGAAAATCTGATTTTTTATTTTTAAATTTCTTTAGCTCAGCGGCATTTCATGGGATCGCTTCAACCGAAGATGGTTTTTTCTCAAAATTGAACGCTCTACAAAAGTGTTCATTGTGACAAAGTCGTTACTCATACCGACCAGGTGGTACGGGCCACAGATTTTTCCATAAAATTCAGGTTTTCTCGCAGTTATCTCGTAAATAACAAAAGCTATGGAAAAATTATAAATCACAAACTTGTAGAAAATTTAGTTTCCTACAAAAAAGGTCTTTTGGACCAAATTTCTAATATCAATACTAAGCGAGATATTAACCATCATATATTATACCTTTTATTTACGATTTTATCAAAATCGCCCCAAGAAAAATGTCAGATTACACCGGTCAACAAAAAAAAAAAACATTTTTTTTGCGCATGGGTTTTAACTAATATATTTTGATTATACGGGTGATTTGCATAAGGTGTGACAAAAAGATAGGGTGTGTAGGTTGGCCTTAGACAAGCAAAAAATCGTATGGGAGGGGGGGGGGTCCATTTTCCACCGTTTAGGCGGGAGGGGCAATTTAAAAAAAAAATCACTTTAAACGGAAAAAAAATTATTTAAAAAAAACGGTAATACCAACAGAGTCGTGCTATAGCATTTTGAAAAGCCAAAAACCTATACATTAATTTAAATTTTAAAATTAAGCTGTTCAAATGAATAGTTTTTGAAATATTAATTTTCAGAGTCAAAATTTTGAAAAAAAAACATACTTTTTTTTCAAAATTTTACTTTATTAAGTAGTATTTTGCTGGCTTATTTTCAATGCTCTTATTTATTTTTGATCAAACACAAAAAACCCGATGTCAAAATAACTTGTAGTTTTTGAGAAAACCAAAAAAGACCAAAACTACTTTTTTCTGAGAAAAACCTTTTCTTTTAGTTTTTACGTTATTGGATAATTAGGTGAACTTACGAAAGAAAGGATTAACTTTAGTTTTTTCTTATTTTTTATTATTAGTCTTCAAAACATACAATAAAGTGACAAAGTACTCAACTAACCACATTTCACACATTTTTTCATCGAGAACACCTGCGTGAGAGCATTAGGTTGAAATTGACCTGCCAACTTGTTTTTATTACGGTGGGGTATTTACATTATTTAATTCTTGGTTAATTTCTGAAACTTAGTTTAAAATTTAAATTAATGTATAGGTTTTTAGCTTTTCAAAATGCTATAGCACGACTCTGTAGGTATTACCGTTATATTTAAATAATTTTTTTCCGTTTTAACAGATTTTTTTCTTAAAATGCCCCTTCCGCCTAAACGGGGGAAAATGGACCCCCCTCCCATACGAACTTTTGCTTGTCTAGGTCCAACCTACACAGTACACACCCTATCTTTTTGTCACACCTTATGCATATCACCCTGTATAAGCAAATCTATATAAAAATTGCGATTACAGAGAAAATATTTGCTTTTTAATAAGTTAAGGGGGGGGGGGGGGGGGTTAGGGTTTCAAAATAGGTAAAAAGACTTTTTTGCGAATGTTTTACTTAAATATGGATTGAGTAATTTTATTCGAACCTTTCGTACATTATTGTTTTGTTGTGTGTATATTTCATCAAACAAAGCAAAAAAAAAAATTCTTTAGTGATTACTAGAAAATAAAGAAATAACAATAATTGGATAATTAAATAACAGATAAAATAGTTACATAAAAATTAAACATACACTCGTACTAATCATTACCACCATTAAAAATTATTTAACAGCAAAAGAAATTTATTTTTAAATGAAAATCTGTTCAAACTAAAATCAATCATTGCATGAAATGAATTAGCAGTTCTTTAACATCTAGTCAGTGGTTCATTGGATGCATAATTTGTTCTGTGGTAAGGAATATTAGAGAAAACTTGGTTTCTAAGCATCCTCGCAGGAACACTGAAAGCAATCAATACGGCTAGTCAATAAGTCACGAATGAACATCACTTCAGTGAACTTTCTTCGAGTTTTAAGAGGCAATATTCCAAATAACTTGCACCTGGTGTCATAAGAAGGCATATCTATTTCCCAGTGAAGATTTTTTACTAAAACTCTTGTAAAGCGTTTTTGGATTTTATCAATTCTAAACGAGTGAACTTCATACATAGGATTCCAACTAATATTGCAATACTCCAAGTTAGACCTTACGAACGCATAGTATAGACTTTTCAATGTGTGAGGATCACTGAATTCTCTTGAATTGCGCAAAATAAAACCCAACATTGAATTTCCTTTCGCAACTAAAAAATCAATATGTTTAACAAAATCCAATTTTTGATCAAAAATAACTCCAAGATCATTCTTGAAAGTAACTTTTGACAAAATTGAATTATTAATTTTATAAGCAAAATTGATGCGAGTACGATTCCGACAAAAGATTAAATTTTGACATTTACTTATATTTAGGGATAAGGAGTTTAAGGAACAATAATTCGACAGTTTCTCAAGGTCATCTTGCAGTAAGATACAATCATTATTAGTTTTTATGTAACGGAAAACTTTCAGATCATCTGCATACATAAGGCATTCAGAATTTGAAAACACACTAGGAATGTCATTGACAAATAATAAGAAAAAAAGCGGACCGAGATGACTCCCTTGTGGCACACCAGAAGTGGCATGTATAGGTGAAGAAAGTACATTTTTTATTCTAACGAACTGGGAACGACCTCTCAAATGCGAATTTATCCATCTCAAAAATTTTGCGTGGAAACCTATTTTATTAAGTTTCAAAAGAAGTAAATCAAAATCGACCCGATCGAATGCTTTTGAGAAATCAGTATAAACAACATCGCATTGATACCCTTTCTCGAAGCCATTAACTACAAAGTTTGAAAATTTTAAAAGATTAGTGCTGGTTGTTCTACCACTAACAAAGCCATGTTGATATGGAGAAATAATATTTTTTTGAGCCGGAGTTAGTCTTTTATATATCAATTTTTCAAAAATTTTGGGAATTGTGGAAATTTTGCAAATTGGCCGATAGTTGGAAACTTCCTGCCTACTTCCTGATTAATAAATCGGTGTAATCAAAGAACTTTTCCATTTCGATAAAAACTCACCACTTTCAAGGGAACGGTTAAAAATAATTTCCTAAGGTAGCGCAACTACCTTTGAACATCTTTGTAGAACTGTCGGAGATTTCTGATAAAGCTTGATCAACTTCAGAATATGAAAGCCGTAAAAACCCAACATTAAAAGAGGTACATATTAGAATTATTAAATTCATCCTGAATAAGTAGATTTGAACTGCTTTCGGTATAAACAGACTGAACATGTTTAGCAAATAGGTTAGAAATAACTGAGAGGTCTGAGGATTACTTGTTTCCATGACGCATTAGTAGTATCGTATACGATAGTAGTATGTATCAGTAAACTGATAAGTAGTATCAGTAAACGATAAAGACTTAAAAGACTTTGGTCATTGTTTGATCTGCGAAATTGCTTAAAAACTTTGTTTTTCCTACTGTTTAGATCAATCAATCTTTTATTAAACCACAGTGGTCGAGAATCACTTTTAGCTTTAATTCTGGGTGTTTGAATATAGAAATAGCTTTCTCCATAATGCTTAAAAACGTATTGTAGCACTCATTGAAGTTATTATTATTATCAAACAATGCATGTCAGTTAGTACCATTGAGATACACTCATGGTCACACAATTAAGTAATTTTTATAAAATGAGGTCTACATATCCATATATTAAATACTTATTACAACGAAAACAAAATTTGTTCAAATTCTAAATATTTACAATCACAATCGTTAAAAAAACGAAAGAAAATAAACTCCACTATAACAATAGTCATTTCTTTAACAAAAAATAAATAGTATATAAAAAAAATGTGGCCGTTAGGCGGTCCATTTTTTTTTTTTTTTTGTTTTTTCCGAATTTTTTTCCACGATAGTCCTAAATCGGTACTAAATACATTAAAAAAATTCATGCCAAGTTAGAGCTCTTAATTTTAATTTTAACCCGACCCACCCGATAGCCAAAGTTTTAAATGGAAATAACACGGGAGAAGTTCTGATGATTATTTGAAATTTTTGTCATTATAGTAGGGGAGCCCGAGCCGCTAAATTTGCAGTTACTAAAGCGTCATGGGGACTTATTGGATTGTGAAGTTTACGTTCTAAAACGAAAAAAAGTGTATGGCAGTTTTTCATTTCAGTGGGGCGATGGGCGTGTATGAGCTTTTGAAAATGTAAAAAAAAACAGTTAAATTGAAATACTCGAGCGCGTCAGATTTTCATAGAGTATACGCGCTTTGTCTTTCTGATAACGGATATATATTAATCTGACGATTTACGGGGGGCAAATGGCCGTAAAGAGAGGTTAAAAAAAAAAAAAAAAAAAGTTATTCGAGCGTGTCAGATTTTCAAAGTGAATGTTAAGTGTACTCTAAAAAGTGTATATTTCAATAATCTGACAATTTGAGTGGGGCGATCAGTCATGGCTGATTTTTAAAAATGTAAAAAAAAAACGTGACCTTGAAATACTCGAGCGCGTCAGATTTTTATACAGGGTGATCAACTTGATGTCTTCGTCCTCCAGGATGATAATCTGACAATTATATGGGGGCGTACTCTTAGTCTGACAATTTTGAAGTAACAATTCTTTGTTGCTTCTATTTTTTATTACTGGATGCAATAAAAAAAAACATGTAAACATATGTATATACAAATTTTGATTTGAAATTTTGTTGTAAATACTAAAAAAAACCTCCCTGAAAGTTTGAGCCCTTAATATTAATTTTAAGTCCTCGATCAAAAGGTGTAAAGATTTCCCATTGAAAATACAAGGAAACTCTGACTTTCTATTTTTAAATTTCTATAGCTCAGCGGCATTTCATTTAATCACTTTAACCAAAGATGGTTTTTTCTTAAAATTGAACGCTCTACAAAAGTGTTCTTTGTTGCAAAGTTGTTACTCATACCGACCAGGTGGTAAGGGCCACTAAACCAGATTTTTCCATAAAATTCACATTTTTTCGCAGTTATCTCGTAAATAACAAAAGCTACGGAAAAATTATAAATTACAAACTTGTAGAAAATTTAGTTTCCTACAAAAAAAGTCTATGGACCAAATTGCTAATATCAATATTAAGCGAGATATTAACCATCATATATAATACCTTTTATTGACGATTTTACCTAATCGCCCCAACCAAAATGTCAGATTATATGTTTTCCGTAATCCTGATAAAATTACCTTCAAAATAAAAAAAAAATTAATCGCGCTCGAGTATTTCGAAACATCGATTTTTTTTTACATCTTTGTGACTCTCCTACTTACGAAGGCCCCGCTCAAATTGTCAGATTATTGAAATATACACTCTTCTCGATGTAATCAACCTACCATTTCTTAATCTGACGCGCTCGAGTATTTCCGATGATCGACTTTTTTTTACTAATCTGACGGGCTGCCCTCAGCGAACGCCCCAACATTAAGGTTTTATATATGGTAGGAGTACATTACAGGGTGCAAGGTACCTCCCCATATGATTTTCTGACGCGCTCGAGTAACGCGCGAAATCCCCTCTTGGGCTCCCCTACTATTATGAAATAATGAACAGATCATGTCAACTAATGATGGTTCTAATAGTAAATTTAACGCTCTACAAAAAAGTATTCCATGATTTTTTGCTAACTCTAACGGTTTCTGAGTTATTTACGGTCATAGTTGAAGCTCATATGGATATGTAGACTTCATTTTATAAAAATGACTTAATTGTGTGACCATAAGTGTAGATGTTAATTGTTTCAAAATCGGATCTATCATAATTATATTTATAGTTGTTATGTGAAATTTCAAGTTTAAGATAAGTATAAAATTCTAAATGCAAACTAGAAGCAACCTGAAAAATTGTGTTTGGAAAGAGTAAAACCATAGAGTTGTCGATGCCTACGCACAGTTCTGAATAAACAAAAACTAAATCGAGTATATTGTTTAAAGAATTTTTAAAATGATTTATTTGTTTAAGATCAAATTGTGCGAAAGTGTCAAAAACTTCACAATCGTTATTGAAAATTACATTAAAAGGAACAAGTAATTTCTGTTCTATATCTAAAATCCTTTTAATGTTCGGTAAATTAAAATCACCTACAATAAGCAATCTTTGACTTCCTTGACGACTATTAAATATCAAACGAAAATTCTCAATATGAGCTCTATACAATTCTAAAGAACTACCAGGTGGAAAAAAAGTAGTTAAATGTAGTTAAATGTAGTTAAATATAGATTATGGAGCAGTAGTAGTTTGAACTGTCAAACTATCTGTCAGCGTCAGTCTTACCGTTTTTTTTACATTTTAGAGTTTGCAAATCGGCTGTTCTTGTGAATCCTTGATTTTTGTTTATGTTGCAAAAATAACAAAAAGAAGTGTTTAAAATAAAAAGAAAAATAATGGCTGGTCCTTGAATCTTGAACTTGATACTTGATATATTATATTAATTACTAGCTGAGCCACCCGGCGTTGCTCGGGTCTATAGTTTTAAGGTTCCTGTTCTGGTTTTTCCGCTTAAGTGGGAACTTGGGGATGAAAAACAATCGTTTTTACTTTGGGATTATGTGGTATCCCAATGACGAAAGGATTTTTGAGATCTGTCCAGCAGTTTATAAGTTTCCGTTCCCAGCCCCGTTCCTGTGGGAATCTTCCGTTACAGTGGAAATATGTGAAATAAAAGTCTATGTCACTGAACATGGGCGTAGCCAGGTAGGGGCAAATGCCCCAACCTAAGCCAAATGTCCTCGAAAAACTCGGCGTTTTTTAAGAAAAAATTAATCTTTGTGCTTCACGACATTTTTGGAGAAAATGTTGAAACAACGAGAACTTTTCAAAGAGCATTCTCGTAAAAAACAAAGACACTTTGGGAAAAAAGCGGAAAAAAGGAGTATCAATGAAAATTTTTATAAAAAATGAGGACAATTCGCAAAATTGCCGAAAAACCAGGACTTTTCAATGAGATTTCTCATCAACACTCATCAACATCTAGAAATATTACACGGGCATATTTGGGCATTTATATTTATAGTTATTCGAATCAAAAAATTCTCCAGAAATTCTGAATTATCTGAATGCGGCATTTTGAATGCGGCATTGCGGCAACAACAATTAGTCGCGATTGATCGTTCTAACGGTACAGCTCAATACAACAAGTGGAAATAAAAGTGGAATTGTGAATACTAATTGATTTTTTCGTTGTCTTGTGATATCAATTTTTTCTTCGCTTTGTGAGAAACCAAAAATGATACTTTTAAAGTATCTCTCAATATTATTTTCAATAAACATTTCCTACTTTTTTTAAAAAAAAAAATGTCCTCGTTTTTTCATTGATTTTTGAGAATTTTTTTTCGAAAAAAGACCTAAAAAATTCCTGGCTCCGCTCATGTCATTGAGGGATGATGTAACATCCAACCTAGAGTTGAAAGAATTTTTGAAATCGGTCAAGTAAATTTAAGGTTTCGGTTCTGGTTCTCGTGGGATTATAGGGATGAAATATAATCTAAGTTACTGATGGAGGGGGATAATGTAGTTTCGAAAAAAGACCTAAGAAAATTCCTGGCTTCGCTCATGTCACTGAGGGATGATGTAACATCCTACCTAGAGTTGAAAGAATTTTTGAAATCGGTCAAGTAACTTTAAGGTTTCGGTTCTGGTTCTCGTGGGATTATAGGGATGAAATATAATCTAAGTTACTGATGGAGGGGGATAATGTAGCACTCCTAATGCAGGAAGGGTTATAGAAAACTGTCCAGTAGCTTCTAAGTTTCCGTTCCCAACCCCGTTCCTGTGGGATTATAGGGATCAAACCTTGACAGGAACCATTTATAAGTCCATGCCACTGATTGATGAATGTAACATCAAAGAGTTGAAAGAATTTTTGAAATCGATCAAGTAACTTTAAGGTTCCCGTTCTCGTTCCCGTTTCTGTTCCCGTGGGACTATAGGGATGAAATATAATCTAAATTACTAATGGAGGGGGATAGTGTAGCAATCCTAATGCAGGAAGGGTTTTAGAAATCTGTCCAGTTGTTTCTAAGTTTCCGTTCCCAAACCCGTTCCTGTCGGAATATCCGTGCAATTTCTTAAATTCCGTTCCTGTGGGAATATGGATAAAAACCTTGACAGGAACCATTTATAAGTCATTGTAACTGAAGGATAATGTAACATCCTAGAGTTGAAAGAATTTTTGAAATCGGTCAAGAAACTTTAAGGTTTCGGTTTCTCGTTCCCGTTTCTGTTCCCGTGGGATTATAGGGATGAAATATAGTCTAGGCTACTGATGGAGGGGGATAATGTAGCACTCCTAATGCCGAAAGAATTTTAGAAATCTGTTCAGTAGTTTCTAAGTTTCCGTTCCCAACCCCGTTCCTGTGGGAATATGGGGATCAAACCTTGACAGGAACCATTTTTAAGTCTATATAACTGAGGGATGAATCTAACATCCAAGAGTTGAAAAAATTTTTGAAATCGGTCAAGTAACTTTAAGCTACTCGTTCTCGTTCCCGTTTCTATTCCCGTGGGATTATAGGGATGAAATATAATCTAAATTACTAATGGAGGGGGATAATGTAGCAATCTTAATGCAGGAAGGGTTTCAGAAATCTGTCCAGTAGGATCTAAGTTTCCGTTCCCAACCCTGTTCCTGTGGGAATATTGGGATCAAACCTTGATTTATAAGTCTATGTCACTGAGGGATGATGTAACATCCTAGAGTTGAAAGATTTTTTGAAAATCAAGTAAATTTAAGGTCTCGGTTCTCGTTCCCGTTTCTGTTCCCGTGGGATTATAGGGATGAAATATAATCTAAATTACTGATGGAAGGGGATAATGTAGCACTTCTAATGCAGGAAGAGTTATAGAAATCTGTCTAGTAGTTTCTGAGTTTTCATTCCCAAACCCGCTCCTGTGGGAATATCCGCGCCATTTTTAAATTTTTTAATGTTTAAGAACCTTCTCCTGACAATTACAAACACAACAAAAAAAGAATTGGCCAAAGTGGTCCAGGCGTTGTTGAGTTATGCGCTTACCAACACATTTTGCGATTCATTTTTATATATAAGATTCTATTTTTTCTATATTTACTACGTGTATGTAGAAAACGTAACAAATTGTAGTAAATAGACCGAGTAGTTTATTGAATTAACTACACGTAGTTAATGATGTAATAAATGAAGTGTAGTTTATTCGGCCAACCCTGGCTGCTGGTGGCAAATCAATTTTAGTGCATTGGTGTGTAGTGCGCACTGGAACGAGCACTCCACCTCCTCTCTCACAATTAAAAAATTCATAATTACGATCTTTTCGAAAAACAGCATACTGATTCGTATTAAATTCTCAGCATCATTATGCTCTTTATTAAGCCAAGTTTCAGTAAAGGCGATGATATCAAATTTCGACGATGACGAAAAGAGAAGCACCTGTTGCAGTTTAGTCCGAAGCCTTCCAGTCTCCAGTGTTTTGATAATAAATAGAGGGAGTGAGGGGAGATGGTAAAATTTACTGTCAGTCAATTGAGAGACGCGAAAGGTGTTGTGGGGTGTTGGATATGTGTTTTTTGTAGCTGTGTTGGTGGTGGCTGTGATGTTGAGGAAAAACATCATGTAGGTTGAAACTAATTTTTTTTTTTGCACAAAGCATGGCCATACTGAAGAGTCCATTTTAAGAGAAAATTTAGAAGCTGGTACACTTAATTTAAACGTTAAAAATTTAAGTTTTGTAAAATCACAGTCTTTTTTGACTAGGAAATAACGCTTTAAAATTGTCATCAGTTAAATTCACATAATTTTTATGAAAAAATCGGCCGCAGTAAAAACCACATTCGACAACTTCAGAATTTTTTGAACGTTTTATTGCAAGATTGCACTCAGAACAAGTCTTAGACATCTTAGGAAAAACAAAACACAAGCGAAGCTAGTCAAAGTTAGTCGTAGACTGAGCATACTTTCGACAATGATATCAAATCAGTGCCGATCTGCTACCGAACGCGTAAACACGCACCGTGCCAAGTGTCCGCTTACCATTCCCCCGTTCACTTAACAAAGCAATAGATTTCTTACCCCTAAAAAATAATTACACCAAAAAAACAATAAAACAAACGTAAAATCAATAATCAATAATACTATCCTCCGCCGCGCCGTGATTAAAACACATTCTGTGAAAAAGTGATCAAGTGCAAAAATTATTCAGTGCGCTGTGCTACAAAAATTCAATTAAAGCAAAAAAAAAAGCCCATCAATAGACCAAACACTGTGCATATACCTCCTTATCTTCTCCGTGACTGCACACATTTCTTCGATTTGATAATTTCTTATCTTATCTGGGTGGTGTGTGCAGTCAATGAGACTGTGGGTTTGCTAGGCGGATAGTGAGATCAACGGTGTTGATCCCGTTGGTGAACCAAAATCAAATTGCTTGCTGGGCATAACACCGCTAGTAATTTTTTTTTGGTTTCCCAATAAGATTTGCACTTGTTGATTTTACTTAGATAGCGTCTGCGTTCGATATTTTGTTTTGTGTGTTTTTGTGAATGGTGATGTCGGGTAAATTTCGGGTCGATTTTAGCAACATTAGGGGGTTGCGATCGAATTTCTTTGCTGTGTACGCTCACACTGCAAAATGCAGGCCAGCTGTTTTGGCACTAAGTGAAACACAGGTGGGTGTTGGATCTGATCCCTCAGAATTCAACCTGCCTGGATATAGCTTAGTGCCACTATTCTTTTCCTCCCATGGCCTCGCCGTTTATGTTCGAAATGATATTGCTTACCAGCTTCTACCACAATACGGCCTTTGTTCTAATACGAACTTTAATTTCATGTGGTTAAAATTCACCGTCCGTAAGCATATCATTGATTATTGTTTTATTTATAGAAGCCCCAATTTCGATAGCAATTCAACCTCAACTTGTTGATGAGCCCACTCGGGTTCCAGATATTGAAGGCCATGCGGCCAACACTCTTGACTTATTTCTCACTTCTCATCCCGAAAAATACAGGGTTGTAGTATCATCTCCTTTAGGCAAATCGGACCATTGTGTCATATCGGTAGATTTTTCGTTATCCGTCACGGTAATAAAAGAGAAAGTCCCCAAAAGAACTGTATGGCAATACGAGAAAGCCAATTGGGACGGCCTGAATAATTTCTTTCGAAATTTTAATTGGTCATTGTGCTTTCTCGACGTAAACGTTGATGCATCAGCTGATATGATATCTAACGTAATTCTCAACGGCATGAGAAATTTTGTTCCTCACAGATTAAAAAGTATCATCCCCAAAGAGAATTCGTGGTTTGATTCAAGCTGTAAAGAGGCGATTAGGGATCGAGAAAGTAGTTTTCGAAAATTTAAAGACAACCCGACTGTAGAAAACCGAAATTTGTTCAAACGGGCTAGAAATATCTGTAATGCTCAAATACAAAGGACTAAGTTTTTACATGACCAAAAAGTAAGGCAAAAAATACTATTGTGTCCAAAAGGAAGTAAAAACTTTTGGTCTTTTGTCAAGAACATTAAGAACTCGACCACGTCATCGGTCCCAACGCTCGTCTTCAATGACTCTCCGTATGTCAGCTCCATCGACAAAGCCAATTTGCTAGCAGTTCAATTTGCTGCCAACTCGACACTTCCGCATAGCATATTGGCTCCGCCTGAGCTCGATTCTGCAAATTCTTTGATGAAGCAGATATTTTTTCGAACTCGCTCGGTTGCGAGAGTCCTCAAAGATCTCAACATACATAAATCCGCTGGTCCAGATGGTATCCCCGCCGTTATTCTGAAGAGGTGTTCTTCTACGCTGGCAAAACCACTGCGTAAACGTTTCCATCTTTCTTATTCTGCTGGGATTTTTCCGAGCAGATGGAAAACTGCATTTGTCCAGCCCGTCCCTAAAAAAGGCGAATCTTCCTCCCCTTCCAATTACCGTCCAATTGCACTAACGTCCCTTCTTTCCAAGGTCATGGAAACGTTGATAAACCGTCAACTTATGAAATATCTTGAAGAACGAAAGCTTCTTAATGACCGTCAGTACGGCTTTCGTAGCAAACGGTCCACTGGTGATTTGATGGCTTATATCACCGAAAAGTGGAACCAATCTTTACATTGTTTTGGAGAAAGTAAGATTATTGCGCTTGATATGACTAAAGTATTTGATAGAGTTTGGCGTCAGGCTCTTTTATCGAAAATGCGTGCTTTTGGTATCGATGAGTCTCTTCTTCGTTGGATTATAAATTACCTTTCCGACCGTTCAATACAAGTTGTGTTGGATGGCTTCAAGTCTGATACCCACTTAATAAATGCTGGTGTGCCCCAGGGCTCCGTTTTGTCTCCGACTCTCTTCCTCATTTTCATTAATGATCTCTTGTCTGAAACTTCTAATCCGCTTAACTCTTTTGCTGACGACTCGACCCTCAGCTTTTCATATTCGTTTCCAAATTCACGTCCCTGCTCTTCGGATGTGGAACTGGAACGGTTGCGTATGATAAGCTCATTGAATTCTGACCTTGACAGCATTGTTGCATGGGGTCTTATGAACCGAGTAGAATTCAATGCTTCGAAAACTCAATGCTGTCTCTTGTCGTTGAAGCTTAACATTCCCCCATTGCCATTATCCATGAATGGTACCTGCATCGAAGAAACCGAAAAGCTGTCGGTACTTGGTATGTGTGTAAACGATGATCTTCGTTGGAACGACCACATATTTGAAGTCGCCAAAAACGCTGCTAAATGCTTAGGTTTCTTGAGACGATGCAGGAAGTTCTTCACCCCTTCTGATCTGGCTACAACTTATAAGGCCTTCATCCGCCCAAAACTGGAGTATAACTCTCATATCTGGTCAGGTGCTTCTCAAACATCTTTGTGCCTACTTGATAGGGTACAAAATAGAGCGTTAAGATTGATAGGTGATAGTTCAATCGTAGAATCGATTGATTCTCTTGGACATCGTCGAAACGTCACCTGTCTCTCTCTCTTTTATCGCTTTTTCCACAAACAGTGCTCTAGTGAAATAGCCAGCTGCATTCCTCCCTTGAAACAATTTAGCCGCAACATCCCCCTCGCTAGGAATGCTCATCAGTTCTGCCTTGAGCCCAACTTCGGGCGTACAGTCAAGTATAGAGATTCTTATTTTAGTCGCACCACCCGAATGTGGATACTTTACCTGGCTCTGTGTTTCCCCTGCATTACGATTTACAAAGATTCAAAAGCAACGTGCATCGGTGTCTCCTTTCAAATCCTCTCCTATTTTCCTAAATGCTCGCACTGTGTTTAATAACATTATAAGGGTAGTCATAACCCCTAGATGTGCGCGTTAATTATATAAAAAAAAAAAAAAAAAAAAAAAAAAAAAAAAAAAAAAAAAAAAAAAAAAAAAAAAAAAAAAAACAATATTGGTTAATATTTTCATGCAAAAATATTGAACCATAAGCCGGATACAGAGCTTTCCCCAGAACGTCTTGAGAAAAGAACTATTTGCGGTGTTTTTTGTTCAAAGAAAGGATACAAAGTGTTGGAAATAAGCTAAATGAAATGAAACAATGAAATCCAAAAACGGGCCCTGGCATGCATTCAAAACGAAGGAGGGCACTTTGAACACTTGTTATAAAAGTCTTTTGATTATGTAACTTCTTGAGGAACTCGAAAAAGGGCGGGTTTTTATTACATGAAACGATTAAAGAGCTAATTTTAGAGAAAAAACCGAAAGTTCTATTAAATTAGAGGGTGGACATCGGAGATATGGGCTCTAAGCCATCTTAATTTTTTTTAATATATTTCGAAAACGAAGCAGAATTTTGATGCATTTAATTCCCAGGACGTTTTTTGTAGAGAGCAAATTTTCCCATCGAAATGCATCTTTTTAAAAATTATAAATAATAAAAATTTTTTATCCAAATTAGTAAAATCCGACACAAAAAAGTCAATTTTTTTTGCAGTTTTTGAGTTTTAACAGTTATTTTAATGGCATATTTTTCTTTGATATAAGAAAAATATAATAGAAAAAAACAATAAAGACTGATTCACTGTTTTAGTTTAGTGAGCAAAAATAAATAAATAAGCTTTTTTTTTTTTTTTTTAACGCGCACTCGCACAGCAAGGGGTTATGACTACCCTTATAATGTTAAACAAAGTGCGACCAGTTAGGAAAATAGGAGATTATTTTAAAGGAGACACCAATGCACGTTGCTCTTGTACCTTTGTGAATCGTAATGCAGGGGAAATACAGAACAAGGTAAAGCATTACACTGGGTGGTGCGACTGAAATACGAATCTCTATACTTGACTGTGCGTCCGAAGTTGGGCTCAAGGTAAAACTAATGAGCATTCCTAGCGAGGCGAGTGTTGCGGCTAAATTTATTCAGGGCAGGAATGCAACTGGCTACTTCACACTAGAGCACTGTTTGTGAAAAAAGCGATAAAAGAGAGTGGGACAGACAACGTTTCGACGATGTTCAAGAGAATCAATCGATTCTACGATTGAACTATCACCTATCAATTTTAACGCTCTATTTTGTACCCTGTCAAGTAGGTGCAAAGATGTTTGAGAAGCACCTGACCAGATATGGGAGTTATACTCCAGTTTTGGGCGGATGAAGGCCTTGTAAATAATAGCCAGATCAGAAGGGGTGAAGAATTTCCTGCATCGTCTCAAGAATCCTAAGCATTTAGCAGCGTTTTTGGCGACTTCAAATATGTGGTCATTCCAACGAAGATCATCGTTTATACACATACCAAGTACTGACAGTTTTTCGATTTCTTCGATGCAGGTACCATTCATGGATAATGGCAATGGGGGAATGTTAAGCTTCAACGACAAGAGACAGCATTGAGTTTTCGAAGCATTGACTTCTACTCGGTTTTTAAGACCCCTTGAAACAATGCTGTCAAGGCCAGAATTCAATGAGCTTATCATACGCAACCGTTCCAGTTCCACATCCGAAGAGCAGGGACGTGAATTTGGAAACGAATATGAAAAGCTGAGGGTTGAGTCGTCAGCAAAACAGTTAAGCGGATTAGAAGTTTCAGACAAGAGATCATTAATGAAAATGAGGAAAAAAGTCGGAGACAAAACGGAGCCCTGGGGCACACCAGCATTTATGAAATGGGTATCAGACTTGAAGACATTCAACACAACTTGTATTGAACGGTCGGTTTCGGTGAGATAAGCCATAAAATAACCAGTGGACCGTTTGCTACGAAAGCCGTACTGACGGTCATTAAGAAGCTTTCGTTCTTCAAGATATTTCATAAGTTGACGGTTTATCAACGTTTCCATGACCTTGGAAAGAAGGGACGTTAGTGCAGTGGGACGGTAATTGGAAGGGGAAGAAGATTCACTTTTTTATGTGAACGGCTGGACAAATGCAGTTTCCATCTGCCCGAGAAAATCCCAGCAGAATAGAAAAGATGGATAAGTTTACGCTGGTTTAGCCAGCGTAGAAGAACACCTCTTCAGAATAACGCGGGGATACCATCTGGATCAGCGGATTTGTGTATGTTGAGATCTTTGAGAACTTTCGCAACCGAGCGAGTTCGAAAAAATATCTGCTTCATCAAAGAATTTGCATACTCGAGCTCAGGTGGAGCCAATATGCTATGAGGAAGTGTCGAGTTGGCAGCAAATTGGCTTTGTCGATGGAGCTGACATACGGAGAGTCATTGAAGACGAGCGTTGGGACCGATGACTAGGTCGAGTTCTTAATAATCTTGACAAAAGACCAAAAGTTTTTGCTTCCTTTTGGACACAATAATATTTTTTGCCTTACTTTTTGGTCATGCAAAAACTTAGCTTTTTGTATTTGAGCATTACAGATATTTCTGGACCGTTTGAACAAATTTCGGTTTTCTACTGTGGGGTTGTTTTTAAATTTTCGAAAACTACTTTCTCGATCCCTAATCACCTCCTTACAGCTTGAATCAAACCACGAATTCTCTTTGGGGATGATACTTTTTGTTCTGTGAGGAACAAAATTTCTCATGCCGTTCAGAATTACGTTGGATATCATATCAGCTGATGCATCAACGTTTACGTCGAGAAAGCACAATGACCAATTAAAACTTCGAAAGAAATTAGTCAGGCCGTCCCAATTGGCTTTCTCATATTGCCACACAGTTCTTTTAGGGACTTTATCTTTTTTTACTGTGACGGAAAGCGAAAAATTTACCGATATGACACAATGGTCCAGGAGATTATACTACAACCCTGTATTTTTTCGGGATGAGAAGTGAGAAATAAGGCAAGAGTGTTGGCCGCATGGCCTTCAATATACGGAACCCGAGTGGGCTCATCAACAAGTTGAGTTAATTCGTTAAACTCAGCGAAGATCTCAACACCTTTTCCTTCGGGTATTGTCTGGCCAGAATGTCGAAGCCAACCTGAATTGTGTACATTGAAATCGCCCGCAATTGCGATTTCAGTGTGATGATAAAGGGAAACAATTCTTATTATGGAGTCAGATAGCGCATCAAACTCGTTAGAGGTTGAATGTCTATCGAAATTGGGGCTTCTATAAATAAAACAATAATCAATGATATGCTTACGGACGGTGAATTTTAACCACATGAAATTAAAGTTCGTATTAGAACAGAGGCCGTATTGTGGTAGAAGCTGGCAAGCAAAATCATTCCGAACATATACGGCGAGGCCATGAGAAGAAAAGAGTAATGGCACTAAGCTATATCCAGGCAGGTTGAACTCAGATGAATCAGAATCAACACCCACCTGAGTTTCACTCAATGCCAAAACAGCTGGCCTGCATTTTGCAGTTTGAGCGTACACAGAAAAGAAATTCGATCGCAACCACCTAATGTTGCTAAAATCGACTCTAAACCTACCCGACATCACGATCCACAAAAACACACAAAACAAAGTATCAAACGCAGACGCTTAATCTAAGTCCAATCAAAAAGTGAAGATCTAATTGGAAAACCAAAAACAAGTTACTAGCGGTGTTATGCTCAGCCAGCAACTTGATTTTAGTTAAGTCGCCCGTGCCTGAACACCCGAAAACTCTCTCGACGAATTCTGTTGCTCCGATTGTCTTCAACTCCTCCGCTTGACGCTGTTTATCATTCTTAAGTTGAGTTAGTTGCTCAATTTGCTGGGCTAAGGTAAGCGATTCTAATTAAACTGAAATTTTGGAAAATTTTTCTTAGATCTCTTGCGACATCATGCAAAGATCCCACTTCTGACACCTTAAGAAGATAAGTTCTTAGGCCGTGATGTTTGATGGCATCGCGTGTTGGTGGAATTTGTGTGCCATCGAAAAATTTGCACTTTTTGACAAAAATATTGGAAACGACAGTTGCTTAGTGTTTGGTTCAACTCTGTACCATATAAAGAAGCTGCAGTCAGTATAAAATGGATGAAAAATAACGATAAATGTCTATGATTAAGTGGTAATATTTCGGTAAATATGAAACGCAGAAAGTTCTCTGATATAGCATTTTAAAAAAAATTTACTTTTTTTTATGAAGTATTGCCTATACCTATCTGCAACCAGAAAGAAATACCATTAAAAAACTGACAAAACTTGAAAACTTCAAAAAATTGACTTTTTTTGTTAGGAATTTTACTAATTTGGATAAAAAAATTTTATTTATAATTTTTAAAAAGATGCATTTCGGAAAATTTGCTCTCAACAAAGAACGTCCTTGGAATTGCTTCGTTTTCGAGATATATTGAGAAAACGAGCGAAGATGGTTTAGAGCCCATATCTCCGATTTCCACCTTCTAATTTAATAGCACTTTCGGTTTTTTCTTTAAAATTAGCCCATTAATCGATTCATGCTATAAAAACCCAACCTTTTTTGAGTTCCTTTATATGCCCGTTTTTGCGACATAACCAAAAGACTATAATTGTATTTGTATAAAATACATGAAAAACTACTAAAAGTGGCCATATTATTGTTTTGTTCAAGCAAACCTCAAAGCGAAAAATCTTTTTTTTTTTAATTTTACCCATTTTGTATTTTTACAAATATCATAAAATGTTTGGGTTTTTGAGTGCACTTTTGAATTAGTTTTTTTTTTTTTATTATTTTTTGGTTCATCTGTAAAAAATAAAGAAACTCTATATTTACAAGGCATTTTCTGAAAAAAAAATTACCTCAAAGTCAAAAGCTTGCTTGGGGAAGAAAATTGGATCACCCTTTAAAGTTGAAAATCTGGCAACCCTAAGCCTATAGAAGCCCAACTTGAATACAGTTTTAAAGATTATTATTTCTTCAAAAAATTAAATTTAAATTTAGGTCTCTTTCATGAGTATTGACAGAGAAATCGAGTTTAACATAGGTTAGGGTACACCAAAGTTAGCTTTTTAATAAATTGTCAAAGTGATGTCAAAGTTGAGAAACCGACTTTACTGTATAAGAATTTTTTCTAAGAATATGACCAAGAATCACATCCCAAAGTATGAAACACGAATTACGGAACCACCTTTATATTTACAAGTTTTTAATTGATATTATATAGTAGAAATTCTTTTTTGTGCATAAATATCACAGATATTGTTTAAACTATATAAGTAGTTCCGTCCTCACCCTAAAAGGTTTCTGACTTAAAACAATATAAAAAACAAAATTTATAAAACAAAAATCATCAAAATCGGAAATGTTCTTGAGGACATCCGAATCAAAAAGACGTCATGAACATAAAGCAAATATACTGTGATCACGTTAGTTCCGAAATAAATTTTCAATTGTTTTAAGAGGTGTGTTCCAAATGTTAGCGTACTCAATACGGTTTTTTTGTAATTGATAAGAACAGGCCAACAAATGTGGTGTTATGGGTAACGTCATGGTTAGCATGTTTGCTGTTAAACCAGAGGTTCGTGTTTCGAATCCCAACAAAGGGGAAAACGTTTTTCCGTTTTTTTTTGTATTGCCTTTCGCTAGGAATTGGCAAGTCCTCCGTTAGTAGGACACTAGTTATAATTGTATTTGTATATAATACATAAAAAACTACTAAAAGTGGTCATATTATTGTTTTATTCAAGCAAACCTCAAAGCTAAAAATCTTTCCCTTTTTTTTAATTTTACCCATTTTGTATTTTTTCAAGTATCATAAAATGTATGGGGTTTTGAGTGCACTTAAGAATGAGTTTTTTTTATCATTTTTCTGTTCATCTGCAAAAAATAAAGAAACTCTATTTTTACCATGCATTTTCTGAAAAAAAAAAAAAATAAATTACCTCAAAGTCAAAAATTTTCTTGGGGAAGAAAATTTGATCACTTTTTAAAGTTGAAAATCTGGCAAGCCTATAGGAGTCCAACTTGAATACAGTTTTTAAGACTATTATTTCTTCAAAAAATTAAATTTAAAATTTGGTCTCTACTATGAGTATTGACAGAGAAATCGAGTTTAACACAGGTCAGGGTACACCAAAGTTAGCCTTTTTTAAATTGTCAAAGTGATGTCCAAGTTGAGAAACCGACTTTACTGTATTATAATTTTTTTTTTAAGAATATGATCAAGAAACACATCCCAAAGTATGTAGCACGAATTACGAAACACCCTGTATAAGTGTATATTTACAAGTCTTTAAATTATATTATATAGTAGAAATTCTTTTTGTGCATAAATATCACAGATATTGTTTAAACAATATAAACAGTTCCGTCCTCGCTCGAAAAGGCTTCTGATTTAAAATAAAAAAACAAAATTTATAAAACAAAAATCATCAAAATCGGAGCTGTTCTTGAGGACTTCCGAAGCAAAAGCTTCATTGACGCGACTAAGAGGACATGAACTTAAGGCAAATATACAGTGATCACGTAAGCTCCGAAATAAATTTTCAATTATTGTTTCAAGAGGTGTGTTCCAAATATTGGCGTACTCGAACTCAATACGGTTTTTTTTGTGATTGATAAGAACAGGCCAACAAATGTGGTGTTATAGGTGACGTCATGGTTAACATGTTTGCTGTTAACCCAGAGGTTCGTGGTTCGAATCGCAACAAAGGGGAAAACGTTTTTCCACGGGTAACGCCTTTCGCTAGGAATTGGAAAGTCCTCCGTTAGTAGATTCATTGCCTTGAAAAGCGCTTTCTCGAACCGACAGTAAATAGTAGCTACGTTCCGTTCTGACAAGGCATGGTTGTGAGAAATGCGCTAGGCCCTAAGTTCCTCGCTCTGTTGCGCCACCCTATTTATTTATTATTTTAATATTTTTAGTCCTTAGTTTTTTGCGTTATTAGTTGCTGTAAGGGTTGTTGGTGGTCTAATAAAACACCTCCCCCCGAAGTCTTATTTAATATTTGTTTTGGAAGTAAGGCCCACGGGGGTTATTTTCATGATGAAATGGCAGCAAGAGCCGCGGACCTTAGTTTCATTTTCTTTTTTCAGGGACGTAACTCCACTGGACAAAAGTCTATGATCTGATTGTGGATTATGGCATACCAAAGAGAAACACACGTCCATAAAAAATATGTAAGAAACTATGAATCATACTATATGTTATGTAGCGCGGTTAGTTCGTTCGATTTTCTTAAGTATTATTCACATGAGCACGACCAATGAACGACGAATGACTTAATATTCGTTAATTTTGACATTTTATTCACATGAGTCGCGAATGACGTTCAGTACTTTCTTTTTTACTTTTTCGCTATGTATTTTGTTGTATATACAATGAAGAAAAGTGTTTGTTTACTTTTAGCTATATCTGAACACAATTTGCTTCCAAAACAAAAACAAAAATGATTTTGAGGCTAAGCACGCGCGAAAAATTTATTCGTTGGAGTGTGGATCATATGTGGAACGAGAATAAAATCTAATAGTTCGTACCTACTTACTTACTTACTTAGGTGGGCATTACAGTTCGGGCTGAACCTGGGCTTCAACCAACATCCTTCTAAAACGACTTCGATTTCGGGCGAGCTCTCTCCAGTTGTGCACTCTCAGTCGGTTGAGGTCTTAATCCACTTGATTACGCCACCTAAGACGAGGTCTTCCCCTTCCACGATTTCCCTGCAATGTGCTTTGGAAACCCGTCGAGCCGGAGCGTTTGGGTCCATCCGCTCTACATGACCCAACCATCGTAGCCTCGCGATGCGTACTTTTCTGGCTAAGTCCATGTCGCGGTACAGCTCGTTGTTGTATCTTCTTCTCCACACATTGTCTTCGCATACGGGACCAAAGATCATTCTGAGAATTTTTCTTTGGAAACGATCAAGTGTTTCCTCATCCGCTTTCGATAAGGTCCATGCTTCCGCGCCGTACAGCAGGACTGGAATGATTAAGGTCTTATACAAGGTTACCTTGGTTTTTCTGGAGAGGGTTCTGTTTCTCAATTGCCTTCTTAACCCAAAGAAGCAACGGTTGGCAAGAGTTATTCTCCGTTTGATCTCCGCACTGATGTTGTTGTCCGTGTCTACAGCGGATCCTAGGTAGACGAAGTCCTGTACTACCTCGAAGTTATGTCTGTCTATTGTGACGATTTGTCCAATTCGTTGATGTTCTGTTTCCTTGTTTGATGACAACATATACTTCGTTTTGCCCTCATTAACCATCAAACCCATTTTTGCCGCTTCTGTTTCAATACTCGCAAAAGCACCGATGACATCATGCTTATTTCTTCCCATTACGTCAATATTCTCCGCATAGGCGAGTAATTAATTGTACAGACTTTTGAAAGATTGTTCCTTTTGAAAGTTCGTACCATCTAGGTATTTATTCGAAACGAATACATTTTTTTTCTCTATCTGATACAGCCTATATTAATTACATATGGAAAACCGGCACCCAGAACTTACGTAAAATCGGTCGGTGTCCGTATCTAATGGCATAAGAATTAGGGCGCAAAATTGAATACTTTCACGCGCAATATGAACTTTGAAGTAAACCCAAATTGTAAAATGAATAATTAGCTTTTAAGACATTGTAGAATAAAGTTCTTCTTTTATTAAATATATGAATATAAAGGGTTTTCCAATAGGTGTGATATGATTTTGCAAAGTGTTTACAATTTCACCATTGGACCACCGTAAACGTCGTGAACTTTCTGATTTTGCCTTGGAACAACTTTAAATCGATAACTATTTTTGTAAGAAAATCATCTTATCCGATGAGGCTTAATTTCATTTAACTGGTGCGATAAATAAACAAAACTAGCGATGAAAATCCATAAAATATTCATAAAAACCATTACATTCACCTAAATTGACAGTTTGGGGTGGTTTTCGGTCTGGTGGAATCAGCCAGTGGCGGATCCAGGATTTGGGCATGGGGGGGGGGTCCATTACTCAAAATTTTATTTATATATACGAGGTTTAGCAGATTCAATCAGAAATTATTTACATGATGTTGGGGTCGATTGCTCATATATGTATGGCCAAAGATTCGACGGAGCTCCGGCAATGAGTGTCCAATTTATTGGTGCACAGGCTCATCTGAGATCGTATTTCCCCCTGGCAATTTATGTACATTGCGCTGTACATAGCTTTAGTTTGGCGGTCAATGCAGCATGTGAAGTGTCAGGAATCAAAAATGCGTTAGGAACTCGGAGCGATTGAAGCATTTTTTCACTGGCCAAAAAGACAAAACGTTCTACACCAAGAAATTTCAAAAATGACAAACAAAAGTGAGAAAAAAAAAGTTGAAGTCTTTTTGTCCTACTAGGTGGGCTCAGTCTCATGAAGCAGTTGGAACGTACGTTGAATTGCAACCGGCTGTAATTGAATCATTGGATCGAGATACTTCGCAAAAGGCATTGCATCTTTTGACAGCGATTTCGACGGTTGAGTTCCAAAAACCGCCTGTCACATTATGGAATCAGTTAATTCGATTGTTTTGCCTTTGAGTCGGGAATTGCAATCTATAAACTAAGATCTGGGTGAGGCTACGTGGAATACGCGATTTTGATCACGTTCGTAGTCAAATTACCTTCAATCCTGAAAATTCCAAAAAGAATAATAAAAAAATTATTTTATTTGTTTTCAGTTTTTTATTTAAATACCTAATTAAATATATTTCAATAAAAAATAAAAATTAACACTTTTTTCATAGCAACAATAATAAAATTTAAATGTACATTTTTTATGAATTTGTTATGTTGTACTGTACTTTACATTACATTATTTCAATTGTTTTAATTTTATTTAATTTTAGCATCAATAGTTATTTTCAACAAAAATAACATAAATATTGTTACTAGATTATTTTTAAAGACTAATCAAACTTATAATAAACAATATTTCCTTTTTTTGCAAGTTAGATTATTTATTGAACATTTTCTTTCGTTATTTCATCTTAGGCTTATGTACAAAGAAATATAGCTTCGAGTTATGCTTTTATAATAGTTTTGAATCAATCCCAAATATGAAAAGCAAAAAATAAGAAAATGGAGGGAGGACTTAGAGAACCACCGGGGCTCAGAGAACGTTCTCAACCAAATAGAAATTAAAAAAAAAAATTTGGAGGATTTCGAAAAAAACTATTGGTTTTATAATCGTAAGCAGTGACATAAGTGCAATGGAATAAAAAGAATTAATCACTTTTTGAAAATTTTTTGAAATGACAGTTACTCTCTTAAGAAAACAACAATGAGGTTTTATTACCCAAGAACGTTGGAGAATTTTTTCGGAAACGTATTTTCAATTGTTTGAAACCCAATTATTTTTAATGTACAAGTAATTTTTTGAACAAAAGTTTTAAGAGTGAGAGAGATAAGAGTGATTGCAATTATTTGCTAAATGCCTACATGCAAGACAAATTTGAGAATTATTTTTTACACTATCAGAACAGCTTATTTCAAGCTTGTGAAACAATGTATCTTTTCTTCAAGAGTTTTTTCACCCTTAAGTACTCAGAAATATGTATCACTGTCATCATTTAGCGAGGTGTTAGTTGTTAGTAAGCAAAAATTAAGTCTAACACACTAAAGACAACAGAACTAAGAAATATTACAAAATTATTGATAAACATATACAAAAACAAATTAGATAGCTACATATAAACGTAAAATTAATTATTAAATAAGACAATTATAAAGATATAAGAAACTTAAAAAAAAAAACATAGTCAAGAGAGTGGAGCTCTGGTTCGAATTAAGGACTTTAACGTAGTTTTACTAATATGAAAATCTATTAAATTTGAGTTTAGGTTCAAAACTTTTATCATACGAGTAATAGGCTCATTCAATCCATAATTAGTTCTATGATAAGGACAGTGAAGTAACTCCAAGTTGCGCAGTTGGTATGAGCCTCCCCGGTAGTTAAAACCTATGCATGCGAGCAAGTCAGGAGCATCAATTTGTCCTGTTATGAGCTGGTGAATAAAAACTAAATCATTATTTATTCGGCGATGCGAAAGCAGTTGCATCTGCAAAAGTTGAATACGATGCTCATACGGTGGAAGGTCATAAGGATCAGTCCAAGGAAGTCCCTTAAGAGCAAATCTAATAAATCTTCGCTGTATACTTTCTATTCTTGAATTGTGGACTGCATAATAAGTAGACCATACTTGAGAAGCATATTCTAGATGGGGGCGAACATGACAGTTATACAGCGAAAGAGTGACGTAGGGGTCCGTAAACTCCATAGCCCATCTTTTAATAAAGCCAAGCATTGAATTTCCTTTACTAACAATGTAATTGATATGAGATGTAAATTCTAAATTGGAGCTAAAGTAAACGCCGAGGTCCTTAATACTGGACACCTTGCATAATATTTGATGAGAAATCGAGTAATTATGCAAAGCCGGTGTACGTTTCTTCGAAAAAGTTATACTTTGACATTTGCTTGGATTGAGAATCAATCCATTTTTTTCGCACCATGTTGCAAAATTTTCAACATCAGATTGTAAAATAAGACGATCGGCTGCGCAGTCTATTTTCTTGAAAATTTTCATATCATCCGCGAAGATCAAAATTTCGCTCGATGACAAGCTAAAAGTAACATCATTAATGGCTAGTATAAAGAGAATAGGGCCAAGGTGACTACCTTGTGGTACTCCTGAGTGCGCCTTAAAGGAGTCTGAAAGAATGCTTCTAAATTTTACCACATATGATCTATCAGTAAGGTACGATCTGATCCAATCAACGAAGGTTGAAGGGAATCCATATGCATTTAGTTTAAACAATATAATATCGTGAGATAGTTTATCGAAAGCCTTTGAAAAGTCAGTATAAATACAATCTAACTCTTGCCCGCTTTCAAGCGCGTTTGAACATTTATGAAGGAAATATACAAGGTTTGTTACTGTTGATCTTTTCTGTACAAAACCATGCTGCTGTTTGCAAATTATATTTTTAATATCGAAAGTTAAGCTTTCACAAACAAGCTGTTCAAATAATTTGGGAATACACGAAAGCTTAGATATGGGTCTGTAGTTAAGGATATCTGATTTAATACCTTTTTTAAATACAGGTGTAATAAAAGATCTTTTCCACAGTAAAGGGAATCGACCAGAATCTAACGATAATGAAAACAAATAATGAAGGGGAAATGCAATTCGGGACTTACACTTTTTTAAAATTATTGGAGGGATGCCATCAGGGCCAGCAGAGTAATCATCGTTCAAAGATGAAATAATGTTAAGGACTCTTTCTAGGATAATTGGAACATTATTAAAATTAACTTTAGGACATTTACGTAGAAACTCGAAGTAACTACGATCTATACGAACAGTAGAATCAGAGAAGGAATTACAAAAATGATGAGCAAAAGCGTTGCAAATGTCGGATGTTTTTGTCAATGTGTCATTACCATATGTAAAGTTATCTGGGTATCCATCCGAATCTTTCTTTGAATTGACAAAGTTCCAGAAACTTTTTGGATCATCCCTTAATGAGTTGCCCATTCTGTGAACATAACTTGAGTACAGAGTTTTTGATAGTGATTTAAATTCATCAAAAAAAAAGATGTAAGAAAAGTGATCAGATTCAGAACGCGTCTTAATGTAAGTCCGCCAAGCACTATTTCTTTTGTTGCGAAGCTTTTTTAGTTCCTTAGTGTACCATGGGTGATTAGAGCTCACATTCTTTGAAATTTTGAGGGGTATAGCTTTGTTCATGCAGTCGTTAAGAATAAAATAAAAGTAACTAACTGCTTCGTCAATATTATTGAAAGCTGATATATTATTAATATTAGATCTACTTAGTTCATCAGAAAGCATTTGAAAGTTAGTCTTTCGATAGTCAAATATATGCGAGCAGTCATATGAATTACTATAACTATGAATGTGACCGCTTAGGTCAAGGAAAATGTCTAGAGGAGGGTGATAGTCATCTACATTAGTAATGCCGGAATTAGATTTAAGAACGACAGTACTAACAGCGTCAGAGGTAAAGACTAAATCGAGATTTCGATTTAAAGAGTTTTTAATACAACTCACTTGTTGTAAGTCAGTAGAAATTAGATAATCCAATAAGATAAGCTCTTGTTGAGAGGATTCCAAGGAAGCTTTCTGAAATGAACAGTCAATTGATGGAGACCAATCTATATAAGATAGATTAAAGTCACCCAGCAGTAAAATATTTATATCTAGAGAAGAAATATTGTTTAAATAATCTAACACTAAAGCCACTTCATTGTAGACAGGGGCAGAACTTTTTGGGGGAGTGTACGTGCCAATTACATAGACTGTCTTAGACTCAAAGGTAACTTCAATGCAAATTAGATCTATTGTTAAAGTAAAAGGAAAAGTGATATTAGACGACAAAAAGCTATTGCGACAAGCTATGAGAACACCGCCTCCTACGTCTGCGTCTACATGAGAATGGCGGTCCTTTCTAAATACTTGAAATTCTGAGTTAAAAAGTTCTGTATCCAGAATGCCTGAATGAAGCCAGGTTTCTGTAAGAACAAAAATATCATGGGCAAAAGCTTGAGAATTAATAAAAAAATGGGCACGACTGGGTCGCACGAACTTGCGATTGTGTTCTAAATACGATATCAAAATCTAAAGGCTGAGTTAAAGGTTTTGGTATTACCTCTTCATAATATATTTTGTGGTACAGGGTTGCCAACTACACATTAATTATGGAAATTGAATTAAATCACGCAAAATAATGAAAAAATTAAATTAAATATTCCAAAGGTTTCAAGCAAAAATCTAAAAACGCCATTCTTTTGCAATCGCTAATACACATGAATGATGAAAATTTAATCAAAATCGTTGGAGCAGTTTTTCCAAAAAACGGTTTTTTATTTTTCACTTTTTTTTAAAAACTGTTTTTTAAAAGTCGAGTATGCAAGGTTTTAGATCTTAACAGGAGTTATTTTGAGAAAAATTTTGAAAAAAATCAAAGTTATAGTTTCGAAGTAACTTTCGAAAATCAAAATTTTTTAAAAAAATTTATAAAAATTTCCAAAACTAAGTTTTTTTAAATATTGATATGCAGTCTTTCTTTAACAGCTTACGACTTCTTAAATCCAAAATTTCGTCAAGATCGTGTCAGCCATTAACGAGAAAGTCGGTTGTAAAAAAAACGGTACTATGGGAGGTACCGTTTTTAGGCCTTTTCCAAAAATTTTTCTTACATCATAAGAAAAACAATTCTAAATTTATCCTTCACACAAAATTTTATCGAAATCGTTGGAGCCGTTTTCGAAAAAAATAAGTATTATCATATCGGTTGTATGGCAGGTACCGTTATTTCAAGACCTAGAGACCCAATTCCAAAAACCCCTCTGTAGGATGCCAAACAAACCCTAACTGCAAAATTTTAAGAAAATCGGTCCAGCGGTTCAGGCTGTAGAATCATATACATCCAGACAGACAGACACACAGACAGACAGACAGACAGACAGACAGACAGACAGACAGACAGACAGACAGAATTGCAGGACCCACTTTTTTTGTATTCTCTATGATCGTAATGTCATGTTTAATTGTTATCTCAAAATTTTTTTCCGGCACGATTGCAAGACTTGCCTTATAGTACCTATAATCGCAAGTAAAAATCAGTAGTTTTACTACGAAGCCCCCTTACATTCTGGTAAAATAGGGAAAGTCTTATTAGTTTTTTGAAACATTATTGACGGTACTATTTTCAACACGTTTCTTCTTGGAAGAACCAACAAATTCTTTTAAAAGAGTGCCTGAAGGCCAGAGATTCGGGCTGCAAAGATAATCAAACTGTGACGGAGGGACAAACATTTTAAAGGACGAAACAAAACTGTTGGGTTTACTTATTTTGGTACATCTAATAATCAAGTCATTAGATATGTTGTGGTTCAAAGTTAGATGGGATATAATATCATTGGATGTTAAATCAGGCTTAAGGCGGGATACAAAAATTTGTTTAGGCTTGGGAACTGATTCTACTTGTTTGGGAATTGGAAATGGTTCAATAGGAGGATAATTCATATTAATGGTTTCGGGAACTGATTCGACTTGTTTGGGGATATGAGGTAGTTCGGTAATTTGATTATCAACACTGGAAGGCCTACTAGAAACAACAGCTAAATCGACAGTTGTCGTTTCATTGTTATTATTTGTAGGACCAACACAGCTCCTGAGACATAAACGTTTTTCGGAAGAGTGAGTATCTTGCTTTTTCTTTTTAGACTTATTAGGTTTAGAAATATCTGAAGTAGACTGCACTAATAAGTCGATTGTTTTTGATGAGACATTAGGCAGAGGAGTATGCGGCTCTTCCAAATCATCAGTTGAGGTTGATATGTCAACCGAATACTTGGGGGCTGAAAAGTTATTAAGGTTTGAAACCGCATCATTAAAATTATTACAGAGTTCATCTAATCCTTTCTTGATTTTGGTTATATCAGTCTTGAATGACGACATTTTAAAACTTCTTTCAAAAAAATTTTAAAAATATGAACTTTTTACCATTGGGGATTGAAAGTAAGGAAACAGACGGACCATCAAATGTATTAATAATGTAAATAAAGTAATCATGAGAGTTTTTGTGGACTTCATAAGAATTAAAATGATGAATATACCTAATTGGAAACTATTATTTTCTCACAAATTACGTATGGAATAGTTTTCAACAAAACTAGATTCAATTCTAAAAATATTTTCAGAAAAGCCAATGTAGTCATTAATCTTATAGCAAAGTTTTTGGTACGTTTGTGAATTATAACAAAGTGCGTCATGAGAATGAATCTTAAAAGAAGAAATATTTCGTAATTTAGAATAAAAAAAACTTTCTTTTATTAAAGTCCCATCACTTTTTGAAATATTTGAAATTTCAGGATAAATTTCTGAGATACAAGTTATTGTTTTAGAAAATATCAATGAGCTTTTAATACCCACGGACAATGGAAGATTTCTTCGAGAATTTATGCTATTACAATAATTTTTAAGCTCTTTATGTTTTCAATTCAATTCAATTCTAAATGACCAAAAATGTTTAAGGCTAGGTGGACTTTTTTAGCGAACTCAGAACTCATGTAAAAGTGTTTGCTTGTATTAGTAAATCATTTTATTCTCTTAAATGTAATCCCTCTTGCCATCGTCGCGTGTGATTTCAAATTCTCCTTATTTTCTCTCTCTCTTTGTTCTCGGCAACAGCCAGAAACTAGAAAAGAATTACGCACTTGCATTAGCGGCAGGGGCGAACGCAGAAAAATTTTTCGGGGGGGGTTTTGAAAAAATATATTAAATATGAACGAACAATTTGTTCTTAATATTTTTATGCTTTTTTATACTCTGTATTGATTTGTTTAAATACATTGCTAGGAACAATCCTAACTAATATTATAAATGTGAAAGTAACTCTGTCTGTCCAGCTTTCTATGTAACCGTCTCCCGCCCAAACTACTAAACCGATTTGAATGAAATTTGGTACAGATATAGTCTATAACATGAGGAAGGACATAGGCTATGCATTTTATCCCTATATTCTAATGAGAACGGGAACGTATACAGGAACCTAGAAACTACGGCACCGATTTTAAAAATTCTTTCACCGTTAGAATGCCTCTATATCCTCAAGTAACATTAACTTTAACTCATCCCCATTTTCCTACAGGAACGGGAGTCCTGTCTACTATAATAAGTACGAAAGAAGCTCTGTCTGTCCTTCTTTCTATGTTACCATCTCCCGCCCAAACCACTGGATCGATTTAAGTAAAATTTTATACAGAGATGATCTAGAACTTGAAGAAGGACATAGGCTACATTTCATCCGAATACTTCCACGGGAACCGGTCCTTACTAATATTATAAATGCAAAAGTAGCTCTGTCTGTTCGTCTTTCTATGTTACCGTCTCCCGCCCAAACAACTGAACCAATTCAAATGAAATTTTGTACAGAGGTAGTATAAGACCTGAGGAAAGACATAGACTTGATGTTTTATCCCAATTCATAAGGGAACGGAAACGTAAACGAGAACTTAGAAACTACTGCACCGATTTCAAAAATTCTTCCACCGTTACAATGCTACACTATTCCCGAGCGAGTAACATAAACTTTAACTCATTCCCATATTCCTATGAGAACTATCACCATATTCCCACGGGAACGGGAGTCGTTACAAATATTACAAAAATTCCAAAATTAAATATGTCTATTTGGTTTTTTTCTTTGTTCCATTATATCCATGTGAACGGAAGTACTTACGGCAAATAAATTTTATTTGGCAAAAAATGAAAAAAGTAAGAACATCGTGTGCAAAAATGTACTTAAGTAAAATTATATAACAATAGGTTACTGAAAAATTAAAAATGCTGCCGAAAGTCACTATTCCACGCGGACGAAGTCGCGGGCACAGCTAGTATTTTATAAATAAAAACCAATTCGCCTTGGAACTTTTGCCATTTTTATATTTATAACGTCCTCATAGTCAAGCTCAATACTCCTATAGATGTTCAGCAACATCAAACCGTTCAGTCGCTCCTCGCTGGTTCTTCTTCGCAGATAAGTTTTTAATCTGCGCAGACATGAAAAAGATCGCTCGCTTGAAGCCACGGATACCGGAAGTGTCGCGCTGATCTGCATAAAACGATAAACTGTTTTATATAGGGACGAATCGCAAACATTTAAGGTGTCTATAAAGTTGTTGAGCCAGAGCGACTGGCTTTTAGTATGTGTGATGAAAATTTTAATTTTCGTAGATGTCGGTCGCGACTGCCGTTAGTTTTGGAGTGACCGATACGATGTGTCTCGGTCGCACCTGCCCTTAGTTTTGAAGCGACCAATGCGATGTGTTTGCAAGTAAGTAGGAAAGTGAATTTTTATATATTTCTATCGCAGGTCCCGTTGTATACGACCCAATACTACCTCCACATCAACATATCAAATTTACTTACACTAGAAAAGGGTGATCATGCTAAAAACATACCAAAACCAAAGTCATTCCAAAACATATGAAATACCTGCAAATTAACTTATCGATAGAAATGACTTCCGCATTTGAAGGGATTTTTTCGTTGACAGAATGAAATTTTCAGATGAATTTCATGTTTGCATGTTTTATATTTTGGTTTTTGTTTTAAAAAACTAGTGGTTATTTTTTTATTTCACAAATTTCGGGGGGGGTTTCAACCCCCAAAACCCCCCCCCCCTGCGTTCGCCCCTGATTAGCGGGGTTCAGACTATCAAATTTGTTTGTCAAATTTGTTGGATGAAAAGTTGGACGGAAAAAACCCATTGCGTTCACACTCATCAAACAAGTCGTCAAACTTCATTCTGGTCTAAATTTCAACCATGAAGGACATAGCAGTAGCAGCGCGATTTAGGGATGGAATTTTAGAAAAGCAAGAAAAACAAAAGAAATTGTGTAGAGACTAAAGAGGTGGACTACCTGAAAACATCGTAAATGTGCACAACAAAGAAAAAATATTCATTTCATACGATGTGCACTACATTTTTCCAACAGAGTTTCATAGGCCATATACTTTTTAGTTTGATTTTTGTACTCTTCGCTTTTTATATGCTTACCATATCTCTGGAAAACTTCTGTAGACTTCAAAAAACTCAATCCAAGACTCGCAATTTCAGGTGACAGCCATTTAATAAACTGATTTAACTTTAGATTTAACTTTTACCACTTCTCCACTTGGAGTCAGTTCAACTTTAATTTAAACTATAAGCTATAAACAAAAGCAACCCTTTACTTTATAGTAATTAAATGATAATTACATTTTGGTGTCACCATGTCACCAAACTATTTATAATTACATATCAATTTATCGTAATTTGCATTTTGTAGATATGTGCCCATCAAAAAAAAAATTTTCCTTGCGGCGCCTACTACCTGGAAATAAATATAAATTCCATTTTGAATGTGCCCAACACGTGCGAGGTGCACTACCTGACACCATCATAAATTCCTCTTTCAATGTACATAGGTACCTACCTACCGAACAAAGAAAAATATTCTTTCCGTGCGATGTGCACTACCTGAAAACATTTTTGAAATGAAATTTCTTCCAAATTTGACGAATAGCGTTCACATTCATCCAACATGCAAAAATATCAAAAAATTTTGAAAACCATCCAACTAATTTGACAAGCTGCTTGATGAGCGGCCACATTATCAAATTTGTTTGACAAACCCGATGCTTGACAAACAATTTTGATAGTCTGAACCCCGATATTTGCAAGCAGAATAAAGGGCAAAGGGGTGACAATTATACGAGCATGCGCTGTGCAAGTAGGCATATAAAAAAACAGATATCATAAGGCACACTACGAAGATATTTGTATGTACGCAATATGTCCGAATGAACTTTTTTTTACGATTTCTTGTTTTTGGATGGCTTGAGATTTGAGAATAGAAATATTGTGTCAAGTCAGGAAAAAAAGAAAACCGGTTACTTTTTTTCGTCAGTTTGCTTGCTGAGATAAATACAGATAATTACAAATAATAATGATGAAGATGTTGTAGGGTCGATATTTCTTATCTTGTGTTTTTGCGGATGCGGAAAAAATGATATTTGTGTGATTTAAATGTAGGTAAGTTTCTTGGCTTATTTTAAATTCAATTCCAAGAATTCTCAAACGCAAAAAAAAGTTCCTTCTTTATCAGAAATAAAGAAGACACTGAATTGTAATTAAATGCTCATAAGCCTCCGGATATGTATTTTCATAGATATAAGTACCTACCTACCCGAACTTATCCACCCTCAGCTTGCCTTCCCACATGCACAATATGAAACAAACATAAAATAAATAAGATATACAAATTCAAACCAACAACGAAAGAATAGTACCTACCTACAACCAACAACTATGAACCAAAGTTAAAAAAATTATTTCGCATACCTTCACCTTACCCAAACGCATATCTTATACAAATAAGTTGAATCCTATATGCCTATATGTAAGATAGTGACCTATACCTGCATACATTTTCATGCCAACCGCGTTATGTCATCAATAAAACAATAGAAGTTCTCAACAGCTACCAGCAAAAAAAAAGCAACAGGCACACAGTTTGTAATGAGAAATTAATAGCACAAAAGATCACAAAATAAGGTCATAGGTATAGAATATAGATGATATGTATGAGGGAATACATAACTACGGTGACCATCCGTTCATTATAATAATGAACAGTTCTGTATTTGAAGAAGATGTTCATTATGAATTTTGCTGGATACAAAAACACAGAAATGTTCTGTATTTTAAAAGTTGTTCATTATTTGTTATGTATTTCATATCAATTCATAAAATCAAAATGTAAACATTAAGTGTGTCAAGAATTCAGTGAACAAACGATAATACTTACGTGATCTAACCTGCTGAACGAGGAGCATGTAAATCATCTTGTACAAATGTATTGTTTTCTGAACGCACTCTATCTGTTTCTACATCATCTGTCATTTGCATAGGCAAAGGCAAATCGTACACACATTTAGAGTACCCGATTAGGGCCAGTAAGTTACTTACTTACTTACTTAGGCGGGCATTACAGTTCGGGGTGAACCTGGGCTTCACATCCTTCTATAACGACTTCGATTTCGGGCGAGCTCTCTTCAGTTTCGATCATTCGGAGAGTTTTTCTTTCGAAACGACCAAGGGTTTCCTCATCCGCTTTCGATAAGGTTCATGCTTCCGCGCCGTAAAGCAGGACCGGGATGATGAAGGTCTTATACAGGGTTACCTTGATTTTTCTTGAGAGGGTTTTGTTTCTCAATAGCCTTCTTAACCCAAAGAAGCAACGGTTGGCAAGAGTTATTCTCCGTTTGATCTCCGCACTAATGTTGTTGTCCGTGTCTACAGCGGATCCTAGGTAGACGAAGTCCTGTACTACCTCGAAGTTCTGTCTGTCTATTGTGACGTTTTGTCCAATTCGTCGATGTTCTGTGTCCTTCTTTGATGACAACATATATGTACTTCGTTTTGCCCTCATTAACCATCAAACCCATTTTTGCCGCTTCTGTTTGAATACTCGCAGAAGCACCTATGACATCACGCTTATTTCTTACCATTACGTCAATATCGTCTGCATAGGCGAGTAATTGTACAGACTTTTGAAAGAAAGTCATCCTGCATAGTTGTAAGTAACAAGAAACAGTTTCATGTTAATTTTTTTTTTCATTTTTGTTCATAAGTTTTTGTTTTTATTACCCTCTTTTTCATTTTAAATCCATGTAAGACTAAATTCCTGTAATTTAAAGACCGAATTCCCCCAATGCACAGATTGAGTTTTATTTAATAAATAGAAAAGAATTGGTAAAAATTTGTTTTTTTTCTTACTGTTCATTATTTTGTTTTGGAAAATATGGTCACCGTATACATAACGCATAAGATCATCTGAACGATACTCCTTTTCCAAATCAGAGAGAACATACAAAAAGAGAAAACGGCGCTAAAATTGGCGGATTTGCTTCGAACTGCCGTGCATATGTATATGTTTTTAAGCACGGTTTTCTAGTAATAAATCCAAAGTAGACAGTTTTTCTAGAATTAATATTCCAAATTCTGTGACCACAATAGTATATTTCTTTATTGAAACTAATTAAGATTATATCAAAGAAAAATACCAACAAAAAATTGAGGTTCTTTTGGATTCTCGTTTTTCAAAAATCTTTTGCAAATATGACTTTATTGAAGTTGGATTTTAGCGGTGTGGAGAAAAAAATATTGATTTTGGGCTCGGAGGTTAGTTTAGGAGCTTTATTACCTTCAAAAAAATGTATATAAATATGTACTTGAAAACACCCACGCCTTGCCCCATGCTTTATAAGCTAAAAAAAAGGCAGTTTCACCAACTTCTTATCATAACACCTGTTTCAAAACACTTAAAACTATTACCAATGATTTTATCCTGATATCTATCTACTATTTCCTTTTTATTTCATGAAAAAATATTAATAAACGGCAAAGTTATTATTATAAGAGTATGCTGAAAACCGAAAAATTACAACAAATTGAGGAAGGTTTTTTTCATATAAGGAGACAAAATTAAAAAAAAAAAAAAAAAAAACGCTTGAGGTTAGTTGCATATATATTTTCTAGTTATAAAAGAAAATAGAAAAAAAGAAAAAGTTCATAAATACGGATACCGAATACCCGACCAAAATAGTGTACAAATCGAAATTTTCAATAAAAAAAACTGCTTCCGGTCCCTATAAAAACCGTTAGGGAACAACTTTCAGCATTTGAATGATACACAAATGTTTGTGTGCTTATCATCTTTACAATTTTGTTTCCTCAAATTATCAAGAAAATTGCAAAAGTTATAAAGCAATAAGTCAACGCACCTTTCAAATTCTAACGAAAAATGCAAGGGACACCTAGCCTTAAGAGGACCAAGCATACGCATTACATAAGGATAGTGAATCATAAAATGAAATTTAGGTTTCAAATTTTCATTGAATAGTTTGATGTATGTCGAGTGATGCTTGGAAATTATAGTTTGCAAATTATTGAGGTCAACTTCCTTAAAATCAGATTTTAAGACAATATAAAGGATTTTGTTGAGAAGAGTTAATAATTCCCAGTGATTATTTTTTTCTGGGACAAGATCACCAATAATATTGGTAAAAATCGGGAAAACGTCCACGTTTCTTTTGCTGACATGTTTAACTTTTACCTTTGGATGTGTTCGGGTTTGATAATTGGGGCGATATTACCAATTTCAGATTTACTGTATTTGAAAAGTTGCGTTCTGTTATTTAAAAAGTCTAAGGAAAAAAATTTGTCAACCAATATATATTGATTGATAGTCTTGCATAAATCGTAGTGGCACACACCCTCAAATAAATCATGCAAAATATCTACTGTAATATTATGTACTACATGAAATGATGGAATATTATTGAAAACTGATTCTTCCCTGATTCCAGTATTTATCATTCTTCGCAGTTGGTTTCGAAAACTTCGCTAAATCATTGTTGTATCCAGTAATTGTCCTGTGATAGCTACTCTTATCGGAACAAGTTACATAGCTTTGAGTTTTTGAACAAGTGCAAATACGACAGTAATATTGTGAATTAAAGCTTTTGGAGTAACTAAGAATTGTATTTAAGCATAGGTTATCCATTGTTATTAATCCTAATACAAAGTAAAAATGATCTGTCTCTCCAGTCCAGACCTCAATGTAATTGTAACTCTATTTTCTTCCAGAATTTTTATTTCTTCAACAAGGTGATAGAAAATCGAATTTTCCCCAAAGCACTTATAAATATTTGTAATAAAACAACATTGCAACAAAAATGTTGTTTAATTCAGAATTAATGTGCTGCGGAAAACTTGAAAAATTATAGTATACGGCTCCAATAGAATGAGTTCCACCGTGAGAACCTAGAGGATTATTTGATTCAAAATCATCGAAATACAACTTAAAAGGGATTACTTTGGAACGTTTTTCTTCTGGGAATTTATTTGTTCTTTCCTTCCAAATGTCAGTTGTTATCAAATGAGTAATGTTGTTAGTAGTAAGATATTTCATATTTTGTATAGTAGCCTTATAGATTTCAGGTAATTCAAAGAACTTTTTAACCCTAGTTTACGTTTTGGGGTTCGCGATTTTTATTCTTTTTATTCCTCCGGGATAAAAAAAAATGGAAAAGAAAAACTTGGTTTCAATTTTAGATTTATTTGAATTGATCTTCACTTAAAGACTACTACACAAAACTTGATACACAAAACTAGACTGAGCTGCTTAATTCTAAGAAACCTCTTTTATATCAGAAAGATATGCATAAGCAGCAACTCCACTTATACATACATATGAAACTCTTGCATAGATTCATATCGTCATCTTTGGTGACGATACAATTATGTTCTTTGTTTACTTTACATTAATATTTTTATGACATCCCTCTTGGTGTCGATTAATTTGGTTTAGAAATGCAAAGTGCACTTCTTTGTTTCGGATTTTATAGCATTTCTTTGTTTAGGATTTTATAGCATTTCTTTGTTTTGGGTTTTATAGCATTTGTTAATTGGTTTAAGTTTACTCAAGCAAATATGCTTGGTACTTCTGTTAATTGAATTGGGGATCAATTCTATAACTCTTCCCCCCTTTGATTTTTCTTTCTCCTGGAACAATTTCTTATATAGGATTACAACAATGGTGCAAATTATTACAGTTAGAAATCTGTTAATACCAAAATGTATGTGCGATTCTTGAGAGACTTTTTCTATTATTTTATTAATATTTTCAATTTTCGGCAAATTATAATCTTCGACTAGTTTATAATCTTAGTTCCTTATTTTCAATGTACTCATAAAGAGTTTCATTTATCTTTGTTATATTTTTATTACTTATATCTAGTTCCATATTTTCCTCATTGGGTATGGAAGTTATAAAATATTTATCAAAGTTATTGGCTTTATCTGGGATTTGAATTATAAAAATTAAAAAGTCGTTATCATATTCGCTTAAGGAGAGTTTGATATTTCTTAATTTGAACAAATCTATATTATAATATTCAATTTCTTCTGCGGTTAATAGGCTATCCGTCATTATCTGTAGCTTACTTGCTAGTACTATTCTTTGGATTTTTTCAATAATATATTTTATCTTGTTTATTCTTCTGGCAAATTCTAGGAAATTGATTTTTTTTCTATTAATTTTAATTCTTTTGAGAGACCAGCTGTGTTATTTATTTTCACATCAATTAATTTTTTTACCGTTTCTATTTCTATTTGAAGTCTACTATTTATATTCACTTGTTTATTATTGTTCATTATTAATTTATGGCTGTTTAGGCTAAGAGCTTCCAATTTTTCTTCTATTTCTATTTTGTCTTCCTCATCCATAGTTCCGAACAGAAAGAAAATCTACCACCAATGTTAATTAAACTTCTTGTTTTCCTAGAATAGTTCTTATGACTTTTTATACTTTTTAGTTCTTCTTGAACAAGGAGTAGTTCGCTATCTATTTCCACTGTAAATCTTAAGTCATCAGGAGATTTCTCTATTCAATTCTTATGCTGTGACCACTGTGTTCTTGTTTTTAAAAGAAGTGAATTAATTTCCGTTAAGTTAATCACATGTAAGATTGAATGGAATTTGTTGACTATTTTAGCTTCATTAAATTTTATAATGGCGTAACCGTTACTGTTCACTATTTCTTCAATTATTATTTTTCCGTTTACTAGGCATACAAGAGCCACGAAAAACACTATTGAACTTTTCATTTTTTTTTTTGCGTCTTATTCGTTCTGCGTTTGAATCTAAACTAAATTTCTTTCTATCGGCCTATGTTTGAATCTGCTTAAAGCTTTTCTATTGAATCAAGTTGTCTGTTTGTTTTCTTTCTTATTTATGTATATTATTTTTTCTGTTTATCTGACTCGCTTTTATTAAGGCTAGGTGGACATTTTTAGCGAACTCAGAACTCATGTAAAAGTGTTTGCTTGTATTAGTAGATCATTTTATTCTCTTAAAAGTAGTCAATCTTGCCATCGTCGCGTGTGATTTCAGATTTTCCCTATTTTCTCTCTCTCTTTGGTCTCGTCAGAAACTAGAAAAGAATTACGCACTTGCATAAGCAGAACAAAGGGGTGACCACTATACGAGCATGCAAGTAGGCATATACAAAAATAGATATCATAAGGCACACTGACGAAGATATTTGTATGTACACAATATGTCCGAATGAACATTTTTTTACGATTTCTTGTTTTTGGATGGATTGAGAATAGAAATATTGTGTCAAGTAAGGAAAAAAAGAAAACCGGTTACTTTTTTTGTTAGTTTGCTTGCTGAGATAAATACAGATAATTACAAATAATGAAGATGTTGTAGGGTCGATTTTTCTATCTTGTGTTTTTGCGTATGTGGAAAATTTGATATTTGTGTAGGTCAGTTTCTTAGCTTAGTTTGATCAGCAAAATTAATGAAAAGGGGATAACTTGGAACTTAGATAACACTCATTTTTCCCAGAGGAAAAAAAATAAATTGTTTTTGTGCTGTTTTTCGTTTAGGAAAGACTTCCATAGATAATGTGGGAATAACCTTTTAAAAAGTGAAGACATATTTCCAAATACATCCTCTAAAAACATTTTTTTTTTGGATTGGATTGGATACTAAGTACTTTACTTATATTCAGAGAGCAAATACAAAAAAAAAAAAATATTTAGGTAATATTGATAATAATCTGGACAATTACTTTTTAGATTATTTTCTTTAACCGTATCTCTAGTAAAAGAGCATACTGAGCATCTTCACCACGTCAAGGTAGGTATTAAAGAAGATGAAAAAGGAAAAAACTATAATTATTAAAAACAAAAAAAAAAATAACTAATTTGAGAGTTTGTTGATGATTATTTTTAGAACGAGATTAACTTTTCTTTCATTTTTGTTTGCCAGAACTCGTCATCTTTCTCAACTCTGAAGAATATAAAATCGCAGGAAGTCCAAACACCAAAAAAGCAAATTTGCCTATTAGTTATGGGAAGTTGTCCTTGAACTTGATAGAAATAGTCATGGGTTTTCTTAAGCCTCCTTGCGCTCCCTTGTTTTTCAAGATAAGGCAATTTCTTTTGACTAACAGCTTCGTCTAATGTCATTTTTTTACAGACTTATAGATTTACATTTCACTTCACATATTACATTTCTACCGATCAATCCGTCTGGAGTTGCGACAAAAATGGTATTCTTTATCTATAAAAAGACCACATTTAATTACTTTGAGGCTTCCGATTTCTTCTAGTTCTTGGATAACATTTTTCTTGTTTTGAAGACCCTATAGCTTATTAGAAGAAGAAAATGAGCTATACAAGTTTGTTTTTATGATATTGTGGTAGCTGGACGTACTTTTAGCTTTGCATATTTTACCAAAATTAGAAGCAGTAACCATTTCACGCCTTATTTCTTTCCATTTCCCACTAAGTGATCGATCTCTTTTTTCTGATTCGATTTTTCTTCTGTGATCAAATTTTTTTGGAGTGATTTTTTCCTTTTCTGTTTCTCCAATTCCATTTCATGATCAGTTTTATCTGGCAGTTCCGATGGTGCGTCCACATTTCCGTAATTCGAATCAGCGGAAGCATTTCTTCTTCTTTTTATTCATTACAACTTTTTTTTCTTTTTTTCTCACCAAAAGTTTGTTTTTCGAGTATTTACAACTTTGCTGTGGACTTTTGTGTACTCGGTGAATGCCCGTTTGGTGTTGAATTCGACGACGGCTGCGGCACATCATCAAGATTTTTGAAAAGAAAAATTAGTTCTTTTTCTCGGAATTTCGAACCATTCGTTGAAATATCGAACTTACGCTTTCAAAAATACCATTTTTTACCATGTTTTCAATTTTATCTGTGCCTTCAATATCATTACCAGCCCAAAAATATCGGGCGCAATTTTTGTGACGTCCAAATACATGAAACGGAACGTTTTCAATGTCTTTTTGCAGGAATCTAATCTTTTCTGTGAACGGTAGATCACTTTGTTTTCTATATTGTGCTTCGCTTTTAATTCCTTTAAAGATTTTGTTACCAGGACGAATTAACAAAAGTAGACACGAACACTTTTTTATAGTATACCAATTCAAATTCAAATTGTAGGACGTAGGTTTCTAACGATTAGCACAACACTATTTACAGAAAATTACTCTGTAACTATCACTGTATTGGTATCTATGTTATTTTAAATGCAAAAAAAGTTCCTTCTTTATAAGAAATAAAGAAGACACTGAATTTGGCCCATAAACCTGCGCCACCCACACTATCCACCCTCAGCTTGCCTTCCCCCATGCATAATATGAAACAAAAATAAAATAAATCAATATCTCCTATATCTATCTATACATTTACCTATAGTAAAAACGTAACAGTTTGTTTGTTTGTGCCCGCTGATCTCAGAAACGGCTAATCCTATCTAGATGGGGTTTTCAATAATATATTGTGGTAAGCTTCATTAAACATTAGTTTTTATTTCGTGTCAATCGGCTGATAAATAAAAAAGTTATGCCAATTCTTGCGAACCAAGTCGCTGGCACACCTAGTAAGATATAAAAAATCAACAACGAAAGAATAGTAGGTACAACCATTAACTTTGAAACAAAGTTAAAAAAATTATTTCGCATACACCTAACCCAAACACATTTCTTATTCCAAAAAAGTTGAATCCTATATGCCTATGTAAGTTACTGACCTATAGCTACAAACATTTTCACGCCAGACGCGTCATGTCATCAACAAAACAATATACCTAAGTTCTCAAATACAAAATATCTACCTAGTCAAATACAAAATTTTTAGCTGAAGAAAAAAATTAAACACACTCTCATCAAGTTGCGTAACTTGAACAAGGAATTCCATTCTACTAGTGGTGCTATTTTCTAACCCCTTTCCCTTTGCGCGTATGTCTATGTCCGTTTCATTCAATCCTTCGTCATTTCACACTTTTTTTTACAATGCAACTACTGCTACCAGCAAAAAAAAAAACAACAGGCACACAGTTTGTAATAAGAAATGAATAGCACAAAAGATCACAAAATAAGGTCATAGGTATAGAATATAGATGACTAGCTGTGCCCGCGACTTCGTCCGCGTGGAATAGTGACTTTCAGAACGACGGACAGACAGAGCTCCTTTCACACTTATTATATTAGTAAGGACTCCCGTTCCCGTAGGAATATGTGGATGAATTAAAATTAATGTTACACAGGGATAGTGTAGCATTCTAACGGTGGAAGAATTTTTGAAATCGGTGTTGTATATAGGGAGCCGTAAGAATATGGGGATGAATTAGTTTTTATGTTACTCGGGGATAGTGTAGAATTCTAAGGGTGAAAGAATTTTTGAAATCGGTGCTGTAGTGTCAAAGTTCCCGTATACGTTCCTGCTCCCGTGGGAATATAGGGAACCGTATGAATATGGGGATGAATAAGTTTTAATGTTACTCGGGGATAGTGTAGCATTCTAAGGGTGAAAAAATTTTTGAAATCGGTGCTGTAGTGTCAAAGTTCCCGTATACGTTCCTGCTCCCGTGGGAATAAAGGGAACCGTAGGAATATGGGGATGAATTAGTTTTTATGTTACTCGGGGATAGTGTAGCATTCTAACGGTGAAAGAATTTTTGAAATCGGTGCTGTAGTGTCAAAGTTCCCGTATACGTTCCTGCTCCCGTAGGAATATGGGGATAAATTAGTTTTTATGTTACTCGGGGATAGTGTAGCATTCTAACGGTGAAAGAATTTTTGAAATCGGTGTTTGAGTTTATAAGTTCCCGTATACGTTCCCGTTCCCGTAGCAATATGGGGATGAATTAGTTTTTATGTTACTCGGGGATAGTGTAGCATTCTAACGGTGAAAGAATTTTTGAAATCGGTGCTGTAGTGTCAAAGTTCCCGTATACGTTCCTGCTCCCGTGGGAATATAGGGAAGCGTATGAATATGGGGATGAACTAGTTTTTATGTTACTTGGGGACAGTGTAGCATTCTGACGGTGAAAAAATTTTTGAAATCGGTGCTGTAGTGTCAAAGTTCCCGTATACGTTCCTGCTCCCGTGGAAATATAGGGAACCGAATGAATATGGGGATGAATTAGTTTTTATGTAACTCGGGGATAGTGTAGCATTCTAAGGGTGAAAGAATTTTTGAAATCGGTGCTGTAGTGTCAAAGTTCCAGTATACGTTCCTGCTCCCGTGGGAATATAGGGAACCGCATGAATATGGGGATGAATAAGTTTTTATGTTACTCGGGGATAGTGTAGCATTCTAACGGTGAAAGAATTTTTGAAATCGGTGCTGTAGTGTCAAAGTTCCCGTATACGTTCCTGCTCCCGTAGGAATATGGGGATGAATTAGTTTTTATGTTACTCGGAGATAGTGTAGCATTCTAACGGTGAAAGAATTTTTGAAATCGGTGCTGTAGTGTCAAAGTTCCCGTATACGTTCCTGCTCTGGTAGCAATATGGGGATGAATTAGTTTTTATGTTACTCGGGGATAGTATAGCATTCTAACAGAGAAAGAATTTTTGAAATCGGTGCTGTAGTTTCAAAGTTCCCATATACGTTCCTGCTCCCGTAGCAATATGGGGATGAATTAGTTTTTATGTTACTCGGAGATAATGTAGCATTCTAACGGTGAAAAAAATTTTGAAATCGGTGTTGTAGTTTATAAGTTCCCGTATACGTTCCCGTTCCCGTGGGAATTTAGAGATAAATTGTAGCCTATGTGTTATTCTGATGTATAAGCTATATTATTGGAAAGTTTAATTGAAATCCATTCAGTAGTTTTTGCGTGAAAGAGGAACAAACATACATCCACACATACAAACTTTCACGTTTATAATATTAGTAGGATATGTATGAGGGGATGCATAGCGCATAAGATCATCTGAGCGATACTCCGTTTACAAATCACAGAGAACAGACAAAAAGAGAAAACGGCTCTAAACTTGGTGGCGGATTTGTTTCGAGCAAAATGTGCGTATGTATATGTTTTAAAGCAAGATTTTCTATAAAAAAACCCAAAATAGACAGTTTTTCTAGAATTAATATTTCAAATTCTGTGACCACAATAGTATATTTTTTTATTGAAACTAATTAAGATTATATCAAAGAAAAATACAAAAAAAAATTTAGGTTCTTTTGGCTGCTCGTTCCTCAGAAATTGTTTGCAAATATGACTTTATTGAAATTGAATTTTAGCAGTTTGGAGAAAAAAATATTGATTTTGGGCTCGGAGGTTAGTTCAGGAGCTTTATTACCTTCAAAAAAATGTATATATATATGTACTTGAAAACACTCACGCCGCAATGACTTTATAAGATACGCCTGATATCTATCTACTATTTCCCTTTTATTTCATCAAAAAAAATTAATGAACGGCAAAGTTATTACCAAAAGAGTATGCTGAAAACCGAAAAATTACAAAAAATTGAGGAAGATTTTTTTCATATAAGGAGACAAAATTTAAAAAAAAAAAAAAAAAACGCTCGGAGGTTAGTTGCATACATATTTTCTAATTATAAAACGAAAAAGAAAAAAATAAAAAGTTCATAAATACGGATGCCCCGACCAAAATAGTGAACAAATCGGGGGAGAGTACGATAACTATGGCGACAAAAAATAATAACGGTTTCTGATAGAGGGGTTCAATACAAGCATTTTTTACTATGGGAGGGGGGGCCTATCTCCCCCCGTTTAGGCGGTAGGGGCAATTTTATAAAAATTGACTTAAAATCTAAAAAAAAATATTGTAGAACAACGGGAAAACTTACAGATACAATTTATACCTTTTATGAAAGCCAGAAATTTGCACTTTATAATAAATTTTAAATGAAGTGGTTTCAATTTATAGTTTTTGAAATAACTGACTTCAAAATCAAAATTTACGAAAAAAAAATTTAAAAAACCACTTTGAGTACTATGTTTCTCGTGATTACAAATGTCAATAAAAAAAATTTTGATGTAGTTAGTTGCTTCAATAAATTTTTTATCAAACGATATAAATTTCTTTTTTCTATGTCTTATAGTTTTTGAGATAATTGAAAAATAGTAAAACTATTGAAGTATGCATTATTTTCAAAAAATTATGGAAATACGTACGAATTTACGATAATGTTAGGAGATAGACTAATGAAAGTATTAAAATTCATAAAACAGGTACTTATGTGCAATTAATTTCCGTATGCAACAGCTTTTCGCATGGCCCGCTTCGCGGGGCTCATTATTTTAACCCTTTTTCCGCAGGGTTAAGCTGCTCATGCTAAATATGAAAATAGCAATTAATTTCCGTATGCAACAGCTTTCCGCATGGCCCGCTTCGCGGGGCTCATTATTTTAACCCTTTTTCCGCAGGGTTAAGCTGCTCATGCTAAATATGAAAATAGCAATTAATTTCCGTATGCAACAGCTTTCCGCATGGCCCGCTTCGCGGGGCTCATTATTTTAACCCTTTTTCCGCAGGGTTAAGCTGCTCATGCTAAATATGAAAATAGCAATTAATTTCCGTATGCAACAGCTTTCCCAATGGCCCGCTTCGCGGGGCTCATTATTTTAACCCTTTTTCCGCAGGGTTAAGCTGCTCATGCTAAATATGAAAATAGCAATTAATTTCCGTATGCAACAGCTTTCCGCATGGCCCGCTTCGCGGGGCTCATTATTTTAACCCTTTTTCCGCAGGGTTAAGCTGCTCATGCTAAATATGAAAATAGCAATTAATTTCCGTATGCAACAGCTTTCCGCATGGCCCGCTTCGCGGGGCTCATTATTTTAACCCTTTTTCCGCAGGGTTAAGCTGCTCATGCTAAATATGAAAATAGCAATTAATTTCCGTATGCAACAGCTTTCCGCATGGCTCGCTTCGCGGGGCTCATTATTTTAACCCTTTTTCCGCAGGGTTAAGCTGCTCATGCTAAATATGAAAATAGCAATTAATTTCCGTATGCAACAGCTTTCCGCATGGCCCGCTTCGCGGTGCTCATTATTTTAACCCTTTTTCCGCAGGGTTAAGCTGCTCATGCTAAATATGAAAATAGCAATTAATTTCCGTATGCAACAGCTTTCCGCATGGCCCGCTTCGCGGGGCTCATTATTTTAACCCTTTTTCCGCAGGGTTAAGCTGCTCATGCTAAATATGAAAATAGCAATTAATTTCCGTATGCAACAGCTTTCCGCATGGCCCGCTTCGCGGGGCTCATTATTTTAACCCTTTTTCCGCAGGGTTAAGCTGCTCATGCTAAATATGAAAATAGCAATTAATTTCCGTATGCAACAGCTTTCCGCATGGCCCGCTTCGCGGGGCTCATTATTTTAACCCTTTTTCCGCAGGGTTAAGCTGCTCATGCTAAATATGAAAATAGCAATTAATTTCCGTATGCAACAGCTTTCCGCATGGCCCGCTTCGCGGGGCTCATTATTTTAACCCTTTTTCCGCAGGGTTAAGCTGCTCATGCTAAATATGAAAATAGCAATTAATTTCCGTATGCAACAGCTTTCCGCATGGCCCGCTTCGCGGGGCTCATTATTTTAACCCTTTTTCCGCAGGGTTAAGCTGCTCATGCTAAATATGAAAATAGCAATTAATTTCCGTATGCAACAGCTTTCCGCATGGCTCGCTTCGCGGGGCTCATTATTTTAACCCTTTTTCCGCAGGGTTAAGCTGCTCATGCTAAATATGAAAATAGCAATTAATTTCCGTATGCAACAGCTTTCCGCATGGCCCGCTTCGCGGGGCTCATTATTTTAACCCTTTTTCCGCAGGGTTAAGCTGCTCATGCTAAATATGAAAATAGCAATTAATTTCCGTATGCAACAGCTTTCCGAATGGCCCGCTTCGCGGGGCTCATTATTTTAACCCTTTTTCCGCAGGGTTAAGCTGCTCATGCTAAATATGAAAATAGCAATTAATTTCCGTATGCAACAGCTTTCCGCATGGCACGCTTCGCGGGGCTCATTATTTTAACCCTTTTTCCGCAGGGTTAAGCTGCTCATGCTAAATATGAAAATAGCAATTAATTTCCGTATGCAACAGCTTTCCGCATGGCCCGCTTCGCGGGGCTCATTATTTTAACCCTTTTTCCGCAGGGTTAAGCTGCTCATGCTAAATATGAAAATAGCAATTAATTTCCGTATGCAACAGCTTTCCGCATGGCCCGCTTCGCGGGGCTCATTATTTTAACCCTTTTTCCGCAGGGTTAAGCTGCTCATGCTAAATATGAAAACAGCAATTAATTTCCGTATGCAACAGCTTTCCGCATGGCCCGCTTCGCGGGGCTCATTATTTTAACCCTTTTTCCGCAGGGTTAAGCTGCTCATGCTAAATATGAAAATAGCAATTAATTTCCGTATGCAACAGCTTTCCGCATGGCCCGCTTCGCGGGGCTCATTATTTTAACCCTTTTTCCGCAGGGTTAAGCTGCTCATGCTAAATATGAAAATAGCAATTAATTTCCGTATGCAACAGCTTTCCGCATGGCCCGCTTCGCGGGGCTCATTATTTTAACCCTTTTTCCGCAGGGTTAAGCTGCTCATGCTAAATATGAAAATAGCAATTAATTTCCGTATGCAACAGCTTTCCGCATGGCCATGCGGGAAGCTGTTGCATACGGAAATTAATTGCTATTTTCATATTTAGCATGAGCAGCTTAACCCTGCGGAAAAAGGGTTAAAAAAATGAGCCCCGCGAAGCGGGCCATGCGAAAAGCTGTTGCATACGGAAATTAATTGCACATAAGTACCTGTTTTAGGAATTTTAATACTTTCATTAGTCTATCTCCTAACATTATCGTAAATTCGTACGTATTTCCATAATTTTTTGAAAATAATGCATACTTCAATAGTTTTACTATTTTTCAATTATCTCAAAAACTATAAGACATAGAAAAAAGGAATTTATATCGTTTGATAAAAAATTTATTGAAGCAACTAACTACATCAAAATTTTTTTTATTGACATTTGTAATCACGAGAAACATAGTACTCAAAGTGGTTTTTTAAATTTTTTTTTCGTAAATTTTGATTTTGAAGTCAGTTATTTCAAAAACTATAAATTGAAACCACTTCATTTAAAATTTATTATAAAGTGCAAATTTCTGGCTTTCATAAAAGGTATAAATTGTATCTGTAAGTTTTCCCGTTGTTCTACAATATTTTTTTTTAGATTTTAAGTCAATTTTTATAAAATTGCCCCTACCGCCTAAACGGGGGGAGATAGACCCCCCCTCCCATAGTAAAAAATGCTTGTATTGAACCCCTCTATCAGAAACCGTTATTATTTTTTGTCGCCATAGTTATCGTACTCGTGCCACAAATCGAAATTTTCAATAAAAAAAAATGGCTTCCAGTCCCTATAAAAACCGTAAGGGAATAATTTTCAGCATTTGAATGATACACAAATGTTTGTGTGTTTATCATCTTTACAATACATTTTGGTTCATCAAATTATCAAGAAAATTGCAAAAGTTATGAAGCAATAAGTCAACGCACCTTTCAAATTTTAACGAAAAAAGCAAGGGACACCTAGCCTTAAGTGGTCTTGGTTTGTATGTTTACTTTTTCTTTCCCTTTGAATGTTCTTTGTATGTTGATTGTCGAGTTTATTATACTTGTATCTTGGTGCTGTCTTATGACGGTCTGTTCTAGAATTTCTTACAAAGCCTTCTGTTCGATTTTCAACGTAATTTTCCCTGTTATTATTTAATTTGTTTATTATTTTTTTCTTCTTTGTTACCATAAAAGCAAAAAGTTTCTTTTTGTCTACATTTCCTTTCTGTATGTCATAAGGTCTTTCCATAGTAGTAGAGTGAATAGAATTGTTGTAAAAGATAATAGCTTTATGAACGATTACTCGAGTCTCATGTATGCATGGATTCATTTTGCCGTTAAGGAGTGCTCTTATTTTTTCAGCTAAAGTTCTATGAAATACTTCAATATCTGAATTCCCTGTATGACTATTTGGTTTAGTGAAGTGCACTTCTATGTTCAGGTCTTCTAGCAATTTGATTATTCTTGGAAAGTTGAATTCGTTGTCCATTACAATTCTTTTTGGTTTATTGTTCGTAGCTACTAACTGTAAGATGGTTTCTTCTAAAGTTTCATGAGAAACATTAGGAACGTATGTAGCAGTAGCAAGTTTACTAAATTTATCAATTGAAGTCAAGTATTTTGTTTTATTGATACAGTAAATATCCAGATGAACTATTTCATTAATATCTCCTGGGGTTTCTGTCAAATAGAATTTATTTTTGATCGGCTTTCTATCATACTTAGATTGTTTGCATATGTTACAAACAAAGTAAATTTTTGTTCTAGGCCCCATATAATTTTCTTCAATTCCCGAATGCCCTGTTTCTTTTTCATGATATAATTTAATTTGTTTAATTGCTTCTTCTTCTGTTTTCAAGTCTTTAGCTAAATAAACGCATTTATAAAATTTTATTCTTGTTCCGAATAACTCTATTAGTTTTTGTTGAAATGTATTGTATTCATTATCGTTTAAATCAGTGTAAATTCCTGTATTCACTTTTTCTATCAATGGTATTATAAGCTCGTTAAAAGTTTCTTTATTTATTTAATTTATTCCTACTTCTATCCTATTGTATTTTGAATTCTTTTTAATCCCATTTCCTACTTTTAATATTATCTGTTGTTTGAATATGTTAACATCGCTTTCTTTAATTGGAAAGTGATCATTAAATTCTCCTTCTTGTGAATGTATTCTAGGTATAAGTGAATCTTGTTCTAACACGTTTATGTCCTCTATCTCTTTAATTTCTCTACTTAAGAAATTTGCTACCGTGTTGCTTGTACCTTTCAAATATTCGATTTGCATATCATATTCTCCTAGTTGGAGAGAAGTATCCATCTTTGTAATCGAGGAGAAATATCTCTACCTAAATTCTTTGTCTGGAGCCATTTCAGAGGTTGGTGATCTGTTTTAAGATCGAATCGTCTCCCATAAAGATATGGTCGCAAATATTTGACTGACCAAACTATAGCTAGTAATTCTTTTTCTGTTGTGCTATAATTCCTTTCATGTTGGTTGAGGGTTCGACTGATAAATGTAATGGGGTGCCCTTTCTGTGTTAACACTGCTCCTATAGCATAATTGGATGCATCTGTTACTAAGACGAATTTTTCGATAAAATCAGGATATGCAAGTACTCGTTCTGTTTGAAGTGCAGTTTTTAATTCTTGATATGCTTTTATATAATTTAAATCATTTTTATCAATTTTCATATCTTTCTTTAAATATTTAGTAATGGGTTGAGCGATTTTTGCATAGTCTTTAATAAATTTTCTATAATAACCTGTTATTCCCAAGAATGATTTAATTTCTTTAACTGTTGAGGGAAGCTGTATTTTATCTATGGCTTCGATTTTATCTAAGTTAGGTTTTACACCTTTATCTGTTATTGTGTGTCCTAAAAATTGTGTTTCTCTTTTGAGGAAATTACATTTATCTATCTGTACTTTGAGGTTATATTGTTTAAGTCGCTGAAAAACTAGACGTAAATTAATTATTTATGTTCTTTTAATGAGGTACTAAAAATTAATATATCGTCAAGATACACTACACAAATTTTATTAATCAAACCATCTAAGACTTCATTCATCATTCTCTGAAAAGTAGCTGGAGCATTTTTCAAACCGAATGGCATTCTTAACCATTCATAATGACCATAAGGAGTTGAGAATGCTGTCTTCTCAGAATCAGCAGGATTCATTTTTATTTGATGGAAACCTTTGGCAAGGTCAAGGGTTGAAAAATATTGAGCTCTTCCTAACTTATCTAATATCTCGTCGATATTAGGTATAGGGTGTTTGAATTCTACTGTGTTTTCGTTCAATTTTCTGTAGTCGATTACCATACGCCATTTTTGTTCACCTGAATTGTCCATTTTCTTTGGAACTACCCAAATAGGTGCATTATATGACGAAACACTTTTTCTTATTATACCTTGTTGCAATAAATCTTTAACTTGACGTTCTATTTCCTTTTCATGAATTTAAGGATACCTATATATCTTACTAAATATTGGGCTATCATGTTCTGTTCTAATGCTATGCATAGTTTGTGTTGTGGATGTCAATTTATCACCCTCTTTATAAAACATGTTTTTATTTTCATCCACAAATTTTCTTAACTCGTTCTTCTCTTCGAAATTCAAATTCTCATCTGCTAATTGGCTCATTTGCGTTGAGTTGCAATATTCGAGAGCATGAATTTCTTCATATTCATATGAACACACCTTTAAAACGTTTTTTATTGTATAATTGTTAAATAATGTTTTTCTTTGGTTTTTTTCTAAATATCCTTCCTTCATATTTAATGTTGCTCCTAAAGGCTTTAATAAATGTTGACCTATAATTCCTACAAATTTCTTATTTCTTATTTTCATTAACTTCCATGCCATAGTAGATTCATTAGCTCTGGTCTGAGTGCTATTGCAAATTGCATAAAATCGGCTTATCCGGCAAGCAGCCACAACAACAAAATGTTCACTCCTGTAGAACGATGGTTTGACGATGATTGTATACGTGCGAGGCAGAGATCATTTGCGTGGTTAAAGTCATTTCGTGTTTATGAGTGATCATATTAAGAGCAAGTATCTGGAAGCGAATAGGGAGTTCAAAAACTTATGCAGGATTAAAAGAAGTACATTTTTTAATGAGGAGGCTAGACGGCTATCACAATGCAAGAATTCATCGGATTTTTGGAAATTGGTGAAAACATTGAATGGAAACGAGTATAAGATACACAGAGATTTAACACCTGACGGTCTGTTGTCGCATTTTAAGGAACTGTTGAATCCTTTAATCGTCAATGCAGCAGTATCATATGCAGAGACATGCTTTGAAAATAGCACACTTGATGCATGCATAACTACTGATGAAGTTATAAATACTTTAAAAAAATTACACGATGGCAAAGCGGCCGGGTCCGACGGAATCCCAGTTGAATTCTACAAGTACGGCACCAATGAGCTGATAAATAAGATTACTTCGGAGTTCAACTATATTTTGGATAGTGGATCTATACCCGAATGGTTTAAGGAATCCTTAATCTTTCCTATCCACAAAAAAGTCAGTACTCAAAACCCAGAGAACTATCGTGGCATAAGTTTTTTGAACGCCTTTTACAAAATTTTTACGTCAATTCTGCAACGACGACTTAATTTATGGATTGCCCAGAATGGGTTACTGAAGGAGGTTCAAGCTGGTTTCAGATCCGGTTACTCCACGGTGGACCAAATATTTGTACATAAGAGCATTGCCGATAACTTTCTACGGAACCAAAAGAAACTCTATTGTTTCTTCGTGGATTTCAAAGCTGCGGTCGATGCGGTAGACAGAAATGCGCTCTTATACAATCTTTATGGACTGGGGATGTCCAGGAAATTCGGCAAAGTCCTCCAAAATATTGATAACGATACCAAAGCCGCGGTTTGGAATGGAGAGGAAATCTCTGAATGGTTTCAGACTGGAACAGGCGTCCGACAGGGGTGTGCGTTGAGCCCGCTATTATTTGCGCTCTTTATAGATGACCTTACCGACAACATAGGCGGAGGTGTGGAGTTCGCAGGGACAGTGATCAAAGCACTTTTCTATGCCGATGACATTGTAATGCTTTCCAATTCACCCCAATATCTGCAACTAATGATAAATCAATTACTTAGGTACTGTGTAACGTGGAATCTAAAAGTCAATCTAAGTAAATCCAAAATAATGATTTTCAAGAATGGAGGTGGAAGAAATTGCGCAAATGAAAGATGGAGCTACGATTCGAATTTAATTGAGGTGGTGAAGGAATTCACTTATCTAGGAGTGTGCTTTACAAAGAATCTTAGTATGGAAAGACATCTTGGGGATAAACTTGTGAAGGCAAAAAGTACAATTGGAACATCCTGGGCAAAGTGTTTCGCAAACAAGAATATAGCACATAGTAGCAAATTTCGTGTATTTGAAGCAGTGTCTGAGTCTATTATGCTTTACGCAGCGCAGGTTTGGGGATACAAACAGTGCGAGAGTGTGGAGAAACTACTAAGATTCTTTATTAAAAGAATATTTCATCTACCCTACAACACACCAAATTACATGGTTTTGCTGGAAACTGGACTATCACCGCTTTTTATTCAAACCCTCAAACTAAACATTGACTATATTCTCAAAGTCTTGCAGATGCATAGTGAAAGATTACCCAAGAAAGCAGCCCTCTATGTAATCAATCAAAGAAGCAGTTGGTACGCAGAATGGCACGAGCTGGCCTTATGGTGTGAAATGTCACTAGATCTGGATTTCGGCAACGTCAATGATTGCAAAGTTAAACTGTACAATCTAATTGCGGCGGTTGATGAAAAACTCCGTGGTCGCTATATAGAAGAAGCTTCAAATTCAACTCATAGATTAATTTACAAACACCTAAGTCATAACCTTGGTCCAAATAATTACTTTAGAGATGAGATCAATGTTGAGGTTATTTCTATGATGCTGAGACTTCGGGGGGAGCTCATGCATCTTAACTATATTCCGCATAGAGAGGATCGTCCTGGACAATGTAGTTTATGCAACCTAAGAGAAAGAGAAGATGTTTTTCACTTCTTAGGAAAATGTCCTGTGCTGGTAGAAAGCAGGAGAGCCTTCCTGGGATCTAGTTACCTCACGGAAGTGGAAATGATAAGTCTTCTTAACGAGATGTCGGTGGAAAAACTTTTCACCTAACCTATCGTGACAGAATACTCAGCGAAAGCTTCTAAAAACTCATCGAAGTCAAATAATTATTGTATATACACGGTTACTTATGTTTTTTTGTCTAATAATTTCTTGCTTTTTAACATTATCGTAGAACCAATAAGCTTTATATTATATTAATTTTAACTTGTCAACCTGGCAGACGGCATTGCCATGCTAATTCTGATTTTGTTATTTATAAATAATGTTAAGAAATGATGAAAATAAAATCAATCAATCTAGTAGATTCATCTTCATTGAATTCTACTGGTACTTCAGTTATGATCTCAAAATTTTATTATGTTTTCGTGATTTAATGATTTAACTTTTATTGGAACTTTCATTAAAGTTCGTGGAACTTCTAATAGTTGTGACTCATCAAGTATACTTGTTGTTGAGCCAGTATCTATCAAAATGTTAAGATTTTTATTATTTATTGTAAGTTTTACTATGGGAAGTGATTCTTCTTCCCGGCCCTGATAAAATTTACCTCTTCGTGTTTGATTTCTGCATTATTTACATCCATAGGTTCTGCCTTGGATTTCTATTGTTATAGTTATTATTATGGTAATTATTTCTATATTGCCCTGAATGGTTTGGTCTTTGGTTATTATTAAAATTTCTAAACTGTCCCCGATTATTATTATTAACGTTATTATAATTTCTAAACTGTCCAGAACTGTGTCTCTGGTGATTGAAATTATTCCCAAAGTTGTGTTGAGGTGGAGGTCTTACATTAAAATTATTACTTGGTTTCTGGTTGAAATGTAATTTATTATTATTATTTTGGTGCACATTTTTAAAATTTCCTTGTTTATAATCCTTATTTAAATTTCTATGGCGTATGAGAGCAAGGTATACGCTTCTCTAATGTTTATAATATTTTGAGCTATAATTACGGATGCTTGATTGGCATTTAAGTTGTTAATAAATTTATTCATTACTATACTTTCATTGTTTACAGGTTTATAAGTAACATTAGGTTCTAACTTACTTTTTTTGTTCAATTTCAACAGGATTTCTTCCGTCTGTTCAAATAGTTGTTGAAGATCGCTGGTGTTGATGCTGTGGAGATCTTGAAGAATTTGTTCGTATGTTTCACGAACTCCGAAGTCCTGGATTAGTGCCTCCTTTATAGTTGGCCAAGTTGGCATTAAAATTCTCCGTAGTGTGTTGATTGCCACTCCTTGTATTTTGTTTCTTATGATGAGTGTTGCTATTGGTTGATTTTCTACACTCACAAAGGCATAGACATAATCTATATATTCGATGAATGAGATTACGTCCTCATCTGGACGACCCGAGAATGTCGGAATTTTTTCCAATCGCACCAATGGTACATTCTGGTCCGGTGCTACTTGAGCCATTTTATGTCTTTTTAGAGTCTTTTTTTTTTAGTTTTTTCTTTCACTGTTTTGTGTCCTTTACGTAGACACTTTTCTAAGTTCGCTAATCTCTCTACGAGAATTCGTGTATTTCGTTGTGAAAACTTTAGCGTTTATAAAGCATATAAAGAAATCTTTTTTTTTTATTGAATTAATTACTTCAGTAATTAGTTTAACTTAAAAAAATTGTTTCGTCCATTAAAACACTTCAGTGCTGTTAATTTTCACAAAACACAATTTCACAATTTTGCTTTTGTTACGGAACAAAAAATTTTCTTGACCGCGAATTATGTCCTGGATTATTTTCGATAATCCTTTCAAAAATTCTACCGGTTAAATAATTTTTTCGGTTCGATCACTGAATCTCATCTATCATTTAACTTCTTAGTGAGATCCTACCGACTGCGCCAATTTTATTCTTTTTACTAGCTGAGCCACCCGGCGTTGCTCGGGTCTATAGTTTTAAGGTTCCTGTTCTGGTTTTTCCGCTTAAGTGGGAACTTGGGGATGAAAAACAATCGTTTTTACTTTGGGATTATGTGGTATCCCAATGACGAAAGGATTTTTGAGATCTGTCCAGCAGTTTATAAGTTTCCGTTCCCAGCCCCGTTCCTGTGGGAATCTTCCGTTACAGTGGAAATATGTGAAATAAAAGTCTATGTCACCGAACATGGGCGTAGCCAGGTAGGGGCAAATGCCCCAACCTAAGCCAAATGTCCTCGAAAAACTCGGCGTTTTTTAAGAAAAAATTAATCTTTGTGCTTCACGACATTTTTGGAGAAAATGTTGAAACAACGAGAACTTTTCAAAGAGCATTCTCGTAAAAAACAAAGACACTTTGGGAAAAAAGCGGAAAAAAGGAGTATCAATGAAAATTTTTATAAAAAATGAGGACAATTCGCAAAATTGCCGAAAAACCAGGACTTTTCAATGAGATTTCTCATCAACACTCATCAACATCTAGAAATATTACACGGGCATATTTGGGCATTTATATTTATAGTTATTCGAATCAAAAAATTCTCCAGAAATTCTGAATTATCTGAATGCCGCATTTTGAATGCGGCATTGCGGCAACAACAATTAGTCGCGATTGATCGTTCTAACGGTACAGCTCAATACAACAAGTGGAAATAAAAGTGGAATTGTGAATACTAATTGATTTTTTCGTTGTCTTGTGATATCAATTTTTTCTTCGCTTTGTGAGAAACCAAAAATGATACTTTTAAAGTATCTCTCAATATTATTGTCAATAAACATTTCCTACTTTTTTTTTTCAAAAAAATGTCCTCGTTTTTCATTGATTTTTGAGAATTTTTTTTCGAAAAAAGACCTAAAAAATTCCTGGCTCCACTCATGTCATTGAGGGATGATGTAACATCCTACCTAGAGTTGAAAGAATTTTTGAAATCGGTCAAGTAACTTTAAGGTTTCGGTTCTGGTTCTCGTGGGATTATAGGGATGAAATATAATCTAAGTTACTGATGGAGGGGGATAATGTAGCACTCCTAATGCAGGAAGGGTTATAGAAATCTGTCCAGTAGCTTCTAAGTTTCCGTTCCCAACCCCGTTCCTGTGGGAATATGGGGATCAAACCTTGACAGTAACCATTTATAAGTCTATGCCACTGAGGGATGAATGTTACATCAAAAAGTTGAAAGAATTTTTGAAATCGATCAAGTAACAATAAGGTTCCCGTTCTCGTTCCCGTTTCTGTTCCCGTGGGACTATAGGGATGAAATATAATCTAAATTACTAATGGAGCGGGGATAATGTAGCAATCCTAATGCAGGAAGGGTTTTAGAAATCTGTCCAGTTGTTTCTAAGTTTCCGTTCCCAAACCCGTACCTGTCGGAATATCCGTGCAATTTCTTAAATTCCGTTCCTGTGGGAATATGGATAACAAACCTTGACAGTAACCATTTATAAGTCATTGTCACTGAGGGATAATGTAACATCCTAGAGTTGAAAGAATTTTTGAAATCGGTCAAGTAACTTTAAGCTACTCGTTCTCGTTCCCGTTTCTATTCCCGTGGGATTATAGGGATGAAATATAATCTAAATTACTAATGGAGGGGGATAATGTAGCAATCTTAATGCAGGAAGGGTTTTAGAAATCTGTCCAGTAGGATCTAAGTTTCCGCTCCCAACCCTGTTCCTGTGGGAATATGGGGATCAAACCTTGACAGGAACCATTTATAAGTCTATGTCACTGAGGGATGATGTAACATCCTAGAGTTGAAAGATTTTTTGAAAATCAAGTAAATTTAAGGTTTCGGTTCTCGTTCCCGTTTCTGTTCCCGTGGATTATAGGGATGAAATATAATCTAAATTACTGATGGAAGGGGATAATGTAGCACTTCTAATGCAGGAAGAGTTATAGAAATCTGTCCAGTAGTTTCTGAGTTTCCATTCCCAAACCCGTTCCTTTGGGAATATCCGCGCCATTTTTTTATTTTTTAATGTCATAAGAACCTTCTCCTGACAATTACAAACACAACAAAAAAAGAATTGGCCAAATTGGTCCAGGCGTTGTTGAGTTATGCGCTTACCAACACATTTTGCGATTCATTTTTATATATAAGACTACCTGAGCAACCCGGCGTTGCTCGGGTCTGTAGTTTTAAGGTTCCCGTTCTCGTTCTTCCGCTTAAGTGGGAACTTGGGGATGAAAAATAATCGTTTTCACTTTGGGATTATGTGGCATCCCAATGACGAAAGAATTTTTGAAATCTGTCTAGTAGTTTCTATATTTCCGTTCCCAGCCCCGTTCCTATGGGAAACTTCCGTTACCGTGGAAATATGTGAAATATAAGTCTATGTCACTGAGGGATAATGTAACATCCTTGAGTTGAAAGAATTTTTGAAATCGGTCAAGTAACTTTAAGCTTTCGGTTCTCGTTCCCGTTTCTGTTCCCGTCGGATTATAGGGATGAAATATAGTCTAGGTTACTGATGGAGGGGGATGATGTAGCACTATTAATGCCGAAAGAATTTTAGAAATCTGTCCACCAGTTTCTAAGTTTCCGTTCCCAACCTCGTTCCTGTGAGAGTATGGGGATCAAACCTTGACAGGAACCATTTAAAAGTCTATGTCACTGAGGGATAATGTAACATCCTAGAGTTGAAAGAATTTTCAAAATCGGTCAAGTAACTTTAAGTTTCCCGTTCTCGTTCCCGTTTCTGGTCCCGTGGGTTTATAGGGATGAAATATAATTTAAATTAATAATGTAGCAATCCTAATGCAGGAAGGGTTAAGGAAATCTGTCTAGTAGTTTCTAAGTTTCCATTCACAAACCCGTTCCTGTCGGACTCTCCGTGCAATTTTTTAAATTTCTTTCCTGTGGGAATATGGAGAACAAACCTTTACAGGAACCATTTATAAGTCCATGTCACTGAGGGATAATTAACATCCTAGAGTTGAAAGAGTTTTGGAAATCGGTCAAGTAACTTTAAGGTTTAGGTTCTCGTTCCCGTTTCTGTGCCCGTGGGATTATTGGGATGGTATATAATCGAAATTACTGATGGAGGGGGATAATGTAGCACCCCTAATGCTGGAATCGTTTTAGAAACATGTCTAGTAGTTTCTAAGTCTCCGTTCCCAAACCCGTTCCTGTGGGAATATCAATTTTTAAATTTTTTTATGTCATAAAAACTTTCTCCAGACAATAACAAACACAACAAAAAAAGAATTGGCCAAATTGGGCCAAGCGTTGTTGAGTTATGCGCTTACCAACACATTTTGCGATTCATTTTTATATATAAGATTCCTCCGGGATAAAAACAATTGGAAAAGAAAAACTTGGTTTCAATTTTAGATTTATTTGAATTGATCTTCACTTAAAGACTACTACACAAAACTTGATACGCAAAACTAGACTGAGCTGCTTAATTCTAAGAAACCTCTTTTATATCAGAAAGATATGCATAAGCAGCAACTCCACTTATACATACATATGAAACTCTTGCATAGATTCATATCGTCATCTTTGGTGACGATACAATTATGTTCTTTGTTTACTTTACATTAATATTTTTATGACATCCCTCTTGGTGTCGATTAATTTGGTTTAGAAATGCAAAGTGCACTTCTTTGTTTCGGATTTTATAGCATTTCTTTGTTTAGGATTTTATAGCATTTCTTTGTTTAGGATTTTATAGCATTTTTGTTAATTGGTTTAAGTTTACTCAAGCAAATATGCTTGGTACTTCTTTGTTAATTGAATTCGGGATCAATTCTATAACTCGCGCGAACCCCAACGGAAGTTTGAATGCTTATAACTTTTTTCTTAATCATATTTTTGACCTGGGATGAAAACTCAGTGAACGAATTTAATTTTTCTTTACGTTTTTCATCGTATTTTCATCATAGCGATTTAAGATAATTTTCTGGAATTTTTTTCTGAAAAAAACCCACAAACCAAACTTGGGGTTCGTGCGAAACCCACTATGGTTCCGGCTTGTTATGACAGCATTAAATAGCCTTCTCAAGATTGTGTTGTGTTGGTAATAAAACGACCTGTTTACATATTTGGTTTTGGAACATAAGATACCAATGCCATTCTCTGCAAAAATCCAAAAATGAATGAAATGGACAGTACTGATCCGATCTGGTACGGTCAATTCAATTCGTTCAAAAATATTTCAACAGGCTGGAGAGTGTTTGTCATGGCTGATAATTGAGCTCAGCGACCAATTGAATCGTCGAAACGGAGAAAGAAATTCAGATGTTCAAAACGTGTACAATTCATCACGGCTCGAAGAATTGATTCCCATTGATAGTATCCCAAATTAGATGTGAATACAAATTTTGGGGTTCGCGCGAACTCCAAGTTTGGTTATTGCATTATTCTTCGTGCCGTAAACTAGGGTTAAACTGAAATGTAGTATAATACCATCAGATTCAACACTATCTAAAGTAGGTGTCGTTCCACTCTTAACGCAAACTTCTTTATTTATAACATAGCTTGAAGGTTCATGATATAAATTTTTATTATTTGACGTTTGAATAAATTTGTAAAAAGTTTTTTTTTTTCTGTAGAAAAGTGAGAATCTGTTTAAATTTATCTTTCATATCAGTTTTAATATGTTCAAAAAACTCTTGATTTCATTTTTTGAATATTACTGAAAAAAATTCTTCTGTTAAATCTGCAACTATGTCTTCAACAATTTTACGAGATAAATTAGAATTTACAAGTTACAAAGAAATCTTGTTGCAGAAGCTTCAATATTTTCAAAAATATTATTTTGTTCAGGTAGTGTACTTTCATTTTCAAGGCAACTATTTTGAATATTTTCTTCAGCAGAAAATATATTTTCTACAGGTGTAGAAGAAGGTGAACTGATATTTAAGCCCTTACAAGATCTTTCAAAATGTCTTTTAAAACTTTTCAAATTATAGATTTGACTAAAGTTAAAACATTGATAATAATTTGTTGCTTTAAAATAATGTTTTTGTTTATAATGGATAAAAAGCGTTTTAACATCTACAAAAGATGTTAAGCATAGAAGGCATTTATACATTATTGTCTTTTTAAGGATTCAAATAGAACTAAATATCTATACTCTGAACGAAAGATGAACCGGGATATAGAGGACCACGGTACTAAATTATTTTTAATGTACAATTAATTTTTTGAACAAAAGTTTTAAGAGTGAGAGAGATAAGAGCGATTGCAAACATCAAAAAATATTTTGAAACAGCTATCCAATTCAGGCAATATATCATTAAATTTATATTTAATTTCATTAAAATAAATTACAAATTTATTAATAATGTCAATAAAGTTTTATTATTTTTTTAAGGATTCAATAAGAACTAGAACATCTGGTGAAGCTCTTTCAGAAGTGTCAATTTCATAAAAATATTTTTGGATGAAAATCCAAACAGGTTTACAAGGCATATGATATTTTAGATTAAGAAGGCAATATAATATCATTAAATTTATATTTAATTTTATTAAAATAAATTACGAATCATCAAAATAATTGGGCTTTGAAAGCAAGGAAACAGGCGGACGATCAAATTTATTAATAATGTCAATAAAGTTTTATTGTTTTTTTTAAGGATTCAATGAGAACTAGAACATCTGGTGAAGCTCTTTCAGAAGTGTCAATTTCATAAAAATATTTTTGGATGAAAATCCAAACAGGCTTACAAGGCATAGGATATTTTAGATTAAGAAGGCAATATATCATTAAATTTATATTTAATTTCAATAAAATAAATTACGAATCAACAAAATAAATGGGCTTTGAAAGCAAGGAAACAGGCGGACGATCAAATTTATTAATAATGTCAATAAAGTTTTATTGTTTTTTTAAGGATTCAATGAGAACTAGAACATTCGCGACGAAAAAGAAAAGGCAGGCCAAAACACTCCTGGTACAAGCAAATACAAAAACAGCAGCATTTGGTTGGCCTCAGACATGGAACAATCCAAAACCGGGAGGCTTGCCGACGCTTTCTGAGGTCAACGCGGCGTACCCAACAGGCGGATCACTAGTGTGAAGCAGAAAAGTGGGAGAGTTGTGATCGCTTCAAGATCACTACTCGTAACGCCGGAAATGGAAAGAAGAAGAAGAATGAGAACTAGAAATATCTGGTGAAGCTCTTTCAGAAGTGTCAATTTCATAAAAATATTTCTGGATGAAAATCCAAACAGGTTTACAAGGCATAGGATATTTTAGATTAAGGCTAGGTGGACTTTTTTAGCGAACTCAGAACTAATGTAAAAGTGTTTGCTTGTATTAGAAAAAACGAGCATGCGCTGTGCAAGTAGGCATATAAAAAAACAGATATCATAAGGAACACTGACGAAGATATTTGTATGTACGCAATATGTCTGAATGAGCTTTTTTAACGATTTCTTGTTTTCGGATTTGTTGAGATTTGAGAAAAGAAAAATTGTGTCAAGTCAGGAAAAAAAGAAAACCGGTTACTTTTTTTTGTCAGTTTGCTTGCTGAGATAAATACAGATAATTACAAATAATGAAGATGTTGTAGGGTCGATATTTCTTATCTTGTTTTTTTGCGGATGTGGATGTGGAAAACATGATAGATACAAAGTTAAAAAAATTATTTCGCATACCTACACCTTACCCAAATGCATATCTTATTCTAAATAAGTTGAATCCTATATGCCTATGTAAGAAAGTGGCCTATACCTGCATACATTTTCATGCCAACCGCGTTATGTCATCACACGTACACTTGACCAAGGAATTCCATTCTATTAGTGCAGTGGACTGTGGCGCTGTTTTCTCAACCCTTTCTCTTTGTGCGTATGCCTATGTCCGTTTCTTTCAATCCTTCTTCAATTCACACTTTCTTTTTTACAATGCAGGCTACTGCTACCAGCAAAAAAAAAAAATCAACAGGCACGCAGTTTGTAATGAGAAATGAATAGCACAAAAGATCACAAAATAAGGTCATAGGTATAGAATATAGATGATATGTATGATGGAAAAAAGTAACGCATAAGATCATCTGAGCGATACTCCTTTTCCAAATCACAGAGAACATACAAAAAGAGAAAACAGTGCTAAAATTGGTGGCGGACTTTCTTCGAACTGCCGTGCATATGTATATGTTTTTAAGCAAGGTTTTGTAGTAAAAAACCCAAAGTAGACAGTTTTTTCTATTAATATTCCAAATTCTGTGACCACAATAGTATATTTCTTTATTGAAACTAATTAAGATTATATCAAAGAAAAATACCAACAAAAAATTGATGTTCTTTTGGCTTCTCGTTTTTCAAAAATCGTTTGCAAATATGACTTTATTGAAGTTGAATTTTAGCGGTGTGGAGAAAAAAATATTGATTTTGGGCTCGGAGGTTAGTTTAGGAGCTTTATTACCTTCAAAAAAATGTATATATATATGTACTTGAAAACACCCACGCCTTACCCCATGCTTTATAAGCTAAAGCCTAGTACGCTGCTGAAACGAAAAGAAAAATCCCATACAAAAATGACAGGACGGAATCGTAAACGAAAAATTTCGCTCACCTTTTCGTCGTGCAGTACGCTGCTGCTCTGCGGAAAGGGTTTTATAGGTGGATATTTGTAGTAGATCTTTTTACTACAATTTTAAAATTCTCCACACTTTTCCGTCCATCATTTATCTCCCGGGACAATAAATGCTTGCGAAATTTTGACAGTTCTATTGTTTTTTTTTGTTTTGTGTATTTATAGTGCCATTTGTATAGAATTTCAGAAAAAAGAAGATTTAAGAATTTTATTTAGATGGGCTTTGAAAAAGTAATTGTGAATATTTTAACTACACGGAATTGAATCAATGCCAGCAACCGAATTGCTATTTCAACCAAGTATGATAGGAAGCTTTGAACCTGGCCTTGTTGACTTGATTGACTACGTTTTCAAAATGTTTCACCCCGATGAGCAGCTTCTATTAGCACAGAATGTATTTATGACCGGTGGATGCGCTCAATTGCCAGGTACACTTACTAATAAAGTTAACTTCCAAGTTATAATTTACAATCAAGTAAAAGTTACAAAAAAAAAATCATTTTCCAGGACTCAAAGAGCGGATCTCTAGAGAATCTAGAGATGAGGCTTTTCCCACCACTGCAAGCTGATTCATCAAGTTCGGATGCCTGGTTTGGAGCAAGCGACATCGCAGTGAGAATCTGGACAAGATTGTTACAACAAAAACCGAATATCAAGAACAAGGTGGCTAATATTTCAAGGGACACCCAACCAGGACGCCCAAGGGACACCCAACCAAACACACCAACACCCATTGTAGTCGAAACATCGACCGAATTAATGAAAACTGAATAAAAACTTTTATTTACTTTTGGATTTTTTTTATCTTTTATTTAAAAAATAGTTGAAAACTGATAAATTTTCTTCTTGCTGTTGAAGATGATTCCGTCGTATTTTGTTGGAACCACTTCGTGGCGTCTTCCTTTGTCAAACGATGTTGGAATCCAACGTTGATACCCAAATCAATATGTTCCTGGATACCGAAACCGAAGTTTCCTGTGGATAAGAAGTTGTCCCTCCCCAATTCGTATTCACGGACTTTAAGGCCTAGCTCCAAAATCTCTTCGGCCTTAGCGCCACGAACCGTGCAGTGAACAGTGATTTTTCATTACGTCTGATGCCGAAAGATCGTACGACGGTATAACGAGTCTTTGAAAACACTGGTTGTTGACCAGTCAATTGTTCCGATACCTGAAAGTTGACAAAAAATGTTTATTCGTTGAGTATTCAACTAATGCACTTTATAGTCCTGAGCTTACCTTAGCGGCACGAGTCAACCTATCACCGGATTCACCAAACACAAATGTTCAAGCAGAGTTTTCGAAAGTGTAGTTCAATCCCGGATATGGTTCATAGTTAGTTTTGTTAACACATTTTAAGATAACAATATTAATTTGTTTTATTGCTTCTTGTGAGACTTTTGAATTGACTTTGATTGTCACTTTTTCTAAACAGCTGATTATACTCTACACAAATATTTTCCGCTGAGTGTTCGTTCACGATTTCGACGTGCTCGTGGAGATCAACGAAAAATTCCGTTTCGCATCAGCAGCGTACTAGGCTTAATAAAAGGCAGTTTCACCAACTTCTCATCATAACACCTATTTCAAAACACTTCTTAAAACTATTAAACTATTACCAATGATTTTATAAGATGCGCCTCATATCTATCTACTGTTTCCTTTTTATTTCATGAAAAAATATTAATAAACGGCAAAGATATTAAGGCTAGGTTTACTTTTTTAGCGAACTCAGAACTCATGTAAAAGTGTTTGCTTGTATTAGTAAATCATTTTATGTAACGAAATGAATAATTTAGCTTTATTTTAATAAAATTTTAATCGCGCACGAGAAATTCTTTTCACGACCGACGATCAACAAACAGCGTTTATCTGACAATTGAAATCGATGTCATTTTTGACAGGAAGAAAATTCCCTAGAAAGAATTAAGACAAGGTCACAATAGGAAAGTTCTATGTTTTGATTTAGGTTGTTGCGTAGGATAAACTAAGGCCTGTTTCCATCTAAGCTTGAAAAAGGTTGCTAAGGTAGGAGAAAATGAATGTTCTAAACGTAGCTAGAAAAAGAAAACAACGTTAGGATGTATGTAGAAAACGTTAGGAGTTTATGTAATTTGGAACAACGGCGAAGGGGAGACTGAATGTTTCTGATACATTTCATTGTTTCTTGGATATTTAAACCGTGCAGTTGTTTTAAAATTACTCTAGGGAGTTCATATATATGTCACAAAGGTGTAACTTTGGATAAAGTAGGTGTTTTTAAATATTTAATTTTATTTAAATGATTAATTTTAATTTCGGTTAAAAATAGTTTAATGCAAAGTAAACATACACAAAATAAGTGCATTATTGAAAATCGTGGAGGAAGGAAACATAGTACATATATATATATGTGTGCATCTGTAACAAGGTAATTCTATTTAAATCTCAAACTGAACGTTTGTCTGAATTTTTGGTCCATGTAGGGCTTACGTTATATAGTCATTCGCTGCGAATTGCAAGGGAAAAGCTGTGAAAAGTTCCCATTCAGCTACGGGAGATTTTTTTGTGTCTTAAGACACTTTAAGACATAAACCAATTTGACCCTCAGCAGTTGGATAACAGTAGCGTCGTACGCTAATAAACCTGTGTTCCCGGTTTGAGTTGCAGCGGAAGCAGTTATAACAGTGCTACGTTTGTTCGATAAAATTACCTTGAGTTTCCTTGTACTACTTAATTTATTTTTTTTTTGTCATAAAGTAAAATAGAGATTTTTAAAATACTGTAAAGGAAGTGCGAGGTTAATGATAAATACTTTAACGAATGTGCATAGAGTAAATGTTTTTGTTTTGCATATTTATATAATCGTAAATTTTTATAATCAGTCGCGAGAAAGCGCGACCAATTTAGTGCTACAACAGGTGAACCTGCGGAGGAATTGGATGCTGTGGCCACAACAACCGAATTCTTCTACAAATTGGTGAGTCATTTCCCTGTTATTTTGATATCAATTATTAAAGTTTATACGTGTATAAGTATGCTATGGGTGGTTAAGTGGGGACCTTACTAGATAGTTTTTTTTTGACAAAAGAGGAAGTCGAATCCATATTTGTTTTTATATATTAAAGTATTCAAGTTAAGTTCGGATTTCCTAGTTTCGTTTTTATATTTTTTTTGTTAATTAAATTTATAGTAAATTCAATCTTAAAGTCAATCAAATTAAACACAAAGACATATCTAACGTGCAAAGCAAAATAAAATACATATATATAAACTCAGCATAAACTAGAAAGTTACGATTGAGTAAAATATACTACTTATATACACATTTAGTCACATACAAATCAACCATAGAAAAATAAACAATTTTAGTAAATACAAACGTATATACAATATACATATTAATACAATGCACAATAAACTGAATTTATATTGAAGTATAATGAAATTTAACATGAGTGTTTAAATCGCGTAGTCTGAAAGGATGAGGAATCTAGGGAAGTGAGTATGATCACGTAGGTAGGGAATTGATGCCATTTAAGGGACTACTCTTAAGCGAGTAAAGTAGTCAGGTAGGGAGGGTAGAGATAGCGTATCTCGCATGCTAATACCATCAAGTAGCCAAAGCCTGGCATGGTTTTTTTTGTAACTGGGTAATGCAAAGGACGAAGAACCACCCCACCGACGAGCTAAGGAGAGGCACATGCATGCCAGCATAGGTCCATCAGAAAAAAAACAGCCCGTTACAAATGGCGCCCAACGTGGGGCGGGTTTGGCTGATGGACCTATGCTGGCATGCATTTGCCTCTCCTTAGACAAAAGAGGAAGTTTTGTCTAAAAAAAAAAAACTATCTAATAAGTTCCCCACTTAACCACCCATAGCATACTTATACACGTATAAACTTTAATAATTGATATCAAAATAACAGGGAAATGACTCACCAATTTGTAGAAGAATCCGGTTGTTGTGGCCATAGCATCCAATTCCTCCGCAGGTTCACCTGTTTTAGCACTAAATTGGTCGCGCTTTCTCGCGACTGATTATTAAAATTTACAATTATATAAATATGCAAAACAAAAACATTTACTCTATGCACATTCGTTTTAGTATTTATCATTAACCTCGCACTTCATTTACAGTATTTTAAAAATCTCTATTTTACTTTATGACAAAAAAAAAAAAAAAATAAGTAGTACAAGGAAACTCAAGGTAATTTTATCGCACAAACGTAGCACTGTTATAACTGCTTCCGCTGCAACTCAAACCGGGAACACAGGTTTATTAGCGTACGACGCTACTGTTATCCAACTGCTGAGGGTCAAATTGGTTTATGTCTGAAAGAGTCTTAAGACACAAAAAAATCTCCCGTAGCTGAATGGGAACTTTTCACAGCTTTTCCCTTGCAATTCGCAGCGAATGACTTTATAACGTAAGCCCTACATGGAACAAAAATTCAGACAAACGTTCAGTTTGAGATTTAAAAAGATTTACCTTGTTACAGATGCGCACATATATATATATGTACTATGTTTCCTTCCTCCACGATTTTCAATAATGCACTTATTTTGTGTATGTTTACTTTGCATTAAACTATTTTTAACCGAAATTAAAATTAATCATTTAAATAAAATTAAATATTTAAAAAAACCTACTTTATCCAAAGTTACACCTTTGTAACATATATATGAACTTCCTAGAGTAATTTTAAAACAACTGTACGGTTTAAATATCCAAGAAACAATGAAATGTATCAGAAACATTCAGTCTCCCCTTCGCCGTTGTTCCAAATTACATAAACTCCTAACGTTTTCTACATACATCCTAACGTTGTTTTCTTTTTCTAGCTACGTTTAGAACATTCATTTTCTCCTACCTTAGCAACCTTTTTCAAGCTAAGATGGGAACAGGCCTTAGTTTATCCTACGCAACAACCTAAATCAAAACATAGAACTTTCCTATTGTGACCTTGTCCTAATTCTTTCTAGGGAATTTTCTTCCTGTCAAAAATGACATCGATTTCAACTGTCAGATAAACGCTGTTTGTTGATCGTCGGTCGTGAAAAGAATTTCTCGTGTGCGATTAAAATTTTATTAAAATAAAGCTAATTTATTTATTTCATTTATTTTGGATGAAAAGAACATCCAAAACATGTGAATGAACCCACGATCCGGGCGCGAAGTGAAAGTGTTTTCACAAAGAAAAAGGCCGACAGGCTAAGAAATCAATTTAGGAAATACAATGTATGGCATTGGCTAGTGATAATAGTGTTAGCTATAGTGAAAAGTGGAATTTGTGTGATGAGAAAATGAAAAGAAAAAGAAAGCGTTCTTAAAACGTTTTTTAAAACTGCACAAAGCGAACCTGTCGGAGAATGGTACAGACCTTGAAACTAACGTCGGTGCCGAACCTACCTATTTAGCCGGGCCATCTTTTAACGTCAGATAAGTACATTTTATTATTTCTTTATCTGATCTCGGTACTTTGTGGTGCTTTTGTTTTTCAATTACAGACTCAATCACTGACGAATGTCCTTGGCATGATAGATGCCTATTAATTTACCACCAAGGGTTTCCAGCTCATACATACAACTGCCAATAACTCGACGAACCCGAGATTTAACAAACTTTGGAAGAAGTTTGGCATTTATACCCATCTCAAAACTGCTTTGACTGAAGTTTCTATGAAGTACTTCTTGGCCAACCTTGAATGACACCGGATTAGAACGTAAGTTATATGTTTTTTGGACTTAACGTGTGCCCTGAGTAGGTTCTCCGACAACTTTTGTCTGGCAATGGCTGTCTTAGCCGCGTCAGGGACAACCAATACTTCCGGATCAGTCAAGGCGTGTAATTCTCTAAGTAAACGATAGGAAGAACCATGTGATATCATCGTTTGTCCAAATAGTGCACAGTATGGCTGACATCCTATGGACTCATGCACATCGGATCGCAAAGCACAAGCTATACTAGACAGATGTATAACCCAATCGTTCTGCTATTTGGATATGAGCATCCTTAGTTTACTTAGTTTAAGATTACGGTTGACTCTTTCGGAATTATTTGCTTGCGGCGAATATAAAGCTGTACGGACATGTGTAATGCCATAGTTTGCTAATAAGTTTTTAAACTCCTTAGACACAAACTGACATCCGTTGTCGGAATGAACAAACTCAGGGGTGCCGAAAGTATGAAAAACCTCACATTCTAAATATTGTCCTATTCGAGTCGCGGTAGCTTTCGGTAAAGCTTTCAAGAACGTGAATTTTGTGAAATGGTCTAAAGCGATAAAGACATATACGTTTCCGCGTTTCGTTCGCGGGTATGGTCCTAAGAGATCAATGAATAAGCGTTGCATAGGTCTTTCCGAAACAACCTGCTTGACAATGGGAGGACAAAGAATTGTATTAGGCGCCTTTACAGACTTGCACGTTTCACACTCACTCACAAATGTTTTGATATCAAGTACCATTTTCGGCCAATAATATTTCTCACGCATCCGGGCATATGTTTTGGCGAAGCCACTATGACACGCCAACTTGGTATTGTGAGACATTTCAATGCATTTTTGTGTGAGTGCGTCCGGTACCCAAAGTCGCCACAACGAATCCTCATCGGTCACTTCGTCATTCCTGAACCTAACTCTTTTGTATATATATTTTCCCGATACAACTAGGTCCGGAAGTGCAGATTGTTCCGAATTGACTTTTTCTCTCAGCTGGGAGTATTGCGCCGAATCGAACTGATCCGAATCGAGGTCCACCTCTAAACCTAATGGTGTCAAAGAAAGCTCATCCATATCCGATAGAGTGTCAGGAACGACGTTTAGGGATCCCTTTCGGTGTTCGATTGAAAAATCAAAACCTTGGAGCTCCAAACTCCACCTTGCCAATCTACCACTCAAATCCTTCATTGACATAAGCCACTTGAGACTTGAGTGATCGGTGATGATTGTAAAAGGAAACCCGTCCACGTACGCTCTGAACTCCCTTACACTCAATATCGCAGCAAGACGTTCCAATTCGGTTACAGTATAATTCTTTTGAGCCTTGTTAAGTTTCTTAGACATGTAGGCGATCGGTTTTTCATTTGAATTCTCATCCAACTGAAAGACAACACCGCCCACTCCCTCCGAGGATGCATCACACTGAATTGTAAATGGCTTTGTGTAATCTGGTTGCCACAACACTGGAGCCGAGGAAAGTGCGTTCTTCAGTTTGTTAAAGCCTTCTAAGGCTTCGGGTGTAAGTTCAAATTTACTTTTTTTCTTGAGGCAATCAGTAAGGGGAGTTGCTAGGTCAGAGTAATTTTGAATAAACCGTCGATACCAACCGGTTAAACCTATGAATCTACGAACTTGCCGTTGAGTTTTAGGACTGGGAAAATTAACCATTGCTTCGATCTTGGAAGGATCAGTCTTTAAGGTGCCTTGGCCGATAATGTATCCCAGATACTTAATCTCCCGCATGCAGAACTTGCTTTTATCGAAGTTTCCCGAGTGTTTCGTGCACTCAGGAGTGCTTACTCCCTTAGCTCCACAAGTGAAACAAAACAATTTTCTTACGTGTGATGGGCAAAGATGGAAGCTATGCCCTTTTTCATCACAATTCCAGCAAACGAAAGTGGAGGCAGAATTAGGCCTTCTAAAGGTATTCATGGTCGCGATTTCCTCACCAGTCAGATCTACCGTATCTTGATCTTCCTCGATGGAGATCTCATGTACGGTCTTTTGGGAAGAATGTCGCTTCTCCAGAAACCTCTCTGCTTCTCGAGCTTTGTTTCGTAATTGCTCAAGACATTTGCAGTGCGCTGACAACAAGATTTCTCCAAGTCTGTTATTAGCATTGTTTCGTAAAACATCGACCAGTTTCTTCTCATCAAATCGCTCCTTAAGACGGTCGTTAAGACCAACTGAATTGTAGAAATCGTCAAACGATTCCTTACACCCCAGCCTACGAGTAAGTATGCGCATGTACACATCTACATCGTTCTCCAACCGCCCAAACTCCTTTTTCATTGCCCTCTTCACTTCCGCAAACTGTACTTCAGGGTTCCTTTTTAAATAGGCCCAAAACCAACTGTTGGCTCTTCCATTTAACAGCATATGGAAGTTTGAAGTCAGTTGCTCATCAGTGTAGTCGCACGAAATTTGGATGCGATCCACCTTAAATAAAAAATCGCTAACGTTTTCGGTGCCATCATACTTGATGTTCCAGCGGTCTAATCGACACTTATTCGTGCCACTGGAAAATGTATTCGACAATGAACTTCGGGGTCTGGGAGTAGGTTGGAGACCGCGAGATGTGCTAGCCTCTGCACCTGTGCAGGTCTGGCTGCTTCTCGCAGCATCAAGGGCACTTGGAATCGAACCTGGTCTACAAACTTCTTCCATTTTACTAATAATGTTTACCATAAACTGGTCCATTTGTTGGAAAAAACGTATTTGAATGGTCATCAAACTCCGATCAATCTGAGACGCCAAATTAGCCACTGAAACTTGTTCGTTTACCCGAGATTGCTCTCCTACTCCTGCTACTTGATGATTTTCATCATTGCTGGTAGGATTTCCTTGTGGAGAAATATTATTATTTTCCATCTCAATTGTTTGATCGGTCACTGTCGAATTTAAACTTGAAAAACTAAACGAGTTGTATAAATTGAACCGATCAATAGTGGTGTGAAACCTCCGGTAAAATATTTCAAACTCTTCGTTCGACTGCGCTTGGAAATCTTCAAAATCGTCTGCAATAGAAGATCTATTTGAGTTCATAACTCGAAAGCACGCAAAAAAAAAAATAAAACGCCGATGATCGCCAAACAAACGACTAAAACTGATCAAAATTAACTCAATCAAGTCGCTTCAACAGATAAAAACTACTCCGAAAAGCAACAAACCTGAACGTCTCAAACTATCAAACTACACTGCAAAACGACTTTCAAAACCAAAATTAAACTTTTTAAAATCAAACAAAACTCACTCAAAACTAAATATAATATAACACTATCTACAATGTTGAATCAGACAGACTTGTCTAAACTGAAATTTTTAAGTTGTATATGTATATAATGTACGTCTAAGGATGAGGAAATCTATGGAAAGTAAAATCACTTGTGATGGCAGGTGGCAGGGAAGATGCCATAGTCCTGCGAGTCTTGACAAAAGAAGAAAAGAAAGAAAAAAGATGATAGAAAAGAAAAAGAGTAAGTGAACTAAAATCTGAAACTAATTAACTAAATGACTTTATATTCCAGGACATGTGTCGCCAAATCTTCAGCAATAAAGACTCTGGAATTGACTCATGCGAAAACGGACTTCAAAACGACGGCTTTTCCAACCATCGTCGAGTCGCTTTCCGCTGTTGAAATAGGTGTGTACCTAGAATTCCGGGCATTTTGTCACTCGGTACACAAATAAACCAATGGCTCGAAATCTGCACCACCTAAAGACTGCTGGTTTGAACAACAAGGGTTATGTTTCCCCCATCGCAACGCGGTATCAGACGCCACACATCAATGTCCGGGACTTATGCGGGAAACCAACCATCAGACCAAAAAAAATAAACCTTAAAAAAAAGAAAAAAAAGAAGGAAAAGCAAAGTGACAGAACTAAAAATGAGTTAAATGAATAGACTAGAAAAAAAGAATAGAAAGAAAATTAAAGGAAAATGAAAAAAAAAGAAAACAGACTCATAAAAACTGCCACGCTATACTCTATAGCGGGCTCCACGTTGATGGGCGCCATTTGTAACGGGCTGTTTTGGCTGATGGACCTATGCTGGCATGCATGTGCCTCTCCATAGCTCGTCGGTGGGGTGGTTCTTGGTCCTTTGCATTACCCAGTTACAAAAAAAAACCATGCCAGGCTTTGGCTACTTGATGGTATTAGCCTGCGAGATACGCTATCTCTACCCTCCCTACCTGACTACTTTGCTCGCTTAAGTAGTCCCTTAAATGGCATCAATTCCCTACCTACGTGATCATACTCACTTACCTAGATTCCTCATCCTTTCAGACTACGCGATTTAAACACTCATGTGAAATTTCTTTATACTTCAATATAAATTCAGTTTATTGTGCATTGTATTAATATGTATATACGTTTGTATTTATTAAAATTGTTTATTATTCTATGGTGTATTTGTATGTGACTAAATGTGTACATAAGTAGTATATTTTACTGAATCGTAACTTTCTAGTTTATGCTGAGTTTGTATATATGTATTTTATTTTGCTTTGCACGTTAGATATGTATGTCTTTGTGTTCAATTTGATTGACTTTAAGATTGAATTTACTATAAATCTTTTAATTAAAAAAAAAAATATAAAAACGAAACTAGGAAATCCGAACTTAACTTGAATACTTTAATATATTATAAAAACAAAAATGGATTCGACTTCCTCTTTTGTTAAAAAAAAAAAACTATCTAATAAGGTCCCCACTTAACCACCCATAGCATACTTATACACGTATAAACTTTAATAATTGATATCAAAATAACAGGGAAATGACTCACCAATTTGTAGAAGAATCCGGTTGTTGTGGCCACAGCATCCAATTCCTCCGCAGGTTCACCTGTTGTAGCACTAAATTGGTCGCGCTTTCTCGCGACTGATTATAAAAATTTACAATTATATAAATATGCAAAACAAAAACATTTACTCTATGCACATTCGTTTAAGTATTTATCATTAACCTCGCACTTCATTTACAGTATTTTAAAAATCTCTATTTTACTTTATGACAAAAAAAAAAAAAAATTAAGTAGTACAAGGAAACTCAAGGTTATTTTATCGCACAAACGTAGCACTGTTATAACTGCTGCCGCTGCAACTCAAACCGGGAACACAGGTTTATTAGCGTACGACGCTACTGTTATCCAACTGCTGAGGGTCAAATTGGTTTATGTCTTAAAGAGTCTTAAGACACAAAAAAATCTCCCGTAGCTGAATGGGAACTTTTCACAGCTTTTCCCTTGCAATTCGCAGCGAATGACTATATAACGTAAGCCCTACATGGAACAAAATTTCAGACAAACGTTCAGTTTGAGATTTAAAAAGAATTACTTTGTTACAGATGCACACATATATAAATATGTTAAAGATAGAAACTCCAAATTAAAACACTTTGAATACTTTATTTATTCTTTCTTTATTACGTTTTAAACTCTCAAATAGGTGACCGACGCGGTTGAACTCCAATTTACAACTGCGGTCTTTATGCATTTATCATTCCTACATTCTCACTCATACATACTGGCAGCTTCCCCGTTTCTCTCATTTGTCTTAGTTATAGGTACATATAATTTTTCTCTTACAATTCGGCCGTCCTGACTTACAATCGTCCCGGTTGTCTTTACTGATTGCATTAGTAGTTATATATGGTTTGAGGTTAGAGACCTCCCACACCCCATTGTACGGTATTTGACTGATTTGGAAATTCTCTACATCACCTAATATATATCTATCATTTGGTAACACTCGTTTTACCTCGTACGGCCCTGTGCAAACATTTGGTTGACTTACAAAATTCTTCACCATCACATAATCTCCTACCTTGTAATCTTTGCTCACTCTCGTCTGATCCTTCTTTTGTTTATGATACTCTTGCTCTTTTATTATTCTTTCGGAAGCGTTCTTTCTTAGTTCCTTCAAATCCCTATCTCTCTCATTATAGTTAAACTCCTCTAATTTTTCCTTTACCGGATCCTCAAAATACCCTCTTTGATTCATCCCAAAAAATAATTGACTCGGATGAGTTCCCGTCCCTTTGTGTAAAGTATTATTTAACACAAACTCTATCCTAGCTAACGCCTTATCCAACGAGAGTTCTAAACCACCATTAGTTATTTTCGCCAGCATTGGTGCCAAACTTCTATTGACACGCTCGACTTGTCCATTGGCTTGAGGCGAAGCGGTAGCGATTTTTATGTGTCGAACTCTATTTTCTTTTAAGAATTCTCTGAACACTTCAGACGTAAATGCACTTCCCCTATCCGACACCATATTTTTGGGCCTACTATATGCAGTGAAATACGACGTCAAAGAAGCGACAACCTCGTTTGTACCTGTCGAACGTACCGCATATAACCTGACAAATTTAGAAAACGCATCTATTACTAGGAAAACATACTTCTTCTTAGATGTTTTAAGTGTTACTGGACCAAAATGGTCAATGTGCACCGTATCAAATGGTACATCACCTTTCGGTATGCTGTGCACAAACCCCTCATGCTTACCCATTTTAGTTGAAAATACGATACATTTTAAACAATTACTTATATATTCCTTAACCTTCTTGCTCAATTCGGGAAACCAATAAGATTTCAAGATATTATCTATGACTTTTTCTGACCCTACATGCCCTAGCTCGTCATGATATCTTTGTAGGATATTTCGTTCCATACTTCTAAGTACCATGAAAAGTATATTCTTACCCATTTTCCTATATACTAAACCATTCCTCAGTTCGTACCTACTATCTTCCTTAATTTGTAATCGTTCTCTAATTGTTCGTATCGTTTTGTCTTTATTTTGGCAAATCGATAATGTTTGCTCAAAGGTGTTATCTTCCAATACTAATATAGTGGGAATGCGACTTAGCGCGTCTACGTGCTGCATTTTCCCTCCACTTCGGTGTTCTAACACGTAGTCATAGTCCTGTAACTCGAGGGCCCATCTAGTTATTCTCGGATTTATCTCTTTTTTGTTTAACGTTAGCGTAAGAGAATTACAATCCGTAATAATCTTAAACCTTAACCCGTGTAGGTAGATTCTGAATCGCTTCAATGCATTAATAATCGCTAACGTTTCTAATTCAAAACTGTAATACCTTGATTCACATTCTGTTGTCCTTTTTGAATAGTAGAAAACTGGATGAAAGACCTTATCCTTTTTCTTTTGCATTAGAATTGCCCCAAAACCCAGTGCACTAGCATCGCAATGAAGTTCAGTCTCATCACGCGGGTCGTAAATGGCTAAAATTGGCGATTCCAATAATTTCTGTTGGAGGACACGAAATGTGTTCAACTCTTTTTCCTCAAATTTAAATGTAGCATCTTTTCTTATCAACCTATACAATGGTTCGGCTAATAATGAAAATCCTTTTATGAATCTCCTAAAATAAGAACACAGTCCCAAAAAACTATGTACTTCTTTACTATTTTTAGGAATGGATTCTATTCCCTTTTCATCCGGCTTAATACCTTCCTTCGATATTACATACAATAAATACTGGATTTCGGACTCTAAGAACTTGCACTTACCCTGTCTTATCTCTAACTTATTAGCAACCAATTTGTTAAAAACTTCTTTTAAAATCTCCAAATGCTCTTCCACTGTTTCCGTTGCTACCATAATGTCATCCAAATAAATAGCTACTTTACCCGTTCGAATCAAGTCATCAAACACTTCATTAATAAAGCGTTGAAATGTCGACGGTGCATTTCTAACGCCGAAAGGCATCTTCAGGAACTCATACTGCCCTAGTGGAGTCACAAAAGAAGTAAATTTGACTGACTCTTCTTCCATTTTTATGTGATAGAAAGCACTCTTCAAATCTAACAGAGAAAATATCTGTTTATTTGCTAACCTATCCAACAAATCGTCTATCAATGGGATTGGATAATTATCTTTCAGTGTCAGCTTATTTAACACTCGATAGTCAACGCATAATCTGATGTCTCCAGTCTTTTTTCTAACTAATACTATAGGAGACGCGAACTCAGATTTACTGGCCCTAATTACCCTGTTTGCAACAATTCATCTAAGATTTCTTGCACTTTTGTTTTTTCCAAATAAGACAATCTCCTTGGGGCACAATTAAAAGGTTTATCATTAGATATCCTAATTTTCATTTGGAAATCAGTTTCAGGACGCTCAGGACGCTTGCAGCACATGAATTGCCGGTACATTTCATTAAATACTGTCATTGTTTCATACGTTTGTTTACACTTATCATTTATCTCTAATTCATTTTTACTTTCTGAGATTTCTATATTCATTAGCTTAAGGCATTCATTTGTATAAAGATTTTCATTTTCATTTGCATTGCTCTCATTTGTATTCACAATTTCGATTTTAGTTTTCCTTTTATTAAGTTCCAAATTAGCTAATCTTAAAAAATCTCGACCTAGTATAACTGCATGTTGCATTGTACCGTTGTCTACTACAATAAGTTTCATTTTTATTTTCTCATCTTCATAATATATCTCACAGTCGACACAACCAATTATTTTTACTTGACTTTTATTGATTCCATAGATTTTCTTTTTACATATTAATTTTTCAATTCAATTCATATGGAATTCATAAATTAAATTGAAATTGATCGAGTACCTCACCAAAAACTTTTAAAATCCGTACACATAAAAGTTTGTTGATGAATAACTTTGGAACGGTTAATTTCAGCGCTAAAACATTAAAGACCTTTTTTATAGAGCAGTAAATTTCCAACAAAATTTTTTATTGCGCATTTTGTAGAATTCATTTATTGTCGAGTTATAAAATTCAGAAACAAAAATGAAATTTGTCCTAAAATAATCAAAATTAAATCCTTAATATCTTTCAAATGGTGAGGTTTACGGAAAAAACACAAGATACCTTTTTTGTAGAGCGTTAAATTTCCTAAAAGATTCTTTTGGAACATTTTTCTGTTGAATCGATAAATGATGAGGTATGAATTTTTTTCTATTAGACTGAGGAAAATATACAAAACTGCGATGCGGAGGACCTAAATATTAAAATTTAGAGCTCATAATTTTTGAGAATTTTTTTAAGGAGTCTAGCAACCCATTTTTCCGTAGCATTTGTAAAAAAAAAAATAATCAATTTTTTTGACCCACTCTAATGTACATGTACATATGGAAGAACATCAATGAAACTTATGAGTTTTCATTCACAATTTCAGCTTTTCCATTATCATCTCTGCAATCGTCGTATTCTAATACTGAAGTAATAGGCTTATGGTAACTAAATAGGAAACGAACAATTTTGACTCGTATCTATTTAAATATGTATATCGCAAAGACTGCATCAACTGTCGATTTATATTTCGTTGTACTAAGGCTGCAGTCGGTCATTCGTCATTGTTAAATAACTTCTTCTATTAAAAATTGAAAAAGTGGCAAAAGCATCGGCGAAGTTGAAGTTAAAATCACCACTCAAAATCATTGGCAAATCATCAAATTTCTCCCCAATTTAATCGTTGAAGGTATATGCAGAAGTGTCTTCAGAATACATAAATAAATTTTTGTAAAAAACTTTAATACGACAGTTAAAGATGTATTCGGTGAAATATAAAGACCAACTATTATAACTTGCTGTTCATTTTCAGAGTGGCAACGACAAACACACAGATCGCCGATATCATAGACATTAGTACTAAACATACTCCTATGCAAGTCCATATGATTTGCGCAAAATATGGCAGTTGTATCAGACAACCTTTTATAGATAGCTACTCCTTCTGCTGGACGATTGTGCCTTCTGAAACTTGCAACAAAATTGAAATCAGGAATATCATATGTGTATTTTTTCGTCACCTAAATGAGACTCTGTTAAAATCGATACATTCATTTTCTTAAGGATAGTGTCTATAGATCTTTGAACTGCGCTCGTAAACTTTGGCAATAAAATGAAAAAAAAGAACAATGCATTTATTTTAGAAACGAAATAGTAATGCTTTTCAAGCTATTTTTATGCAACCGTTTCAATTCCACCGATAAATCACCGCGATGAGTTGTTGACCTCTTCTAATTTGTTGTAAAGTTCGAATCATCGACCAGTGCGTCTCCTACTGTGCCATGATGAAATTTCCAGCTTCACTCATCCAGCCACTCTTCATTGTAATGGTAGTAAAATATTTGGTGCTTTTTATTTTTTCTGCGTTGCATAAATTTTTATCTATTTCTTCAATTCCTTTCTTTCTTCTCTGTATTTCTCCGAGTCGGTAAGTACAATTACTATGTAATAATGCTATTGCATTCTGTAAAGTCATTTAGCAACATTAAAATTAAGGTGGCTCAATGGAAGAGTCGTTGGCTATTAATCTCAGGGTCTTATGCTCGAATCCCAGCCGTGGCGAACAACTTTTATTTATGTTTTCACTTTAAATAAATAAAAAAATGGAAGTCAGGGCTGGGAATCGAACCTGAGCCGCTGGGATATGACGACTTAACATACGAATTACGATGAGCCAAAAAATGGTGTCGGTCGCGAATTCAATGCTTTACCCCCATCGCAAAAGTGCCAAACGCGCCTAAAGAAGTTTTCACTTCAAAAAAAGGAATTCCATCTCTCTAGGAATAATCTATGAATAATTACCTTCCATAACTTTTTCTTGTAAAACGATTTTTGATTTTTTTGGATTTGTACACAACAGATTTTTGAGACATTTTTACAAGTTTTGTTATGTTGAATGAATGGGCTAAAATTTTGTCACCAGCACGAATAAACAAAAGTAGACACGAACACTTTGTCATAATATACCAATTCAAATTCAACATGAGTATCTAACGATCAGCACAACACAATTTACAAAAAATTACACTGTCAATGTATAATTTATTTTAAATTCAATTGAAAGAATTCTCAAATACAAAAATGTTCCTTCTTTATCAGAAATAAAGAAGACGCTGAATTGCAATTAAATGCCCATAAACCTCCGGATATGTATTTTCATAGATATAAGTACCTACCCACACTTATCCACCCTCAGCTTGCCTTCCCACATGCACAATATGAATATGAAAAATAAAATATACAAATACAAACCAATAACGAATGAATAGTACAACCAACAACTTTGAAACAAAGTTAAAAAAATTATTTCGCATACACCTTGCCCAAACGCATATCTTATTCCAAATAAGTTGAATCCTATATGCCTATGTAAGTAAAACAATAGAAGTTCTCAAACATAAAATAACTACCTAGTCAAATACAAAATTTTTAGCTGAAGAAAAAAATGAAACACACTCTCATCAAGTTGCGTACACTTGACCAAGGAATTCCATTCTATTAGTGCAGTGGACAGTGGTGCTGTTTTCTCACCCTTTTCCCTTTGTGCGTATGCCTATGTCCGTTTCTTTCAATCCTTCCTCATTTCACACTTTTTTTTTACAATGCAAGCTACTGCTACCAGCAAAAAAAAAATCAACAGGCACGCAGTTTGTAATGAGAAATGAATAGCACAAAAGATCACAAAATAAGGTCATAGGTATAGAATATAGATGATATGTTGAGGGAATGCATAACGCATAAGATCATCTGAGCGATACTCCTTTTCCAAATCACAGACAACAGACAAAAAGAGAAAACGGCGCTAAAATTGGTGGCGGATTTGCTTCGAAATGCCGTGCATATGTATATGTTTTTAAGCAAGGTTTTCTAGTAAAAAAAAGTAGACAGTTTTTCCCAAAGTAGACAGTTTTTCTAGAATTAATATTCCAAATTCTGTGACCACAACAGTATATTTCTTTATTGAAACTAATTAAGATTATATCAAAGAAAAATACCAACAAAAAATTGAGGTTCTTTAAGATTCTCGTTTTTCAAAAATCTTTTGCCAATATGACTTTATTGAAGTTGAATTTTAGCGGTGTGGATTTTGGGCTCGGAGTTCAGGAGCTTTATTACCTTCAAAAAAATTTATATATATAAGTTTTAAGTTTTAGTTTTGAATCAAACGAAACAATTTAAAAAAAAAGAAATCTAGAGACGGAGCTCTAGATTGAGGTTATCTTTATTGCTTGGAAGTTTATTAAAGTCTGACCAGAATGTCGCAGACAACTGGTATTTATCTCTTACTTACTAAAGGCATACGTGACTTATCATCATATACGACTTCTTTGGGGAGATCGAAATATGATGATTCGTATCTTTCTTTATTATTAATCTTTTATTTATTTCAATATCTTAGAGTATTGCGTTCGAACGGATATGCATTCGTAAGCAAAAGTGTTAATCATTTGCTTATTTCAATATCTTAGAGTATTGCGTTCGAACGGATATGTATTCGTAAGCAAAAGTGTTTATCATCTGTTTATTTCAATATCTTAGAGTATTGCGTTCGAACGGATATGTATTCGTTAGCAAAAGTGTTATTTCAATCACCCCTATCATGAAATCCATTCGGAGAAATCCCCGAGTGAAAAATCACGATACGAATCCCGACAAAAAGCAATCACAAATTCCGAACGAATTCGAAAAAAGCATTGCCTGATTGAAAAAACGAGTGTCCATTTTCGAAGTCAGCTGTCCTATGTCAAAATAAATACTCGAAGCAATAGAAACAAAAATCCCTAAACTAAAAAAAAAAATCCCTTAACTTTTCCCAAACACATTTTTTACCGATTTTTGTTTTCTAGTAAAAATTGATTTATTTGCACTTTTTGTGCTTAGAATAAGTTATAATAGATCTGTATTATTGATCAAATCTTAAATGTTATATGAAATAAACAATTTTACTGTCGAATATAATCAAATATTTTCTTCATCAAGTTATCAATTCCCAAAAGAGGATTTTTGTTACGTGGTCCCTGAGTACTTTCCAATCTGTCAAACACAAATCCATTCACTAGTGCTTTTTAACAAACCATAAAATAATTTGTGAAATCCAAGTTTGTTTACAGATAAAATTCAAGTGTTATTTTGGCTATCAGATAAAGTAATTAAACAATAATACGAGTACTATTTAAACACTCCAAATCTGTCAATTTCGCCGCTCAAATTTGGAAACGGGCATAACGAAGACAGTCTTTTGAAAAAATGTAATTTCTTTTGGAAATAATTCTATTCATTGATATGTGTTTCTGTTTATGATAACCGATGTTCTTAAAGGGTGAAAACAACAAACAAACAACAGGTTATATGAAATGTTATCCTCTAATCCAGGCGGCAAAAGGATACGCTAAACGCCTAAAAGACGAAGTTAATGACCACTGGGAGGGAATAAAAACAGAGTTGGATGTAATTTAATTTACGAGATAATTTTTGTTTTCATTGTTTTTCTTAAGTAGAATTATATTTTGTAAAATTGTTCTATACAAATGTGTTTTTTATGTTTTAACAAATGGATTTTACCTATGGCTCTACGCTCTACGACAGAAAAAACTTGTCGTAGAAAAGGACGTCATATTTCCGTTTCATTCGGAATTCGTGATACCAAATTACGAATTTTGAAATTCGCTCCACTCCGAATGGATTATGTGATAGCAACATCGGGAAACTTAGACTTTTTTCGATTACGATGGAATCTGTGATAGGGCTGAATATCTTAGAGTATTGCGATCGAACGGATATGTATTCGTAAGCAAAAGTGTTTATCATTTGTTTATTTCAATATCTTAGAGTATTGCGTTCGAACGGATATGTATCTGTAAGCAAAAGTGTTTATCATTTCGTTTGGATTGAAATGTTATTCATCTTAGAAAATACTTGTATCATTATTCTTTGTTATAACACCTCCCTCTTTCGTGTGTTCTACCGGTTGGAAAGTGACCGTTGGAAGGCTTATATTTGTAACAGTTTTTTTATCTTTTAATTTAATTTTTAAATACATGATTGCAAAAAGTATTATTGATATTATTATTACGATAGTTATTACATTATATGTTATATGTTTTGTATGTATTTTTGATTCTAATATTTCGATATTATTTATAGGTTGTAAATGCAATTCTTTAAAGTAATTATCTGAAAAGTTATAATTTGTCAATGGTATTATTTTATAGTTATTTTGATACAATTTTCTATTGTATGTTGTGCTTATAATAAGTTATAATAGATCTGTATTATTGATCAAATCTTAAATGTTATATGAAATAAACAATTTTACTGTCGAATATAATCAAATATTTTCTTCATCAAGTTATAAATTCCCAAAAGAGGATTTTTGTTACGTGGTCCCTGAGTACTTTCCAATCTGTCAAACACAAATCCATTCACTAGTGCTTTTTAACAAACCATAAAATAATTTGTGAAATCCAAGTTTGTTTACAGATAAAATTCAAGTGTTATTTTGGCTATCAGATAAAGTAATTAAACAATAATACGAGTACTATTTAAACACTCCAAATCTGTCAATTTCGCCGCTCAAATTTGGAAACGGGCATAACGAAGACAGTCTTTTGAAAAAATGTAATTTCTTTTGGAAATAATTCTATTCATTGATATGTGTTTCTGTTTATAATAACCGATGTTCTTAAAGGGTGAAAACAACAAACAAACAACAGGTTATATGAAATGTTATCCTGTAATCCAGGCGGCAAAAGGATACGCTAAACGCCTAAAAGACGAAGTTAATGACCACTGGGAGGGAATGAAAACAGAGTTGGATGTAATTTAATTTACGAGATAATTTTTGTTTTCATTGTTTTTTCTTAAGTAGAATTATATTTTGTAAAATTGTTCTATACAAATGTGTTTTTTATGTTTTAACAAATGGATTTTACCTATGGCTCTACGCTCTACGACAGAAAAAACTTGTCGTAGAAAAGGACGTCATATTTCCGTTTCATTCGGAATTCGTGATACCAAATTACGAATTTCGAAATTCGCTCCACTCCGAATGGATTATGTGATAGCAACATCGGGAAACTTAGACTTTTTTCGATTACGATGGAATCTGTGATAGGGCTGAATATCTTAGAGTATTGCGATCGAACGGATATGTATTCGTGAGCAAAAGTGTTTATCATTTGTTTATTTCAATATCTTAGAGTATTGCGTTCGAACGGATATGTATTTGTAAGCAAAAGTGTTTATCATTTCGTTTGGATTGAAATGTTATTCATCTTAGAAAATACTTGTATCATTATTCTTTGTTATAACACCTCCCTCTTTCGTGTGTTCTAACGGTTGGAAAGTGACCGTTGGAAGGCTTATATTTGTAACAGTTTTTTTATCTTTTAATTTAATTTTTAAATACATGATTGCAAAAAGTATTATTGATATTATTATTACGATAGTTATTACATTATATGTTATATGTTTTGTATGTATTTTTGATTGTAATATTTCGATATTATTTATGGGTTGTAAATGTAATTCTTTAAAGTAATTATCTGAAAAGTTATAATTTATCAATGGTATTATTTTATAGTTATTTTGATACAATTTTCTATTGTATGTTACATTTTTTATCTTTATTTTACAGTTTTCAAATTCTACAATATAGTTTCCTTGTAAAGTATTATCTAAGTTATTACAATCTTGTTCTAACTTTACATTTTTTATGTTTTTTATTATTAAATATTTTTCTTTATTGATTATAATATTTTCATCTTTGTAATTTTTATATGTAATTGTAATTCGTTAAGTTTTTACTGAATTTGTTAATAAGAGAATCACTATTATGATGCTATTGTTTTGGTTGTCTTTATTTTACAGTTTTCAAATTCTACAATATAGTTTCCTTGTAAAGTATATTCTAAGTTATTACAATCTTGTTCTAACTTTACATTTTTTATGTTTTTTATTATTAAATATTTTTCTTTATTGATTATAATATTTTCATCTTTGTAATTTTTATATCATTAGTTTTTACTGAATTTGTTAATAAGAGAATCACTATTATGATGCTATTGTTTTGGTTGTCTTCATTTTGTGTTTTAGTAAATTTCTTTTTCTTTCTGAATTGGTCTTTGTGAAGGAGTTGTTTTCTTAGGTGGGGTTTGATGAGTAATTTCTTATCGATTGTTATAAGTAGTTTTACTTTCTTGTGTTTGGTTTTTAGTTTATTAAACTGTTCTGGATTGTTTATTTTTGTGAAGTTTGGATTTACTTCTACGTCTAATCGATTTTTATTTATTTTGTCTAGAGTTTTGTTCTTATTTGTTTCTATTCTATCATATATTTTTTTATTTTCTATTTTACCTAGATGTATCTCTAAGGGTCTCTCCTTTGAAGAGAGATGTATTGTTTTGTTATACGTATTTACCGCTTTTGTTACTAAATCGATAATTTTTTCAGTTTTCTTTAGTAATCTTATTTGTTCATTTAGGGTACTGTGATGGCGTTCCACATCCGAATTTCCGGTGTGTCTATAAGGGGTGGTAAAGTGTGTTAGTATAATCTTTTCTTTTAGATAATTTTCTATAGAGTTAGTTTTGAAAGTGGGGTCATTGTCTAGAGTTAATTTCTTGGGTTTAGACATGTATGAGAATAGTTTTTCCATAGCATTTAAAATGTCTTTTTGATTTTTTGCTTTAAGTTTTTCTACTGAGGCATACTTGCTGAATTTGTCGATACAACTTTAATATTTGTTATTATTGGGTAGGATCCATATATCCATGTGGTAGTGAATGTGTGGTTCTAAGGGTGTTTCTGTTTTTTCGTATGGTAGTTTAATAGGGTTTCTTTCAATTTTCAGGTTGCAGATATCGCAATTATTTATGATTTTTGTTATTTGTGTTTTAATGTTTGGGTAATAATATTTTCTTTTTAGATCTAAATATAATTTTTCTATTCCCACGTGATTTAATTCCTTATGTTTTTTGTGAATGATTTCTTCTAGTTTAGTTATATCATAAACATCTTCTAAAAATGTATGAGTTCTAATTAGAATTTGGGTGTTGTGGTGTGTTTTCCAGTAAGTTTGGAATTCTAAAAATAGTTTATTGTTATTACAATATAAAACGTTTTTATGGTCTATATCAGTTTCTGATATGATTTTTTCGAAATCTGATTCTTCGAAATTTTTCCTAATTATTTTTATTCTTCTTTTGTTAAAAGGGAAGGTTATGATTTCATCATTTTGTTCTCCTATTTCTATGATAATCTGTCGAATAAATATATTTAGACTTTGTTCGGTGATTGGTATTAAGTTTGAACTATCTGACTCATTTGAGTGTTGTGTATGAATGAATGAATGAATGAAAATTGGGGTTTTGTATTGTACCTCGACCTGTTTAGATCTATTGTACCCCCTACTTCTTAAGTGATATTCCTTAATTAAAGTACTTCATCCAGACTAGTTCCTTTGATGAAACTTAGTACTTCTACATAGTAGGATCCTAGGTACTTCTTTCTTTGGTGTATTAGAGCTTCGCAGTCACCTAGGAGGTGATCAGGACATTCTTCCTGTTCGTTGCAATATCTGCATTGGTCGTCGCTCTCTATGCCTAGTACTTTTAGATGTTTTCTTAGCCTGCAGTGTCCGGTTAAAAACCCGGCTAGCATTCTTACATTGTTTCTATTCAGTTTTATTACGTCTTTGTAACGTTTTTTGTTGAAAGTGCCAAGTAGAAGTTTGGCTTGGCGCATCTTGGGGAGGTCATTCCAGTGTTTAGCTCTGTTGTCTTCCTCCAACTTTTTGATTTCATTCTTAATGTGGCTTTCTGTTATTCCACAAAAAGGTTCCGGCCCAGTGAGTGGTAATCCGGCTCCTGTCTTTGCCAGTTCGTCTGCCTGTTCATTGCCTATGATTCCTACATGTCCTGGTACCCAGTAGATTGTAACCTTGTTATTACTGCCCAGTTTGTTCAATTTGTCAATGCATTCGCTGACAAGTTTTGAGGAGATTGTGTAGGATCGTAAGGCCTTAATTGCAGCTTGACTGTCCGTCATTATTGCAATATGTTTGTTATTATATTTCCTGTCAATGTTTACTTCCGCGCATTTGCCTATTGCATAGACTTCAGCTTGGAATATGCTTGACATTCTTCCCATAGGTACTGAAATTTTTGCTCTTGGCCCAAAAATTCCTGCTCCAGTTCCCTCAGTTGTTCTTGAGCCATCTGTATCCCATTTTATTGCATGGGTCTTCATTGAGAAGGTCTCTTCCTCACCTTGCCATGCCTTTTTGTTACTTAGCTCAACGCTGAAGAGTTTATCGAATTTGAATTCATTGGTCTTGCTATCCCGAGGAAAGTCAATGAGTGCTAACTCTTTCGATATTATGCTCTTTTCGCTAGATTTCAGGACACACTCAGTTTCTTTGGCAAATCTAGCTATCGTTGCATTTGAGATGCTTCTTATTGCCAGGTGCAAAGGTGTCAGGTTTAGCAATACTTCCAAAGCTGCAGTTGGACAGCTTCTCATTGCTCCTGATATGCATATGCACGCAAGTCTTTGTACTTTTTCTAATGTTTTTCTGGTGGTCACCTGGTCCGCTCTCTTGTTCCAGACTACCGCTCCATAGGTAAGGATAGGTCTTACCATCATTATGTACATCCACCGAATAATGCTCGGTTTATAACCCCATGATCTTCCTGCTATACTTTTGCATATCATTAAGGTTTTCTTAGCTTTTTCAGTAGCTGCTTCAACTTGTTTTCTCCACAGGAGTTTACTATCTAGAATCACGCCTAGATACTTGACCTCTGTTGTGGGTACTATGGTTACTCCATCCAGTGTAATGTCTTTCATGAGTGGTAGGAGTCTTCTTCTGGTGAATGGTACAATTGTAGTTTTTGTGGGGTTGATGTTCAGTCCTACAGATGTACACCATTTTTTCGTGATTGCCAGACCCCTCTGTATTATATCACATAGGGTTTCTTCATATTTCCCACAGGCTAATAATGTGATGTCATCAGCATAGCCAATGCATCTTATGCCCTGCGTGGTTAGTTTTTCTAATAGTTCATCTACTACTAGACTCCAAAGTAGAGGTGACAAGACCCCTCCTTGTGGGCAGCCTCTCGTAGTGATGATTCTCTGATTCGTTTGGCTAGAGTGTGTTTCTGCCGTTCTTGTACTTAGCATTGCACTAACCCACTTTATTATTGTAATCGGAGTGTCCTTCCTCTGAAGTGCTTTGTTAACCGCCTCGTGCGAGGTATTATCAAAGGCAACCTCAATATCCAAGAAACAGCCGATCGCTGTTTCCTTTGAGTCGATTACTTTTTGGATAGTGGTTGAGAGATGGTATAGGGCAGTTTCTGTAGATCTACCTGCTCTGTATGCATGCTGTCTAGTGTTTAGTGAATTACACACTAGAATTTCTGATCTTAAGAAGTTATCGATCACCTTCTCCATGGTTTTCAGTACAAAGGATGTTAAGCTTATTGGCCTGAAAGATTTAGGATGAGTTGTGTCTTTCTTACCTATTTTTGGTATAAAGATAATCTTTGCTCGTGTCCATGGACTAGGTATGTACCCTAGAGCCAGACTGCTTCTGATAATTTTGAGTAAGTGTAGTAGAATCACTTCTTTTCCCATTTGTAATAATGCAGGAAAGATTCCATCTACCCCTGGAGTTTTGAAGGGTTGAAAGGTACTTAATGCCCATTCTAGCCTTTTCTTCGAGCAAACTATCGTTGCTGTCTTCCAGTCTTGCTTATCAGTACTGTGCACAGGTATAGGTCTATCATATCCTGTTGTTAGTATGCTTTCAGAGAAGTGAGTGTTAAGCAGGAGAAGCGATCTTTGCTCTTCATTTCCTGTGAAACTGCCTCCAGCGTATTTCAAGGCCATGGTGTTTTGTGACTTTTCCCTTGAAAGGGCTTTATGAAGTCTGCCTGCTGCCGGGGTTGTTGTTATGCTTTCACAGAAGTCTACGAAGCTTTTTCTTTTTGCTTTCCTCACTTCCTTACTATAGGCTGTAAGTTCCGCATGGTAAGCATGCCAGTTGCTGTTACTTTTTGCACTGTTGAAGAGTTTTCTTACCCTCTTCCTTTGCGCTTCTAGGTTTTTGTTCCACCAGGGGTCATCTGTTTTCTTGTTTGCGGAGCTTAGGGGGCAGCTTGATTCATATGCATCAATCATAGCTGTATTAAGCTCGCTTACCGCATTTTCAAGCTCCAGACGACTTTTGGGTTCCCTGTTAGTGGCTATATTTCCTATGTTGTACGTGAGATTGTCTCTATATAGATCCCAGTTGGTTCTTTTCGGATTTCTCCTAGGAGTATTCCCACAAAGAATTCCATCTAGAACAAATTCAATTATCCTGTGATCTGATAGAGAAGGCTCATTCGAGACCCTCCAGTTACTGATACAGTTTTTCAGGACTGTAGAACCGAAGGTAATATCTTGTACTTCTTTCCTATTTCTAGTAACAAAGGTAGGAGTATTCCCTATATTGTAAATTTCTAAGCATTTTTCTAAAAAGAATTCTAAAAGGTACTCACCCCTTTGATTCGTGTCTGTACTACCCCAGATGGTGTTGTGTGCGTTTGCGTCGCATCCTACCAGTATTGGTAACTTCTTCCTCCGGCAGTAATCTACCAGTTTCTTTACCTCAGCGGGAGGAATGTTCGCTTCATCTCCCGGAAAGTACCCTGATGCGATTACCACCCACCTGGTTTGGCCTCCGATGTTGATTGAGGCCTGGATTGCAACCAGGTCTCTCGTCATAAACTCTGAAAGGCAGAAATGATTAATATCGTTTCTTACTATGATTGCTGTTCTAGGAGAGATTGACTCTTTATCCCATATTACCTTCGTATTTCTAATGGATAGACCTTTAATTTGTCCCCCATAGGTCCAGGGTTCTTGGATCTGTGCTAGTCCAATGCCTTCTCTCGTAATTTTCCTCGCTGTGATAGCTGAGGCTGCTATGGCATGATGAACGTTTACTTGGACTAGCTTGGTACTGATCCCGCGTACCTCCATTAGAAATCTTCTTCTTCGGGGGTTTCTGCCCCCGGACCTGTTAACAGGTCGTTTTCCTCCTCTGTTGTGAGGGGAACTTCTTCCTCTTCCTCTACTATATCCATCATGACCTTTGTTGGTGATGATGGTTTGGGGGCTGGGATAGGGGTAGGTAGTGAACTGGGTGGTAGGATAGGGGATTGGAATAGGGTTGGAATGGGGTTCGGTAGTGGACTGGATTGTAGAATAAGGGATTGGGATAGAATTGGGATGGATTTTGCTGGGAGATGTTTCGGAGGTGTCTCCTGTTTCTCCTGCAAAGGGATGTGGGTGGGTGTACTGGGGATTTGGGGAGTTGGCAGAGTGCTAATTGGATTGGTATTAGTAGGCGGCTTGTCCTCTATACCACTTCTTTTCTTCAGGCCATGCACCTGGACCTTTCCGAATCTGTAGTGGATGCTATGATTGTTTTTGACAATCGCCTCCACAGATTTTTCATCTATGCCAATGTTTAGCAGTTGGCCATTACCCTCCTCCTTGCAGGAAAGAACCTTCCAGACATGGGTATTCATTTCTCCATTCTGCTGCTTTATTAGAGCAAGAATCATGCCGTGATCTTGGCCACTGCTTCTTGGTACGAAGATTGTGATGTTGTATGGCTTCGGTATGTCGTCCCCCTGTCTTGTGGTAAGCTCACAACCTTTCCACCCACTCAGCTTCGGGACTGTCTTCTTGATCCAGTCTGCTGTTTCTTGATTGGTACAATCAACTAGAATCATACCGGGTTTGAAGGATATGCCTTCAAATCAGTCATCCAATAGTGAGGAAGTTATATGTGATATGTTTGCGTCTTATTTTCAGTCCAACTTTGTTCTAGATCCCGTTCCTCATTCGCACGAAATTCAAAGTGGTGAAACACTAACTAATCTTGGAAGCCTAACTTTGTCAGTGGACCAGGTTTTGATTCAGCTTTCATCTCTGAAGTCTGATTTCAAACTAACCCCTGATAATTTTTGCTCGGCTTTACTTAAGAAGTGTTCCTTAAGTCTTGCGGCTCCACTTACTAAAATTTTCAACCTATCGCTTTCCACTGGTAACTTTTTAGATGACTGGAAATTGTCGATTATAAGTCCAATTTATAAATCAGGAGGTTACTAATTACAGACCCATTTCAAAACTGAAGTTGATACCGAAAGTTTTTGAAGCGATTGTGAAGAAATGTCTTTATGAAGAGGTTAGTTCAAGTATATCAGTAGATCAACATGGTTTTGTTAGTGGTAGGTCAACAGTGACTAATCTAGCCTTGTTTTCTAACTTCTGCATTAGAGGTATCGAACGTGGAAATCAAGTTGACGCTATCTATACAGATTTCTCCAAAGCGTTTGATAGAGTTCAACACGATATTCTGCTAAAAAAACTGAAATTGTTAGGTTTTCACTCTAGCCTACTTATATGGTTTGAAAATTACTTAACCAATCGTAAACAATATGTAAAAATTGGAACGGTTGTTTCAAAAGAAATTTTTAATCACTCAGGTGTTCCTCAAGGGAGTCATTTAGGACCTCTCCTCTTTATATTATTTATAAACGATCTACCACCAAGAATTCGATATTCGGAATGTTTGCTTTTTGCAGATGATCTTAAGATTTTTAGGCCAATTAAGTGTGAATTGGATTGTTATCGACTTCAACGTGATATAGATGAAGTGTCAGCTTGGTGTGTTAAAAATCGATTATTTTTGAATATAGCAAAGTGTAAGAGCATTACCTTTACCAGGTCACCTAATGTTATAGATCATTCATACGTCATTTCTGACATTCAACTTGAATCAGTGGATAGACAAAAAGACCTAGGCGTTATTTTCGATTCAAAGCTATCCTTTAACTTGCATCTGGACTACGTTATTTCTAAGGCTAATAAATTAGTTGGATTCATCATGCGAAACTCAAAACAATTTCTGGATCCTTACACGATTAAATCTTTATATATTTCACTTGTGAGATCACTTCTTGAGTATGCATGTTGTATATGGTGTCCATTGTATAGGGTGGGTATAAATCGTATTGAATCCGTTCAAAAAAAAGTTTCGAGGTACGCTTTGCGTAAACTAAATTGGGTTGATAATATTTTACCTAGCTACAATGCAAGATGTATGTTAATAGATTTAAAGACTCTCGAAGCTAGGAGGAAGTATTATTTAGTTATGTTTGCTAGAGATGTTCTCTGTAATCGAATTGATTGTCCTAAACTTCTCTCTTTTTTTCTTTATATGCTCCTTCAAGACAGTTGAGGACGAGGCCGATTCGGTTTTTTGTTCCCCGATCTTATACAAACTACGGTAGATCAGATCCGATTTCACGTTCTAGTCATGAATTTAATTGCGTTTATCAAAATATAGACTTATGTTTAAGCAGAGAGGTTTTCAAAACTATTGTTTTGAGTCTAGTATCGTAGCATGTTTGTATATATATTTATATATGTAAATTTTTTTTGCTACTTATTATTTAATATTTGCTCTTACTTTTCTCTATATAGTTTGTGTAAATATTGTTAAGTCTAGAAGAGTTATGAACTCCATAGATGGATAATAAATAAATAAATAAATAAATAAATAAATTTCATTTCCGTTTCCCACCCTATCCTCATCTCGTCCACCATGGCGTCTTCGAGCTTAGAGAGCTCACTCTGCGAGAGAGTGATTCGGGGGTACTCCTTCGGTAAAATCGCAACCCGTATGGTTCAGGCAGCCGCCGCGTAAGAGACTGCCCTACTTGTTGCTACCGGGCCCTTGCTGACCGAGGCATGTGTCTCGGTTTCGGTCACGGTTTTTCTTTTCTTCTGGGCTGCCTGCTGGGGGGGCGATATGTGTTTACTGTCTCTCTTACCTCCGCAGCTTTCTACCGGCCTGCCCTCTGCTTGTGCCAACTTTCTTTCGTCGACCTTCTTCCTCGATTCTATCCGCGAGAAACCCTGCTTGATGAATCTGAGGTACCATTTTACTCCCGCACCACTCAGACCCTGTCTATGTGGATCGTCCAAACCACCTGGTTCACCCAGCGCCGGACGAGAGATGGTTTTCCTCTTCCATACTTTCTTCTTTGGAATAGTAGTGCTGGACTTATGGGTTTCCCCAAGTGTCCTTTCAGAGATTGCTCTTTTAGCACTTTCTTCCTCAGATTTGTCAGTGGTAACACCCACTGGCTTCTTCCTTGCGTCTGGGATTGCCCTATACACTAGCTCGGAAAACCTCCTCTTGCTGGTGTTAGGTTGCTCCCTACTATTGGCACGATCTCTGATGACAGGTTTGTCACCCCGGAAGTCTTCCTCCATACGATCCGCCATATCTCTTGCAGATGTTCCCTGCGGAAGATAAAAGTTTTTAAAATTTTTATTGTTGTTTCTTTTCATATGTTCCCACGAGTAGCTAGAGGAAATAGGTCAGCTGTGTCAGAGCTCCGCATAACACAGTAAGGTCTAAGTTACTTCGTGATTCGACCCGGTGTCACGAAGGTTCCGTTATACTACAGTCGGTATAACCCCTGACTGCAAACCAACCAATGGGCACGGATCGCCTTACACCCTGGCTTAGGGGGTTGGCAGCTCTTAGTTCGTTTAACTCCTCAATTGCTCATCCTACCCAGCTTTTAACTAGATCGGTTGAGCAGGTGAGTCATTGAAAAACTTAAGCCTCCGCACCACGTCAAGGTGTCTGCCGCGCAAAGGTGAGTGTTGTGTAGAAACGAGTTCTAATATGTTTAATACATTTTCGTAATTTGTACCAATTTTTGTGTTAACTCTGTTTTTCTTGCCAATTTTATCAATTTTGGTGATGCCATGTGAATTTGTTTCATCTACTCTTATTTTTGATAGCGCGTCGGCTACCTTATTTTCTTTTCCTGCGATATGTTCGATTTGAAAATCGTATTCCTCCAATTTTATTTTCCATCTTTGGAGTTTACAGTTAGGTTCTTTGAGGTTGTGCAACCATGCTAATGGTCGGTGATCTGTTTGTATTTTGAAATGTCTACCGTATAGGTAATGGCGGAATTGTTTGGTTGCACAAACGATTGCTAAAAGTTCTTTTTCTATGACTGAATAATTGCGAAATGTGCGATGCGCCACCCCTAAATATTTTTATTAAAATCTTAAATTTTAACTGTAGTCTTTATATACCTAAACGAAACTTTTAAACCTGTTTGGGAGAAAATTAAAAAAAAAAAAAAATTTTAAACAGTCTAATATATATGTACTTGAAAACACCCACGCCTTGCCCCGTGTTTTATAAGCTAAAAAAAGGCAGTTTCACCAACTTCTTATCATAACACCTGTTTCAAAGCACTTAAAACTATTACCAATGATTTTATAAGATGCGCCTGATATCTATCTACTATTTCCTTTTTAAAAATTTATCACGAAAAAATATTAATAAACGGCAAAGTTATTACCATAAGAGTATGCTGAAAACCGTAAAATTGCAACAAATTGAGGAAGGTTTTTTTCATATAAACAGACAAAATTTGAAAAAAAAAAAACGCTCGGAGGTTAGTTGCATATATATTTTCTAGTTATAAAACGAAAAAGAAAAAAAATAAAAAGTTCATAAATACGGATGCCCCGACCAAAATAGTGAACAAATCGAAATTTTCAATAAAAAAAACGGCTTCTGGTCCCTATAAAAACCGTTACGGAATAACTTTCAGCATTTGATTGATACACAAATGTTTGTGTGCTTATCATCTTTAAAATACATTTTGTTTCATCAAATTATCAAGAAAATTACAAAAGTTATAAAGCAATAAGTCAACGCACCTTTCAAATTTTAACGAAAAATGCAAGGGACACCTAGCCTTAAGAAGACAATATATCATTGAAATTATATTTAATTTCATTAAAATAAATTACGAATCATCAAAATAATTGGGCTTTGAAAGCAAGGAAACAGGCGGACGATCAAATTTATTAATAATGCCAATAAAGTTTTATTGTTTTTTAAGGATTCAATGAGAACTAGAACATCTGGTGAAGCTCTTTCAGAAGTGTAAATTTCATAAAAATGTTTTTGGATGCAAATCCAAACAGGTTTACAAGGCATATGATATTTTAGATTAAGAAGGCAATATATCATTAAACTTATATTTATTTTCATTAAAATAAACTACTAATCATCAAAATAATTGGGCTTTGAAAGCAAGGAGACAGGCGGACGATCAAATTTATTATTAATGTTAATAAAGTTTCATTGTTTTTTAAGGATTCAATGAGCTGGTGAAGCTCTTTCAGAAGTGTCAATTTCATAAAAATATTTTTGGATAAAAACCCAAACAGGTTTACAAGGCATAGGATATTTTAGATTAAGAAGGTAATTTATCATTAAATTTATTTTTAATTTCATTAAAATAATTTACGAATCATCAAAATAATTAGGCTTTGAAAGCAAGGAAACAGGCGGACGATCAAACTTATTAATAATGTCAATAAAGTTTTATTGTTTTTTTAAGGATTCAATGAGAACTAGAACATCTGGTGAAGCTCTTTTAGAAGTGTCAATTTCATGAAAATATTTTTATATTAAAATCCAAACAGATTTACAAGGCATAGGATATTTTAAATTAAGAACAAAAAATATTTTGAAACAGCTATCCAACGCAGGCAATATATCATTAAATTTATATTTGATTTTATTAAAATAAACATAGGAGTTGTCAAAATGACAACGAATTATAAGCGGTTGCAAATTTGTGCTCTCACCTTCGTTGCAAATTGGTCAAGCGTTGGATTGAAGTTATTCGCATCATGAACCTCTTGGAATCCTTTATTGTTGGCTAAGAATTTTTTCTTCGCTTGTGAGGAAGTTGTTGGGTGTCGTAGTGGGAGAAGTATAGCGTGGAGCAGGGAAATGGTGAGAACGTCTTCTGGATCTGAAAATAAGTATTTATGTATAAAATTAAATTATTTAAATACACTTTTATTTTATTTTATTAATTAAAAAATCTCTTGAAAATAATTATTAATTTACTATTTTACTTTATTTAACATATTTCATTTACAGATTACAGATATGTTTGCCAACCTTTTGTAAAGTTTTTGTTATTAAGGTTGTAGAGTAGGTCTTGGCAGTTTCTGTCCTTTATTTTCATATTGAAAATAGGAAGGATAGTGGTTTTGAATGTGTCCCATTTATCAATTAGGAAGTTTTCTTTTCCAGGATATATGATTTGGAAGTCAATATTGATCTTAAATTAGAAAGAAAATAGTAACAAGATATATATATTTTTTTTTTTTTTTGTAAAACCAATAGAAAGAAAAAACAAGAACAACATTAAATTGCGTTTTCATAATGTTTTGAAATACTCTCAAATTTAAAAATATAGTTTTTCAATCAAGAGTGTTAAAAATTGTTATTCTTTTGATTGATTTTATTGCAATTTGATGACAACAACTTTTCTTTAAATAAAGTGTAGATTTGTTGGTCCAAAAAAGGATATTTTAGGTAGAGTATTCAAAAGGTTGATCTTAGGTAAATTCAGAAACTCATCACTGCGCACATCAAACAGAAAGTAGGCAAAAAAACTCTTGATGGGTGGTTTCATCGTGTTGCTATCAACCGCCTTGTATATCCAAACCGTAAAAAAGCAGTAATGAGCTTTTATAAACCTACACGTAATTTATATAATTTACCAATGTCATTCCTGCTGAGTGCTTCAATAGAGGCCAATTTAATAAAACATCGGGGAAACTTTGTTTAGAAATATCGAGTTGTCTTGTCTTATGAGTTTTACGCCATTTAGATTTGATTTCTTCCCAAGGCTCTTTATAAATTTTAAGCCATTTCACATCAACCAAAAAGTCATCTTTAACAAAAAATTATAATTGAAAGAGAACTAAATTAAAATCGAACTATTGAAACTCAAACTAAAAGAAACATACTATTTAAAAACTCAATGTCTTCTTCGTCTGGAAAAGGATTTGCAAGCATTGAACCAGAAATAGATTGTGGTTCCTTTTCCTGTGTATCAAAACCAATTTTCCTATAACGACGCTTTGTGTTATAGTATCGACAGTATAATCTTCCAGAAGGATTCCCTTTTGACACGCTCTTGGGTTTTGTAAAGTATATGTTCTTTGTCCGAATTAAGGCAAAAATGTGCATGTATATGAACTTTGTAAGCGACCAAATTTTCAAACGCATATTTGCAGATTTATGTTTTAATAGCCAGGCTATTTTGGTTTTAAATTAAATGCAAATAAAAAAAACTTTATTTCATCATATACTTATTTAATTGGAAATGCGCAGTCTAGTAAGCTACGCATTAACAATAAATAACTACCTGATTTCAACTACACTGTTATAATTTTTTGTTTGTCTTTTTAATCTATTAGTCTCTTTTTTTAATGTTAATTTATTAAATTATGTTACTATATATATACCTATTGCTTACTGTTAATACAATTCCAAAACAAAAAATGCTATAAAATTATGTAAACTCAAACTAAAAAAAAAATATCTATTAAGAAACCTCTGAATAAGTCGCGAATAACGACGAAACGTTGGGAAAAGATGAACAAATTTTTTTTTTATTTGCATTTTATTGAAAATTAACCAGAACCTGCCATTGAAAACAAAAATTAACAAAAGATTCTTAAATTCATTTCATTAATATAAAGGAAATCAAAAAAACATTTTTCTAGTTCTATTTATTACTATATTCCTATGAACTTCAACAATTACAGTATTTTCCACTTGACAAGGGCTACATTTGAGCACAGCTTTCGTTTATGTTAAAAAAAATTTTAAATTTTTTTTTTTTTGTAAAAGGTATATTCAAAATTATAATCGTCAAATCGATCATGTATTTGCGTGGAAATAAATTGAAAATCTCGGCGAGTTATTGATTCTTTTTTTGCTAAAAGCCAATTTATCAAGCAATCTATTGAAATAGTTGGTGAGGAATCACCAAATTTCTTTACTATTTGAACTCGTTGATGACGAAGTTTCCCGAGGGGAACGAATTTAGTATTTTATCGATATCCAAAATTATGATTCAAAAAAAATTATTACAAGTTTAAATTTAAAAGTGATACAAGAGAGATGATTTCGCAAATTAAGTGAGTTCTAATTTCAACTTAATTTAATTTCCTATACGATTTTACATTTGAAATGACATAATTTGCGAAATTATCTCAATTGGCTGTAGTGAAAACAGGCTATAACGAAATTAATTTACGAAATTCCCAAAGCCAGTACTGGGTGATGAAGGATTTGAAATTGAAGCAATTGATGAAGGAGTTGTAGTGCAGTCAATGAAGCATTTTAGGTCCGAATTTTTTTACTGTGAACCGATTTGCATGAAATTTTGGAATTAGGCTCATCTTACCCTTAAATTCAAAAGTGAAAATGATTTGCACACCGCCACCACCCAGGGGGTGGTTGCCACCCTTTCTCGGGGGTGAATTTTTTTTTTTTTTGAAATAACCCCGGATATCGATAGAAGGCCTAATTTTAAGCAAAAAAACAAATATAAAGTTTTTTGTTAAGTCCAATACTTTTCGAGTTATTGGCAATTGAAAATTCGCAATTTGTTCACGTTTTTCATCTATTTATTGCAAATATCTCCAAAACTATACGTTTTATCGAAAATTTTATAATGAACAAAATTGTAGCAGGTAAAACAATGAATAATTTGGTTCTTTATAAAGTATTCTAAGAACAATATTAAGCTATATATAAAAGATCAAAACCATTTTTTATTTTGTCTGAAATTTAATGGTAATAGTCAATGCCATTTAGCGGCGAATTTTCAATTGCCAATAACTCGAAAAGTATTGGACTTAACAAAAAACTTTATATTTGTTTTTTTGCTTAAAATTAGACCTTCTATCGATATCCGAGGTTATTTCAAAAAAAAAAAATTCACCCCCGAGAAGGGGTGGCAACCACCCCCAGGGTGGTGGCGGTGTGCAAATCATTTTCACTTTTGAATTTAAGGGTAAGATGAGCCTAATTCCAAAATTTCATGCAAATCGGTTCACAGTAAGAAAATTCGGAGGTTGGGCCCTATTTTTCGCTTCATTGACTGCACTATTGGTGACAATGAAATTTCTGAAGACTCGCTATGTAAATCGGAACAATTGTTTGCTGCTAGGCGTTTTCTTACTTCCTCTTCTACTAAAATCTTAATACTATTTAATATTTCTATCTATTATTTATTTTTTATTGTAGCTGAATTTAAATACATATTTTCATATAACTTGATTGCACAGTTTACAGAGAAATGGTATATTTCTACCTTACTACTGAAAAAGATGTATAATATTTAAAAAAGTAGTATTATCACAGATTCAAATTAATTTAGAAGGAAAAGCTACATGAAAAAACCTTCATTGCAATTGTTTAGAGAGAGAAGCGGTGGTGTGATCACAAAAAAAGATGTTGTTTACATAATCAGATGATTACATATAAAGAATATAAATAAATATGGACAAAATAAAATAGAGGCAAATTAAATAAATATCACAGTTTATGTTGTATATATGCAATTAATTATATGAGCGAACAATTAACAAAAGAAAACAGTTAAATAAATTAATTAAACAATTAAAATACAAACATTAATAACAATATCAAAATAAATAAATATATGCTTAAGTAAATAAATAAATAAATAAATTAGTTAATAAATAAGTAAATAAATAAATTAATAAATAAATAAATAAGTTAATAAATAAGTAAATAAATAAATAAATTAATTAATAAATAGATGAATAAATAAATATTAATTTGGTTAAATAAGTTAATAAATGAATAAATTGATTGATTAATAAATAAATGAATAAATAAATATAAATACAAATAAATAAATATTAATAAAACAATGTTTACAACACCTTAAGTTGCTAAGTTCAATATTAGGTTGTTATCAGAACAACTACACGACAATCGATAACGATCATATAATTTGGATATTCGAGTTTCAACTCTTTTAATTTTTGCTAATTCGTGTAGGTTCTCAGTAGAATAGTGCCAGGGAAGGTTAAATATCATTTTTAAGATTTTATTTTGCATGGTTTGTAACCTGCGGATGTGACTCTTCGCACATGTACCCCAGACGGGAGAACCATAAAGCATTATGCTTTGAAATATAGCTTTGAACAATAACATTTTATTTTCAACACTCAATTTGGACCTACGATTTAAAAAAGGATATAAAGTTTTTAACGCAATGTTGAGTTTGTTCAGAGTTTGCTGAATATGCAAACTGAAGATCAAAGTTTTGTCCAGATGTACCCCAAGATACTTGGCACTAGATCTCACTCAGTTTGAACCCCATTTAACTGAAGCCTATTGCTTGGAAGGTAACAGGCTTTTCTTTTTCTAGTGTAAAAAAGAGCCTGAGTCTTAGAAGCATTCAATTTTATTTTCCAATCACCGCATTACAGATTGATTTCAATTACGGAACCAATTGAATCTGTTGAGTAAATGCAGGTATCATCTGCAAAAATTGCGGTTTTGCAGTTATGGGCTTTTGGAAAGTCGTGAGTGTATATAATATACAGTAAAGGACCAAGAACTGATCCTTGGGGTACACCTGCAGTAACTACAATTACATTGGAATAACAATTATTTACACAAACTTTGAAGGTACGTTTAGAAAGAAAAGACAAAGAAAAGAATAAGCCCTTCATGCCACATGGAGTCAAACGCTTTTTCGACATCCAAAAGGACCATTCCTGTGCTTTAACCAGTAGAAAGACTGATTTTAATATCTTTTGTGATCCTGTCAACCTGGTGAACAGTGCTGTGATGTCTTCTAAAACCAAACTGTTCTTGTGGCAGAATGTCATAGCGATCAACATGTTGCAAAACTTTGTTTTTAATCAATTTTTCTAAGCATTTACTTAAAGAGCTTAATAAGCTGATTGGTCTGTAACTAGAAGGCAGGCAAGAATTTTTACCAGGCTTAGGTATTGAATAACTTTAGCCATTTTCCAACTACTTGGGAAGTATCCTATTTTAAAACATGCGTTGAAAAGTTTAGTTAAATATTTTACTGCTTTTCTAGGTAGGTTTTTTAAAAAGACATTTTTCAACCCGTCGAATCCAGGTGTCTTAGTGTTTTTGAGACTTCTTAAAATCTCATTCAAGTCTTCAATTGACACGATATCATCTGTTACAAAAATGGTGCCTGTATTTAGCGATTGCATTGATTGGAAAACATTGTTTTCAATAAATCTGTTTACAGTTGCATTACTTGTAACTTGATGATTAGCACAGAATTCGTTGGCTAAAGCTTCCGATTTTTCGTCATTGGAATGCAGTACTGTATTACCTATCTTAAAAGCAGGAATGTGCACTTTTTTCTTCCTTACAACTTTGATAATGTTCCAAAAGGGTTTACTTCCCTTATCTAGGCCTTGAAGCTTGTGGTTCCATGACTGATTCCTAAAATTGGAAAGCAATGATTTTATAATTTCGTTCAAAGTTTTCATTTCATAGTAGTAATATTGATCTCTTGACCTAATCCACCAAGTTCTATATTTATTTCTAATTTTAATTGTTTCTACTATGTGAATTGGCAGTGCATTTCCGTTATTTCCGATGTTTTATTTTTTTTGGAACAGCTCGCTCCATACTTTCAAATACAGAATTTAGGAAAGCATTCACGGATTCATCGATTTGAGCAGAATTTGCTTGACTTGACAAAATGTCTGGCACATTTCTTAGTTTCTGATTCAGACTGCTTTTAAAATTGTTCCAATTTGTGTTTTTAAAATCGTAGACAATGTTACATGTTTCTACTGGGGTAGAATTTATTTCAATTAAAACCGGCAGGTGATTTGAGCTCAGGTCATTAACAACGTTGGGTTGGCTAAAAAGTTCAGGGATGTTAGTAAGGAATAAATCCAGTGTAGAGGGGTTAGTTCTATTGTTGGAAGGAATACAGGTGGGGTGAGGGGGATATAATATATTAAATGGATGTCTTGAATCAAGATCCGACAGAATGTTGCACCAAGCATTTGCTCTGATACAACCCCAATTCCTATGTCTGCAGTTGAAATCTCTACCAATAAGAAAGTTATCATTTATCGTTATTAATTTACGCAAATCATTTCTAAAATCAAGTCTTTTGCTTTGCGAAAAAGAACCACCCGGAAAATAAATTGAAAAGATTTTGATTGAACGTCCATTTTCAAAAGGTACTTCAACCCCAATGTTTTCAATCAGTTTGCTTTTAATTACAGGCCACAATTTATGTCTTATATTTCGCTTTACAACCACGGCAACTCCACCCCCACTCTTGTCTATCTAATCGATAACAAATGTAATCTTTACTAGAGATATTAACTTTGCTATCTAACCAAGTTTCACTAATAAGACTAATGTCAATGTTATGTTTGCTTAGAAAAGCAAAATATTCAATAGTTTTGCATCGAATGCTTCTAGCATTCCAACAGTTTATCTTAAGATTTCCATTCATCATTACTTACTAGAATATAAATACTTAACAGCTAATTGTGCAATCGTATTAACCCTCTAATGCCTACAACCGCCTCTAGGCGGGGTAAAGCTTTAAAGTATTTACAGGTAACGGTATGATTTTGTGTCTTATCTGATAACCTTTACCTATAGCCGAAATATTTTTCTATGCATAGCTGTTTTTTGCATAGCTGCAGTGTGATTCGTTTGTAAGCTAAGCTTGTTCAAAGTGAAAATTACCTTCGCCAGCACGGAAATACATATTTTTTTGCAAACACAATTTTCATTTGCGAAAAAAAAATTGTAATTATCGTCTCATCAAATTAGAAAAATAAAAGGTATGTAAATAAAAGTGTTTTTTATGCATGAGTGAAAAAAGTTTTGTGCTGTGAAGTTATTTTATGTAAAATATCAGTGTTTTCTTGAACCCGTCTAGAGGCGGGTTCAGGCACTTGAACTAGTTGTCCCACATAACTGATTCAGTTCTTATGATAGGTAGCAATGTCAAGAAGATCTTTGAGGAACTTGTCGAAGATGACAGATGACGAAATAGCTGAGGTGATGAATGCTGTTTCAAGCTCCGAAGACACTGACAATGAAGATGATTTCGACTGTGACGACAATGTTGACGATCCAGATTTTATTTGCTCTGAAGATGAACTCTTGATTGACCATTGTTTGATGAACTCTACGAGTCAAATCTTGACGGATGCAGTAAATGCAGGTCTAGACATCAGCGCTTTAGACATTAGTCATCAAGAGCCGAGTGCAGTTCTTGCATCATTGCCTTCTACGTCCACTGCTTCTCTTGCTACTTCGGAATCAATCCCCAGAGCTGATATCGCTAATATATCTGAGTCCAATATTGCTCCTTCACGTTATAGAAAACGCAAACGCGACTTGTATGACACCGAATTACAAGAAGAGGAAGGTGGCCCAGATTGCTCGAGCACGGGCAAATTCATTGGTGTTCTGAAAACATTGAAAAATGATGCCCAGGAATTCAAATCTATGTTGTGGAGGAAAGAAAATATGCAGCTGCATGTAAACGAAGTTGTTTTTCGTGGGGTAAAAGAGTTGCCAGATGAAGTAAAATCTTTGAAAACACCATTTGACTTTTTCCACTACTTTGTGACTGATGAATTCATGCAATATATGGTTGATGAAATGAATTTGTATGCGTGCCAGCAGAAAATTGAAACTCGATTTACTACCAACAAACAAGAAGTTCGACAGTTCATCGGAATTATGTTCTTCATGTCTATATACCGCTTTCCAAATGTTCGTTCCTACTGGGGAAGACATTCGTTGGAAGCAATACGGACTACAATGACAAGAACTAGATTCGAACAAATGCGCCAGTTCTTGCATTTCAATAACAATTCGACAATGATTCCGAAGGGGCAGCCTGGATATGACAAGTTGCATCGAGTTCGACCACTAATAACCCATTTCAACGAACGCTTTGGGTCTGTTCCTATGATTCATCGGCTTTGTGTAGACGAACAGATGTGTGCTACAAAAATGAGTGGTAACCCTACTCAGCAATATATGCCAGCCAAACCACATAAATGGGGGACCAAGCTGTTTGTTCTATGTGATCACATGGGGTTCTCATATTCTTTTGAAATTTATTCTGGCGCAGGAGACAATGTGGTACCAGAAAATGCACCAGATCTTGGAGCTTCGTCAAATGTCGTCGTTCGTTTGGCTAGTAAAATTCCTGACAATGTGAACCATGTAGTAAGTATATTTTGATAATTTCTACACGTCATTGGGTTTGCTGACATACCTAAGAAGCTGTGGAATATATAGTTTGGGTACCGTCCGCTCCAATCGAGTACCAAACATCAAATTGTCGAGCGATGCTGAACTGATAAAGCGGAAAGTTGAACGAGGGTACTCAGAGGAATATGTCGCTAATGCTTACGGCATTGATATAAGCAGCGTTTTGTGGATGGACAACAAAAGTGTTCGACTTCTTTCAACTTATGTTGGTACCAAACCATTCCTCACTCGAGAGCTTGTTCCACCACCCTCCAAATCTTCGCGGTGGGACAGAAAAAAACAACAACAAATAGAAGTTGACTGCCCGTTCATAATAAAAGAATATAATCGGCATATGGATGGTGTCGATCTCATAGATGGCTTACTTGGTCGCTATCATATTCATATGAAAACCCGAAAATGGACGAACCGCATATTTTTCCACCTGTTGGATGTGGCTATGGTCAATGCCTACATCCTTTTTCATAGGCTGCACAAGGGAGGAATCATTGTGCATGGTTTCGAACGAAGCAAAAAAACCGAGAGGTCGTCCGACTTCTTCGCCAGTACCACCACCTTGCAAGCCAAAGAGGTATTATTTTCCTACTCCGGAGATTCGATATGACAACATGGGTCATTGGTGAGTATTTCACGACCGCAAGGGCAAAAAAATGTGTAAAAACCCGGGATGTAAATCCGAAACACAAGCATTTTGCACCAAATATAAATTGAATCTCTGCAATTCAACTTCAAAGTCGTGTTTCTTTGACTTCCATCAACGTTAATCATCCAATAAAATATTATTTTCATAACTTTACATGCTTATGTTTTTTTTTCCCCGTAACGACCTAGCTCCGCCTAGAGGCAGTGTAAACATTTTTACCTGTAAAAGGTAAAGACTTAATTTTTTTGAAAAACTGATTTCAGATTCGTTCTTGTCACGTGCTTGTGAGTATATACTGATTTTTTGAATGAAATAAAAAAATAAGGCATAAGAGGGTTAAATTGATCGGTCTTGGTCTTGCATCGACCGAGTTGAGTAATCATATCTGCAGTGAGAGAGTTAATCTCCTCCATGGTGAAAAGTACATTTGTGTCAGTAAAACCGGTTTTTGGAGAGTTTGACCATGCATTATAACCTGAGTTGTTATCATTTGCGACTTTGTCTAAAGCTACGGCTTTAGTTGGATTTGGTACTTGGACCTCCTGTGTGACGACAGCACGGGAAAGTCACCGATGTGAGGTGTGAAAGATTGATGTTGCCGCTGCGGCACAGTGTGCGTTATTTTCGTTGCAATTGACGTGCTGTTGTGCTGCATTCTATTTTTCGATGATAATTTTTCTCTTATTTTGCAAAAACTTTGTCGGCTGACGCAAATAGGGTCATTGGCCGTGTGAGTTTCATTACAATTTGCACATTTTATAGTTATTGAGTCACAATCTTTAGTTGCGTGATTTAGGGAACAGTTAGCACAATGAGTTTTGATGTGACAATTTTTTTCTCCATGGCCGTACATTTGGCAATTGTAACATTGCGTCATTTTGTTCCTTTGCCTTCGAGCGAAATCCCATTTCACTTCAGTTTTGAATATTGAACGAAATTGGTTTTTAAGCTCACTTTATTTTATTGAACCACATTCAAGATAGACCAAGTAAAAGATATCAATGAAATTATCGTATTTTTTTTTTATAATTTTAATATTGAGGCGTTTAAGACCGAGTGACAGCAATTCATTTTTAAGTTCTTCTACTTTTATTTCATGTAAGCCATAGAGCATGACTTTGAAAGATCTGGTTACCATCAACCATCAACAACATCGTGTGTGAAAAATTGCCAGTTTTTTAATCTTAGCGCATCACAAAGTTTGGAATGAGTTTCAAAGGTTTCACAATATTTCTATCGATGGATCGAAATCGGTTTCAATGTTCTTAAAGAAATCAATTAAATGTCGAATTAATTAAAGTTTCATTAAGTATATAACATTTTCTCTTCGCCACGTATGAAGTTTATGTTTGAATTCAACCCTTATTCCAAGTGATTTATCTGCAAAAACTTCTTTTTTCTTTTTTTTTTTTCTTTTTTTCTTTTTTCATTGGATTTATACTTTAAGATGTCAACGCTTAGCTTAAGATTTATAAAATGATCATATAAATCAACAAATCCCCAAGAAGAGAGCAAATTAAACAGTTCACAATCTTATATTTCTTCTACTACTTCTTCACTGACGCCATCGATATCATTATTATCTTCATCTTCATCGAAATTAGATTTTGGGATTTCATCATTATGAAATTTATTATGAAGCGTTGAAGCGTAGTATAAGTGGGTTCAAGTTGATTTTATTCAGTTTCATGATCTAGTTCCTCAGAGAATTCATCATCAGCAAATTGTGTAAAATTCTCCATTGCGTTTGTACCAATACAACCAAATACACAAAATGAGAACTTTAATATTAATTTCCGTCATGTTAAGTTTTTTTATGAAAATGGACATTTTTTGAACCTAAGACTGAATCACATTACAGCACTGCCACGCTACTTTTATAGCAGTAGATCTACTGCGTTTTGGCCCAAACGAAAATATACTGCGCAGCAAAACCAATCTACTCCTCATTTTAAAATTTTGAAAAAAAAAGTATATTTCGTCACTCAACGTGAAAACTTTGATAATTAAATTGGATGCTGTGTTAAAGATTATGTGTTTGGCTTGGTCAATTAAGTCAATTAACATTAAGAATCTGCTGGTCGGACAAACTTTACATGGGCCAATCATGCGATCGACCGCATTTTTCAAAAAAAGTTTGTTAATAACCTTAATGTCGCATGATTGGCCCATGTAAAGTTTTGTGGTGTAATATTCCAGTTGCATGCACGTTTGGTTGTCGTAATCTAATCCGAGTGCGTGCAACGTAGCCCAGACACAGGTAACCAAAGTCACCGAATGCAATTATACGCAGTGCTTGCATATTTCACTACGTGTAATATGCAAGCCACGCAATTTCCCACGTTTAGTGATTTTTGCGTTGACCTTGTTTGAGCCACGATCACATTGAATCTTCCTAATGGAAAAGTTGAGTTGTTTCTTGACAGTCAACCGTGTCGGCTGAATTATTTATACCCAATTCTGGGGCAGGACAATTTGGCGCAGCCAGGAAAGAGCACTACGACCAAAGTCTCTTAAGTAAAAAAGTCTTAAAGTGAACAGTAAAGTGAACAATTCTACAACAAAGAAAAACATCAGCATATGAGAAAAAAAAAATTAAAGGAAGCAGAACTTTGTTTTGAATTTAGTTGTGAATTTGAAAAACATTTTGTGAAAAAAAAAGTATAAAAATTGTGTGCTTAACAATATGAATGCAAGTGTTTTGTCCTTTGGTGCTTGTTTCTCTTTATCTGTCAATTAGATACACACACATTAAAAAACAAAAAAAAAAAATTGCTACTTTTTCTATTTCCTAAATATCTAAAAAGAATCGAATTTAGTGGCGACTGCTATCGACTGCAAATGGGTGAAAAGAAATCGACATAAGTGTAGAGTAAAACAACAACAAGAGAAATAACGAAAAAATAAAAACGAACTAGTTATACCTTATGAGGAATGAGTGAGGACTCAGTAACGAGATCCGGAAAACAATTCAAGCCGACGGAAGACGGAAGTGAAGATCCACTGGAACAAACATCTTCAATTGAGGAGCAACTCCATAAAAAATTAGGCGATATAGACGACAGCCAAAGAGAACGCCTAGCAAAGCTTAGTTATCAAAACAGTCTACGTTAGATATAAGTAATTTTAAAAAAGGGAACATAGGCAACCAACCAAGTCCCGAATTTCCTATCCCTTCCATTTCCTTAACACCTCAGTTAGCTGACTTAGAAAAGGCCATAAAAAATATTGATATACAGCCGAAAAATATTTTTAAAAAACATCCCGCAATGAGCTATGAAAAGGTTGCACGTTTGGTGTCAACTTTGATTCCCACATTTTCATGTGCTTATCACCCAGGGATAGTGCTCGAGGTGCAAAGTTTTATAGGTTGTTGCAAACAAGTGTGGCAATGCCTTGAAGAGGCTGAAAAGCCTCTGTTTAACAACCTTGTTTTAACAAGGCTGCGGGGCAATGCCTTTGCTTTGATTTCACTGAAATCAGTGGCGAGCCTCGAAAACTTAGAGCAAGTGTTGAACCAAAATTTCCTACCCAGAAAAACGTAGATACATTCAAATAACAATCGAGCTACGTCAGTGTCGGCAAATTTCAAATGAGACCGTAACGCAATTCGGTTTCAGATTAAATAGGTTACTAAGCAATTGCCAAGAAGAGGCCAAAACAAGCTATGGCCCAGATTCTTCGCCAATAATGAAGGACCTCGAGCTCGCCGCAATACACTCTTTCAAGACAGGGCTGTGTAATCTACATCTCCGTCAGTATGCCCTAGGTCTTGATGAGAGTAGCTTATCGGAAACTATCCAAAAAATTTTAAAGCGGGAGCTAATAGATCCTCAATTAGCATACATGGCTACTGGGTTTCCAAATGCTTTCGCGTCGTTTTTTAACAGTGAAGGAGCTTGGTAATATGATTTGCATAGCCGAACTGATAACGGAGTAGGCCCATATAATAATCCCAGCATGAAAAATTTTAATGGCAGTTATTGTGAAAGCCCTCGACAATCTAGTGTAGGAATTTGTTCTTTGAATTCCCCTTATCAGTTACCCGCTTACGAACAAAAATATCCTGTGTTCAATACTAACAGCATGACAAGTTTTAATGGAAATTGTTGCGAAAATCCCAGGCAAGCAAGTGCAGGAATTTATTCTTTGAGTTCCCCTTATCAAACACCCACCTACGAGGAAAAATCTCCTAGAGTTGGGGAGAGTGGCTCTATAAATTGCAATTTTTGCAATGAGGTAAACCATTCTTTCCAAGAGTGCAGGAAACGACGAATGACACCTTTTTGTCCAAACTGCAAAATTTATAGGCATGAGGCTGGCAACTGCAGCCAAAATATCTCATTAAGATCAGTTGCGAACCAACCGGATCCACAGCAGCCTGCTTATAGGCGCAATCAACAGTCGAACTATTCGGTAATGCTTACAAATGACCTGAATAGGAAACGAAGTGAGCAAAACAAAAAAAATGCTATTTTTGCTTGCGAAAGGGGCATGGCATAGAGGAATGCTTTACAAAGAAGCGCTGGGACGAAAATCAAAAACAGTCAAAAAACTAATAGTGGGTTGGATGAGGGCAAAAAACACCAAGCCCTCATCCAACGAAAAATTGGTAAAGGATGGAATTGTAAATATTCCAGTAGACGTATGTTTAGAAAGAAACTTAAATTTATTAGTAGATACAGGCTCAGACGTCAGCTTAGTTAATAAAGACGTGCTTGGAGATGACGTCTTTGTTAACAAAACAGATGCTATTGCAATTGATGGAATATTTTCCAACGGCACTACATTAGGGTCAGTAGAATCTAAAATTTTACTAGATCCGCCAATTGAATGTAAGTTACATGTCACGGAAAAAATTCCATCCTTAAATTGTGATGGTATCTTGGGGCAGGACATTCTGTTTCCTTATACCAATATTGAAGGTCCTAACAGATCGCTAAAATTTCTTTATTCGAAGGGTGATCTCTGTGAACAAAATATTGGGATGGCTACTAAGAACCGCACCCCCTATGAGTTGACCTTGTCGTGGTGGGGGTGCTTATGGACATCTTCTCCAGCAATCCAGCTGCAGAACCTGACCAACCAACATAACTCAAACACAAAACCTCAATGTTAGAAAACTTGAAAACTGAAAAAAATGGAAAAAGTAAATAAAAGGAATAAAAAACGAACGGGGATATACGTTCAAAAGTCGGCAGGTGTCGCGACTGCCGGCGATGGCTTGGCCTCGAAAGAGGATAAGTCGCCAGTGACAAATTTATTTACGAAAAAAGAAAAAGCGATTTGCGGAAGGGCTGGGGAGCCGACTGCAGTTCAAGGAAGGCCTCACAAGCTAACCAAGAAATGTGGAGAGCCCTCTGGTTCTAACGCCCCTCCTAAGGAGGATGCCCATACCAGTGGAAGTGTTGCAGTGACTCTTTGCAGCACTTCCACTCATACTGCCCGTATTGAAGGGACCCCGGAGAAGACTGTTGCAGCAAGTAGAGGGGCCGAGACTTTCGGTTCCAACGCGAACTGTGATATGTTGACGAAAGGGCTACCCTCATCAAAAACACTGCCCCAACCTCCCACCTCATCCCATCCTATGTCAAAGGACTCAAGGTCGACCAACCCGGACGGTACGGGTGCCGAGACTTTCGGCTCCGTGGCTGAAAGGGGAGGACCTCCTTCGAGCTCCGGAAACACTCCTTCCCTCCCCCAAGTTGTAGGCGAAACTGTGACTTACAGTGGGACAAACAACGAAAGGGTGTCCAATCCCCCTAAACCCAAAGTTGGAGGTGAAACTGTGACTTACAGTGGAACTGATAACAAAAGGGTTTCCAATCTCCCTAACCCCCAAGTTGAATGTGAAACTGTGACTTACAGTGGAACTGAAAACGAAAGGGTTTCCAATCCCCCTAACCCCCAAGTTGAAGGTGAAACTGTGTCTTACAGTGGAACGGACAACGAAGGACATCCCAACCTCCCTACATTCCCAAACCACAAAGAAAGGCGGAATGCGGAGAAAATTGCGAAGGTGTTAGGTGCGGTACCTAAACCTAAGCTTGATTCAAAGCAATCTGCCAAACTTGAGTGGGCAATGAAAATCATTGCAATAAATGAAAAACACAGCGAAGACTCAACGTCTAAGCGCCAACGCTCGTTCGAGCAGTCAACCCCGAACGCCAAAAGGCCTAAGGTGCAAAAACCAAGCACCCTCCGCTCCAAAAAAGACATGTCGTACAGTGACGCACTGAAGGACAAACCCATTTTCGCTGTCATTGACAGGAGTAACGCGGATGGTGCGATCTCTTTCGATCAATGGGCGATCATCATGAACAAGCTCCAGGCCTCCTACTGGACTCTTATGATGGAAAACCCAGGGGAACCTGCCATCTTTGAGGACGCAGGATGGTATCAGGGGCGCGTCAGGTTAATCGCGTTTGATGGAGAGAGATCGCGCGATCTGTATAAGCTTGCGATAAGCAGGTTAGAGGGACTCTGGCCTGGTGCTAAGCTTGAAGTCGTGTCAAGGGAGGATATCCCTTGCAGGCCTAGAGCTCGCGCTAGATTACCAGCAGAACTCTCCTGCAAAGAAACAATCATGAAAATGATTCAATTCGGCAATCCAGCCCTTCCTACCCGTGACTGGAAAGTCGCGAAGCTGGAAGAGCCGGAGGGTCACTATAGATCGGCTATAATAGTCATCAATAAGGACTCCCTAGCTCCCCTGGCTGCGACAAAAGGCGTGATTCGGTTCGGCTGGTCAAATATTGCCTTAAAAATATACAAAAAAGATGAAGAACAGAACATCGTTCCATCTTTAATAACAAAAAGTGCGTCTTCAGTGGAAGAACCCGCAGGGCAAGTCGACCCTCCATCCATGGAGATAGACGAACTCGGCACATCCTCTGCTGAAACGTATGATAACAAACCCTCCACATCCGACTTGGATGCCCAAAACGTCGTCAAATTCTCCGACTTGGAGACTGATGACTCCGATGCCCAAAACGTCGTCAAATTCTCCGACTTGGAGACTGATGACTCCGCTAACGAGGTTTCGCTCAGCGAGGATGACCTTCTTAGGTCAAACTCTGAGAGCGAAACAGACGACGACCTCAACCAGACCGTGGTGGGGGTTAGTCTACTTAGTTGTTCCCAAGATGGTGCAGCTAACTCAGATTAACCTCCAACACTCCAAGCAGGCTTCGGCCTCCCTTCTTCTCCGTCTAAACAAGAGGGGGGAAGACATTGTCCTTATCCAAGAGCCTTGGATCATCAAGTCCATCGTTCAAGGACTAAGGACTCCTGGATATACTCTACTGTATATGAAGGACAAAGGTGAACCCAGATCCTGCATATTGGTAAGAAGTAGCACTAATGTATTTTTACTCCCTCATTACAGCAATCGTGATGTAACCACAATAAGATACCAGACCAGTGACAACATCTACTGGCTGGTATCAGCTTACCTCGGCCATGACCATCCTGGCCCTCCTCCATGCGACTTATTTAAAAGTATTGTCGCTGCAGCAGAACGGCAGAAGATCTGCCTCATCATTGGATGCGATGCTAATGCGCATCACACAGTATGGGGTAGTACTGACATAAATGAAAGGGGTGAGTCACTTTTTGATTTTATTTTAAGTACTAACCTTATAGTAAGTAATATTGGCAATGAACCAACATTCATTACCAAAAACAGACAAGAAGTTTTAGATATCACTCTTGTCTCCGATTCGGTTCATCATAGGATTACTAATTGGAAAGTATCTACTGAACACTCCTTTGCTGATCATAGATACATTCAATTTGATCTAAATGAGGAACCTCTCAAGCAACCAATCTTCCGAAACTATCGGAAAACTGATTGGCAAAAATATCGGGTAATTTTGAAAAAGTTTATTAAACCTGAACTTTTACAAAACCCTACAAACAAACAGGATCTAGACAGAAAAGTCAATGATCTTACCACTGCCCTTAACCATTCACTGCAGAAATCCTGTCCTCTTATAAAAATAAGAGGAAAACAGAAACCACTGTGGTGGAGCTCGGGGCTAGAACCGCTCAGGAAGGAATGTAGAAAACTTTTCAACCGAGCTAAACAATCTAAAACTTTAATAGACTGGGATTCCTACAAGGAATCCCTCAAAACTTATAAATATCAACTGAGGAAGAATAAAAGAACTTCCTGGAGAAACTTCTGTGGAAAAATAGAAGATACTTCAGAAGCTTCTAGATTAAGAAAAATCCTCTCAAAGAGTCCGACCATGCCTAGCAGTTTGAAAACAGCTGACGGCTGGACAGAATCCTGCGAAGAAACGCTCAATTTGCTTCTGGACATTCACTTTCCAGGAAGCTCTAAGAACTTATGCAACTATGATTCCACAAAACCAGGTAGCATAATAACAAACAACCCCGATCTGATTACAAGGGAAAAACTAGTTTGGGCCATTAACAGCTTTGAACCATACAAATCCCCTGGACCTGATGGTATAATTCCAGCTGAACTTCAAAAGGCCGCGGACATTATTATCCCTGTCCTTGAAGTAATTCTCATCGGCTGTACCACCTTGAACTATATCCCCACTCAGTGGAGAGAAGTCAAGGTGGTGTTTATACCTAAGGCTGGGAAATCATCCCACGTAAACCCAAAAGATCTCCGACCAATAAGTCTATCATCTTTCCTTCTTAAAACTTTAGAACGACTGATTGATATCCACCTGCGTACAGCTATAGATCCAAAATTGTTATCTACAGCACAACACGCCTACTGCAAGGGAAAATCTGTAGAAACGGCCCTACACACCCTGGTACGTACTATAGAATATTCCCTCCATCACAAAGAATTCACTCTGGCCGCCTTCCTCGACATAGAGGGCGCCTTCAACAACGTCAGCAACTCTGCAATTACAAAGGCACTGACGAAGCTCAAAGTAGATGATTCCATAGTGGAGTTGATAAATCTAATGCTAAAAAGCAGGAGAATCAACTCTACTCTAGGAAACTTCTCTGCAAAGAGATCTGTCAGTAGAGGAACACCGCAAGGCGGAGTCCTATCCCCTCTTCTATGGAATATAGTCGTCAATGAACTTCTAGTTGACTTAGAAGCTGAGGGATTCAAAGTGATTGCATATGCAGATGACGTCTCCATTGCGGTGTCCGGCAAACATGCTCACGTTCTTACGGACCTGATGCAGACCGCTCTAAATAAACTTGTAAAATGGGCGGGAAAATGTGATCTAGGGGTCAACCCTCAGAAAACTGAACTCGTTCTCTTCACCAGGAAATATAAAATTCCTCAACTAACATTTCCATCAATAAATGGAATCTCACTTGTACTTTCAAACGAAGCCAAATATCTAGGTATAATCCTAGACAAAAAGCTAAATTGGAAAGCCAATATACAGGAAAGAATCAGGAAATCCACCGTGGCCTTATTTTCCTGCAAAAAAGCCATTGGTAACAAATGGGGTTTCTCCCCCCAAATCACCCACTGGCTCTACACCGCGGTCATCAGACCAATACTCACATACGGAGTAGTGGTATGGTGGACCGCTCTTGATAAAAGGACCTACTGCGACAATTTAAGCAAGGTCCAACGAACAGCCTGTCTGTGTATAAGCGGAGCACTGAGATCAACACCCTCAGCTGCACTAAATACACTTCTAAACCTCACACCACTAGATATCTTCAGCAAACAAATGGCCGCCAGTGCAGCCACTCGTATGAGAGCTATCTCCCAATGGACCGATAACAACATCGGTCATGCTGCAATCCTGAATTTATTCGGATCAATCCCCTGTCACTCCGACTACACCATCCCCCAATTGGTTTTTGATAATAAGTTCCAAGTCTCAATCCCACCGAGAACGACCTGGGAAGACGAAGAATTTTTGAGAGATGATTCAATTCATTTCTATACAGATGGTTCAAAAACCGAAGAAGGGGTAGGCTGTGGGGTGTACTCAAACCGACTTAACGTAAGTCTCTCGTTCCGCCTCCCAAACCATTGTAGCGTGTTCCAAGCGGAAATTCTGGCGATCAAAGAGGTCCTATCATGGCTAAAAGAAAACGTGATATCCTCAACGAATATCCGGATTTTCTCAGATAGTCAAGCAGCCCTCAAATCACTCGGCGCTGTTTCTACGAACTCAGTAACCGCCCTCAACTGTCGCTTGTCTCTTAAGGAGATGGCTGAACAGTTCAATATTCACCTTATTTGGGTGCCGGGGCACAGAGATATCGTGGGTAACTGCAAAGCCGATGAACTCGCCAGAGAAGGAACCGTTCTACCGATCTCAACCAGCAGGTTGAATATTGGTATACCAATCGCTACATGTAAACTTATGCTAAAGCAAGAGGCAATGGATAGAACAAATCATAGGTGGTACAATATCACCACGTGCGTGGCAACAAAACGGATATGGCCTGGTCTAGATCCAAAACGCACAAGACATTTGTTATCAATTGCCAGATTGCAAGTTAGCTCCGTAATCAATGTCATCACCGGACATTGTCTGATAGGAAGACACGCCATAAGACTTGGCGTTCCCTCAAATGACTTCTGCAGAAGTTGCTTAGATGAGGAGGAGGAGGAGACAATCCCACACCTCCTCTGCTCATGTCCTGCACTCTCTTTTAAAAGAAAGCGGCATCTAGGAAAATATTTTCTTGATGATCCAAGCGATCTGGCACACACAGATCCCCTGCATATCCTTCGCTTTATTAAAAGCTCCAAATGGTTTTGTTAAGTGAGGTACTCCCTCGCATAATACTTATGGTATCACAATGGACCTAATATTGGTCTAAGTGTGTCAGTCTGTTTTCCTGACAGCCATTTAAACCTAACCTAACCTAACCTACTAAGAACCGCTCACAGAAGAATTCTTTTCCGATAGTTAAGACATATCAAGTAACACCTTCGCATCGAGATTATACCTCAAGTTTTTATTGGTGCATGCTTAAATAAAATACACAAGGGTCAAGTAGTTTTAAGTATAGCAAACACTGCGTCTAAAGAAAAAAACCTCCATGACGCCACCATACACTATATAGTTACAGATACTTGTTGCTATTCTAATGGAACAAGAAATTCAAAATCTTCATTTGTTGCAAGCGTCACCAAACCAAACCATGCCAATAAAGAAAAGAAAACTGAAAGACTAAACAGACTATTCAAAGAACTAAGTCTGCAAAAAACTCTTAACCAAGAGGAAAAAGAAACTATCGAAGAAATCTGTACTCAGTTCTCAGACGTTTTTTATCTTGAAGGAGACAAGTTGCCGCACACAAGAGCTATGGCTCACGCAATTCCCACTGATACAAGTCGGGGACCCATTAACATCAAACAGTATAGATTACCTGAATCTCAAAAACAAATAATAGATTATCAGGTTAAACAAATGTTAAAAAATAATATAATTAAAAATAGCATAAGTCCATGGAATAGTCCGCTTTTGGTGGTACCCAAAAAAGTTGATCAAAATGGAAATAAGCAGCACAGAGTTGTCGTTGATTTTAGAAAGCTCAACGAAATTACCGTAGGTGATGTTTTTCCTTTGCCGAGAATCGATGAAATTCTCGACCAATTAGGCAATAGTAGATATTTTTCAACACTAGATTTAGCGAGTGGCTATCACCAAGTTTCAATCGAAAAAAATGACAGACAGAAAACGGCGTTCAGCACTGATAGAGGACATTATGAATTTATTCGCAAGCAACCTTTCAACGCCTTATGAATCACATACTGACAGGGCTTCAGGGCAACAAATGTTTTGTATATCTGGATGACATTGTGATGTATGGAAAAAATCTTGAAGATCACAACTGAAAACTGATATGTGTTTTCGAAAAAATTCGAGATCTCAATCTGCGGTTACAATCTCGTAAATGTAATCTTCTTCGGCGGGAGATCGTTTATCTGGGATTTAACATTACTCAAAACGGCCTTTTTCCAGACAAGGCTAAAGTGAGAAGTATATTAGAAATCCCAACACCAAAAAATTCTAAAGAAATTCAGTCATTTTTAGGGATGGCAAATTTTTACAGGCGTAGCGTTCCTAACTTTTCCGCTTTAGAAAGACCTTTACGTAATATCACTCACAAAGACGTTCCTTTTAGTTGAAATAGCGATTGTGAAACGGCTTTCACTACTTTGAAAGCTATTCTTTCTAGTCCACCAATACTTATCTATCCAGATTTCAAAAAAGAATTTTTCCTCACCACGGATGCCAGTGGAACAACATTAGGAGCTGTTCTTTCTCAGATTAGAAATGGTCTTGATTTGCCGATAGCCTTTGCAAGTAGAATTTTAAGTGCTACAGAGCGTCGCTATTCCACAATTGAACGAGAAAGTTTGGCCATAGTTTGGGCTGTTAAAAATTTTTGGTGTTACCTGCTAGGTAGGAAATTTATATTATATACAGACCACCAACCATTGGTCCATTTCTTTAAAATTTCTCAAGATTCCAACAGGTTGACTAATTTTCGGCACAAACTATCAGAGTTTGATTTCGAAATAAAATACAGGCCAGGAAAGCAAAATGTTGTGGCTGACGCCCTTAGCCGAATTCCCGATAATAACTATGATATGAATAAGGTACATGCAATAACTAGAGCACAATCTAATTCCCAAACTAAAGACGATTCAAATAGTTCCAACAATAAGCAAAATAACGGACATCAGGCAAGATCAAAGACAGCTTTGGTAAAAGCTGATAGTTCAAATCAATCAAAAGAAGATAATTATCCATGTTGCTCTGACAGTGAAAGTGTAACTGATAGTGATAGCGACACAAGTTATCTACACCAGGAATGTTCAAGCGATAGCAAAAAGAAAGACAGTAGTACTATTTATCTAACAAAGGAAGACGAAATTAGTGAAGTTTTAAAAAAATACCATAATTCTCCATTAGGTGGACATCAGGGTGTCTTAAAAACGTACTTACGGATAAGATCCAACTTCAAGTGGAAAAATATGTTTGCTGACATAAAAAAGCATGTTAAAGCCTGCAAACAGTGCCAAATTAACAAAAAATCGAAACATACTTTGATGCCTATGATAATATCGGCAACTTCGAGAAAACCCTTCGACAAAGTTTTCATGGATATTGTGGGACCTTTACCTACCACTATTCTAGGAAACAAATTCATACTAACTTTTGAGGACGATTTAACTCGATTTATGGACTGCTATGCACTCCCCAATATGGAAGCAGGAACTGTAGCTAAGGTTTTCTATGATGAAATAATTAGCAGATATAGATCGCCACAGCAACTATTGACAGATCGGGGTGCTAACTTTTGTAGTGAACTTTTTAAAAAGGTGTGCAAGTTTCTAAACATCAGGAAACTTGAAACTGCGGCTTATCATCCACAAGCAAATGGAGCCTTGGAACGTAACCATGGGCCATTGGCAGAGTACTTAAGATCATTTTCAAAAAGCAACCCCGCTGATTGGGATCAATGGCTTCGACAAGCTATGTATGTGCACAATAACACTCCACACGCAAGCTCCAAGCTAACTCCCATGGACGTTCTTTTCGGTTTTAAATCCCCTATGCCAACTGGCATAACGAGGACACCAACTCCTATATATGATCACGAAAACTATTTTTTTGAAATAAGACATAAACTCCAGAAGTCTTATCAGGTTGCTAGAACTAACATTGATAAGAGTAAGGAAAGGAAAAAGGAGTATTTTGATAAAAAGATAAATCCACAGTCTTTCAAAATAGGTGATTTGGTTCTTCTACAAGACATGAGTAGAAAAAACAAACTTTGTCCCTTGTTTACAGGGCCTTTTGAAGTTAAGGAAGTTCATAACAACGTGAACACTTCAATTTCACTTAAAAATAAGCTTGAAAGGGTTTATAACAATCGACTCAAACATTTTTATGAATAGAAGTGGTTTTATTATTTTTGACTAATTTCATGTACAGCAACCATGTCCAGTTGGCATTTTTACTGTGTCCTAATGATGACTTGGTCTTGCACCCATGCGCAATTCCATGTATCGGTATTAAAGAATGAGACGGGAATCCCTGGAGAAAATTTAAAATTTTAAAAATAATGTGTAGAGAATTCTACAAAATAGCTCTCATTAAAGACACCGGAATAGTTAGCCTAGATCCAGGATGCAAGGCCATGTCCACGGAAATAACTTTAGAAACTGTCCAACAGACGGTAAAATTGTCAAATATTACTATATTTTTCAGTTCTAGTTTCATGGCAGACATTGAGATTCCTGACGTAAGCTTCGAACATCGATCTCACTCAAAAGATCTAAACATTGTAGGGTTTGAGTTGGCCATAAACAGTCTTCCTCTTGAAGTTCATCTGCGGGATCATAAATACAAAAACGACACTTTTCTTACTAAATCAGCTATTTACGGAGTGATTATCCTACTCCTCAGTCCTCATGTTCTTTTTATTTCTATCGTTTAAAACTATCCTGCTTAAAATAATTTGCATTAGAAGTGCAAAGAAATCTAATTCCTTCACTACCGACAATTCCCATCCCATAAAACTTAAGGGGGCAAGAAGTCTACCATTTAGTGTCTACAAATGAAAACACAGACCTTACCTATCCCATCAATTCCCTTCGCCAAAACCTACCATTGTTAGTATCCACAGATGAAAAAACAAATGGAAAAACAGACCTTACCTACCCAATGAACTCCCCCGTTTCCAAAAGCAAAAGTTTTAGTATAATGTGAAATATTTTCAATTAATTAATTGAAATAATGTAACCTAAATAACGTATATAAAAATTTAACAACTTTTCAAAATGTTCAGACATGATATGTATAAATACACGATATGCACATTAACATGTTTAAATTAAAAAAAAAAAAAAAAACAATCTGTAACTAGCTTATGCAAAAAAAAAAAAATTTAAATATATAATGAAATAAAAAAAAAAACCCAAACAAATTTTAGAGCAAGACTTATATTAATGTAAAACTAAAAATAAAACAATAATTTTATTAGAAAATGTAAAATAAAAAATAATTAATTAATAATAAAAAAAAAAAAAAAAACAAACAAAAAAGATCTTAGAGTAAGACTTATATTAATGTTAAACTAAAAATAAAACAATAATTTTATAAGAAGATATAAGCTAAAATTATAATATCATATCTTTAATTGTTTTTGTTATTGTAATAATTTTTAACTATGATCTTGTTTAAATAAATTGAAAGCTTTTCCAAAGGGGGAGGAAATGTGGTGTAATATTCCAGTTGCATGCACGTTTGTTTGTCGTAATCTAATCCGAGTGCGTGCAACGTAGCCCAGACACAGGTAACCGAAGTCACCGAATGCAATTATACGCAGTGCTTGCAGTCGATCTTTGACTTTCGTGCAGGAAAGACTATAGCAGAGCAGTGACAGTGTATTTTCAAGTGAGTGAAAGTTTAAGTGCTAATTTAGTTATAGATTTGTTAACTGAAAAGTTAGCACAGTGGTAGAGTCAGTCGTTCAGCAACAGCTATCGCGAGTAGACGTGTTGACGACTTTAGCTGTGGTATTTTTTCAAGTGGAGTGCTTTAGTTGAGTTAAAGTCAGTGAAATTTCATTAAGGCATTAGCCAAACGAGTAGCGCAGCAGGTACCCAGTGTGGAGGAACGTGGGTTCAACTCCCAACCGGGCCCTCCAATTTTTATTCTTGCGCTGAAGCAAATCGCGATTATAAAGGAAAAAATCCGTAAAGAAGCCGAGAAAAAAACGACACAGTCGTCTGTGATGGACCATAGCGGTCCATCAACAACAAAAAAAGTGTTGGATGCAAATCCAACACTAAAAACAGCAACAACAACTTGCAAAGCAGCGGCAACAACCGCAATGGAAATTGCTGTGCCAGCAACAGCAGCAACAGCAGCAACAACAACTGCAAAGAAGAGGCGGCGCCTAAAAGCCAAGCCGAATTTGGTGTCTCGAAGACAAAAAACATCAAAAGATAAGGAGGTCGACGATGACGAGATGTCGACTAGCAGCGATAGCATCGAAAGCCTAAATTCAACATATGAATACGAGTCCAACGGTGGCGAGGGCCGTTACACCGGTAGTGGAAACTCGTTTGCAGCATTGGCAGACGAAGGCGACGGTGTGGACGAGGATGATAACAATGTAGATAACAATGTAGAAGACAAGAGACTTCGTACGATATCTACAATATTGGAAAAATTGTACAAGGAGATCGAAGAGATCAAGGAAAAACAGGTGGCCCGCAGGAAAGCCGAAAGCGAGGCAAAACAACAACTCATGGCAAAGTCAGACAATGCCAAACAGCAACTGCCAACAACAACAAAGGCAAATGCAAAAACAGCTCCCGTGCAGCAAAAAGGCACAACAGCTAATAAAATAGCTGGGGAGCAAAACCAAAGAAAGAAAACTGCTACCCAAGAGCAGCAACGGGGGACCGCGGCTAAAAAAGCCGCGCCATCGAAGCAGCCAGGGGAGACGGTGCCAAAGCAGCAGCAGCAGCAGAGACAACAACAACAACAACAACAGCCAGCACAACAACAGCAGCAGCAAAGAAAGACAGCTACTAAGAGCAGGGTGCCCCCCATCAACACCCACAGAATGGATCTGAAAGCAACATTAAACCTATGTAAGTCCGCCATAGGCGACAATTTTGTTATTAAGCGTTTAGGACAAGATCGACATGCGATCCAATGTGAAAACATTGGTGACCATAAGATCGTTCGGGCGTTGTTGCAAACAACAACCACCGAACATTTCACTTTTACTCCCAAAGAGGAGAAGCCCAAAAGTATGCTATTGAAAGGGGTAGAGCCTACCTCTGACCCAGAGGAGCTCTTAGCGGAACTCCGCAGGTTGGCGAGCGACGATCTCGAGTTTATCGGGGTCAAGTCGTTCACCACGGCTAAGGCTAGACGGGAGAGGCGGCTATTGCCGATGTTCCTCGTCACCCTATCCCCCAGTAGCCGTCTGGAGAGTCTAAGGAAAATCTCCGTCCTGGACTACCAGATGGTAAGATGGGAAAAAATAAACAGGCACGGAGACATTTTACAATGTCTTCGTTGCCAACGGTTCGGACACGCCGCATTCAACTGCCAAATGCAGTCGAGGTGCGTTAAGTGTGGAGAGAACCACAAAGAAAAAGAGTGCAAGCTCGGTGAGGAAAGGGTCGAAGATAAGACCCAATTGAAATGTGTTCTCTGTGGTGGAGATGGACACCCTGCTAACTATCGGGGATGTCCTCGATACCACGTGATAAAAAAATCATTAAAAGCTGCTCCAACAGTAACCAAGGACGAGGGAAGGCATACAGCCAGACCGACTCCAAGGGCCGTCGTTCCCCAAGTCTCCTACGCCCAAATGGCGGGTGGAGCTGGGAAAATGGTACAACCTCCCCAGAAAGCGGCCGCACAGCCATCTGTGTCAAAGGCAGCTACTGGGGAGTCAGAGGTGATGGTCGCTCTGCGTGTCATTCAGGCACAAATGAGTGAACTATCACGGCAAATAAGTGAGCAGGCGCGTAGGGTGGACTTGATCTACCATGCAGTGCCGTCGCTTGCGCAATTTTTAGGTTAACGGGCGCGCTGCCGGAGAGGCCTTTTAAGATCCTAGCCGTGAATGTGAATTCGCTAGTTAGGATAGAACGACGAACCAACTTCCTTGAGTACTTAAAAGACCAACGTCCTGATGTATGTATGATTAGCGAAACAAGGCTAAATCAGCATCACAAACTGACGGATAACAATTACATTATCATAAGGAGGGACCGACCCAACTCGACTCTCGCGGGTGGGGTTGCGATCTTCTTACGTAAGGGCATTGCTCATAAAGTAATATATAGCGGTGAAGTACGTCGATTCCGGTTGCTGGAAACGTGATCATATGCATCCCTCTCCAACAGGGGAGGCGGTTGTATGTGGTCGCGCTCTATGCACCGCCGGAAGCTTCTCAAACCTCATGTTTTGTAACAGAGCTCGAAACGCTTTTTCGATGTCTGAATCTGAACTCGGATGAAAACTATTTCCTTTTGGCCGGTGATTACAATGCTAAACACCAAGATTGGGGAAATCAATTATCCAATCCAAGGGGGACCCAGCTATTCAATTGGCTGGGGCTCCACAGCATTGAGTGTAAAGTCGATCTGCTGGCTACTGACAGGCCTTCGTATCCTCGAAGTGGTTCTTATTTGGATCTATTGCTTCTAGACCCAAGACTGAAACTGACCGACGACATTCTTCGACGGACGAAAAATTGTTTGACGACGGTCGAGTACGACAGTGACCACTGTGGACTCGCCGCAGTCATAATGCTTCCGAACAACCTTGTGGAACTGGAGGAGTACGTGCCGACGCACTCTTACAACTACGGTAAGACACGTTGGCCGCGCTTTTCCGGTGCCGTATCAAGGGAACTTCGTTCGAACGGTACTGCGCCGCCATGCAACAGGAATCTGTCGAACGTTGAGATCGATGGGTACCTGCAACGTATGGAGGATGCAATCCGTAGCACAATGGACAGGACAATTCCTAAATATAGGCAACATGACTCTACGAACATGTACAGAAACGCGACAATAGACGCACTTTACAAACAAAAAAGTAGACTCCTGTCAAGACTCAAAGTCTTGCACAGGAGGTTTACTGACCGACACGATTTGGAGATTAGAACTCTGAAGTCACAGATCAAAAATCTCCAACAGCTAATTAAAGAAAATTACAGAATCTCTATATCGCTTTTCTGGAACAACAAAATTCGGGCTGTACAATCCAACAACCTGAGTATGTTTCCGGAAATAAATAAAATTTTTAGGAGAAAAGATCAAAATGACCTTCAGGGTATTAAACTCCAAAGGACGACAGAGAACAGAAACTTACTTATGACAATAGGGATAGATCCGGATGAGGCCATCTTGGATGATGACCACTTTATAGTGGAAGATGCTCAAGAGAAGGTAGAGACGGTGGGTGCTGTTTTCGAGCGAGTATATAAGGTGAATGAGTGCATTCGCCCGAATTACGACCTTGAGAATAGAGCCTTCGTTGGACACTTCTATCTTAGAGACGAGATCTCGCATTGGCGATCCGAGAATCCTGGTTTCACTAGGTTCAATGACGACCGACTTGCAAATGCAGTCATCGCCCAGCGAAACGGGGATAACACCCTGTTCGTTTCTAAGGTGGACCTCTTGGACATCTTTCACAAAATAAAGAAAAAGAAGTCAGCAGGAGTCGACGGCATACCCAATGTTGTGCTGCGAAACCTCCCTTCGGAAGCGGTGGACATATACACCACGTTGTTCAACAATGCGCTGAATAATGCATATTATCCAGTGCGTTGGAAGACGGCAGTGGTCCATCCTCTCCTTAAAAAAGGTAAGGATGGTTCCAATCCAGCAAATCTCCGGTCAATTAGTCTTCTTCCGAGTATCAGCAAAGTACTCGAGAAAGTTCTCAATAGAGCTCTGTCCACATGGGCTGAGGACAAACATATTATTCCAGAAAATCAATTCGGTTTTAAGGCGGGTCATGATACCACACATGCCGCGTCTAAACTAGTATCAGATATTCAATGGAACAAAGCTAAAAATCAGTGTACAGGTGCATGTCTGGTTGACTTGGAGAAGGCTTTCGATACCGTTTGGTTAGACGGTCTTTTCTATAAGTTGATCAGATATGGCATGAGTAAACCACTACTATATATTCTGAATGACATGCTTCATGGTAGAACGTTTGTTGTGAAAAGTTGCAATAAAACTTCTACCAGAACTTTTAAAATACAGAATGGTCTGCAACAAGGAGCGGTGAATTCGCCTATTTTGTTTAGCATTTTCACCGGCGATCTAATTGGTTCCCTTCACCATGCCATAGCGTACGCCGACGACCTAATAGCGTACAGAACAGGTCCAAAGATCGAGGTCATCAGAATACTCTTACAGCGTGACTTCGATAAGATTCAGCAATATTGCGATGATTGGAAGTTGAAAATCAACTTCCAGAAATCGGAAACAATTGTGTTTAGAACCTCGTTGGCTCGGGCCTCAAGGGATACGAGAAAGAACTGGCGAAAGCTGGTGATCGTTGATCTATATGGCCACCCATTGCCAAGCAAAGTAGTAGTCAAGTACCTGGGCATCTGGCTAGATCAGTATCTATATTTTAACAAACATATGGATGCTGCTCTGGCCAGGGCTAGAGGAGCTTTTGCTCTGACAAGGCGACTGTTTCACAGCAGTCAACTTGATAGCAGAGTGAAGGTGATTTGCTACATGGCCCTCATAAGGCCAATGATTGTCTATGGGTGCCCTGTATGGTTCAATGTTACAGCGTCTCAGATGGAAAAGATTCGGGTGTTTGAGAGACAGTGTCTGCGTACCTGTCTTGGATTGCACAGAACACCAGAGTCGGAGTACAGAAAATATTATCCTAATGAGGTCCTTTACAACGGGGCTCAAATAAACAGAATCGACAACTTCTTGATAAAACTGACTCGGGGTCATACTGCAAGGGCGATGACCTCGACCAATGGCCTGATATTTGGGGCTTACTACCCCAACATAGAATATATGGAGAGAACACGTTTCAGTGGCTTTGTCCCACCGGAGGCTTTCCTCTATTTTGACATGATAGGTTTGATACAGGACAGATTGGCGGTTCCGTTAACCTACCACGTCTGCCGTAAGTCCGTAGAACGACGGCTCCTTTACAACCGGGACGTCGCCGCAGTAGACGGAGAAGTTGAAGAGCTCCTCCGGTACAGTAGGGCGGTTTCAGATCGCGATCGACGGGACGTTATCAAAACGTCGAATATGTTCTGGTGGTTGTCTGATCAACATAGGGAAAATGTTACGGATAGCGAGTCGCCAATGGCTGGCTTACAAAGGTTTAGTGTGTAAGACTTAGGGTTTAGGGGGTAGGCATAGTGGCAACCAAAAAAAAATTATAAAAACCAAAAAAAAAAAAAAAATTATAAAAATTAAAGCGGCGTCGAAAATCAAAAAAAATTGTAAAAAATCAAAATCAAAAAAAAAATGTAAAAATGACTGTGCGTCCCCAAAATTAAAAAAAAAATAGAAAAAACACAAAAACCCAAAAAAAATTATAAAACAAAAAAACAAAAAAAAAAAAAAAATTATAAAAAGCTACTATGGCTGCTCTAGTTTTAAGTAGTTCTAATTAGTTTTTAGTAGTTTTAATTAGTCTAAGTAGTTTTAAGAAAAACATAAAAAATGATCTAAAAAGCTAAGTTTTTTAAAAATTTTCTTAGCTCTAATACTAGTTATAGTTAGAAATAGATATTAGATCATTAGGCCGAAAGGCATTAGAAATAAGTTATTGTATAATTTAGAGTACCCGCCTAGGGTCAGTAAGTTAATTAAGGTATTATGTAAGCTAGTTTAAACATTTTTGTTAGCATGTAAGTAGTTATAAGTGATACACAATAAAAATGAATTTAAAACTAAACAGTGGTAGAGTGGCGGACTCTGAAGCCAAGGGTCGTGGGTTCAAATCCCACTCAGAGGCGACCAAAATTTTGGAAGCTTTTTTTCATAACCGGGCGGTTGAAAACGTCATTGATTGGGAAAAAAAGCAGATGGTGAAAGAGAAGAAGGCAGGGGCATCGAAAGATGCCTCTGCGAGTAAAGAATTGTTAGAATCAACAAATTCTACAGCAGCGGCAACAACAACAAATACTACAGCAGCGGCAACAACCGCAAAAATGATAGCGGCAACAACCGCAACAACAGCAGAGGCAGCTGGAACTGAAGTTAAAAGGAAGCGGCGCCTAAAATTAAAGCCGAATTTAGTGCCCCGAAAGCAGAAGGCGAAGGGAGCGGCAGAGGAGGTCGATGACGATTTAATGTCGACGGACAAAGAAAGCATCGTAAGTCTCAGCTCGACTTACGATTATGAGTCAAACGGTGGCGAGGGCCGTTATACAGGTAGCGGCAATTCGTTCGCTGCCTTGGCAGATAACATCGACAACGACGAGGAAGAAAAACAGCGGATCCAGTTTCTCACGGAGACACTGGCTAAGTTTAATAAAGAAATTGCCGAAATAAAGCAAAGGCAAGAGGATCGTAGGCGAGCGGAGAGGGAGGCGCATCAACAACAGTCGCAACCAAAAGTTGATGCGCCAAAAGAACAGCGACCAGCAGCAGCAGCACAAAATGCTGCAAACAAAAAAACTGCGCCCGTGCAGCAACGCGGGACTACAGCTAAAAAAGCTGAGTTAAATAAAAAAACTGCTACCGAAGAGCAGCCACGGGGGACCGCGGCTAAAAAAGCCGCGACACCGAGCCAGATCCAGAAGCAGCAGAAGAAGCCAGCAGACCAACAGCAGCAACCAGCAGAGCAGCAGCCAACCCAACAACAACAAAAGAAGAAGACAAAAAGCAGGGTGCCCCCTATCAACACTCTAAAGATGGAACTTCAAGCTACCAAAAACTTATGTAAGTCCGCCATTGGTGACAAATTTACAATTAAAAGATTAGGCCAAGATCGACATGCGATCCAATGCGAAAACATTGGTGACCACAAGATCGTTCGGGCGTTGTTGCAAACAACAACCACCCAACACTTTAGTTATACTCCCAAAGAGGAGAAACCGAAAACAATGCTATTGAAAGGGGTAGAGCCTACCTCTGACCCAGAGGAGCTCTTAGTTGAACTCCGCAGGTTGGCGGGCGACGATCTCGAGTTCATCGGGGTCAAGTCGTTCACCACGGCCAAGGCAAGACGGGAGAAGCGGCTATTGCCGATGTTCCTCGTCACCTTATCACCCAATAGCCGTCTGGAGAGTCTAAGGAAAATCTCCGTCCTGGACTACCAGATGGTAAGATGGGAAAAATTAAACAGGCACGGGGACATTTTACAATGTCTTCGTTGCCAACGGTTCGGGCACGCCGCATTCAACTGCCAAATGCAGTCGAGGTGCGTAAAGTGTGGAGAGAACCACAAAGACAAAGAGTGTAAGCTCGGTGAGACAAGGGTCGAAGACAAGACCCTATTGAAGTGCGTTCTCTGTGGTGGAGATGGGCACCCTGCTAATTATCGGGGTTGTCCTCGATACCAGATTATTAAAAAATCAAAAAAAGCTGCTCCAACAGCAACTAAGGATGAGGGAAGGCAAACAGCCAGACCAATTCCAAGGGCCGTCGTTCCCGAAGTCTCTTACGCCCAAATGGCGTGGGGGGCTGGGAAAACGGTACAACCTCCCCAGAAAGCGGCCGCACAGCCATCTGTGTCAAAGGAAGCTTCTGGGGAGTCAGAGGTGATGGTCGCTCTGCGTGTCATTCAGGCACAAATGAGTGAACTATCACGGCAAATAAGTGAGCAGGCGCGTAGGGTGGATGTAATCTACCGTGCAGTGCCTTCGCTTGCGCATCTTTTAGGTTAACGGGCACGCTGCCGGAGAGGCCTTTTAAGATCCTAGCCGTGAATGTGAATTCGCTAGTTAGGGTAGAACGACGAGCCAACTTCTTTGAGTTGTTAAAAGACCAACGTCCTGATGTATATATGGTTAGCGAAACTAGGCTAAACCAGCATCACAATTTGACGAATAATAATTACATTATCGTAAGGAGGGACCGACCCAACTCGACTTTTGCGGGTGGGGTTGCGATCTTCATACGTAAGGGCATTGCTCATAAAGTAATATATAGTGGTGAAGTACGCCGATTCCAGTTGCTTGAAGCGTGTATCGTATGCATCCCTCTCCAACAGGGGAGCCGGTTGTATGTGGTCGCGATCTATGCGCCGGAGGCTTCTCAAAATTCATGTTTTATAACAGAGCTTGAAACACTTTTTCGATGTCTGAAACTGAACTCAGAAGAAAACTATTTCCTTTTGGCCGGTGATTACAATGCTAAACACCAAGATTGGGGAAATCAATTAGCCAATCCAAGGGGGACCCAGCTATTCAATTGGCTGGGGCTCCACAGCATTGAGTGTAAAGTTGATCTGCTAGCTACTGACAGGCCTTCATATCCTCGAAGTGGCTCTTATTTGGATCTATTGCTTACAGACTCAAGACTTAAACTGACCGACGACATTCTTCGACGGACGAAAAATTGTTTGACGACGGTTGAGTACGACAGTGACCACTGTGGACTTGCCGCCGTCATACTGCTTCCGAACGACCTTGTGGAACTGGAGGAGTACGTGCCGACGCACTCTTACAACTACGGTAAGACACGTTGGCCGCGCTTTTCCGGTGCCGTCTCAAGGGAACTTCGTTCGAACGGTATTGCGCCACCATGCAACAGGAATCTGTCGAACGTTGAGATCGATGGATACCTGCAACGTATGGAGGATGCAATCCGTAGTACAATGGACAGGACAATTCCTAGGTATAGGCAAAATTATCCAACGAACATGTACAGAAACGCGACAATAGACGCACTTTACAAACAAAAAAGTAGACTCCTGTCGAGACTCAAACTCTTGCACAGGAGGTTTACTGACCGACACGATTTGGAGATTAGAAATCTGAGGTCACAGATCAAAAATCTCCAACAACTTATTAAAGAAAACTATAGAATTTCCATTTCATGTTTCTGGAACAACAAAATTCGGGCTGTGCAGTCCAACAACCCGAGTATGTTTCCGGAAATAAACAAAATATTTAGGAGAAAAGATCAAAATGACCTTCAGGGTATTAAACTCCAAAGGACGACAGAGAACAAAGACTTACTTCTGACAATAGGAATAGATCCGGATGAGGCCATCTTGGATGATGACCACTTTATAGTGGAAGATGCTCAAGAGAAGGTAGAGACGGTGGGTGCTGTTTTCGAGCGAGTATATAAGGTGAATGAGTGCATTCGCCCGAACTACGACCTTGAAAATAGAGCCTTCGTTGGACACTTCTATCTTAGAGACGAGATCTCGCATTGGCGATCCGAGAATCCTGGTTTCAATAGGTTCAATGACGACCGACTTGCAAATGCAGTCATCGCCCAGCGAAACGGGGATAACACCCTATTCGTTTCTAAGATGGACCTCTTGGACATCTTTCACAAAATAAAGAAAAAGAAGTCAGCAGGAGTCGACGGCATACCCAATGTTGTGCTGCGAAACCTCCCTTCGGAAGCGGTGGACATATACACCACGTTGTTCAACAATGCGCTGAATAACGCATATTATCCAGTGCGTTGGAAGACAGCAGTGGTCCATCCTCTCCTTAAAAAAGGAAAGGATGGTTCCAATCCAGCAAATCTCCGGTCAATTAGTCTTCTTCCGAGTATCAGCAAGGTATTCGAGAAGGTGCTCAATAGAGCTCTGTCCACATGGGCTGAGGACAAACATATTATTCCTGAAAATCAGTTCGGTTTTAAGGCGGGCCATGATACCATACATGCCGCGTCTAAACTAGTATCTGATATTCAATGGAACAAAGCTAAAAAACAGTGTACGGGTGCATGTCTGGTTGACTTGGAGAAGGCTTTCGATACCGTTTGGTTAGACGGTCTTTTCTATAAGTTGATCAGGTATGGCATGAGTAAACCATTGCTTTATATTCTCAATGACATGCTTCATGGTAGAACGTTTGTTGTGAAAAGTTGCAATAAAACTTCGACCAGAACTTTTAAAATACAGAATGGTTTGCAACAAGGAGCGGTGAACTCGCATATTTTATTTAGCATTTTCACTGGCGATCTAATTGGTTCTCTTCACCATGCTATAGCGTACGCTGACGACCTCATTGCGTACAGAACAGGTCCAAAGATCGAAGTCATCAGAACACTCTTGCAGCGTGACTTCGATAAGATCCAGCAATATTGCGATGACTGGAAGTTGAAAATCAACTTCCAGAAATCGGAAACAATTGTGTTTAGGACCCCGTTGGCTCGGGCCTCATGGGATACGAGAAAGAACTGGCGCAAGCTGGTGATCGTTGATCTGTATGGTAACCCACTGCCAAACAAAGTAGTAGTCAAGTACCTGGGCATCTGGCTAGATCAGTATCTATATTTTAACAAACATATGGATGCGGCTCTGGCCAGAGCTAGAGGAGCTTTTGCTCTGACAAGGCGACTGTTTCACAGCAGTCAACTTGATAGCAGAGTGAAGGTGATTTGCTACATGGCCCTCATAAGGCCAATGATTGTCTATGGGTGCCCCGTGTGGTTCAATGTTACAGCGTCTCAAATGGAAAAGATTCGGGTGTTTGAGAGACAGTGTCTGCGTACCTGTCTTGGATTGCACAGAACACCAGAGTCGGAGTACAGAAAATATTATCCTAATGAGGTCCTTTACAACGGTGCTCAAATAAACAGGATCGACAACTTCATTATAAAACTGACTCGTGGTCACACTGCTAGAGCGATGACCTCGACCAATGGCCTGATTTTTGGGGCTTATTACCCCAACACTGAATATATGGAGAAAACGCGCTTCAGTGGATTTGTCCCACCGGAGGCTTTCCTCTATTTTGATATGGTAGGGCTGATTCAGGATAGGTTGGCGGTTCCGCTAATCTACTACGTCTGCCGGAAGTCCGTGGAACGACGGCTCCTTTACAACCGAGACGTCACCGCAGTAGGCGGAGAAGCTGAAGAGCTCCTCCGGTTCAGTAGGGCGGTCTCAGATCGCGATCGTCGTGACGTTGTTAAAACGTCGAAAATGTTCTGGTGGTTGTCGGAGCAACAACACGAATTTGATAATGATAGCGAGTCGCCAATGGCTGGCTTACACAGGTTTAGCGTGTAAGTCTTAGGGTATAGGGGGTAGGCACAGTGGCAAACAAAAAAAATCACAAAAATCCAAAAAAAAAAAAAAAACAAAAAAACATAAAATCCAAAAAAAAAAAAAAAAAAAAAATACAAAATACAAAAAAAAAAAAAATTTAAAAATACAAAAAACTCAAAAAAAAATTACAAAACTTAAAAAACCAAAAAAAAAAAAAAAGCCAAAAGCTACTGTGGCTGCTCTAGTTTTAAGTAGTTTTAATTAGTTTTAATTAGTTTTAATTAGTCTTAAGAAAACAAAAAAAAAAATGATCATTCAAACTAAGTTTTTTAAAAAATTTTCTTAGTTTTAACTAGCTCTAGTTTTTGATTCATAAGTTATCTTAAGGCCGAAAGGCATTAGTAGTAAGATATTGAATAATTTAGAGTGCCCGCCTAGGGTCAGTAAGTTAATTAAGTTATTATATAAGCTAGTTTTACACATTTTTGTTAGCATGTAAGTAGATATAAGAAAAACTGAATAAAAATGAATTAAAAATGAAAAAAAAAATACGCAGTGCTTGCATATTTAACTACGTGTACTATGCAAGCCACGCAATTTCCCACGTTCAGTGATTTTTGCGTTGACCTTGTTTGAGCCACGATCACATTGAATCTTCCTAATGGAAAAGTTGAGTTGTTTCTTGACAGTCAACCGTGTCGGGTGAATTATTTATACCACAGTTTGTCCGACCAGCAGATTCTTAATGTAGACGTTCTAAGCTTTCATTTGATACCCTATTTGCCCATTCACCCGATGAGGTAGGATGACACCAAAAATACCGTTTTTAGGACGGTCGGACAAGGTTAAAGGCCGGGGTTATTTCTGTCCGACCATATGATTCATATCTTCGACGAAATGTCTATTGACTTCTACTTACTTTTTCCAATTTGCCCATGGTATAAGCTGACACCAAAACACGCAACCAAAAGTGCAATATAGCCGCCAAAAGGCCCAGGAAAAGTCTGTACGACCACTGGTTTTGAAAATTTCATGTCATTTAACATTAGATGGTGGCTAATTTTTCCACTCTGCTGTTGAGGTAGGTAATCTTACGGTCACCTCCCGGACTATTGTGAAAACAGCTTATTGTAGCAAACAGAAAGTATATGCGGCGGCTTCGCCGCTAAAGGGGTTTTAACACTCGATGTGGAGTGCACGACGCGACGCTGGCTACGCTCGCCATACCGGCTCGACAACGACTGGGTATATTATATATTCAAAACTCAAAATGTCCTCAAAAAAATAAAAATATTAATTTCCGACACAAAAAAAGCTGTTTATTTGTGCTTTATTAACGCGTATCTATCGATTGAGACCATTTTCATCTTCAAATTCAGAACTCGGTATAGGAAAGTAGAGCCTCCATCTTTTGATGATGAATTTTATATTTTTTGCAAATGCATCACTTTTTGCATAGAAAATGTGATTTGTCTTTTGCCAAGAAATCAAAAAAAGGTCATAAACTGAATCTCAGAATGCCTGTATTAGCTAGAGGAAGTAGTGTTGAAAGAAAAATTTGATATTGTTGTATTGAGTGAAACTTGCTAAACAGAGAATACTGATGATAATGAAATAAATATAGAAAATTATAAGATTCTACGTTGTGATAGCTCATCAAGGCATACAGGTGGTGTTGCGATTTATGTGAAAGAAATTCTACAATGTGAGAAACTTAGTACGTTTGATGTTAATTTGGATATGTGGTGTCTCACTGTCAAGGTACGTTGTGACTCTTTGTGTTTTGTGCTTGCTGGACTATTTAGGTCTCCCTCATCGTCATGTAGACAATTTTGTGAAAAATTTTAGTGATTTGATGGAGTATGTGGTTGAAGATAATAGTAACCTGGTTATTATCGGAGACTTCAACATTAACTGGTTTGATATAGCTAATATTTATAGACGTGAGTGTAACAACATAATAAACCAAAATGGATGTAAGCAGTTGATTACTGAACCAACTAGGATAACAAGTACCTCAAGATCTTCAATTGATTATGTTGTAACAAACTGCAATCAATTGAAGGCTTATGTTGATTGTAATTTCAGCATAGCAGATCATGAAGCAATATGTGCGGAAATTGAAATCAAAGCAAAATTACCTCCAAAACGAACGATTAGGAAGTGATTTTTAGATATTCGAGTTCTAGTCTGTTATCAGCATTCCAGCAAATTGGTATTGATAGACTTTCCTTAGGTAATGCTCATAATTGTGCAAACTATTTTCAAAATAAAATAAACTGTGTTCTAAATCAATTTAAAAAAATGAAATTATACGAAAAAGGGAAAACTCATGGTTCAACGAACATTTATTAGAATTAAAAAAACAAAAGCAGATAAGTAAACTTAGAGCTGTTTTTACAAATAATGTGGATGATTGGTATGACTTTAGACTAGCCCGTAACCTCTATAGTAGTGAACTTACCCGAGCAAAAAACAATTTTACAAAAAGTGCTATATGTGATTGTACAGATCAAAAGTCGATGTGGAAAACCATTAAGTCGTTAGTGCTGTGTGAGAAAAAGAGTGAGATCAAGAAGGTTATGTTTGATGGCGTATTTGTTACTGTAGACAAGCAACTGGCAAATCGGTTTAATGCATTTTTTATTCAAAGTGTTAAACTAATAAATGATTCAATCGAGAGTGTTCCTTATTTTAACCAAATTGATTTTGTTACGGAGACCCCCTTCCAATTTGAATCAATAACACTAAGCGATCTAAATATAACAATCAAAAGTCTTAACATTAAACGTGATACTGATTTATTAAGCCCAAAAGTACTTATTGATGCATTTGAAAAAGTTGGTCCCCCTTTATTACAAGTTATTAATTCATCATTATTTGAAGGACAGTTTCCAAGTACATGGAAAAACTCGGTTGTCTCACCTATTGAGAAAGTTAAAAATACCTTAAAGTGTGAAGAATATAGACCTATTAATTCGTTGCCAGTCTACGAAAAAGTTCTTGAAAAAGTTGTTCACAATCAATTCTTAAAATACTTGAACGATAATAGTATAATTGTTGAAAATCAATCGAGATTTCATCAATCACACTCCTGTGAAACCGCAATTAACTTGGTGCTAAGAAAGAAGCCTTACCCTTGGGTGGAAAGAAGCCTTATCAAAAGGAAAAAAAGTTGTTTGTGTGTTCCTTGATCTTAAACGAGCTTTTGAGACAATTGATCCAAATATATTGCTACAAAAGTTGTTAATGTATGGTGTGAGTGGCAGAGCTCTTGATTGGTTTGAAAGTTATTTGTCTGGGCGTTCACAACAAACCAAAATTAATTATGTTTTGTCTGATCCTGAACCGATTGATCTTGGGGTACCTCAAGGTTCAATACTTGGACCCCTTCTTTTCAACTGTTACATCAATGATATGAATAAATCAATAAAAAACAGCAAGCTTGCTCTATTTGCGGATGATTCACTTTTGTATGTTGAAGCTGAAACCACTCAGGAATGCGAAGGACTTATGAAAGAGGATTTGAATGTTTTAATTAATTGGCTAAAAGCCAACACACTTAAACTAAACGTTTCAAAAGTATTCTTTTGAATGATAACTGTAACCTGAATGTAATGGCTGACCAAGAAGTTGTAGAACAAGTCCAAGAAATCAAATATTTAGGAATGATTATTGATTGTAAATTAAGCTTTGAATCACATGTGCAATATATTTCCAAGAAAATTTCTAAGAAAGTTGGCTTCCTTAAAAGAATACGAAGTAAAATTGATACCATAACGGCTGTAAATATTTATAATGTCACGATAAAACCTCATTTTGAATATTGCTCAACAGTTTTCTATTTAATAAGTGAAAGATCTATGCAATGTCTTCAAAAACAGCAAAATAAAGCTATGCGTGCAATAATAAGATGTAATATAATACCCCAATAGTAATGATGTTAAATACTTTAATGTGGATGAGTGTCAAACAACGTATTTATTTTAATGTTTTGTTATTCGTTTTCAAAGTTAAAAATAATTTACTACCTTGTTATTTGTCAAGATATGTTCAGTATGTTAGAGAAGTTCAACTATATTTGTTAAGAAATGGAGATGATTTAAGACTGCAAACATTCAGAAATGCAAGATCACAAAATAGCTTGATTTATAAAGGATTTAAACTGTTTAATAACTTGCCAAGTAATGTTAAGCAAATGATCAATATTTACGATTACAAAAGAGCAATTAAAGAATTTATAAAACAAAATATTTAAACGCAAATAATTAATAAAAGCCAACGCCAATGCCAATGTTAAAACATATTTATTTATAAGAACTAATTTAATATATTTAAAACTGTAAAATTGTAAAATAGCAAAATTTTTGCTAAATAAACTCTTAACTAACTATATAAAAACAAGAACGACATAATGCAATGTCCATCTTTTGATGAAAAATTTTATATTGTGTGCAAAGGCATCTTTTTTCTTAAACATACTGGTTAATTGATGGTACTTACTTGAAATATAATGTTATTAATTTTTTTCTCTCCTTTTTTAAGGCCACAATTAAATGCCTTTTTTAAGGCCATAATAAAAAATTTTTTTCTTAAAAACACTGCACCACACCTCTGCACGAATCGAACTAAACTAACATGAAATAAAATCGCATACATTGGGGGCGTTCGAGAATCGTATCCGGATAGCTTGTTGTTGTTGTTTACGTGTTAAACTTTTAGCAGAGTCACACACCCATTTCAACTAAAAAGCTTTCTAAAGGTATCCGAGTATTTTTGGTATACCTTTGGTACACCTCTGCACGAATCGAACTAAACTAACATGAAATAAAATCGCATACATTGGGGGCGTTCGAGAATCGTATCCGGATAGCTTGTTGTTGTTGTTTACGTGTTAAACTTTAAGCAGAGTCACACACCCATTTCAACTAAAAAGCTATCTAAAGGTATCCGAGTATTTTTGGTATACCTTTCTATTCAAGTGATCAGCTGATAAAATATTTATTTTTATTTCTTTTCATGTTGATTTCTTGTTTTGGTGTGCATTTATTTCTGCATAAGAGTCTTTTAAAGCGCATGGGAAATCGAAAAAAATAAGTTATAATCGTCTAGCAATGATATGTTGAATCAAATTTTGTTGTTGAACAGTGTTAAATCCGACAATAATTACAATTAAATAACGATCACCTTAAATTGATTTAACCGGACAAGATTAACGTTAAACACTTAAACAAAAATTGCTTTATATTTACACGTTAACATACCTTGTATGCATTTCGAAACACATTCGTTTCATCATCAGCAATGCACTAACTGAAGCGTTGAATGTTTTTTTGTTTTTTGGATTAAAGCGAGATGAATCATCGATTGATAACCGGACACAAATTACATACGCACACAGCTTTATATTTTGGCAAAGAGACACGATACTACATTGCCGTTGTCTTGATTTAGAAGATTACTACTCTTTTGTATAAAAAAAACTTTCATAAGCATCCAATTGCATTTCATTGCGCACTTCTCTTATCAAGCGTATATTTTCTAAGCTAACACTATGGTTCTCTTCTAATACGTGTGCTGCTACCGCCGATCGTGAGGGTTGGTTTAAACGTATGCAGGTTAGATGGTCATTAAATCTTCTTTTTATACTTCTTTTTGTTTGTCCGATGTATTCTCTGTCACAACTATTGCACTTGACGGAATAAATTCCTGATTTATCTAGCTTCTCTGTTGTATCTTTAGTTGATCCTAGATAGTTGCTTAGTTTATTGTTATTTTTGTAAACAATGTCATATCCATGTTCTTTGAATTTCGTTTTGAGTTTATTTGTTATTTGTGGTAGAAAGGTTATGGCTACTCTTTGGTTTTTAATTTTTTCTTGTTGTGAAAATAAAGTTGTTAGGTTAGAGTTTCTTGTTTTTCTTGAATGATAGCGAATAAGTTCGTCAATCATTGACTCTTCATAACCATTTACTGTAGCTGTCTTTTTTATGTAGTCATACTCTCTTTTGAAGTTCGTTACTGATAATGGTAAATTACAAAGTCTGTAAACTAGCGAATGGTATGCTGCTTTTTTATGTTGAATGGGAGCATGTGAGTCGGATGTTATTGTTCTCATTGTGGTTGTTGGTTTATGATAGATTCCAACTTCAATATTTTCACCAAAACGTTTTAGTTCTAAGTCTAAAAATGGTAGCTTCCCATCTTGTTCCTCTTCAAAAGTAAATTTAATCGAACTATTTTGGGAATTTAGAAGATCGAGGGTTTTTTTAGCGTTTTTTCTTTCGACGATTGCAAAAACATCATCAACATATCTCCACCAAACCCGTGGAAAGTAACCTTTTTCGCTTAAACTTACTTCAAATGAAGACATGTACAGCTCAGCAATTAAAGGACTCAAAGGATTACCCATATTTGTACCTTTTGTTACCTTGAAAATTTCCTTGTCAAATTGAAAGAAACTTTGGTTCATACACAGTTGAGCTGTGTCTTGATAAATTAATTTTTTATCTTCTGAAACTCCACTTCTTTCTAAGTGTTTTTTCAATTCAATTAAAGCAAGATCCACTGGGATACTTGGAAATAAAGAACAAACATCAAAAGAGATCATGATTTCATTCGTATTTATTTTTAAATTTTTTATTCTTTGTACGAAATCAAAAGAGTTCTTAACCGAATAAGATTTTAGTGGTGGTAGTTTCTTAACTTCTTGTACTAACCATTTAACTTGCTTATAACAGGGAGTATTTATATTGTCTACAATGGGTCTCATTTGTTTTCCGCTTTTGTGGATTTTCGGTAGAGCATATAAATAGGCTATTTTTGGGTTCGAAACTATTAAAGAACGACTTAAACGCGCACAAAATATATTTCCAATGCGTTTTCTAAGTGAATCACTGTCTCGAATCATTTTTGGTAAGGGATTTCTCTTAACTTTTTCATAATTACACTTTTCGATTAATTCATTTACCCTGGTTTTGTATTCTTTTTTATTTAAAATAACAATTTTGTTACCTTTGTCGGCTTTTACATACACAACATCTTTTTCTTTTAACTTTTTTATTATTTCTGAATGTGTTTTTGAAACATTCACATTATTAACATTTTCATTATTATTCGAATCTATAATAGTTGCTGTTGCTTTTCGGATATCTTGTTGTACTGACGGTTCTTTATACTTCAAACAAGCTTCTATATCCACAACAGTTTCTAATAAAGGTATATGTAAAGGTTTGGGTGTAAATTTTAAGCCTTTATTAAGTAACTCCAATTCTTTTTCATTGAAATCAACATTTGATTCGTTTTGAATAAAATCAGGGATAAATTGAGGATGATTTTGTTTTGTTTTTTGCGTTTGTTCAATAATATTTTGTAGCTTACGATTGTGTGTTAAAGTTTTTTGTTTCACTAGTCGTTCTGTATCAATATTTACTTTTTTATCGAAAGATAACCACTCCAGAAATTCCACTTCACTTAAATCTTTTGTAATTTTCAAGTGCAAACTATATGTCAACAACTCAGTCGATGACAATTCCTTATATTTATGTTTAATTTCACCATCAAGCCACACTCGCTTTGCTTTTTTGATAGCAAATTCCGATCTATAATTTTTGACCGCCGCTTTTACTTTCACGAAATTAGGTGTTATGTTCAATCGCTTACATGTTCTCAAAAAAGATAAATCACATAAAACCGACCGCACTCGCCGCTTCAATTGAGCGTATTTGTTCAACTCCGATTTGGTAAACATTATACAATCAAATTTTGTTGTTGAACTGCGTTAAATCCGACAATAATTACAATTAAATAACGATCACCTTAAATTGATTTAACCGGACAAAATTAACGTTAAACACTTAAACGAAAATTGCTTTATATTTACACGTTAACATACCTTGTATGCATTTCGAAACACATTCGTTTCATCATCAGCAATGCACTAACTGAAGCGTTGAATGTTTTTTTGTTTTTTGGATTAAAGCGAGATGAATCATCGATTGATAACCGGACACAAATTACATACGCACACAGCTTTATATTTTGGCAAAGAGACACGATTCTACATTGCCGTTGTCTTGATTTAGAAGATTACTACTCTTTTGTATAAAAAAACTTTCATAAGCATCCAATTGCATTTCATTGCGGACTTCTCTTATCAAGCGTATATTTTCTAAGCTAACACTATGGTTCTCTTCTAATACGTGTGCTGCTACCGCCGATCGTGAGGGTTGGTTTAAACGTATGCAGGTTAGATGGTCATTAAATCTTCTTTTTATACTTCTTTTTGTTTGTCCGATGTATTCTCTGTCACAACTATTGCACTTGACGGAATGAATTCCTGATTTATCTAGCTTCTCTGTTTTATCTTTAGTTGATCCTAGATAGTTGCTTAGTTTATTGTTATTTTTGTAAACAATGTCATATCCATGTTCTTTGAATTTCGTTTTGAGTTTATTTTTTATTTGTGGTAGAAAGGTTATGGCTACTCTTTGGTTTTTAATTTTTTCTTGTTGTGAAAATAAAGTTGTTAGGTTAGAGTTTCTTGTTTTTCTTGAATGATAGCGAATAAGTTCGTCAATCATTGACTCTTCATAACCATTTACTGTAGCTGTCTTTTTTATGTAGTCATACTGTGGAAGATAGCGGTATCGTATCTGGTAATTAAGGACCAAGTCCTTGCACAAAGAAATCATTGCTGCAAACAACTCAAGAATGGTAATCGACCGCGTTGGTGACGTAAAAGTTTCCTTACTCAACGGGAACAACAAATTGAGTGCAAAAATAAATAATGTGCAGTACATTCCTGGTTTGTGTGCGAATTTATTGTCTGTAAGTGAATTAGTAAAAAATGGAAACAAAGTGTAATTTGAAAGAAATAGTTGTACAATTTTCAATAAATGTGACAAGAAGATCGGTACTGCTGCTCTGACCAATGGAATGTAACAACTTGAATGTGAAACAAACGTAGATGACAATGTTCCAAGTTCATTGAATATGGCCTGACAAGTAGTTGTGAACAGACAGTTGTGGCATCGACGTATGCGTCACATATGTGATGATAGGCGTGTTTTTTTTATGCTAGTATATAGTACAGCATTTGAGTTAAAAAAAAACGATATATCCACAGTATTTTCAGTTCTATTTTCAGCAAAAAGATGGTGTCATGATGTCAACGTCAAAGCTTGTTGTCACTTTGCAAAGCTCTCTGTGAAATTCAAGATGAAACAAAATCAAATTCATACCAGGTTTGTTTCGTTAATTGGTCTATCAAATGAATAACGATACAAAGCCAGGTATGAATTTGTATTTATTTCTTATTTTCCATACATCAGATTCTCTCTTACAGCTCTTTTTTACTATTTTTGGAGGCATCGTCCAGCAGTGAAGAAAGCTCTATGTCAAAGTCAGCTGTTTTGTTGAAAAAAGCTTTCGGGTATGTTCGGGGAGATATTAAAAACTAATCTTTGATGAGATTTTCCATTGGTCAACAGAATCAATTTATTTTTTATCCAAATCTTTGGGAAAGCAATTTTACGCTATTGACCAGTCTTTTCGATAGGTTAAGAAGGAAAATAAGTTGTTTCTATTTACAAAACCGTGAAATTGAACTATAATACTACCGCACAAATAAACACAACCCAAATTAAATTAAGTTGAAACACCTACTGCTAGTCCCAAACTTGAATTTCTATTGAATGTTTAATTTTTATACATATATCTTTCCCTTTTGATCATTTTTTACTGCTTTGTTTGTTTGTTTGATTTGTTTTTTTCTTGCATTGGGCTATATTTTTTAGTCAAATAATTCCATGAGAAAAGCTATTAGCTTCAGCAAAAAAGAACTAGTGCAAAATCCTTTATTATATTCACCACCAGGTAAGAAACAGGGCGCAAATTCAATATGAATATAGTTTTTATTTCTTTAATTTTTAATCGAGAGAAAAAATTTCTTTGCAAATACCACATTTTTTTTGAACACGTCCTTTCGAAAAAGCTTTGATGAACTGAAATCAATGGCCGCGTTCCTGGGACCTATGTTCGAAAATCTTGACTTAAGATTCTGTCACTTTTCCCTTGTAAAAAGTTTCAGATTTTCAGATGACAATTCAGATGACATTTAGATCTTAAGATTTTCGAACATAGATTTTCAGATGGAAAATCTTGGCTGAAAATCTTAACTTAAGATCTTACTTGTCAAAACAAGGAAAACAACATACATGACAATCGAACTTTACTCGGTATTCTTGGGTTATTTTTTTGTTCTACAAGTTTTCGCTTATTTGTTGAATTAAAATTGATAATTATTGGTGTTTGGATATTCTGTTTTGTAAATTAATTTTAATAGTGAGTTTATCAACAAAGAAAATACATTTTTGAAGGCACACGATTTTCACTTTTTTATCAGAATTAAGTAAAATGAATGTAGTTTTAAAACTGCTCAACTTGGAAACAATTGGAAGTCAAAATGTTGAATTTCAAACTGAAGAAATCTGTGTTTTGCAATTAATTTTACTACTAACTATGTAGAATCGAAAGGTGAATCACACTACCACTTTAAGACAAAAAAAAGTTCAGATAGTCGTTCATGGACTGACAGATCTCTTCGAACTTTCGAAATTTGTCTTGAACCCGGCCAATGGTGGTGCCATCTTATTTTCAAAGCTGGAAACTATCAATGCCATCCCTGTTTTCACTGTGGAAAATTACGACAGTAAAATGATTTGTTGTTGTTCCCCAAGGGAAATTTTTACTGTACTATATACTAGCATAAAAAAAACACGCCTAATAACTTGCTGAAAGTAAAATCTGCAGTTACTGGTATGTAGCTAAATGAACATTTACCATCAAAATGCATAGAGTGTATCAAGGGCAAACATACTCGTTCATTATTTAAGTGTATTGGAAAGAGGGCTGAAAACGTTTTGGACATGATACATTCAGATGTATGTGGACCACTGTCTGTGAAATCGTGGAGTGGCTGCAAATACATACTTACGTTTGTAGACGACTATAGTCGGAAAGTTTTTGTTATCCCGTTGAAAGAAAAAACAGATGTATTTAATGAGTTTACCAAATTTAAAACATATGTTGAAACCCAATCCTCGAGAAAAATAAAAGTCTTGCGGTCCGACAACGGGACAGAATATTGCAACAAAAGGTTTGAACAGTATTTGGCACAAAGTGGTATTAAACACCAACGGTCAGCACCATACACTCCCGAGCAAAACGGTGTGACCGAAAGAATCAATAGAACGTTGATTGAGCGAGTGAGGTGCATGTTATTTGACGCTAAGATTTCCCAACGTTTCTGGGCAGAGGCAGTGGACACAGCAGCATTTTTAATAAACCGAGTTCCGTGCAGAGATAAATCTAAAACTCCTGAGGAATTATGGTCTGGTAATATACCAGATTTATCAATGCTACGCGTTTTTGGTTGTAAAGCCATGGTGTACGTGCCGCATGAAAAACGGCGTAAACTCGACCCGAAATCTGAAGAGTGCATGCTGCTCGGATACTCTAGTGAATCGAAGGCGTATCGGTTGTGTGACAGTGCTAGGAAAATAATAATAAGCAGAAATGTAATTTTCTTTGAAACAGAAACAGTTAAAAACTTTTTGATCAATAAAAATAATCAAAGTGATGTGTGTGACCTGTATTGCATTGAAACTGAAGATCTAACTGAGGTAAATGTGCCAGCTATCAGGGACATGTCAACGCTTGATAACGCTGAAGATCTAACCGAGTTTAATGTTCCAGTCATCCGCGACGAATTGGCTATCAACGAGGCTGAAGTGTCAACCGAGGTTAATGTGCCAGCTGTCAGCGACATACCACTGCTTGACAACGCTGAGGATCTAACCGAGGTTTATGTTCCTGTTACCTGCGACGAATTGGCTATCAACGGTACTGAAATATCAACTGAGATGATTGTTCTTGAGTGTAGTAGCAGTGTCAGTCAAACGAGGAGAGGAGCTGCTGCAGAGAACGTGGTTCGAAGATCGGAGCGTATAGCTGAACGCAGTCTAAGTAAGGGTTTGAGAGCGAAATTTGAGATTGCTGATCCCGAAACAGTTGCTGAGGCGTTGTCAGGTACCGACTCCAATCACTGACTTGAAGCAATGAAGAGTGAGTTTAATTCTCTTCAGGAGAATCACACATGGGATCTCGTCCCTCTTCCTAAAGGTAAGAATGTTATTAAAACGAAATGGGTTTTTAAAACAAGGAGGGAGGAATGAGAGGTAGTCATGCACAAAGCACGTTTAGTGTTCAAGGGATTTACACAAAAACAAGGTAAAGATTATTACGAAACCTTTTCACCAGTCACACGATATACTTCCATAAAATTTCTCATTGCTTTGGCCGCAAAATACAATCTAAAAATCAGCCAAATGGATGCTGTTACGGCATTTCTAAATGGGAACTTGAAAGAAGAAATATATGTCACTCAGCCAGAACGTTTTTGCGATGGAACCACTAGGGTTTGCAGACTTCAAAAGTCATTGTATGGACTAAAGCAATCGAGTCGGGTTTGGAACGACAAATTAAATCAGGTTTTGATTGAGTGGGATTTACAGCGCTCTACTGTAGATCAATGCCTCTACTTCAAAGTAAATGCTAGCCATATAATTAAAGTTGCAGTATACGTAGACGACCTGTTGATTTTTTCAAACGACAGTCTCGAAGAAAATAATTTAAAACAGGCGCTTTGTCGAAACTTTCCAATGAAGGACTTAGGAGAAGCGTCTACACTTTTAGGCATCCAAATTATGCGTGATAAATCTAAAGGAAAAATTTCAATCAGTCAGTCGCAATATATACATGATATCTTGAACAGGTTTGATATGAACGATTGTAACCCTATCAGTACACCAGTCGACCCCAACCAATTTCTTCTAAGATGTGCCCATCGACACCCGAAGAAAAGCATTTTATGTCAAAAATACCGTATATGGAAGCGGTGGAAGTTTGCTGTTTTTAGCACAGAATACAAGACCCGACATAAGTTACGCTACAAATTTACTGAGCCGGTATTCAACTAATCCTAAGAAAGCTCATTGGACAGCACTTAAACGAGTGCTCCGCTACTTAAAAGGCACATTTGATAAGAAAATAGTTTATTCAAGAGATGGTGGTAGCATTGAAGGTTATTGCGATGCCGATTGGGCGGGTGATGAGGACGAAAGGAAATCCACAGCTCGTTTTGTATTTCCGATGCAAGGAGGACCGATATCGTGGGCATCTAAACGTCAGTCAACCGTTGCGCTTTCATCAACCGAATCAGAATTTATTGCCATCGTCATGGCCATCCAGGAGTCAATGTGGCTGAAGCGTTTAGAGTTAGAAATGTTTCCAGATACAGCAAAGCTGGTTGTGTTGCACTGCGATAATAAAAGTGCCATACAACTCATTCAAAACAATGCGTATTCACCTCGTACAAAGCATATCGAGATCAAAACTTGTTTTATCAGAGAAAATATACAAAATTGGAATACATTCCTACTAATACAAATTTAGCCGACATCTTAACCAAAAGTTTGGTCAAAGCAAAAATTTAATCGAACAATAAACTGATTAATCTTTACTAACAATCTTGTAGTAGCAACAACGAAAGTTTTGAGGTCCAGCAATAGCAACAAGGCAAACGTTATCGTAAAAATGAAAAACATTGAAGATGTAGGACGACTCCTGAAAGCTTCATCAAAATTAAGAAACACTGGCATTCATTTACACCGAGATCTTCCAGCTTCGGTTCGTGCAAGAAGAAAAAAACTTAATGATTTAAAAAATGAAATTCTGCAAAAAAACAAATTCATTAAAACACAATTTCGCGGACAAACATTAATTGTAGAAAATAAAAGCTTCTATTTTGACAATCAAAACAATTTGATGTGCGAGGGAGAATGCGGAAAATCGTCGTTACGTCAAATCATAGATGTCAGCTGTAATGGGCGCATTCAAGGCGAAAGAAACATTTTGGGTACAACTGTCAGTGGTGCCAGTGCTCCCAGTGGCTCTCAAACTATTGGAGATCCAAGAAAATTGTTTTAATGTTAATGCCGTCTGCCAATTAAAATATCCAAAAAGTTCAAATGTTAAAAATGTTAATGATGCAAATATTTTAAGTAAATGTAAAATTTTGTCCTACAACATTTCGGGACTTAGCAATAAGAATTTATATACCAATTTTTTTGAATTTATAAATAATTTTGACCTTATATTTTTATATGAAACATTTTTGAGCGAAACAAGTTTTATGAACTATGAAAACAAATTCCAAAAGTACGATCTGAAGTTAGTTCCTGCTATAAGACAGCATGCAAGAGGGAGAGCGAGTGGAGGTTGCATATTTGGAATAAAGAAGGAACTAAGAAGCTGCAGTTACGCTTTTACAGCTTTTAATGATACAATCGTTTTAGATTTAAAAATTGATGGAGAACTTTTTCGTATTATACCCTGCTATATCAACTGCAACAATTGGGATGTAGATTTCACCAAGATGAAAGAAGCGATTGATACAAATTTGCTAATAGTGGGGGATCTGAATGCAAGAGTGGGTACAGCAGATGGTGAAGAGAACGAGAGAAGAGGTCTAAGTAGACAATCTAAAGATATGGTGAAGAACAATAAGGGTAACCAATTACTGGAGCTCTGCAACTCTTTTGGATTCCGAATTCTGAATGGTACGAGTGATGGAGATGAATTTGGCGAACACACGTTTGTTGGAAAACAGGGAAGTTCTGTCATTGATTATGGACTGGCTGGAGAGAAATGGAATTCAGTGATTACAGATTTTGAAGTGGAAAAAGTACCTTTTTCCGATCATATGCCAATAGTCATCCATTTTAGCATTGGAGTAACCGAAAATGAGCGAAACAGGAACCTAAAATTGTTGCCCAAACTGCATTGGAATCATTCAAAGGCAATTACATACAGGAATCGTTTGGATATAAATCTGATGACAGAAGAAAATTGTAATTTGAGAAGCATTGAAGATTGCATTAAGAAAGCGGCTCCAATACAAAAGGAATACGATGGAAGAAGAATATTTAAACAACCTTGGTTTGATTCAGAGTGCATGTCGGCAAGAAAATTAGCATATACTTGTCTAAATAACTTTAGAAGAGACAACAATGAGTCTAGTAGACTACGTTACCTCCAACTAAACAGAGAATTTAAAACACTTTGCAAGGAGAAAAAAATGACTTACTATGAAAATGAGGCAAAAAGTTTAGTAAGGTGTAAGAGTGCGAGTGATTTTTGGAAAAAAGCTCATAAAATAAATGGCAAGGTATATGTGATTAATAATAATCTAAATTGTGAGGTATTAAGAATACACTTTACCGATCTTTTAAATCATTTACCTACCACCAATGACATGATGCAATTTGCGCAGCCAGCTTTTAGTGATGAGATCTTAGAAGGAATAATACAAAAGGAGGAAATATTTGCAGCTCTTAAGGGACTCAAGGATGGCAAGGCGGCTGGAGCAGACAGAATACCTTCAGAATTCTATAAATATGGAACAGAGAATATGGTAAACAAATTAACGGTTATCTTCAATAACATCATGGATACAGGCCTTATACCGCAGGAGTTCAAAGAAGCACTTATTTTCCCCATCCACAAAAAAGGTGATACAATGGACCCGGCAAACTATAGAGGAATTTCTTTCTTAAATACATCCTACAAAATATTTACATCAATTTTGCAAAGTAGACTTAGAATGTGGATAGACGAACACAAGTTATTGAAAGAATTTCAAGCTGGCTTCAGACAAGGATATTCCACGATTGATAACATCTTTGTACTACGAAGTATCGCAGACTTCTATTTGGAAAGAAACAAAAAGCTGTATGTTTTCTTTGTCGATTTTAAGGCAGCTTTCGACACGATCGACCGCAATGCATTGATGTACAAGATGTTTGGATTAGGAATGACATACAAGTTCGGACGGGTACTACAGAATCTTTATCTGGTAACAAAGGCAGCAGTATGGGATGGAGAAAACATTTCGACATGGTTTGAAACGAAGACAGGAGTAAGGCAAGGTTGTATGCTGAGTCCAAGCTTATTTGCACTCTTTATTGACGATGTAACGGATTGTCTTCCAGGAGGAGTAGAATATGCTGGTATACTCATCAAGGCTCTTCTTTTTGCGGATGACTTAGTGTTGTTTGCGTACTCACCAGAGTCACTACAACTCATGATAAATAAACTAGGCATCTATTGTAAAACTTGGAGATTAGTAGTTAGTCTTGAGAAGTCAAAGGTAATGGTTTTTCGAAAAGGTGGAGGAAGAGTTAGTAATCATGAACGGTGGACTTACAATAATGAAAGAATAGAGGTGGTTAAAGAATATAAATATCTCGGTATCAACATAACCAATAAAAATAACATTGAGAAACATCGCGCAGATAAATTGCAAAAAGCGAAAACCACAATTAATATCGCATGGAGAAACATCTTCAGTAATAAGAATATAGCTCACAGCAGTAAATACAAAGTATTTGAATCGATAGCGGAGTCAACAATAATGTATGCAGCCCAGGTGTGGGGCAGCAAAAAATATGAAAGCGTCGAAAAATTGCTCCGTTTTTATTTAAAAAGGATATTTCGATTACCACCGAACGCACCGAACTACATGTTAATACTAGAAACGGGAATCTCTCCATTGTTTATTAAAACACTGAAGCTGAATGTTGACTACATATGTAAGGTCCTTCAGATGGCAGATGAGCGTCTCCCGAAAATAGCAGCACTCCAGGTGATACAGAGAAAATCAGGTTGGTTCAGAGAGTGGCAAGAGCTAGCTGAAGAAGAAGGTATAAATCTGGCACCTGAAGAATATCTTACGTGGAAGCCCCTTATGTACCAAGTGATTGCTGCAGTAGACGATCGATATAGACTGAGGTGCACATATGAAGCAAAAGAATCCATCTATAGAATGTCGTACAGCAAGCTGGACTACAATCTTAATCAAAAGAATTACTTCAGAGATGACCTAACAACGGATCAAATATCTATGATATTTAGACTTAGAGGAGAACTGCTCAACCTAAATTTCATTCCCCATAGAGAAGATCTACCTGTGATGTGCGAATTATGCAATATGGGTGAAAGAGAAAATATTTTTCATTTCATGGGTAGATGTCCAGTGCTACGAGAAACAAGAAGACATGTCTTTGGAACCGATGTTTTATCCGAGGAGCTGATCACTCATCATCTTAATGAAGTAGATGCTCCACTGTTGTATAAATATTGTAAAATCGCATTAGAATATAGAAACAGAATTATTAATGAAAATTTTTAAAGATTGTAAAAGACATATACATTTGTTTATAGAAAAAAATTTGTCAACCAGGCAGACGGCAAACAGCCATGCTATATATTTGTAATATTTATGTATGAACATTAAACATTGAAAATAAATCTAATCTAATCTATCTAATCTACTAACAATCTACATATATATCATGTCAAATTTGAATGAATTATCTAATATTTTGAATTTATATTTTGAATTATACTTGAAGAAAAATGAAATTAAATATCAGTCAATAAGTCATTCTGGGAAAGTGTTAAAATGATAAAATAATCGAACAGATCTTCATTCTTGAGTGTGCTACTTACAAATGGAAATAAAGTCAGTTGGTCTCTACACTTCAACTAGTGCGTTTTCTTTTTTCTCCTCTTCTTTTAATAAGATTAAGTTCAACAGATATATATTATTTTAGATTTATAAATGTGTCCTTCATAATGATAGTTTTGTAACTAAATTTAACTACTTACTTACTTACTTTGGTGGGCATTACAGTTCGGGGTGAACCTGGGCCTCAACCAACATCCTTCTATAACGACTTCGATTTCGGGCGAGCTCTCTCCAGTCTCGCACTCCAAGTCGGTTGAGGTCTTCATCCACTTGATTGCGCCACCTAAGACGAGGTCTTCCCCTTCCGCTATTTCCCTGCAATGTGCTTTCGAACACCCGACGAGCCGGAGCGTCTGGGTCTATCCGCTCTACATGGCCCAACCATCGTAGCCTCGCGATGCGTACTCTTCTGGATATGCCCATGTCGCGGTACAGCTCATACAGCTCGTTGTTGTATCTTCTTCTCCACACATTGTTTTCGCTACGGGACCAAAGATCATCCGCTTTCGATAAAGTCCATGCTTCCGCGCCGTAAAGCAGGACTGTGATGATCAAGGTCTTATACAAGGTCACCGTGGTTTTTTTAGAGAGGGGTTTGTTTCTCAATTGCCCTCTCAACGAAAAGAAGCAACGGTTGGCAAGAGTTATTTTCCGTTTGATCTCCGCACTGATGTTGTTGTCCGTGTCTATAGCGGATCCTAGGTAGACGAAGTCCTGTACTACCTCGAAGTTATGTGTGTCTATTGTGACGATTTGTCCAATTCGTCGATGTTCTGTGTCCCTGTTTGATGACAGCATATACTTCGTTTTGCCCTCATTAACCATCAAACCCATTTTTGCAGCTTCTGTTTCAATACTCGAAAAAGCACCGATGACATCACGCTTTTTTCTTCCCATTACGTCAATATCGTCTGCATAGGCAAGTAATTGCACAGACTTTTGAAAGATTGTTCCTCTGGTGTTGACGTTTGAGTTTCTTACAATCTGTTCAAGTATGATGTTGAAGAAATCGCATACAGCTTGTCGCTTTGCCTTATACCTTTTTCGACATCAAAGGTCTCGGTGAGCTCTTTACCGACCTTGACGGAGCAGCGTGAATTCTCCAAAGTCATCCTGCATAGTCGTACGTAGGGGTGCCGAAACTAGACATGGCTCTGCACAGCTCGTGTCTGTAAATACTGTCATACGCGGCCTTGAAATCGATAAAGAGGTGGTGAACATCTAATTTTGCCCCGCAGCAAAATTGATTAGTCTCAGTCCGTTTTCGGAGGTTTTGTCATGGAGGCTATGCTTACCGATTGTGTTTCCAAAGATGTCCTCCTTCCGTAGTTTTGCGTTAAAATCGCCAAGAACGATTTTCACGTCGTGCCTAGGGCACTGCTCATACGTTTCTCTCTAGCGTCATGTATTTCGATGCATGTTCGATTAGTTCGGGGATTTTAAATATCAGATCTTTTGTGTTTCCATTTTGACGCATTTCGCCGTTCACTTTGAGCCACAATTTCAAGTCATGAGGATCTTTGACTAAAGACCCAGGAATTACAGGTGAAACTGGAGTGGATGTGCGAATCCCTTGCCAAGTGTCCATGGATGGCCATTTTGACGAGCATTTCACTATACAGATTTGGTTTGATTTGAGTTGTTTGTTCAATGAAATTTAAATCTTCATATCAATTCGCACTGTGCAGTCAAATCCAGTGCTAAGCAGTACCCACCTACATAGTTCATAGCATCCTCCTTCGAAACGTTCTTACATGTTTTCTTAATAATGAATCCCAGCCCAACTTCGTGAGTAACCTTTGTGAAGACTTTAGGAATCGATTGATGTAGTCAAACTTAAAAATAAAAAAATTAAATGCTTATCTTCTTTACTTACAACAATATCTTGGCCCTCTTCTAAATAAGAGCAAGTCGGCTTTAAGAACAGCAAAGGTACTTTTGGCACTGGCATCCCACGAGCACGCACAATGCCCCTATAAATAGATCGTTTTTGTTTTTTTTATACAAGTAGATATAAAGAGTCGACTTCAGTTCATACATGTAGTTTAGGGCAGCTCCGAGAACTTTCTAGCCATCCTTAGCGAAGTTTTTTTAATCTGCTGATGCTAGGCTTGCCATGTTGGTAGCAAATGTATATCTGATCATTTTTATTTTCCAAAAACAACGGCCTATCATATTGTTGCTCTATTATAGAAATGAATTGGCTGATAAGAAGTATTGAGGTAATCTATTCGCAGTAGGCACGTCAGACATACAGTGAGTGTTTTACAAAAATAACTCCTCGATCAATGAATAATTTGTGTGTAATATTTAACATAATGTAGGTGATTTTGATTTTTCTTTCTTAAATTTTGAAAGAAAAGGAACCTTTTCAGTTGATGAAACAGCAAAGTTGCGAAATATTGGGGTACTTTGATTTCCATCCGAATTCAATAGGAGACGAATGATGGAGAGGGGCAAGACTAATTGTTATACACAGCAAATCTAAAATTTCAAAGTAAATTTGCAAAATTTAAAATTGAATTAAAAGGTTCGCCTCAAAAGAGAATACAGAAGCTGCAAAGAAGAAGTGAGCCCAATTGCAAACAAAGAGAACAGCGGGCACGTATCGAGAGCTAGAATAAGTTTTTGCCCCGTCTGTTGATTCAAACCAAAAAATACGACAAAAACAACTTGAATAAAGGCCACATACTCAAAAAATACTTACAAGAAATAAAACATAACGAAATTTTGCAATATTTCGCATCTGTCAAAGATAAGTGTAATCTTATTTTTTTTTATTTATTGAAGTTTGGAACTTCACCACGACTCCATTTTTGATCAAGAAATAGGTCGCCATTTTGAATTCGTGTTGAAAAGTTTTTTGCGGGTGTTTTGGGTTATTGTTATACGCTGTGGTTGAAGGGGTGGAAGTGGATACTCTGTATTGTCTACTCTGTGCTTACCACATTGCAAACATTTCGTGTAAGTATATCGCGTTATAATTTAAATATGGCATGTCGCGTCGGTTTCAACAACAAACGTGGATTGGCCAACCAAGAAAAAACCACGTTCGTGTTCACTGAATGCATTGACTGAGTTTAGGGCCGCGTTTAGACTTCATTAAACCAAAAATTTATTCTTTTCCGAAGAATAGGAAAAAATAGGATATGATATATATTATTTTGGATTTAAAAATGTGTCGTTTATAATGATAGTATTGTAGCTAAATTTAACTACATACATACATTATTATTGAAGTACAATATTTGATATTGTTTTGTACCTTCCTGCTGGCAAAACGCGATAAGTTTCAATCACACAGCCACACAAAAAAAGTTGTGACTTGGTGGTGCGACTAAGTTAATAAAACTATGTTTTTCGGATAGCTGAAACCGAATCCGAAGTCCATTTTGTCCAATCACGTCAGGTTTTCAGGATAACCCCAAAAAATGTCACAGCTACACCAAAAAAGTTGTTTGTTCTGAGGATGCAACTATGTTAATAATATGTTTTTTCGGTCACTGAAAACGATTCCGAAGTCCGTTTCACTCGATCACGTCAGGTTTTCTAGATAACCTCAGAAAGTGTTCACAGTTACCTCGAAACGAGGAATTTTGACTTTTTCTACGAAATTATGTAAAAACCAACTAAGCTAATTTAAAAAAAAAATCATATAAACATCTTTTTCCACATAACGTGGGAAAAGAATTAGTATAAGTTTTCTTCAGCACAAGAAATCTGTGAAATATATTTATGGATAAGTTGTTACTGGGCCTTAAATTTTCTTATTGCCGGTAAAAAATATGGCGAGGATCACAGAGTAGATAATACAGAGTATCCACTTCCACCCCTTCAGCCCGAAACACTCGCAAAAAATTTTTCAATATGGCGTCCTATTTCTGAGTTTGAGGCTCTGTGCTCACTAGTATGAACTGTAAAAATTTAACAAAACGCCTGCATCGGTATGAAATTTTTTACTAATTTTTGTCTTTTACAGTGAAATACTGGTCATAATGGAAAAAAAAGTTAATTCCTGCAACTTAAATTCATTTTTCTAAGACCTAGGCTGTATGAAAATTAAAAATTATCGATTTTTTTTGCAACCAAAAAAAAATTTTTTACTTTTCAAACTCAACTGACTGACGGCAGTGGTAAGTGAATGCCAGTGAGGGCATCCGGGTGCGGGCATCCGGTCTAGTTTAGCTTGTAGGCAGAACGCACTACCTTGCTGAAGTGGACTCTCTGGTTATACTCTGTGGCAAGGATGAGCTAATTTTCCATTGTATGCGTATGTGTATTTCATGTTGTAGTTTTACTCACAATTGCCACCCTATGAACAATATTTTGAAAAAAAAAATCTACTAATTCCTGAAAAAAACTTTTAAAGCGAAATTCTTTACATTTTTCTTATTTGATTAAGTTTCGTCTTAAAAAGAACATTCAAATTATAAATATTTTAATATAAAATATCTATTATTTGTTTAAACATTCATTTTAATGTTGATTTCTTGCAATTTACGTATTTATCTTTCATTACAACGATTTGTTCAAAGAGTTTTCTTTGTTATAAAAAAAAAACAAGAAATTCTGGGTATTCAAAATAATTAGCATATGAAATTTTATCAACCCATTAACCTAACCTATGTATGTACCAAATATAGCAGAGTTCTACTAGAACGGCAACCGTGGTTCTACTTCAAAAATATTGCATAAGCACATTGCACACACGTACATGTTCAATCATGCCTTACAACATTGCAAACATTTCGTGTAGGTATATCGCGTTATAGTTTAAATATGGCGTGTCGCGTCGGTTTCAACCACAGAGTATAACCAGAGAGTCCACTTCAGCAAGGTAGTGCGTTTTGCCTACAAGCTTAACTAGACCGGATGACCCCACCCGGATGACCTCACTGGCCCTCACTTATCACATCCGCCATTGTGTGCGGTCGTCAGTTGAGTTTGAAAAGTAAAAATTGTTTTTTTGGTTGCAAAAAATCGATAATTTTTAATTTTCATACAGCCTAGAACTTAGAAAAATGAATTTAATTTGCAGGAAATAACTTTTTTCTCCATTTTGACCAGTATTTCACTGAAAAAGACAAAAATTAGTAAAAAATTTCATACCGATGCAGGCGTTTTATTAAGTTTTTACAGTTCATACTAGTGAGCACAGAACCTCAAACTCAGAAATAGGACGCCATGTTGAAAATTTTTTTGCGGGTGTTTCGGGTTGAAGGGGTGGAAGTGGATACTCTGTATTATCTACTCTGTGGTTTCAACAACAAACGTGGTTTGGCCAACCAAGAAAAAACCAAGTTCGTGATCACTGAATGCATTGACTGAGTTTAAGGCCACGTTTAGACTTCATTAAATCAAAAATTTATTCTTTTCCGAAGAATAGGAAAAAATATGATATGATATATATTATTTTGGATTTATAAATGTGTCGTTCATAATGATAGTATTGTAACTAAATTTAACTACATACATAGGTAAACATTATTATTGAAGTACAATATTTGATATTGTTTTGTACCTTCCTACTGGCAAAACGCGATAAGTTTCAATTACACAGCCACACAAAAAAAAGTTGTGACCTGGTGGTGCGACTAAGTTAATAATATGTTTTTCGGATCGCTGAAACCGAATCCGAAGTCCATTTTGCCCAATCACGTCAGGTTTTCGGGATAACCCCAAAAAATGTCACAGCTACACAAAAAAAAGTTGTTTGTTCTGGGGATGAAACTATGTTAAGAATATGTTTTTTCGGTCACTGAAAACGATTCCGAAGTCCGTTTCACTCGATCACGTCAGGTTTTCTAGATAACCTCAAAAAGTGTTCACTGTTACCTCGAAACGAACATGTTTTTTGAGTTTAACTCGAAAACCTGACGTGATAGGACAAAGGTTTCAGCAACCCGAAAACATATAATTATTATAGTGGCACTCTCTGGTCAGAACTTTTTTTTGTGTGGCTGTTTTATTATTATATTGTATGTAACGTGTAAGTGTTTGATTAATAATTTGCATGTAACAAGGAGTTATAACAGGAGTGTTTTTCTTATGCTAGTATATAGTACAGCATTCGAGTTAAAAAAAAACGATCTGTCCACAGTATTTTCAGTTCTATTTTCAGCAACAAGATGGAGCTCAACGTCAAAGCTTGCTGTTACTTTTCAAAGCTGTCTGTGAAATTCAAGATGAAACAAAATCAAATTCATACCAGGTTTGTTTCGTTAATTGGTCTATCAAATGAATAACGATACAAAGCCAGGTATGAATTTGTATTTTTTTTCTTATTTTCCATACATCAGATTCTCTCTTACAGCTCTTTTTTACTATTTTTGGAGGCATCGTCCAGCAGTGAAGAAAGCTCTATGTCAAAGTCAGTTGTTTTGTTGAAAAAAACTTTCGGATATGTTCGGGGAGTATGTAAAAAGATATTAAAAACTAATCTTTGATGAGATTTTCCATTGGCAAACAGAATCAATTTATTTTTTATCCAAATCTTTGGGAAAGCAATTCTACGCTATACTGACCAGTCTTTTCGATAGGTTAAGAAGGAAAATAAGTTGTTTCTATTTACAAAACCGTGAAATTGAACTATAATACTACCGCACAAATAAACCCAACCCAAATTAAATTAAGTTGAAACACGTACTGCTAGTCCCAAACTTGAATTTCTATTGAAGAATGTTTAATTTTCATACACATATCTTTCCCTTTTGATCATTTTTTACTGCTTTGTTTGTTTGTTTGATTTGTTTTTTTCTTGCATTGGGCTATATTTTTTAGTCAAATAATTCCATGAGAAAAGCTATTATCTTCAGCAAAAAAGAACTAGTGCAAAATCCTGTATTATATACACCACCAGGTAAAAAACAGGGCGAAAATTCAATATGAATATAGTTTTTATTTCTTTAATTTTTAATCGAGACAAAAAATTTCTTTGCAAATACCACATTTTTTTTGAACACGTCCTTTCGATAAAGCTTTGATGAACTGAAATCAATGGTGGTGCCATCTTATTTTCAAAGCTGGAAACTATCAATCCACAGCAATGCCATCTCTGTTTTCGCTGTGGAAAATTACGACAGTAAAATGATTTGTTGTTGTTCCCCAAGGGAAATTTTTACTGTACTATATACTAGCATAAAAAAAAACACGCCTATATAATTATAGGCGTTATAATTTAAATATGGCATGTCGCGTCGGTTTCAACAACAAACGTGGATTGGCCAACCAAGAAAAAACCACGTTCGTGTTCACTGAATGCATTGACTGAGTTTAGGGCCGCGTTTAGACTTCATTAAACCAAAAATTTATTCTTTTCCGAAGAATAGGAAAAAATAGGATATGATATATATTATTTTGGATTTATAAATGTGTCGTTTATAATGATAGTATTGTAGCTAAATTTAACTACATACATACATTATTATTGAAGTACAATATTTGATATTGTTTTGTACCTTCCTGCTGGCAAAACGCGATAAGTTTCAATCACACAGCCACACAAAAAAAGTTGTGACTTGGTGGTGCGACTAAGTTAATAAAACTATGTTTTTCGGATAGCTGAAACCGAATCCGAAGTCCATTTTGTCCAATCACGTCAGGTTTTCAGGATAACCCCAAAAAATGTCACAGCTACACCAAAAAAAGTTGTTTGTTCTGAGGATGCAACTATGTTAATAATATGTTTTTTCGGTCACTGAAAACGATTCCGAAGTCCGTTTCACTCGATCACGTCAGGTTTTCTAGATAACCTCAGAAAGTGTTCACAGTAACCTCGAAACGAGGAATTTTGACTTTTTCTACGAAATTATGTAAAAACCAACTAAGCTAATTTAAAAAAAAAATCATATAAACATCTTTTTCCACATAACGTGGGAAAAGAATTAGTATAAGTTTTCTTCAGCACAAGAAATCTGTGAAATATATTTATGGATAAGTTGTTACTGGGCCTTAAATTTTCTTATTGCCGGCAAAAAATATGGCGAGGATCACAGAGTAGATAATACAGAGTATCCACTTCCACCCCTTCAGCCCGAAACACTCGCAAAAAATTTTTCAATATGGCGTCCTATTTCTGAGTTTGAGGCTCTGTGCTCACTAGTATGAACTGTAAAAATTTAACAAAACGCCTGCATCGGTATGAAATTTCTTACTAATTTTTGTCTTTTACAGTGAAATACTGGTCAAAATGGAAAAAAAAGTTAATTCCTGCAACTTAAATTCATTTTTCTGAGTTCTAGGCTGTATGAAAATTAAAAATTATCGATTTTTTTGCAACCAAAAAAAAATTTTTTACTTTTCAAACTCAACTGACTGACGGCAGTGGTAAGTGAATGCCAGTGAGGGCATCCGGGTGCGGGCATCCGGTCTAGTTTAGCTTGTAGGCAGAACGCACTACCTTGCTGAAGTGGACTCTCTGGTTATACTCTGTGGCAAGGATGAGCTAATTTGCCATTGTATGCGTATGTGTATTTCATGTTGTAGTTTTACTCACAATTGCCACCCTATGAACAATATTTTGAAAAAAAAAATCTACTAATTCCTGAAAAAAACTTTTAAAGCGAAATTCTTTACATTTTTCTTATTTGATTAAGTTTCGTCTTAAAAAGAACATTCAAATTATAAATATTTTAATATAAAATATCTATTATTTGTTTAAACATTCATTTTAATGTTGATTTCTTGCAATTTACGTATTTATCTTTCATTACAACGATTTGTTCAAAGAGTTTTCTTTGTTATAAAAAAAAAACAAGAAATTCTGGGTATTCAAAATAATTAGCATATGAAATTTTATCAACCCATTAACCTAACCTATGTATGTACCAAATATAGCAGAGTTCTACTAGAACGGCAACCGTGGTTCTACTTCAAAAATATTGCATAAGCACATTGCACACACGTACATGTTCAATCATGCCTTACAACATTGCAAACATTTCGTGTAGGTATATCGCGTTATAGTTTAAATATGGCGTGTCGCGTCGGTTTCAACCACAGAGTATAACCAGAGAGTCCACTTCAGCAAGGTAGTGCGTTTTGCCTACAAGCTTAACTAGACCGGATGACCCCACCCGGATGACCTCACTGGCCCTCACTTATCACATCCGCCATTGTGTGCGGTCGTCAGTTGAGTTTGAAAAGTAAAAATTGTTTTTTTGGTTGCAAAAAAATCGATAATTTTTAATTTTCATACAGCCTAGAACTTAGAAAAATGAATTTAATTTGCAGGAAATAACTTTTTTCTCCATTTTGACCAGTATTTCACTGAAAAAGACAAAAATTAGTAAAAAATTTCATACCGATGCAGGCGTTTTATTAAGTTTTTACAGTTCATACTAGTGAGCACAGAACCTCAAACTCAGAAATAGGACGCCATGTTGAAAATTTTTTTGCGGGTGTTTCGGGTTGAAGGGGTGGAAGTGGATACTCTGTATTATCTACTCTGTGGTTTCAACAACAAACGTGGATTGGCCAACCAAGAAAACCAAGTTCGTGATCACTGAATGCATTGACTGAGTTTAAGGCTACGTTTAGACTTCATTAAATCAAAAATTTATTCTTTTCCGAAGAATAGGAAAAAATATGATATGATATATATTATTTTGGATTTATAAATGTGTCGTTCATAATGATAGTATTGTAACTAAATTTAACTACATACATAGGTATACATTATTATTGAAGTACAATATTTGATATTGTTTTGTACCTTCCTACTGGCAAAACGCGATAAGTTTCAATTACACAGCCACACAAAAAAAAGTTGTGACCTGGTGGTTTGACTAAGTTAATAATATGTTTTTCGGATTGCTGAAACCGAATCCGAAGTCCATTTTGCCCAATCACGTCAGGTTTTCGGGATAACCCCAAAAAATGTCACAGCTACACAAAAAAAAGTTGTTTGTTCTGGGGATGAAACTATGTTAAGAATATGTTTTTTCGGTCACTGAAAACGATTCCGAAGTCCGTTTCACTCGATCACGTCAGGTTTTCTAGATAACCTCAAAAAGTGTTCACTGTTACCTCGAAACGAACATGTTTTTTGAGTTTAACTCGAAAACCTGACGTGATAGGACAAAGGTTTCAGCAACCCGAAAACATATAATTATTATAGTGGCACTCTCTGGTCAGAACTTCTTTTTGTGTGGGTGTTTTATTATTATATTGTATGTAACGTGTAAGTGTTTGATTAATAATTTGCATGTAACAAGGAGTTATAACAGGAGTGTTTTTTTTATGCTAGTATATAGTACAGCATTCGAGTTAAAAAAAACGATCTGTCCACAGTATTTTCAGTTCTATTTTCAGCAACAAGATGGAGCTCAACGTCAAAGCTTGCTGTTACTTTTCAAAGCTGTCTGTGAAATTCAAGATGAAACAAAATCAAATTCATACCAGGTTTGTTTCGTTAATTGGTCTATCAAATGAATAACGATACAAGGCCAGGTATGAATTTGTATTTTTTTTTTCTTATTTTCCATACATCAGATTCTCTCTTACAGCTCTTTTTTACTATTTTTGGAGGCATCGTCCAGCAGTGAAGAAAGCTCTATGTCAAAGTCAGTTGTTTTGTTGAAAAAAACTTTCGGATATGTTCGGGGAGTATGTAAAAAGATATTAAAAACTAATCTTTGATGAGATTTTCCATTGGCAAACAGAATCAATTTATTTTTTATCCAAATCTTTGGGAAAGCAATTCTACGCTATACTGACCAGTCTTTTCGATAGGTTAAGAAGGAAAATAAGTTGTTTCTATTTACAAAACCGTGAAATTGAACTATAATACTACCGCACAAATAAACCCAACCCAAATTAAATTAAGTTGAAACACGTACTGCTAGTCCCAAACTTGAATTTCTATTGAAGAATGTTTAATTTTCATACACATATCTTTCCCTTTTGATCATTTCTTACTGCTTTGTTTGTTTGTTTGATTTGTTTTTTTCTTGCATTGGGCTATATTTTTTAGTCAAATAATTCCATGAGAAAAGCTATTATCTTCAGCAAAAAAGAACTAGTGCAAAATCCTGTATTATATACACCACCAGGTAAAAAACAGGGCGAAAATTCAATATGAATATAGTTTTTATTTCTTTAATTTTTAATCGAGAGAAAAAATTTCTTTGCAAATACCACATTTTTTTTGAACACGTCCTTTCGAAAAAGCTTTGATGAACTGAAATCAATGGTGGTGCCATCTTATTTTCAAAGCTGGAAACTATCAATCCACAGCAATGCCATCCCTGTTTTCGCTGTGGAAAATTACGACAGTAAAATGATTTGTTGTTGTTCCCCAAGGGAAATTTTTACTGTACTATATACTAGCATAAAAAAAAACACGCCTAATGTTTATGGGTTGATTGCACCACGGAACCTTGGTTGTTGATTCACGAACGTTTGTAATTTTCACAATAATTTTTTTTATCTATTTTATATTTGTTATTTGCTTAAGATGAACCATTCGTATATAACAATGCTTTAACAACGTTTATTGGTTGATTTCACCAAGAAACCTTGATTGTTGGATCACGAACATGATAATTTTTTAATTTTTTTACCACGTTTGTGATTTATCAACAATGCAATCAACAATGCACCTTGGTGAAATCAACAAAAGTTCAGTTTTTTCAAGTTTTGGGTATTTTTTGCCAACAATCCTCCATTCTTTGAATCAATAATGACGCCTTTGTTGATATCACCGCAAAGCTTGGTTGATATCACTATTTTTTGGGATTCGTTGGCCAACAATGAAATATTGTTGATTCAACCAACGTTTTTTTTTTTTTGGTGTACCTATTCCGAAAAAAAGTAATCCAACTGTACCTTCTGACTTCAGACCAATAAGTCTTCTTCCGTTCTTTAGCAAAGTTCTCGAAAAACTATTAGCCAACCAAATTATGTCTTTTGTTCAAAGCAATGGCATTTTAACAAAGTGGCAATCTGGCTTTCGAAGTAATTGCGAGTCCGCTGTTCTGAAAGCTACAACTGATCTACGCAATGCTCTTGATCGTCGACAATTGGGTTTAATGGTATTATTGGATTTTTTCAAGGCATTTGATAATATAGATCACTCTTTGTTAATCCTAAAGCTGATTACTAAATTCAAATTCTCTAGGACTGCAATTAAGTTTCTGTAAAGTTACTAAAGAAATCGAACTCAGATAATAAAAACTGATACTGGGTTATCAAGTCCCTTTATCTTCAACAGTTGAGTTCCGCAGGGTTCTGTTAGTAAATCTATTTTGCTCTGAGGTGTTTGAGATCCTCATCTGATGTCTTGGATCCAAATTTAAAAAACATCTCGTTAAAAGTTGAATTCTACCGTTTTTCACGTTTTAGACTATATTCTTCTGTTTATCCAGTTTTAGACTATAATTGTAAACGCAAACTGAACGTAGCATTCAACGACTGTTTGCGCTTTATTTTTAATATACAAAGATTTGTCAGTTTTTCTAACATCCAAACTACATTATGGTACCCGTGGTGTGATGGATAGCATGTCCGCCTGTTAATCCTGAGGTTCGAGTTCGAATCCCACCAGAGGCAAAAATGTTTTTTCTACGGGTATCGCCTTTCGCGAGGAATTGGCAAGTCCTCCGTTAGTATTCACTGCCATGAAAAGCGCTTTCTCGATTAGCCGTTCGGAAGCGGCAGAAAATTGTAGGTCCCCTCCATTCCCTCACAAAGGATGGTTGTGAGAAATGCGCTAGGCTCAGGGGCTCCTCGCTCTGTTGCGCCACCCTATTTATTTTATTTATAAACTACATTATTAGGTCTTAGCCTGGAAAATTATTTAAAATGTAAGAATACTGTTTTACTTCAAAACATTATACATATATAAGAGATGCCCGGGGTATTTAGAGGAACTACTTCAGTTTGCTCAGTCACAAAGCGGTTTGAGAATGATCATACCTCGCTTTACACATACAATGCAGAGAGATCATTTTTTGTATATGCTGTTCGATTGTCGAATGCATTGCTGATCGAGCTGCAGAGAATAAGCTCGCCAACTTTATTGAAGGAAAAGATATCTTTGTTTTATTGAACCTACCATCATACTAATTAAATTTTAAACTTTTCATCTTTAAGATTAACTTATTTACTTTATTTTGTATCTCAATTTAGTATTAAGCTTTGTAAATGATCAAATGTTAAGCTATTTGTTAACGAGTTTAAACTGTTTTACTTCATACATATAAAAGATTTTTAATCTTGTTATATTATGTTAAGTACTGAAAAATAAATACAAATACAAATACAAATAGAAGAATAAGAAAACAAATTTGTTAATCAGTTTATCAAAATAAGTCACGATTGCAGTTTGATCAGAGAGCTTTTTGAAATGCATTCATTTACGAAAGAAGAATACTCAGACATTTTATTCGTATATGGGTTTTGCAATGGAAATTCAAGAAGAGCACAACGAAGATACCAAGAACCTTATCCTTACAGATGACTTCCTTCTCAAAATGTTTTTGGAATACCTTTCGAAGGCTTTGAGAAACTGGGTTAGCATAGTAGAGTTATCGAGAGCAAACATCCACAATGAAATCCAAAAACAGGCCCTGGCATGCATTCAAAACGAAGGAGGGCACTTTGAGCACTTGTTATAATTGTAATTGTATAAAATACATAAAAAACTACTGAAAGTTCCCATATTATTGTTTTATTCAAACAAACCTCAATGCTAAAATTCTTTCTTTTTTTAAAAAAGTTTTACCCATTTTGTATTTTTTCAAGTATCATAAAATGTATGGGTTTTGAATCTTAGTTTTTTTTTTATTATTGTTTTGTTTATTTGTAAAAAATAAAGAAGCTCTACGTTTAAATAGAATAAGAATTTAACATAGGTCAGGGTACCCCAAAGTTAGCCTTTTTTATATTGTCAAAAAGTGATGTCAAAGTTGAGAAACGGAATTTACTGTAAAACAATTTTTTTCTTAGAATATGACCAAGAATCCCATCCCAAAGTATGTAACACGAATTACGGTAAAGTGTTTTTAGTTTTAAGTTAATTTTTACTTACACAACGTACTTGCTAAGAAAAATGTTTAAACTAGCTTACATAATAACTTAATTAACTTATTGACCCTTATTTTTAATGCCTTTCGGCCTGAAGATACCGTTGTATATGGTGTCCATGATATAGGGTGGGCATAAATCGTATTGAATTCGTTCCCATGTCCCTACTCCCCACAGAAGAGAAAGGCGACACTTCCAAAGACATTTCACTCGACGTGAAAATCGTTCTTGGCGATTTTAACGCAAAACTAGGGAAAGGGAACATCTTTGGAAATACAATCAGTAAGCATAGCCTCCACGACAAAACCTCCGAAAACGGACTGAGGCTGATCGATTTTGCTGCGGGGCTAAATCTTGTTGTAAGTAGTAGACGCTTCCCGTATCTCAAAATTCATAAAGGTACTTGGCGATCCCCAGATCAATTAACCGTCAACCAAATTGACCATGTTGCGATTGACGCAAGGCACTCTTCCAGTGTGTTAGATATCCGAACTTTCCGAGCCGACTTTGACTCGGACCACTACCTTGTTGTAGCCAAAGTACGAATGAGGATATCTTGTTCACGACCAGCACGAACTAACGCTGTGAAGAGATATGACGTCGGAAAGCTACAATCGCAAGAGATTGCCAATGCCTTTTCCAATCGAGTGTCCCTTCAGTTATCCTTGAATCCCATGCCACCAGCATTAAGCATTGAAGACCAATGGCAGCAATGCCAAGAAGCCATCAGAACCGCTGCCTCTGAGGTTCTGGGTTTCACTCGGCCACCAAAACGAAACCCATGGTTCGATGAAGAATGCAGGCAGGCAAATGCAGCCAAAAAAAAGCACGACAAATGCTGATGCAACAACGAATAAGGGCTGCTTACGATCAGTATAACGAGATCTACAAGGAGAAAAGAAGGGAAAAACACCGACTTCTCAAAAAGAAAAAGAAGCAACATGAGAAGCGCTCTTTTAAGGAAATAGAGAGGTGCCATGACAGGAACGAGATTCGGAAGTCTAACGAAAAGGTAAAAAGATCCTGCCAGGGTGGCAAACCCCGAACTCAAGCCTGTAAAGACGAGCAGGGAAACATAATTATAGAGTCACAGTCGCTACTGAGGATCTGGAAAGATTATTTCTGCAGACTGCTTAACGGCGATGAGGAAACAAATTGCGCTGTCAGGCAGATTGCCCCATTCAGCTTGGACGATGATCAAGAATGCCGTCCTCCTGACCTAGAGGAAGTTAAGCTTGCCATATGCAAACTTAAATCAAATAAGACTGCAGTTGAAGATGGCCTTGATGCCGAACTCTTCAAGGCAGCTGGAGACCAGTTGGAAAGGAGCATGCACCAGCTGATCTGCATGATATGGTCGGAAGAAAGCATGCTCGATGAATGGAACCTCAGTATCGTATGCCCGATCCTAAAGAAGGGAGACCCTCACAATTGCGCCAACTATAGAGGGATAAGCCTCCTTAACGTCGCTTATAAGATCTTAAATAAATAAATAAATAGGGTGGCGCAACAGAGCGAGGAGCCCCTGGGCCTAGCGCATTTCTCACAACCATGCCTTGTGAGGGAATGGAGGGAATGGAGGGGACCTACAATTTTATGCCGGATCCGAACGGCTAATTGAGAAAGCGCTTTTCATGGCATGAATTTACTGACGGAGGACTTGCCAATTCCTCGCGAAAGGCGATACCCGGGAAAAAACATTTTTTTGCCTCTGCTGGGATTCGAACCTCGAACCTCTGGGTTAGCAGGTGGACATGCTAACCATTGCACCACGGGTACCACACTCTTATAAGATCTTGTCTGCTGTAATATGTGAACGTCTGAAACCCCACGTCAACAACTTGATAGGTCCTTATCAATGTGGTTTTAGACCAGAGAAGTCCACAATAGACCAAATTTTCACATTACGGCAGATCTTGGAAAAAACCCGAGAATATAATATCGATATTCACCATCATTTTATCGATTTTAAGGCCGCGTATGACAGCATTTACAGAGACGAGCTGTACAGAGCCATGTCTAGTTTCGGCATCCCTGCAAAACTCGCACGACTATGCAGGATGACTTGGGAGAATTCACGCTGCTCCGTCAAGGTCGGTAAAGAACTCACCGAGACCTTTGATGTCGAAAAAGGCTTTAGGCAAGGCGACAAGCTTTCATGCGATTTCTTCAACATCATACTTGAACTGAATGTAAGAAACTCTAACGTCAACACCAGAGGAACAATCTTTCAAAAGTCTGTGCAATTACTCGCCTATGCAGCCGATATTGACGTAATGGGAAGAAAAAAGCGTGATGTCATAGGTGCTTTTGCGAGTATTGAAACAGAAGCGGCAAAAATGGGTTTGATGGTTAATGAAGGCAAAAGGAAGTATATGCTGTCATCAAACAGGGTCACAGAACATCGACGAATTGCACAAATCGTCACAATAGACAGACATAACTTCGAGGTAGTACAGGACTTCGTCTACCTAGGATCCGCTGCAAACACGGACAACAACATCAGTGCGGAGATCAAACGGAGAATAACTCTTGCCAACCGTTGCTTCTTTGGGTTAAGAAGGCAATTGAGAAACAAAACCCTCTATAGAAAAACCAAGGTGACCTTGTATAAGACTTTAAGGCATTGCGGCGATTCTATAATGGTTTGCGCGTGTTTCACAAGCCATGGTGTGTCGGTCTGTTGTTTCAAATAAACGGTAAAATGACAGGTATTGACAACCGGGACATACTGGACACAAATGTTCTCGGCGACTGCCAGAATGATGCCCATGTTTTTAAGATGATACTTGAGAGAGCAGTGTCCAGTAAAGAAGTCCGTAAGTAACTTTGCGTCACGTTTGCTCATGTCAAGAATTTCTTTCATACGTTTGTGGGATAAGTCAATGAATAGTTTTGACCGACGATGGCCATTTGAGTTGTTCCAGGTGCTGATCATGTTCTGTCGTTCCCAGGTAGCTAATTCGTTTTTAAGGCTACTGATTGGGAGACCACAGTAGGGTTCAGGGCCTTCGAATTGGGACTGAGAGCCAAGCCTAGCAAGGTGGTCAGCCTCTTCGTTACCCGGTACACCTTCATGACTAGGCACCCATGAAAGAGTTATTTTATTGTGAGTAGCTAATTGAAATAAACATGTCAGGCAGTTCCAAACTAGTTTGGATTCGATTTTTGTCGAGGACAGAGCCTTTAGTGCTGCCTGACTGTCAGAGCAGATTAGTATGCTTGATCTTCGGAGGTTTCTTCTAATGCATTCCCTAATACAGAATTCTATAGCCATTACCTCTGCCTGAAAGATAGTAGTTGTGTTACCAAGGGATGTAGATGATTTAAAGTTGGGACCATAAATCCCTGCACCTACACCGTTATTTGTTTTTGAACCGTCAGTGTACCAGATGTATTGGAAGTTATTAGTAAGAGTTACAGGGTTCTTCCATGCTGAGCGGTTTGGAAAGATTACTTCAAAGGGGTGGTGTAACAGTATGCGTTTAGGCATAAAGTCCGAGGAGTGGGCTGCAGGCGATTCCAGTATTGGGAGCACCTGCAGAATACTCATATGTCCTTGTAAGTTTTCCTTTCTCGAGTGGTTAGTGAGAAGAAGCTTTAGTCCGCTTAGTGCAGCAGTCTTCTTTACTCTTTACTTTAAACTTACTAACTCTAAACTTTCTAACGCTAAAGTTGGGCAGGTGCGCATTGCGCCTGTGATACCTACACAGGTTAGTCTTTGTAACTTTTGCAAAGATTTGCGGTTTTTTGCCACCAGATCAGCGAAGCATAGGTTATGATGGGTGTGATAATAGTGAGATAAGTCCAGTAAATCATTTTTGGCCTAATTCCCCACTTTTTACCAAAGAGTCTAGAACAGGCCCAGAAAGCATTTGTTGCTTTTGCTATGGTTTTGTCTAGATGTGGTTTCCAATTGAGTTTATTATCCAGGGTTACTCCTAGATATTTGACCTCTTTGGAAAAATTAATTAGAACATTATTTAGGGATAGTGTTTGGAGATCGATTTTACGTCTCCTGGTGAATGGAATGATGACTGTTTTGGTGGGGTTGACCTTAAGCCCTTCTTTATTGCACCAGTCATTAACTTTGTTCAGGGCACTTTGCATACGGTTTGTGACCTGTGCTTCTTGATTTCCTTGAATAGAGATGACTAGGTCATCAGCGTAGCCTTGTGTATCAAGGCCCAGCTTATTGAGGTCGTCCAAGAGCTGATCTATTACAATTGACCAGAGTAGGGGAGATAAAACACCCCCTTGTGGACAGCCTTTAACAGCATTAACTGTTATTGATGTTTGACCTAGTGTGGTGGAGCTGATTCTGCCACTTAACATAGAGTCAATCCATTTAATGGTTGGTGTGTCAATTCCTTTGACAGTTGCAGCGGTTTGAATTGACGAGTACGTAGTATTGTCAAAGGCGCCAGCAAAACGCATTCTCAATTTTGCTGACCAGGTGATGAAGAGCTGTAACTGTGGACTTACCAGTTTGGTAAGCGAATTGGTTAGCATTGAGAGGATTTGCTATTAAGGCCGTACTGCGAATGTGTAAGTCAATTACTTTTTCCATGACCTTTAGGAAGAAGGATGTGAGACTGATTGGTCTGAAGGATTTTGGGTCTGGGTTTGATCTATTGCCAGCTTTTGGTATGAATACTACTCTCACCTTTCTCCAAGTTTGAGGAATGTAGCTTAATTCAAAACTAGATCTATAGATAAGTGTGAGTGAGCAGATTATGGTATCAATTCCATACTGCAAGAGAGCAGGAAAGATACCATCCTCCCCGGGCGCCTTGAAAGGCTGTTGGGAGGATATTGCCCATTTGATGGAGTCGTCGTTAAAAATTTTTTTGCTAGACTTCTTCTTGTGCTATTAGGTGTAGTGTAACTCACATTTGTGGTTAGAGATTGATCAGTGGTATGTATACAGTCAGGAAAATGAGTGGCCAAAAGTAGGCTCAGAGTTTCACTGTAACTTTGGGTAAAACTGCCATCCGATTTTTTTAAGAGACCAATACCGTTGTTATGATCTTTAGCTAAGGCTTTTTGAACTCTAATTGAAGAAGGCAAGTTATCGATACTTTCACAGAAGTTTTTCCAGGTAAGTCGTTTTTGGCTTCTTATCAACGATTTGTAAGTCGTTAGAGTTGTTCGATATTCGCTCCACGAATTGGTTCGTTTAGCTTTGTTGAACATCTTTCGAAGCTTTCTTTTTAATTTCTCCAATTCACTGTTCCACCAGGGAACATCGCGATTTGAGTTGGACTGTCTAATACGACAGCTGGACTCGTATGCGCTTGTGATTTGTGAGCTTAAGCGTGTTGCTTCCCTTTCAAGTTGATAAGGAGAGTCAATGTTTGGATAGGATGGTTCAAATTCACAACGAAGTGTCTCTGTGTAGAGATTCCAGTCCGTATGTCTTGGTACCCTATTGTTTTCTATATTGTTGTGATTCGGCCTTGACAGATCAAATCTGATGTGCCGGTGGTCCGAGAATGATAACTCTTTCGAGACATGCCAATTGAGAATGTTGTTGGCTATGGCAAAACTTGCCACTGTCATATCCAACACTTCTTTACTAGTGGAGGTGACAAAAGTAGGTTAATTTCCCTTATTTAGAATATCTAAGTTTGAGTGCATGAGAAAATCTTAAAGTGACTCACCTCTTTTGTTGATGTCTTTGCTACCCCATATGGTGTTATGGGAGTTGGCATCACAACCAAGTAGTAGCTGTCTTCCTCTTGCGTTGCAGTAGCTAACAAGTTTTTTAACCTCTTCAGGTGGTGCGGAGGTAGTATCACCCGGGTAGTAGGCTGAGGCTATTACAATGTTTTGTAAGTCTCTTGCCGTGGGGATCTCAGCTAGTACCGCAACGAGATCATTTGTGATGAATTCTGGAATGGGAAGAAAGTTAGTTCTTTTATGGATAAGAAGCGCAGCTCGTGGTTGGAGTTGCGTGTTGTCGTATATTAACTTACACGATTGTGTTGGAAGGCCTTTTATTTGGCCTCTTACCACCCATGGTTCCTGGACTAGTAAGCAGTCCAGATCCTGCTTGATAAATTCCCTGCTTGCCGCAGCTGAGGCAGCTTTGGCGTGCATGAGATTTATCTGCAGGAATTTTAGGGTGGTGTAATTCATTTTGATTTTGGGGTTGAGGTAAAGCTCGCTGGTGCTTTTAATAGCCTCTGCCGAGCTTTACCTTTGGGCCTGGGGTCCCGTTTTTGAGCCATGAATTTGGCTATGCTGCTTTTTGCAGCTGGTGTTGCATCACCGCTTTTTGGTGATGGTTTGGCAACGAACCAATTACCCCAATGATGGATCTTTCAGCCCGACAATGACCCCAAACACAAGTAAAGAGTTGTGAAATCTTTCCTTGAAGAGCGTAAAGTGAATGTTTTGGGGTGGCCAGCAATGTCACCGAACTTAAACCCTATTGGAAATTTGGGGACATTCTAAAAAAAAAGTTGCGGAAAAAAACCAACCAGCAAGACTACTCTCTGGAGTATTTTGCAGAAAGAGTGGAAAAATAGTAGCGTAGAGCAATGGAAAGGTTTGGTGGACTCCATGCCAAGGAGAATATCTGCCGTATCGAAACAGAAAGGCTATCCAACGAAATATCAACTGTGCGGTTAAGAAAACTATGTTTTTTCATGTGACTTAATTATATGGCCACACTTATTTTATATATTATTGATTTTTTGTTAAAGAAATGACTATTGTTATAGTGGAATTTATTTTCTTTGGTTTTTTTTAATGATTGTGATTGTAAATATTTAGAATTTGAACAAATTTTGCTTTCGTTGTAATTTGTACTTAATATATGGATATGTAAACCTAATTTTATAAAAATGACTTAATTGAGTGACCATAAGTGTATATGTTTGTAAGCTAATTTTTCAAGATAGGTACTCATAATATATTTAGTATAGCATAACATTTCTTAAGCAAATGTAAACTTACTTTGTTAAGTTTATTAAAAACTAGCTGTGCCCGCGACTTCGTCCGCGTGGAATAGTGACTTTCAGCAGCATTTTTAACTTTTTAGGAAATAAAATTTCTAGCCTTAAAAATGGCGGTATTTCAAAAAAAAAAACATTCAACCCCTATTTCAACACCTTGTAGCCCTGTTAGAAATACTTTTCAGGCCGTAGTTTTTGAATTCCCATTTCGTTCCCGTGGGAATATAAGGATAGATATATAGCCTTTATCCTTCCGCATGTTCTAGACCATCTCTGTAGTTAATTTAATAAAATCTGTTTAGCAGTTTGAACGGGAGACATACGAAAAACATACCGACATAGCTACATTCGTACGTTCAATATTAGTAAGGACTCCCGTTCCCGTGGGAATATGGTGACCGTTTTCGTGGGAATATGTGGATAAGTTAAAATTAATGTTACTCCAGGATTATGGAGCATTCCAACGGTGGAAGAATTTTTGAAATCGGTGCTGTAGTGTAAAAGTTCCCGTATACGTTCCTGCTCCCGTGAGAATATAGGGAAAAAATATATAGTCTATGTCTTTCCTCAGGTTCTGAGCAATCTTTGTTTCAGATTTCATTTAAATCGGTTTATTTGTTTGGGCGGGAGATGGTAACATAGAACGACGGACAGACAGAGCTCCTTTCACACTTATTATATTAGTAAGGACTCCCGTTCCCGTAGGAATATGTGGATGAATTAAAGTTAATGTTACACAGGGATAGTGTAGCATTCTAACGGTGGAAGAATTTTTGAAATCGGTGTTGTATATAGGGAGCCATAGGAATATGGGGATGAATTAGTTTTCATGTTACTCGGGGATAGTGTAGCATTCTAACGGTGAAAGAATTTTTGAGATCGGTGCTATAGTGTCGAAGTTCCCGTATACGTTCCTGCTCCCGTGGGAATATAGGGAACCGTAGGAATATGGGGATGACTTAGTTTCTATGTTACTCGGGGATAGTGTAGCGTTCTAACGGTGAAAGATTTTTTGAAATCGGTGCTGTAGTGTCAAAGTTCCCGTATACGTTCCTGCTCCCGTGGGAATATAGGGAACCGTATGAATATGGAGATGAACTAGTTTTTATGTTACTCGGGGATAGTGTAGCATTCTAACGGTGAAAGAATTTTTGAAATCGGTGCTGTAGTGTCAAAGTTCCCGTATACGTTCCTGCTCTGGTAGGAATTTGGGGATGAATTAGTTTTTATGTTACTCGGGGATAGTGTAGCATTCTAACGGTGAAAGAATTTTTTAAATCGGTGCTGCAGTGTCAAAGTTCCCGTATACGTTCCTGCTCCCGTGGGAATATAGGGAACCGTAGGAATATGGGGATGAATTAGTTTTTATGTTACTCGGGGATAGTGTAGCATTCTAACGGTGAACGAATTTTTGAAATCGGTGCTGTAGTGTCAAAGTTCCCGTATACGTTCCTGCTCCCGTAGAAATATGGGGATGAATTAGTTTTTATGTTACTCGGAGATAGTGTAGCATTCTAACGGTGAAAGAATTTTTGAAATCGGTGCTGTAGTGTCAAAGTTCCCGTATACGTTCCTGCTCTGGTAGGAATTTGGGGATGAATTAGTTTTTATGTTACTCGGGGATAGTGTAGCATTCTAACGGTGAAAGAATTTTTGAAATCGGTGCTGCAGTGTCAAAGTTCCCGTATACGTTCCTGCTCCCGTGGGAATATAGGGAACCGTAGGAATATGGGGATGAATTAGTTTTTATGTTACTCGGGGATAGTGTAGCATTCTAACGGTGAACGAATTTTTGAAATCGGTGCTGTAGTGTCAAAGTTCCCGTATACGTTCCTGCTCCCGTGGGAATATAGGGAACCGTAAGAATATGGGGATGAATTAGTTTTTATGTTACTCGGGGATAGTGTAGTTTCATTCTAAGGGTGAAAGTATTTTTGAAATCGGTGCTGTAGTGTCAAAGTTCCCGTATACGTTCCTGCTCCCGTGGGAGTATAGGGAACCGTAGGAATATGGGGATTAATTAGTTTTGAAGTGGTAACACTGGTTCTTGTGTGTTTAGTTTGTGTTCTAATCGCGTCTCATTTATTTTCATTTATCTTGTGTAGTTTGGTAATTTTAATTATAAACTGCAAGTCAAATAAGTGTTTAAAGTTCGTATCTTTGTTTAAAGTGTTATTTTGTCTTGTACAATAATCTAAATTCTGTGTATTTACAAGTTTTCTTGCTTAGCTTAATTGTGTAGTGATTGGTAGGAAAAAGTTTTTTTTACCCGTTTCCTATTAATTGAGTGCAATTTGAGTTGTTTTCTTTTTTATATCTGTCTCTCCCTTTAACTTCTTTGAATTAATAATCTATCCTTTCTCTTCAAACTATAATTTCCTTCCTTAACCACTTTTGAAATATATAACTTTGTAAGCTCTTTATTATCGTCTGCTTGGTGCAGTTGGTAAAAGCGTAGATTTATTTTTGGAATACACACTTAGTAAGCCATTCTAGGTTCAACTCCCAGTCCATCCCAAAAAATTTTTTTTTTTTTTTTGCCAATATTTTTTAATTTTTGTTTTTTTTTTTTTTTTTTTTTCCTGTTCTGCTCTCAAATACTTTTTTTATTTGCTAACCATGGATTGTGCAGCAGTTAAGTGTTTGGATAGTTCCAACTCACCTGTTTTCGCATGCTATGGTGTATGTGGCAAAGCATTTCATGCAAAATGTATTGGGGCGAACAATGCCCTTTTAGATAAATTAAGTGCTTTTAAAAGTGCTTGTTGGTATTGTGAAGAGTGTAAAAAAATATCTCTCTCCCACTTAGCAATTAAAATGTCTACGTTCAAACTAGATATTGAAAAGCTGTCGAAAGGTTTTGACCAACTTTTCAAAGTTTTTAATAACTCCGTTTTGAACTTAGCATCATTTTCCTCTCCCTGTAGCTCTGTTGACATGTCTACATCTACGGAGGACTTAGAAATTCCAATTTCCAAAAAAACTCTTGACTTGAAGGATCTTAATGCTCAGCCTTCGCCATCGGGAACTAAAAGCTCTGTCACGCTTCCAAATACGGGCACTAAAAGAAACCGTGAAGGAACAGTAGCTAGCAAAAACTTGAGCTCTCCTTCAAAGCGAAAGACATTGAGAAGCAACTCCGTCAAAGTTAAAAGTCCGTCTGTCCCGAAAGAACTAGTGGTTGAAGTAGTTGATCTCGAAAATAGATCATTATCAAATAATCCCAGTTCTGAACCAGAGTCTGGTGCATCTTTCACACCAATAGAGACGGTTCCAAAACCGAAATTAATTTTTGTGTCTCGACTTAGGCCAGATCTTAATGCAAACGATGTTTTGCATTATCTCGTTTCTAAGAAATTGATTCCTGATGAAAATTTTATTAAATGCAGTAAGATAAGCAAAACTGATAGCTTTGTGCCTTCGTTCATATTGCTTGTCCCGCCCTCGTCTTTCGAATCTATTTGTGACACTAACTCTTGGCCTGGTGGTGCTCTTGTTAAAGAATTTTCCATCAACAGGAGAGTTAAGAACAAATTGGTTACCAATACTGCTCCAAAAAACTAATTAGATTTTCCCTCTTTTATCAAAACGTAAGAGGTCTTCGCAGTAAAACTGCTGATTTATATGTTAACTCCCACGTTTTCAAACATGACGTGTTTGCTTTGACTGAAACTTGGCTAAGTCCAAGTTTCTTGAATTCCGAAATCTTGAGCCCTGAGTTCTCGGTCTACCGTAAAGATCGGCACATAGACAGGCCAGATGAGGTCGGTGGTGGTGTTTTGATTTCGGTCAGGAACACATATATGTCGTCTCGTATACTCTTTCCGTTTGAACTGTCTATTGATGTTGTTTGTGTGAAAGTCTGTACACTGTCTAAAAATATTTTTATCGTTAACGTTTACATTGTTCCAAAAAGTTCAGCCTCTGCTTATGCTGAACTGTCGCTAATTTTGGATCATATTTTTGAATTGTCGGACCTAGAAAGCCAAATTCTGTTACTAGGTGACTTTAATTTACCATATGTCCAATGGTTACCCTCTGACGATGGATCATTCCAAAAACCCTCTCTAACTTCACCGCAGCGTGAGCTTTCTTGTTTAGATAATGTTATATCTACTGACTTACAGCAAGTAAGCTGTATTAGAAATTTCCAAAATCGTATGTTAGACCTTGTTTTCTCTTCCGAAGCTATTAACACGGTTGTTCTTCAATCTAATTCAGGCATTACTAGAATTGATGATCTTCATCCCCCTTTAGATATTTTTGTTGAACTAAGCAACGTATCTCACGTTATTAATAATTCAAATGACTGTTTATATACTTTTGACTTTCGAAAAGCGAATTTCGATTTGCTCTCGAATGAATTAAGCAGGGCTGGTATTGAAAATATATCAACCCTTACAAATATTGACGAAGCAGTCGCTTGCTTTTACTCCGTTTTAGAAAATTGCATGGAAAAAACCATTCCCAAAAAGACGCTCAGAAATGATAGTTTTTGCCAACCGTGGTTTACCAAGGAACTAAAGGCTCTCAGGAATAAAAGAAACAAGGCTTGGAAGACCTATTTAATTACTCTTTCTCCAACTGACCACCAAATATTTATAAGTTTTTTTAAAGACTTCAAAATACTTTCTCAGAATCTGTACTCTAGCTATGTCACCCAAATGGGGTGTTCTCTGAAAAACGATCCAAAAAGCTTTTGGTCCTTTGTAAATTCTAAAAAAAAATCAGATGGCTATCCAGCCAACTTTATTTATAATACCATATCTTTAAAAAATACTCCCGACATTTGCAATGCCTTTGCAGACCAATTTAATGGCTCTTTTTGTGATACAAATCTAGAAATTGATGAAAAATACTTTGAATATTTAACTCACTGCTAGCAAGTGAATTTTAATAATATCCCTATTCAAAGAGACAGAATTACTTACTACCTCTCTTCTCTCAAAGATGACGTTTCTTCTGGTCCGGACAGTATTCCGCCAATTGTTTTAAGGAAGTGTTCCTCACGATTATCCTCTCCACTTGAACATCTTTTCAAGCTTTCATTAAAATCTGGAATATTCCCCACTCTTTGGAAAAAATCTTTTATCATACCTGTTTTCAAAAAGGGTGAAAAATCCGATATAAAAAACTACAGACCTATTTCAAAGCTCTCATGTATACCTAAGGTATTTGAACAAGTAGTCTGCGAAAGCGTATCCTTTTTTTCAAGGAATGTTGTCTGCCACCAGCAGCACGGATTTATGCAAAGAAGATCGACGGCTACCAACCTCCTATCCTTTCATCATAAGTGTTCCAATGCTCTTGAATGTGGGAACGAGCTTGATTGCATTTACACTGACTTCTCTAAGGCGTTTGACCAACTGTCTCATAACGTCATACTTTATAAACTAAAAGCCTTTGGATTTCCCCCAGTATTTATTGCTTGGATAAGTTCCTACTTAAAAAATAGGTCTTATGAAGTCAAATTTCGTAACGTTTTGTCAAAACCTTTCAATGCTATGTCTGGCGTGCCACAAGGTAGTCATCTCGGCCCCTTGCTTTTCATTATTGCAATAAATGATGTAATTTCTTGCATCTCCTATAGCGACATTTTAATCTTTGCTGATGATATGAAAATTTTTAAAATCATCGAAAATGCTTCAGATCGCGACTTCTTACAAAAAGATATTGATAGTTTTGTTGTATGGTGTTCAATGAACGGACTAATTTTAAATACTTCCAAGTGCCGAAGTATGACCTTTTCCCGTAAAAGATCTCCTAGCATTGGAGAATATTCAATATCGCATCAATCCCTATCTCAAGTTTCTAGATTCCGGGACCTCGGTGTTCTTTTTAGTACCAACCTTGAATTTAATGAACACATCAACCTCATTATTAACAAAGCAAATTCAATGCTTGGCTTTATTAAGCGATGGGCTAAGGAATTTAATGACCCTTATGTTACCCTCTCTTTATACAACTGTTATGTTCGTCCCCATCTAGAGTATGCTTCACAGGTGTGGTCACCATTTTATGATATTCATAAATCTCGAATCGAAGCAATACAGCACAGATTCATACGCTTCGCTCTCAAAGGTCTTCCTTGGGAAGATCCTTTCAATCTTCCTCCCTATGAAAATCGAATCCGCTTATTAAATCTTCAAACCCTCTCACAGAGAAGAATCAACAATGATTTAGTGTTTTTTCATCAATTAATAACCGGTATTATTGATGCTCCCGACTTGCTCTCCCACGTAGGATTCAACTATCGCGGAGGAACTCACCAACTACGCAATTTAGAGTTTATACATCGCTCCCACCACCGAACTAACTATGGCATGCATGAGCCATTAGCTCGCATGAGTAGGTTATTAAACTCCAATCCTTTTATTGCCGATTTCAACATCAGTAAAAATAGTTTAAAATTAATATTAAGAACCAGTTTACCATCAGCATGATTCATGTTTAGTAGTTTTTTTATTACAGTAGTTTAATTTAATTTTTTATTTATACATAAACCTTGTTTAGTATTGTTTCACTAGTTTAGTTTGTTCTATTAATGTTAATTTTAATATAATTTAAGTTTTACTTTGTAAATGTTGTAATGTTTTTTTTTTATTTTTCCTCGTATACGTTCCCTTTGTGCTTGTGTTGGCGTTATTTACTAACCACTAACACTTGCATTAATGATGAAGAGCGTAGATAAGTGTGTACAAATGAGCTTGCTCTAAGTTCAGTGCCACTTAAGTCTCTGAGATGCAATATAAAAAAATTAGTTTTTATGTTACTCGGGGATAGTGTAGCATTCTGAGGGTGAAAGAATTTTTGAAATCGGTGCTGTAGTGTCAAAGTTCCCGTATACGTTCCTGCTCCCGTGGGAATATAGGGAACCGTAGGAATATGGGGATGAATTAGTTTTTATGTTACTCGGGGATAGTGTAGCATTCTAACGGTGAAAGAATTTTTGAAATCGGTTCTGTAGTGTCAAAGTTCTCGTATACGTTCCGGCTCCCGTAGGAATATGGGGATGAATTAGTTTTTATGTTACTCGGGGATGGTGTAGCATTCTAACGATGAAAGAGTTTTTGAAATCGGTGCTATAGAGTCAAAGTTCCCGTATACGTTCCTGCTCCCGTGGGAATATAGGGAACCGTAGGAATATGGGGATGAATTAGTTTTTATGTTACTCGGGGATAGTGTAGCATTCTAACGGTGAAAGAATTTTTGAAATCGGTGCTGTAGTGAGAAAGTGCCCGTATACGTTCCTGCTCCCGTGGGAATATAGGGAACCGTAGGAATATTGGGATGAATTAGTTTTTATGTTACTCGAGGATAGTGTAGCATTCTAACGGTGAAAGAATTTTTGAGATCGGTGCTGTGGTGTCAAAGTTCCCGTATACGTTCCTGCTCCCGTGGGAATATAGGGAACCGTAGGAATATGGGGATGAATTAGTTTTTATGTTACTCGGGGATAGTGTAGCATTCTAACGGTGAAAGAATTTTTGAAATCGGTGCTGTAGTGAGAAAGTGCCCGTATACGTTCCTGCTCCCGTGGGAATATAGGGAACCGTAGGAATATTGGGATGAATTAGTTTTTATGTTACTCGAGGATAGTTTAGCATTCTAACGGTGAAAGAATTTTTGAGATCGGTGCTGTGGTGTCAAAGTTCCCGTATACGTTCCTGCTCCCGTGGGAATATAGGGAACCTTAGGAATATGGGGATGAATTAGTTTTTATGTTACTCGGGGATAATGAAGCATTCTAACAGTGGAAAATTTTTTGAAATCGGTGTTGTAGTTTCTAAGTTCCCGTATACGTTCCCGTTCCCGTGGGAATTTAGGGATAAATTGTAGCTTATGTGTTATTCTGATGTATAAGCTATATTGGAAAGTTTAAGTAAAATCCATTCAGTAGTTTTAGCGTGAAAGAGGAACAAACATACATCCACACATACAAACTTTCATGTTGATAATATTAGTAGGATATACTACTGTTTTAATTTTAGTCTCCTAGCATATTTGCATATGTATGTATATGTGTGTAAGTTAATTTTTCAAGATACGCATGTATTAAAGTATAGCATATCAATTCTTAATGGATATGTAAACATAGTTTAGCCTATAAAAAATATAAACCTACCAAAATGAAGTAAAGACTAGTTTCACTCGTTGTACATTTTTTTTAATAAAAAGTATTTTTTTCGACTGTTTACTTCTTTTGTGTTGGCTAGAATGGTAAAAGATTGTTAAAGGCCTTACCATTCTGGGCAACACAGGAAAGGAAAAATTTTACTTTTACTGGGTTTCATCACAATAGTGATTTATGCCTTTTGTTGAACCTTAACGTGCACTCTTGAACTTTACAAAAGGGGGAAGAGTTACTTGGAAATCGATGGTCAACCCACAAAACTGAATAGCTAGTATTACGTTTTATTAGTATTAAATATCTGGAATTTAAAAATTTTTTGAATTTTTAATTTGGCCAGCAGATCTAAAAGTTAAAAATATTTTGAGAGATGATTAGAGAAGTTTAGTTGGTTGATTTTTCTGGCATGATCTAAATTATTATTGAATAAATTCGTTCATGGTTCAACATTTTTACAAGTGGAACAAGTGTTATCTTAGAACCAATGTGTGATTTTTTTAATGCAACATAGTCAATCAGTGGCATTTTCAAAATTTGGGTTCCTCAGTGCCATACAAAGGAGATATTACAAAAGTGCTCTATATTAGTTTCAAATGCTGTTCTCTGCTTGCCTTTTGAATTTTATTCCTTAACTTCATCAACATTTAGAAAACTAAATAAAATGTACTGGTATACCATAATAAATGTTGCCTCCTCTAAAAAGCTTTTTTGATGCAAAGAATCACTTTGATGTTTGATGTTTGACAGAATTCACTCTTGCTCTAGCAGTCAGCTAATAAAGACCAATGGCGGTTTATTATAATATATTTGAACGACAAGGTGTATATTGTGCGTAAAAAGAAAATGATGCATAGCAACTGATATATAAATAATAGAATCATTTTACTTATAAATAGCGCAAACCAATAATTTTGCTATTTTTTATTTTCTAATAATTGTTTTCAATCGTTTCTTGTGATTTCTGCAAAAAAAAAAAACCCTTAAAGTGAGAGGTCCCTAGCCTTAACTGATAATATATCTTTTTTTCAGAAATAGTTGAAAACCGAATTTGCCAAAACGTGTCTACAATTCAGTTAAACGGTGGTTTAAATAATGAGAGTCAAAAGTTGCAACAGCAGTCAGGTCCAATATCACCCCAAATATTTGCCGTGGAAGTCTACGAATTAGAATCTTCCCAAGAAAAAGAGGAAGAACGTTACTCGCTACTCCATTGGCCGAAAGACAAAAGCTGCTTTGCTCAGTTCACTTGGTTTATCATTTGGCCGATACATCTTTTATTTTATATTGCTATTCCAGACTGTAAGCGTGCGAAAAATAGTAAAATTTTCCCAGTTACATTCATGATGTGCATTGTTTGGATTGGATCCCTGTCATACGTCGTAGCCTGGATGATTACAATTATTGGTAGTACAAATATCTAAACAAGATTTATGAAACATTGTAAATTGCCTACTTTTTTTAGGTGATACTCTCAAAATTCCGGACTCAGTTATGGGTATAACATTTTTAGCAGCTGGTACAAGTGTTCCGGAAGCAGTCTCAAGTGTAATCGTGGCGAAAAGAGGTGGTCGACATTTTTAATTCTTGAACATATTCCTTGTAACATATTTTGTCTAGGACACGGTTCAATGGGAATTTGCAACTCAATTGGCTCAAATACTTTTGATATTTTATTGTGCCTCGGTGTCCCATGGCTCATAAAAGCTGTGTTTTTTCCAATTCAGCCGGGCCAAAACTTTGTTGGGATCAACTCTGCAGGACTGGAATACTCTGCCATTACACTTCTTTCAACACTTTTCCTGCTCTATATTACATTTTCGTGTAACAAGTTCAAACTGGATAAGAAAGTTGGAATGGCTTGCTTGGTCATGTATTTGGTGTTTTTAGTATTTGCCTCGTTAATAGAATTAAACGTTTTTTTTCGAGTGAATCTGCCAACTTGTGGACGAACATAGAACATTTCATAACACTTACAATGCTTTTGGTTGTTAAATTTCTCCGCTTAGTAATAATATTTGTAAATGAGTTGAGTGGCTATAACTTCTTCTAAAATTCTTTTTTTTGAGCCTTGTTTTTCTTTGTTGGTTGGTTTATAACCTATAAAATCTTTACTGTACATAATTACTGTTTTAATAACATCAAAAAAATTTTTGTTGATAATAGGCTGATAATATTGAAATAAACAAACTGACCACGTAAAAATTGACAAGAACTACGTATGACGAGCATAATACGAGTTTATAAGGCTTTTCATTTTAGAAATTGTTCCTAAGATAGTTTTGCCAAATCGTGCACAAAAATAACTTCAAGTGGAAAGGTAATCCGTCAATGCAAAAAGAGCCTTCCTTGAAGGTTGTAAAAATCATCAAAGAACCCAATAAGTGTGGTTGCCTTTTAGATGTTTTGTTAAACTTAGCTCTATATACATTAAGTTGTTTTAAGCATATTGTGATTTTTTTCACATTGAAGTTTTGTGAAAAATATCTTTAACTCCCATAAGGCGTTCAAAGACTTCCCAAATAAAAAACAGCAGAGGGACTTTATAAGAAAATCTGGCTGAGTTCCAAAATGCAGAAACTGCGCAGATGCTGCAAAGTCATGCGTTCCGAAAATAAAAAAAGAAAATTTTTCTTAACGCAGTTTTAAGGTATACGATGCGCAGGAACTGCGCAGTGAACGCATACATTTTTTTGTATGCTTTTATTTGACGTTAATGATACAGCTGCTTCACTTCTATTTCTGCGAATTTCGTGAAGCGCTTTCATTGATAACTTAAGATAGCCGTTAGATATATCCGTAGGGTTTGCCAAACAATCAATAAATAATTTCAAAATTTGATTCTGTTGCAAGTTTTCAATAATAAATTCTGAAAACAGTTCTTCTGAGATCTAATATCATACTTAAGATCCTCATTGAAAATAAATGCAACCATAACTACACTTTTAGCTCCCAGACTGCTATTTTAAATGAGTTCCGAAATGCAAAGCAGTAAGGCTGCGCAGTAGATGCGCTGTGAGACTATTGTACTGCCGCAGTTAAACTTTTTTTCTGCATTTTATTACTCAGCCTGTTTGTCGGTAGAATTTCTTTGGAATTGAAAGCTCTACAAACGTGTTCATTGCGGGTTACTCGTAATTTGAAGTTTGAACTACGAAGGGTGGTAAAAGTTTACTTTTATTAATTTTTTTGTTTTTGCTCCCTATGCAAAGAGAAAAAAAAAGTACTAGACAAATTAGTATCTTGTAGGTTATTTGCAGCGATATTTCTTGAGATGCAACATCAATATTTTAATTGTATATGTTCCACCGCCGAAATTCAATTTCAATATCTTTTAATCGGAAAAATATATCGTATTCCAAATTACAAATGAAACGTTACGATTTTCTTATTAAAGAAAAAAATGTTTAAATTATAAAGCATAACTTACAACAACTTATCCTTACTTTTTCATCCTCTTGAAAATTAAATTTGAAATCGGCGACCACATTTCATTGAAAACACAATTTAAAATGAAGAAAAGTGAAAATCTTAGAATATGACAAATAACAAATGAACAAAAAGCCATTGCAAAGTAGTATTCGAAAAATAAAAAAAAAAATAAAAAAAAATATGCAAAGCAGAAAAAGCAAAGTTTATATGGAAAATGAAATATAAATATTAAAGCTTAATCAAGATGCAAATTTGTGGCCGCTGCAATTTAGCGAAAAAGAATATTGTACATTAAGTAGATAATTTAAAATGGTGGATGGGCGTTGTACTAACTATTCGGGTAGACTCTGACCGGTGCCAACTTGGCGGCGCCCAGATGTTGCAACTTATAGTACACGTCAAATGTGCTTACTATACCTCCTCGCGGTATCCACTGGGCCTAAGGATGCTCCGTCCAGAGCTGACCTGCTGTAATTGTCTTTGTTCAAAAGTTAAAACTCTGAAATTTTCCGTAAGAAAGATATTCAAGAAATTAAAACGCACCAAAATTCACTTCTAACCACTTGCTTTTTATTTTTCGATTTGTTCAAAAGTTAAAACTCTGAAATTTTCCGTAAGAAAGATATTCAAGAAATTAAAACGCACCAAAATTCACTTCTAACCACTTGCTTTTTATTTTTCGATTTGTATCAAGAATTTAGTCATATGACTTTGTGTATAGTAACAACATTAATTTAAGTATATAAGATTCTATGTTTTTGTTTACAATTCTTTTGACGTATATATTTGTGGACTGTATTTGCTCTGTTTATTTTTAATGTTTATTTATGTATTTTGCAATATTCAGTTCGTTTCCGAACATTCTCCCGCCTCCGAAAGTTGTAAGTCTGCATCTTGTATGGAGCACCCTATTTGGATTTGGACTGCATTACCGACGGACGTCGTGTTCATCCTCTGACATTTATGATAATTGGTGATCTTCTTCTCTCTCATTGTTTACATGGAAATAGACAGATTTGAGATTAATACTTTACAATAAACATAAAAGGACAATACGAAGAAATAGTACAACAGATACCCAAAAACAGACAACCAAAAATTATGCCTTTCGTTTTTACTCATACGGTATAGGTTGTATCGTATGCATGCGTAAGTTGTTTTTGCTATTTTCTTCCATTGACTTTGAGTCGCAGTGTTGTAGGTATACGTTCGTTGCCTTTTATCTTGTGCGTAGTAAAGTGATTTAACCTGTGTTGTTGTTCGTTCTTCTCTTCATAGCTTCATGTGTAAACTCGTTTTGGTGAGCAAAGAAAGCATGGTGCCGACATGCTGTGCGAAAATTAAATCGCGAATTTTTAATTAGTTGTGTTGTTTGTAAGTTTAGATTAAGTTTATTTTATTAATGAAGTGAAGTGACGATGTGGAATTGTTTTTAGTGTGGACTAAGTGCGTCGATTTCCCGCACTATGAAATTTAATGTTTCGAATTCCAATGGATGGATGATGGTTGATTGTGGAAACATATATGTATGTGTGCCTACCCACATATGAATCGATGAGTGTTTTTTTTTGTTTTTATTAAATTTTTTATTGAATTATTTTCCCTCTATTCATGAAAATGTTAGAAGTTTGGTATATTTTATCGTTTTTTATCAATTCGGCTTTTTGATATATGTATGTTCATGTTGTTGTTGTTGTTGTTGGCGTCGTCGCGCGTTTCGGCAAATTTTATCAATTTTCGCGATGGCGGTTATGTGTGTATGTGTGTGTGTATGTATAAATTATTGAAAATACGAAGTGGTTTCGGTCTCTTTCTAGTCGGACATTTTCGGTTCCGACTAGAACTTTCTTTACATTTTTTTCGAGGTAAACAACGCGTATTATTTCGTGGATTTCTTTTGCGAAATTAACATAAAGTGTAAGTTACGTGGTTTTTAAATGCTTGTTGTGCAATTGCAAGTCATTTTATTGCAATAAAAAAAATATGATTGCATTATAAAAGTGGTTGTGAATTTGTTTTTTTTATTGAACCGATATGATTCAAGTGCAGCTCGGCGCGTAGCACGTATATTGAATCATATTTTGTGTATAAATAAGTACATGAATACGTACGTTTATGAAATTCAGTGAATTTTGATTAAATTTTGAAATTATTTTGTAAATTTTACAGTTGAAATTATGCTTTGTGTAATTTAATTTTTGATCGGTTTCTATAACGCGATGTTTTTGATCAATTTCAATTTTGTTTTGCCGACGGCTTTTGACATTTGATGTGCTGTCGATGTTTTTTTTTTTTTTTTTTAAGCATTGTGGAATATGTTTAGTTTCCATTTGAGATTTGTTTGGTTAATTTTTAATCAATTTATAGAATTGTTAAATGAAATTATTCAAATATTATTTTCTTTTTGCATGCGTTGTGGCAGTGCTTTTGAATTGAAAATTATAACGTAAAGTTGATAATTTGATGTATGCATTGTCGCAGCGTATTGGAATGTAGAAATGTTGTTTCAATCCAAATGTATTTTGTGTTCTGATTGATATTAATAAAGATGAAATAAAATTATAATTTGGTGTTTTATTTGCAAAGTTGAATGTTGTATGGTGTAAATAGGTGTTAAAGATGAGTTCATTGAAGAAGTTAATTCTTTGAATCCATTATGCTATTTAACTTTCAGGAACGGTGTAGATCATCAGATATATGAAATTTCAGGTACGATGTGTTTTCCAGGATCATGGTGATCTATTTTTTTTGAAGAAATGATTCGTTACGGCAATTAAAGATGGGTTGATTGATGATTTCAGCTTACGTTGGACTTAAATTAAGTCTTATGTTAAATCCAGGGGTTTTGTTTAAGTGTTTTTATAATCTTCGAGGAAGATGTATGATTCAAAAGGTTTGTATTGATTCATATAAAAATCCAGGGGCGTTGTATAAAAATTTCGGTTTTGAATATCTTCGATGAAGATGCAGGCACCATCAGATAAGGTTGGTGTTGATTCGTTTGATGAATCCAGGGGCAATGTATTTTGGAGTTTTACAGGTAAATCTTCGGGGAAGATATTTAATTCAGCAGGTATTGACTCGTTTGTTGAATTCAGGGGGTGGTGTATTAGGTTTTGAGGTAATTCTTCGGGGAAGAGATAATTATTAAGCAGATTTTGATTCGTTCTGAATCCAGGGGCAGTGTATTTTCAGGTTTTTGTTTGTAAATCTTCGGGGAAGAAATATGTTTCAGCAGACATTGATTCGTACTGAATCCAGGGGCTATGTATAATGGGTTTTGGTTGTTAATCTTCAGGGAAGATGTTTTATTAAACGATGGCAGTACGTTCCTGATGATCGTTTGAAGGAAGACGACAAATTTTTGCGATGGGCCGCTTTAGGATTCCATTCTGCGTTTTGACGGTGACGACGCGTACAAGACCGTCTGATCCTGCATGAGTTCCTTCAATTCGGCCGAGATTCCAGTAGGTTGGTGGTAGTCGCTCATCCTTGAGCAGAACTAAGTCTCCTAGTCTGGGAACCTCCTTGACTTGCGTCCATTTTGGTCGATGTTGGAGCCGTGAAAGATATTCTGAACTCCATCTTTTCCAGAACCCTTCCGCCAGCGCTTGAACTCGTTTCCATCGGTCGAGATGTGGTACGTTGTTGTTGAGTTCGCCTTGTGGTATGGAATGTAGTGACTCGCCAACTTAAAAATGCGCAGGGGTTAGCGCATCCAAATCGTCGAAGCTATCGGTTAGAGGGCATAAAAGCTTCGAATTCAAACACGCTTCTATTTGTGTTAGAAGCGTTGCGAGCTCCTCGAATGTGAGCCTTTCAGTTCCGACAACTCTTTTTAAATGGTGCTTGACAGATTTCACACCTGCTTCTCATAAACCACCAAAGTGTGGAGAATTGGGGGGAATAAAGTGCCAATGAGTACCGCGATTTGCAAGCTTTTCGGCTATCTCCTTCCAGTCATGCGTGGCTTCCTTTAACATTTTTGCTAATTCGTTGTTAGCACCGACGAAGTTGGTTCCACAGTCGCTGTAAACCTGTTGACAGCTTCCTCTCCTTGCAGTAAAACGATGAAATGCTGCCAAAAACGCTTGGGTTGTCAGATCTGACACGACTTCCAAGTGAATGGCTTTTGTTGCCAGACAGATGAACACTGCAAAGTATCCTTTCAATATCCTAGCTCCGCGTGCTTTCCAGCTTTTGATCTTGATGGGACCAGCATAATCGACACCGGTATGACTGAAAGGTCGAGACATCTGAACTCGAGCGGCAGGTAAATTTCCCATCAGTTGTTGCATTTCTGATGCCTTTTGCCGGTAGCAAGAAGATCATCTGCTGGATGCTGCCATGCAGAGTGTTTTTATGGGCATCTCTCACAACCAGACTTGTGAAGTGGTGGTTGTTCTGCAGCAATATGGGGTGTTGCGCTTCATAAGCGAGGAGAGAGTTTTCTAAGCACCCTCCGACTCTTAAAATCCCATTTGCATCAAGAAATGCGTTTAACGCACTAAGGGATTTGGGAATCTTAGATGTATCCGCTATTTGTTGTATCTCCGTCTTAAACATCTCCTTCTGCGCTGTCTTGACAACGACAATGCGCGCTGCTTCCAGCTCACTTGGGGTAAGTGGACCCACATTAGCTCCCGATATACGACGACATTTAGCAACAAAACGAAGACAGGTTGCGACGACTCGAACGAGCTTGAGAAGACTCGAACAGTCATATATTGCTTGCAGAATACTGTCGCTATGGTTGACCCGAACGCTGAGTACCTTCACAGCACGCTGCTCTTCTTCCGTTTCATTATCAACAGGTTGATGTGGGATATCGAAGACCCATTGATGACGCTGAAATTCTGGACCAGTCCACCATGGCTCCAAGGACTTTAGTTCCGCTGGAAACACACCTCTGGACTCCAGATCGGCTGGGTTATGATGCGTTGCAACATGTCCCCAGCAATCGATCCCTACTAGCCGCTGGATCTCTGACACTCGGTTGGACACGAACGTAGTCCATCTAGCGGGAGTGGCCTTTATCCAGGCGAGCGCAATAGTTGAATCCGTCCAAGTATACGTTTTGACATCGGGGATGGCCAAAACTTCTTTGGTGTACTGCATCAATTGCGCCAAAACTACAGCACCGCAAAGCTCCAAACGGGGAAGGGTAATCGTTCGTTGATTTGGTGCCACTTTCGTCTTTGACAAAAGCAGGTTGACATGGATGTTGTCATCGCTATCCAAGACTCGAACGTACACCGCTGCTCCGAAAGCCTTCATCGACGCATCACAGAAACCGTGCAATTCTATCGCCTTGTTGTTCTTACTCATCTGGGTCCACCGTGGAATTCGAAGCTGTTCGATCTGAGGAAGTTCTCGATGAAAAGCTTCCCAGTCGTTCCTCAACGCTGGTGGAATTGGATCATCCCAATCACAGCCGATTTCCCAGAGTCTCTGCATCATAAGTTTTGCCGTGATGATGCACGGCGATATCCAGCCAAGTGGGTCGAACAATTTGGCAATCGTCGATAACATAGCCCTTTTTGTTAATGCTTCCTTTGATGGCTGCAAGTTCTGATACGAGAAATAATCATCAACAGGAAACCATTTTATGCCGAGCGTCTTGACATGCTCCGAAGTGTTGAACGGCAGTTCAAAATCCAACTCACGGTCTTGAACTGGAACATCATCCACGAGTTCCTTGACGTTGCTCGTCCATTTTCGTAGGTGGAAGCCTGCAGAAGCCAAAAGTTGCCTTGCTTCGTCGCGTTTTATGCGCGCCTCTTCGACGGAGTCCGCTCCACTGATGAGGTCGTTGACGTACATGTCCTCACGGACAACCTTCGGCCCCTCCGGAAAATTTCCACTTTCGTCCTCAGCAACTCTCTTCAAAATCTTGATAGCAAGATAAGGTGCACTGGCTGTCCCGAAAGTGACCGTATTCATTTTGAAGAGTCGTAGTGGCGAAATCTTCTGCTCTCTCCACATTATCAGCTGGTAGTATCGGTCTGGGAAACTAACCAAAATTTGCCGATACATTTTCTCAATGTCGGCCGTGAATGTGACACGATGAGTCCGCCATTTTAGTACGAGATCTATGATACTCGACTGCAACTTTGGACCCACAAGAAGACGGTCGTTGAGGGATTTCCCATCCGAAGCCTTCGCCACTGCGTCAAACACTACTCTCAGCTTCGTAGTGGACCTCGCTTCCTTAAACACCGCATGATGCGGTAAGAAATAATGGAATGGAGTCTGCAAAACTGCATCATTCGCATTAATCTCTTCCATATAGTGGAGTTCTTCATACTCCCGTATACATTTAGTGTACTCCGCACGAAGTTTTGGATCTGCATCCAGCCGTTTCTCAAGGTGAAGAAAACGCCGGAAGGCACTCTGTCGACTCGATCCCATTGCAGGAACGCCGTCCTCTTTGAAAGGCAGCTTCACCTCATATCGCCCATCAGGTAAGCGTTTGGTATACCTATTAAAATGGTCGTCACAGCGATGTTTTCTTCTGTTTCCAGGTTATGAAACGGGGTTTCCTCGATCTCCCAAAACTTCTCCAGTTGAGAATTCAAATCTGCAAACTGCACGAAGCTTCGAACTCTCTGGGGATCTTCTACTGCGACCTTGCCCAAAACTATCCATCCAAGCTCGGTGTTTTGTGCTATGGGACCGATACCATCCTGAGGTCGCCTTACTCCGGCAAAAGGATTTGCGCACAAACATCACTTCCCAGCAGTAAATCGATGGGTGCAGGTTCGTAGAGATGGGGATCTGCTAACGAAAGACCTTTGAGGTGGTGCCATTTGCCGTGTATCACTCGTTGGGCCGGAAGAAGGCCAGTCAGTGACTTGAAAACCAAAGCCTGGACGGCCGTCTCAAACGTCGAGTGGCGGGAAGCGAAGCGCACTTCGACGGAGTGCTGTGTAGTGCCACTGCTGACCAACCCTAACCCAGATACTTCGGCAATGGTGCGCCGCTTTTCTAGCTTCAACAGTAGTGCGGCAGTTTCGGTGATAAACGACGTTTCTGAGCCTGTGTCGATCAGCGCTCGTAAGAGGTGCAATCGCCCGTCTGCTGCTCGTGCCTTTACTACTGCCGTTGCTAGAAGCACCTGGTGATGACCATCACCATGCGACGCGTGGTAATTAAAAGTTTGTCCCTTTGATTGGAGCTGCTGCTGTTCTCCTGTTGGCTGGAACTCCGACGCGTTTCTATTCAGAGGAGCCTGAAAACCTCTGGATGCCATGTTTCTCGCCTGCGAACTCGTTGAAGGTTGTTGTTGTTGTCGCGGTTGTGACATGCCATTTTGTGCATTGTAATGCAGCAACGAGTGGTGCTTTTGTTGGCAAAAGTAGCACGAACTAACACTCTGACAGTCACGGAGAAAGTGCCCGTAAGACAAGCAATTCTCACACACCTTCAACTTGCGAACAGCATCTTTACGCCCCATGTTGTCCATGTTCAAGAAGCGCTGGCACTTTCGCAACGTGTGTTTGCCTTGGTTACACAACTTACATGCGAGCTGCTCGCCGGAATTCGTCCTCACTGGCTGCTCAACGAAACTCGTCCTTGCTGGTTTGTACGGCTGCTTGACGACTTGCTTGCTGTGGTACACCTTCGTATTGGCTGGAACACGTGGCCCTTTGTTGGCGGTTGGCTCTTCTCTGTTCCTAGATGTTGCACCAAGCTCCTGCTGGCCTACAACCTCAAGTGTCCGGAACCTCGTCTCCAAAAATTCGGTGAACTCCTTAAAACTTGGTAAGTCTTTCCGGTTACCTAACTTTTCTTCCCACAGTTTTTGGCACGCACTGGGAAGTTTCTGGAGTAAGAACCAAATCAACACCGTATCCCATTCAGAAACTGGCACATCCATGTTCTCCAACGCAAGAACACATTCACGGGTGGTGTACAACAAGTCACGAAGACCCGAAGCAGTTTCGCGACTCAAGGACGGCTGACCAAACAAATTCTGCATTTGGATGTGGACCAGAATGCGCTTATGGTCATACCTGTCCTTTAACAGCTCCCAAGCTTTGTCGTAAGACGCTGCTTCCACTGACAGGTTTTGTAAAAAACGTTCGGCATCACCCACCAAACAAGATTGCAAGAAATGCAGCTTGTCGATATCGTCTATCGACTTATTCTGGTGTACCAGAACCTGAAATTTGTCCTGGAAGGCTCTCCAGGTGGTGTACGACCCATCGAACTTAGGCAGATCTATTCTTGGAAGCCTAATACCGGAATGTGATGTTGCAGCAACAGCGGCAGTATCAGGGGGCGGCGCACCCGTGTTAACTTGTGCTGCCTTCGCCGTAGCACACTTCTCCAAGGTATCCACCAACTCGGCACGGTATTCGAAATAAAGCTCATTAATCTGCTCGTACACCACCATTAACTCTTCCTTTTTCAGATCGTCTTCCAGCATCCCGGCACCGAAAATCGCGTCGTGATACGATTTTGCAGACGCCAAATCTGCTTCCAGCATCGACAATCGACCTGAAGCATATGCTGTCACCTTGCGGTCCTTTGGCGACTTTTTGTAATTTGTAAGATCCTTTATAATTTTGTTTAGGAGCATCTTTTGCAGCTCCCCGTATTTAAAACTCTTATTTTGAGCCATATTTAATATATATTTCTTTATTTTAGTTATATAAATGTAATCGACACGTTTACTACTTTTAACATGCAACAAGTAAGACTTACTGCTTATCCGGAACTGCTGCCGTCTATATATATGTACAGATGTTCACCAAAGTCAAGATGTTCTTCAGACTTGTATATGTTGACCTTAAAGTCTCTGCTGGACGTTATTGTAGCACGATTTAGTTAGCAACAAAATATTTTTTTAAGTTCTATTCGAATCTATTGTAAACGCGAAGCTAATTTATTTAAAAACACAAGAGTTTTCGAAAAAATGTTCGCACTAGTTATATATATATATAAATCAATCGTAAATTGAAAATCGTTCTCGCGCACACACACTTTATTTGCACACACTTTAAATGTTTTTAAATGTTATTGTTCGTAAAAACGGTTCGAAAGGACCAAATGTAATTGTCTTTGTTCAAAAGTTAAAACTCTGAAATTTTCCGTAAGAAAGATATTCAAGAAATTAAAACGCACCAAAATTCACTTCTAACCACTTGCTTTTTATTTTTCGATTTGTATCAAGAATTTAGTCATATGACTTTGTGTATAGTAACAACATTAATTTAAGTATATAAGATTCTATGTTTTTGTTTACAATTCTTTTGACGTATATATTTGTGGACTGTATTTGCTCTGCTTATTTTTAATGTTTATTTATGTATTTTGCAATATTCAGTTCGTTTCCGAACACCTGCTAAACAAGTAAGTGCGAGTGTTCAAAAAGGAATGCAGATAAAAGAATTGTGATCTACACTATGCGAACAATGACTGACTGCACGAATCTCAGTGGTCTACGAGAGCTTTCGCGTATATGTCCCAGCGGATGAATTCGAATGACAGAATCAAACCGAACCACGTAAAAAAGACCTTGTTCCGAAACAACAAACAGCCTCGGATGACGATAATGATTTCAAAGTTGACGACCCAAGCAAACGAAAAAAGGACAATGACCTCCGGATCTGTACGTGGAACGTAAGATCTCTTGACGGACTAGGTGCAGCTGGAGAATTAGCGGACGCCCTTAACTGCTGCAAAGCAGACACAACCGCCATCCAAGAAGTGCGATGGAGTGGACCGGGCATAAAGAAGATGAAAAACTGTGACATCTACTACGGCGACTGCTGCAGACAACAGAAACAACGCTTATTTGGGCGCGGATTTGTCCTTAGAGGACGACTCAGGGATAAGGTGATTAGTCAAAATCCAGTTAATGAGCGTATAATGACCATCAGAATCAGGGCTTAGTTCGCCAACATTAGCCTTATATGTGCCCACGCCCCCACAGAAGAGAAAGACGACAATTCCAAAGACTGTTTCTACGAGCTCCTCGATGAAACATATGAGCAGTGCCCTAGACACGACGTGAAAATCGTTCTTGGCGATTTTAACGCAAAACTAGGGAAGGAGGACATCTTTGGAAATACAATCGGTAAGCATAGCCTCCATGACAAAACCTCCGAAAACGGACTGAGGCTAATCGATTTTGCTGCGGGGCTAAATCTTTTGGTAAGTAGTACACGCTTCCCGCATCTCAAAATTCATAAAGGTACATGGCGATCTTCTGATCAATTAACCGTCAACCGTATGTTGTTCATGACCTGCACGAACTAACGCTGTAAAGAGATATGACGTCGGAAAGCTACAATCACAAGAGATTGCCAATGTTTTTTTCCAATCGAGTGTCCCTTCAATTATCCTTGAATCCCATCCCTTCAGCATTAAGCATTGAAGACCAGTGGCAGTAATGCCAAGAAGCCATCAGAACCGCTGCCTCTGAGGTTCTGGGTTTCACTCGGCCACCAAAACGAAACCCATTTTTCGATGAAGAATGCAGGCAGGCAAATGCAGCCAAACAAAAAGCACGTCAAATGCTGATGCAAAAACGAGCGAGGGCTGCTTACCATCAGTACAACGAGATTTAATTCTCAAAAAGAAAGAGAAGCAGCATGAGAAGCGCTCGTTTAAGGAAATTGAGAGGTGCCATGACAAAAACGAGAGTCGGAAGTTTTACGAGAAGGTAAAAAGATCCTTAGATCCTTAAATCAAATAAGACTGCAGGTGCAGACGGCCTTGATGGCGAACTTTACAAGGCAGCTGGAGACCAGTTGGAAAGGATCATGCACCAAACTGGAAGAAAGCTTGCCCGATGAATGGAACATTAGTATCGTATGCCCGATCCTAAAGAAGGGAGACCCTCACATTTTGCGTCGCTTATAAGATCTTGTCTGCTGTAATATGTGAACGTCTGAAACCCCACGTCAACAACTTGATAGGTCCTTATCAATGTGGTATTAGACCAGAGAAGTCCACAATAGACCAAATTTTCACATTACGGCAGATCTTGGAAAAAAACCGAGAAGTCAGTTTTAATTCATTTTTTATTTCTTTTTCTTAAATCTACTTAGGAGCTAGCAAAAATGTATAAAACTAGCTTATATAACAACTTAACTAACTTACTGACCCTAAGCGGGTACTCTAAATTACTCAATATCTTAATTCTAATGCCTTTCGGCCTAAAGATAACTTATACGGATTTACAAACTAGAACTATGGTTAAAAACTAAGAAAATTTAAAAACAAAAAACTTAGTTTGCTGGATCATATTTTTTTTGGTTTTTATTAAAACTACTTAAAACTACTTAAATCTATTTAAATCTACTTAAATCTAGAGCAGCCACAGTAGCTTTTTTTTTTTTTTTTGTTTTCTGTTTCGTATTTTTTGGAATTTTTATGTTTTATGATTTTTTTTTTTTTAGATTTTTGTACTTTTTTTTTTTTTTGGTTTTTAATTTTTTTTTTTTTTGGTTTTTTTTTTTTTTTTTTGGTTTTTAATTTTTTTTTTTTTTTTGGTTTTTTGGTATTTTTTTTGTATGCCACTGTGCCCACCCCCTATACCCTAAGACTTACACGCTAAACCTGTGTAAGCCAGCCATTGGCGACTCGCTATCAATATCAATTTGAGTTTCGTGCTCAGACAACCACCAGAACATGTTTGACATTTTAACAACGTCACGACGATCGCGATCTGAGACCGCCCTACTGAACCGAAGGAGCTCTTCAACGTCTCCGCCTACTGCGGTGACGTCTCGGCTATAAAGGAGCCGTCGTTCCACGGACTTACGGCAGACGTGGTAGATTAGCGGAACCGCCAACCTATCCTGAATCAGCCCTTCCATATCAAAATAGAGGAAAGCCTCCGGTGGGACAAATCCACTGAAGCGTGTTCTTTCCAAATACTCTCTGTTGGGGTAATAAGCCCCAAAGATCAGGCCATTGGTCGAGGTCATCGCTCTTACCGTGTGACCACGAGTCAGTTTTATAATGAAGTTGTCGATCCTGTTTATTTGAGCCCCGTTGTAAAGGACCTCATTGGGATAATATTTTTTGTACTCCGACTCTGGTGTTCTGTGTAATCCAAGACAGGTACGCAGACACTGTCTCTCAAACACCCGAATCTTTTCCATTTGAGACGCTGTAACGTTGAACCACACGGGGCACCCATAGACAATCATTGGCCTTATGAGGGCCATGTAGCAAATCACTTTCACTCTGCTATCAAGTTGTCTGCTGTGAAACAGTCGCCTTGTCAGAGCAAAAGCTCCTCTAGCCCTGGCCAGAGCCGCATCCATATGTTTGTTAAAATATAGATACTGATCTAGCCAGATGCCGAGGTACTTGACTACTACTTTGTTTGGCAGTGGGTTACCATACAGATCAACGATCACCAGCTTGCGCCAGTTCTTTCTCGTATCCCATGAAGCCCGAGCCAACGGGGTCCTAAACACAATTGTTTCCGATTTCTGGAAGTTGATTTTCAACTTCCAGTCATCGCAATATTGCTGGATCTTATCGAAGTCACGCTGCAAGAGTGTTCTGATGACTTCGATCTTTGGACCTGTTCTGTACGCAATGAGGTCGTCAGCGTACGCTATAGCATGGTGAAGAGAACCAATAAGATCGCCGGTGAAAATGCTAAACAAAATAGGCGAATTCACCGCCCCTGTTGTAGACCGTTCTGTATTTTAAAAGTTCTGGTAGAAGTTATATTGCAACTTTTCACAACAAACGTTCTACCATGAAGCATGTCATTCAGAATATAAAGCAATGGTTTACTCATGCCATACCTGATCAACTTATAGAAAAGACCGTCTAACCAAACGGTATCGAAAGCCTTCTCCAAGTCAACCAGACATGCACACGTACACTGTTTTTTAGCTTTGTTCCATTGAATATCAGATACCAGTTTAGACGCGGCATGTATGGTATCATGGCCCGCCTTAAAACCGAACTGATTTTCTGGAATAATATGTTTGTCCTCAGCCCATGTGGACAGAGCTCTATTGAGAACTTTCTCGAATACTTTGCTGATACTCGGAAGAAGACTAATTGACCGGAGATTTGCTGGATTGGAACCATCCTTCCCTTTTTTCAGGAGAGGACGGACCACTGCCGTCTTCCAACGCACTGGATAATATGCATTATTCAGCGCATTGTTGAACAACGTGGTGTATATGTCCACCGCTTCCGAAGGGAGGTTTCGCAGCACAACATTGGGTATGCCGTCGACTCCTGCTGACTTCTTTTTCTTTATTTTGTGAAAGATGTCCAAGAGGTCCATCTTAGAAACGAACAGGGTGTTATCCCCGTTTCGCTGGGCGATGACTGCATTTGCAAGTCGGTCGTCATTGAACCTAGTGAAACCAGGATTCTCGGATCGCCAATGCGAGATCTCGTCTCTAAGATAGAAGTGTCCAACGAAGGCTCTATTTTCAAGGTCGTAATTCGGGCGAATGCACTCATTCACCTTATATACTCGCTCGAAAACAGCACCCACCGTCTCTACCTTCTCTTGAGCATCTTCCACTATAAAGTGGTCATCATCCAAGATGGCCTCATCCGGATCTATTCCTATTGTCAGAAGTAAGTCTTTGTTCTCTGTCGTCCTTTGGAGTTTAATACCCTGAAGGTCATTTTGATCTTTTCTCCTAAAGATTTTGTTTATTTCCGGAAACATACTCGGGTTGTTGGACTGCACAGCCCGAATTTTATTGTTCCAGAAAAGAGATATAGATATTTTGTAATTTTCTTTAATTAACTGTTGGAGATTTTTGATCTGTGACTTCAGAGTTCTAATCTCCAAATCGTGTCGGTCTGTAAACCTCCTGTGCAAGAGTTTGAGTCTTGACAGGAGTCTACTTTTTTGTTTGTAAAGTGCGTCTATTGTCGCGTTTCTGTACATGTTCGTAGTGTCATGTTGCCTATATTTAGGAATTGTCCTGTCCATTGTACTACGGATTGCATCCTCCATACGTTGCAGGTACCCATCGATCTCAACGTTCGACAGATTCCTGTTGCATGGCGGCGCAATACCGTTCGAACGAAGTTCCCTTGAGACGGCACCGGAAAAGCGCGGCCAACGTGTCTTACCGTAGTTGTAAGAGTGCGTCGGCACGTACTCCTCCAGTTCCACAAGGTCGTTCGGAAGCAGTATGACGGCGGCAAGTCCACAGTGGTCACTGTCGTACTCAATCGTCGTCAAACAATTTTTCGTCCGTCGAAGAATGTCGTCGGTCAGTTTAAGTCTTGAGTCTAAAAGTAAGAGATCCAAATAAGAGCCACTTCGAGGATATGAGGGCCTGTCAGTAGCCAGTAGATCGACTTTACACTCATTACTGTGAAGCCCCAACCAATTGAATAGCTGGGTCCCCCTTGGATTGGCTAATTGATTTCCCCAATCTTGGTGTTTAGCATTGTAATCACCGGCCAAAAGGAAATAGTTTTCTTCTGAGTTCAGTTTCAGTGTTCGAAAAAGTGATTCGAGCTCTGTTATAAAACATGAGGGTTGAGAAGCCTCCGGCGCATAGATTGCGACCACATACAACCGCCTCCCCTGTTGGAGAGGGATGCATACGATACACGCTTCAAGCAACCGGAATCGGCGTACTTCACCACTATATATTACCTTATGAGCAATGCCCTTACGTATGAAGATCGCAACCCCACCCGCGAAAGTCGAGTTGGGTCGGTCTCTCCTTACGATAATGTAAATGTTATTCGTCATTTTGTGATGCTGGTTTAGCCTAGTTTCGCTAACCATACATACATCTGGACGTTGGTCTTTTAACAACTCAAAGAGGTTGGTTCGTCGTTCTATCCTAACTAGCGAATTCACATTCACGGCTAGGATCTTGAAGGGCCTCTCCGGCAGCGCGCCCGTTAACCTAAAAATTGCGCAAGCGTAGGCATTGCACGGTAGATCACATCTACCCTACGCGCCTGCTCACTTATTTGCCGTGATAGATCGCTCATTTGTGCCTGAATGACACGCAGAGCGACCATCACCTCTGACTCCCCAGCAGCTGCCTTAGACACAGATGGCTGTGCGGCCGCTTTCTGAGGAGGCTGTACCGTTTTCCCAGCCCCCCATGCCATTTGGGCGTAGGAAACTTCGGGAACGACGGCCCTTCGAATTGGTCTGGCTGGTTGCCTTCCCTCATCCTTAGTTGCTGTTGGAGCAGCTTTTTTTGACTTTTTAATCGTCTGGTATCGAGGACAGCCCCGATAATTAGCAGGGTGTCCATCTCCACCACAAAGAACACACTTCAGCAGGGTCTTGTCTTCGACCCTTGCCTCCCCGAGCTTACACTCTTTATTATTGTGGTTCTCACCACACTTAACGCATCTCGACTGCATGTGGCAGTTGAACGCGGCGTGGCCGAACCTTTGGCAGCGAAGACATTGTAATATGTCCCCGTTCCTGTTTAATTTTTCCCATCTTACCATCTGGTAGTCCAGGACGGAGATTTTCCTTAGACTCTCCAGACGGCTACTGGGTGATAGGGTGACGAGGAACATCGGCAATAGCCACTTCTCCCGTCTTGCCTTGGCCGTGGTGAACGACTTAACCCCGATAAAGTCGAGATCATCGCCCGCCAACCTGCGGAGTTCAGTTAAGAGCTCCTCTGGATCAGAGGAAGGCTCTACCCCTTTTAAAAGCATGCATTTAAGTTTCTCCTCTTTGGGAGTATACGAGAAATGCTGAGTGGTTGTCAACTCACGAACAATCTTATGTTCACCAATGCTATTGCATTGGATCGCATGTCTATCAACTCCGAGTCTCTTAATAGTAAAACTATCGCCAATGGCGGACTTACATAAATTTTTTGTGTCGTTGAATACCATCCTTAGAGTATTTATTGGGGGCACCCTGCTCTTTTTAGTGGTCTTCTTTTGGGGCTGCTGCTGCTGTTGTTGTTGTTGTTGTTGCTGCTGCTTCGGCTTCTGCTTCTCTGCTGGCTGCTGCTTCTTGCTGGGGATCGATGGCGCGGCTTTTTTAGTCGCGGTCCCCCGTGGCTGCTCATGTGTAGCAGTTTTCTTTCCCTCTACAGCTATTTTAGCTGTAGCTGCGGTTGCATTTTTATTGACAGCAGCCTTTGTTGTTGCTGGCTGCTGTTGCTTGGCAGTTTTCTCTTGCTTGGCCTCGCATTCCGCTTTCCTACGGGCTTCTTGCTTTGCTTTTATGGCCTCGATCTCGCCAAACAGCTTCTGAATTATCATATTCAACTCTTGCAGTCGCTTTTCTTCGTTCTTATCTGTGTTTTTGTTTTTGTCGTCAACTACACCGTCTCCGTCTGCTAGTGCAGCGAAGGAGTTGCCGCTACCGTTGTAACGGCCCTCGCCACCGTTTGACTCATAGTCATATGTTGAGTTCAAACTGACTATGGACTCTGTGCTGGTCGACATTCCATCGTCGTCGACCTCCGCTGCTGCTCCCTTCTTTGCCTTTTGCTTAGGCATCATGTTCGGCTTCGCTTTTAAGCGCCGCCTCCTCTTAATTGCAGTTGTTGCAACTGCTGTTGCTGTTGATACAGCTATCTCGTGAGTGGCTGTTGCCGCTATCTGATCTGCGGCTGTTGCCGCTTCTGTATTTGTTGTTGTTGTTGTTTCCGCCAACTCCAACGTTCTCGACGATGATGGACCGGACAGGTCCATCAAAGCACCACTTGCCTCCTCAAATTCTTTGAGGAGCCGCTCCCTCTCTTTTTGTTGGGCGATTTTCTTCAACCAGAAGATGTGCACTTTTAAATTTGCGTCGGGATCGAGATCGTGTTCCTCCACACCGACGAAATAAGAAAAAAAAACTTTCTCTAATGCCACTGCTGGGGGTCGATCCTGAGACCCTCTGCACCGAACTCGAACACCTCTTTAATTAGGCTACTGCCCTTATTAAAAATTCACTGATTTTATTACTTCTTAATCACAAACCGAATTTATTGAATACTGCCAAAGTCGCCAACACGTCTATGCGCTCTTGCAGTTGCTGAACGACTGAGAATATAATATCAATATTCACCATCTCTTTATCGATTTCAAGGCCGCGTATGACAGTATTTACAGAGACGAGCTGTACAGAGCCATGTCTAGTTTCCGCATCCTTGCAAAACTCGTACGACTATGCATTATGACTTTGGAGAATTCACGCTGCTCCGTCAAGGTATGTAAAAAACTCACGAGACCTTTGATGTCGAAAAAGGCTTTAGGCGAGGCGACAAACTGTCATGCAATTTCTTCAACATGATACTTGAAAGGATTGTAAAAAACTCCAACGTCAACACCAGAGGAGCAATCTTTCAAAAGTCTGTGCAATTACTCGCCTACGTAGACGATATAGACGTTATGGGAAGAAGGAAGCGTGATGTCATATGTGCTTTTGCGAGTATTGAAACAGAGACAGTCATTCTCTCTGAGTGTTGATGGGGATACACGCATAGGGAATATCACTCCGTTTAAATAGTTTAAATATAAACAAAACAAAAAAAGAAGAAAAACTTAAATTTTACTAATATCATTGCTGTGTTGTAAACTTAAAAGTGAAAAAAATGAAGTGCGGCTTATGCCAATCTAAAATTGATAGACAAGAACTCAAGATTCAATGCATTAATTGTAAAGAATATTTTCATGGAAAGTGTGCTAAATTAGAAAAAAGAGAAATTGACTTTTATGAAAAAGGCAACCAAGGTTATAAATGCGGTAGCTGTATTACTCAACGGAGAAAGTCCATAGTGGGAGACGCTCTCTATGATCCGTCGATTCACTCTATCTCTTCCATGAGTAATAATTCTAAATCAACAACTAGCCCCTGTGTAACAATAAAAAAAAATTCTAGTGGAACCCCAAGTATTGCTTCCCACGACGCCGACGACAACAATATGGGTCAGCAAACAATAACAATGCAAGTACTCTATAATAAAATTGACCAGCTGAAGCAAGTAAATACAGAGGCACTTGTAAAACTTAAGGCTCTCGAAGAGTGCAACGCTTCTCTTAATAAAAAAGTTGACAACCTGGAGGCGAAGTTGAATGTACTGCAACAGCGGGAAAAACAATGTGCAGTTGATATCATTGGCATTCCTGACGTGAACAATTTAAATGTAAAAGAGAAGGTAAACAAATTACTCACAGCTGTTTCTTGTGAGGAGATGCATTTACTTGACACTGAATCATGCTATGTTAAGAGTGTAAAAGCAAAAAACAAAAAAACTATTTCTAACATCGTGTGCGTGAAGTTTTCAACTGTTTCACGGAAGAAGGCTGTAATGAAGAAAATGCGGGAGAACAAAATTAAAATTACATTTTACATCTAACATATTTGGTACTCATCAAAACAACAACAACAATAGCGGCAGTGGCAGAGCAAGCAGCAGCAATAACATCTATATTAACGATTGCTTAACCAACTACACAAGGTCATTACTAAAAATGGCAAATGAATTGAAACAGAAGAATGTATGTAAGATTGTTTGGGTTAGAGACTCAGCTGTTCTTATTAGAAAAATTGAAGGAGACAAAGTTATAAAAATTAATTCTTTTGAAGATATTTATACAGTCAGCTTAGTTCAAAAATAAAACAAATTTGTTTGTGTACCTACATAATGAACAATTTTAGTTCAACTATTTATTCTCAAAATGATTTAAGTAATGATAGTAGTTTTTTCACTTTAACTTCTGATGTTGTAAATTGTTTTTGTGTAGAGCATCATAACCATGGCAAATCTTCCGGTATTTCAGTCATTCATCAAAACATTCGCAGTATGCGTAAAAATTTTAATACCTTTCTTTCTCACCTTGCACCTTTGAATCATTTACCAGATTTAATTTTTCTTTCGGAATTTTGGATTTTTGAAGAAGAAAAGTGTAATTATGACATTATTCCAAATTTTGTTTTTGAAGCGTTTTGTAATGAAACTTACGCTGCTGGTGGTGTCGCAGTATTATAGAAATGACATAATGGGTTGTAAAATTAATAAGTATAAATTAGAAAGTGCTGATATAATCAGTGTTAGTTGTGAGGTCTCTGGTGTTCATTTTTGTTATATTTGTGTTTACAGAAAGCATAAGTGTACAATAAGTGCCTTTTTGGATGAATTCTCGAGTTTTTTGTGAAATCAGAAATGCAAAAATATTGTTTTGCTGGGCGATTTAAATGTGAACATCCTGTGTGATTCACCTGATATTGATAATAGCAGAGTTAAACTGCTATCTTCATTTGGTTTTGAGTCTGTGTTGAATCAGCCTACTCGACTAACTTCATGTTTGGACCATGTTTTTATAAGACATCATAGAAACACTAATGTTGATCATAAAACTTTGAATTATGACTTAAAAATCACAAACCATAATTTAACAGGTATTCAACTCAACTGTAGCCTTTCTCGAGAAAACCAATTCTCCGACATCGATTTCAAAAAAATTGATTTTGTATCTTTAAGATCTAACCTAAATTTGGAATTTTGGGATGAAGTTTATGTATCGGATAATTCATCTGCTGCATTTGATTTGTTGCTCAATAAGCTGCAATCTCATATTGAGAATAGTAGCCAAAAGATGTGTAAGCAAAGTAGCAAACTAAAATGCCTCAAGCAATGGATGACTCCCTCGCTACTAAAGAAAATTAAAAAAAAAAACAAACTTTGCTCAGCTATCACTAAACACCCTAACAATCAAAGGCTAAAGAATTATTATGATAAGTTATGCAGAGAGGTAAAAATGGAAATACCTATTTGTAGAAATACATACTTTAGCAACAAACTAGCAAAAAACCTAGGTAATTCTAAAGAAGAATGGCGAGTTGTTACTGAAATTCTCAACAATAATAGATCTCACACAGATATTTTTATTAATAATAGTGACTTAATCGTTACTGAGCCTTCAGAAGTTGCTAATCTATTTAATAACTTCTTTACTAATATAGGATCTTGGAATGAGGATTATCCAACTTATCATTACGACAATAGTTTGTTCCATAGCAATATTATACCAGAAAGTTTTTTTTCGAACAGTTTTCTTCACTGGAGATCTATAAAATTACTATGTCACTTAAAACATCAAATTCGTCATCTTCTGACTCAATTTCTAGTTTTATATTAAAAAATATTGCGTTTCATATATCTGATGTTTTATGTTATATTTTCAATTTTTGTGTGCATAAGGGTATTTTTCCTGAGTGTCTGAAAACAGCTATAGTACTTCCACTTCACAAAAAAGGTGATAAAACATCAATAAATAATTATCGTCCAATTTCAATTTTGTCCATTTTTTCGAAAGTTTTTGAGAAAGGCATAAAAACTAGAATGTTATCATTCCTAGATAGAACTAATTTCTTCAATATTTCTCAGTTTGGTTTTAGAAGTGGGAAATCCACTGAAGGTGCTTTATTGAAATTATTTGGTGAAATATACAACAGTTTGAATGCTTCCCAAATTCCCTCTACCCTATTTATTGACATAACAATAGCTTTTGATATGGTAAACCACTCCATATTACTAACTCTTTAATGCAGGATTCAGAGGATTTATCTACGATTGGTTTGTGTCTTACTTGTCAGAACGAAAACAAATGGTTAAAGTAAGAAATGCTTTCAGTTCAAAAAACTTCTTAAGCTTAGGTGTTCCTCAAGGATCAGTCCTTGGCCCGATATTGTTTCTAGTATATGTTAATTCCTTGTTCATCCAACCCTTCAAAGGCAAAATTACTACATTCGCTGACGATACAGCACTTTCCTACTCTAACAGTAGCTTACTTGATATGTTATCAGATGTTAATTATGATTTAGATATACTTCGACGTTGGTTCAATTATCATAAACTGATAATAATCAGCAACAAAACAAAGTTTATGGTTTTCAATCAAATAAGGGACTAGTGTGTGATGAGTTTCCTTTATATTATCACTCGCCAAGTTGCTGCCGACTTTGTTTGTTTGAAACACGTGATCATGTGATATTTAACAGTCAAGTAAGTTGTAGTCAGAGTTGTTTTCTAATTGAATGCGTTGACAGTTTTAAATACTTAGGGATTATATTGGATCAAAGGGTTAGTTGGAAGGACCATACGGACTATTTAAAAAAAAATACTAAAATTCTGTGGTTAGACAATATTTCTACCTCATTATGTAGTATGTACTGTAATCTACCTATTTTAAAACAAGTTTATAATGCTTTAATGAAATCGAAACTGCAGTATGGGATTACATGTTGGGGTGACACTTATACGAATAAACTTGAACCATTATTAATTAAACAAAAACAATCAGAGAGCACCCAGTTTTGAGTTGTTCAAATGTCTCGAATTACTTCCTTTAAGGCACCTATACTGCTACAAAGTTTTAAAAATATTTTTTGAAAATTGCGGGTATTTTGATGCTAGAGTACATGACAATCATAATTTGAGAGTCAACACCAGATACCTTATTACAGTACCAACAACACATAAAACCCATTTTTCACGTTTTTATTATGTTACTGCTCCCCCTTTATTCAATAGATTTTTTTTTTTTTTTTTTTTTTTTTTTTTTTTTTTTTTTTTAAAGAGGAGGCTTATATGCTAATCTGGAGAACTCAGACCTAATATCCAGTCCATTGTACTACCAGAGTAGCAGCCTTCCCTTTTTTTTTTGTTGCAGTAGTTGGAAATAAGTTGTTTGTAATTTCACATATATAACCTCAAGGGCGGCGTCCATATGAAACTGGGAGGCTGAAAGAAAAGTAGATGCCCAGAGCGGGATTCGAACCCACGCATCCGGCCTCTCTACCAAACACTCTACCACTGCACCACGGCCGCCCTCAATAATTATTCAATAGATTACCAGAGTCAGTTAGGTGTGAGAGAGTGAGAACAGTATTCTTAAAAAGTGTTAAAAAATGGCTTTTTACGTTTAATCATTATGAAATTGATGCTCTTTTAACATCAACAATACAATTATTGCTTGAAATTATATGTTGTTGTTCTTTCTTTATATTATATCTATATACTATTTATATTTTCCCTATCAATAGTTTTATTTGTATAAATCTTAAGTGTATTAATAAATTTAACTTAACGTTCACTCGTCATTTGTCTTTAATAGATTGTACTTAGCTATTTCTGTCAAATAACTTAATCCGATCATGATCTGTTTGAATTGGAACCATATATTTTTATTTATATTTAAGTTCTTGATACGAAAAAAAAAAAAAAAAAAAAAAAAAGAGCGGGAAAATGGGTTTGATGGTTAATGAGGGCAAAACGAAGTGTATGTTGTCATCAAACAAGGACACAGAACTTCGACGAACTGGACAAAACGTCACAATAGACAGACATAACTTCGTCTACCTAGGATCCGCTATAGACACGGACAACAACATCAGTGCGGAGATCAAACGGAGAATTACTCTTGCCAACCGTTGCTTCTTTGGGTTGAGAAGACAATTGATTTTCCATTTCAATTTCCTCTCCAGGAAAACCAAGGTAACCTTGTATAAGACCTTGATCTTTCCAGACCTGCTGTACGGCGCGGAAGCATGGATCTTATCGAAAGCGGATGAGGAAACCCTTGGTCTTTTCGAAATTAAAATTTTCCGAATGATCTTTGGTCCGGTATGCGAAGACAATGTGTTGAGAAGAAGATACAACAACGAGCTGTATGAGCTGTACCGCGACATTGGCATAGCCAGAACAGTACGCATAGCGAGGCTACGATGGTTGAGTCAGCTCGACGGGTTTTCGAAAGCACATTGCAGGGAAATCGCGGAAGGGGAAGACCTCGTTTTAGGTGGCGCAATCAAGTGGATGAAGACCTCAATCGACTTGGAGTGCGAAACTGGAGAGAGCTCGCCCGAAATCGAAGTCGTTATAGAAGGATGTTGGTTGAGGCCCAGGTTCACCCCGAACTGTAATGCCCACTTAAGTAAGTAAGCAAGATACTTTAAAATCTTAAATATAAAAATGAATCGCAAAATGTGCTGGTAAGCGCATAACTCGACAACGCCTGGACCGATTTCACAATTTTCTTTTGTTGTGTTTGTAATTGTCAGGAGAAGGTTCTTCTGATAGAAAAAATTTAAAAAGTTTACACGAATGGAAAATTCCCACAGCAACGGGGTTGGGAACGGAAAATTAGAAACTACTGGACAGATCTCAAAAACTCTTTCAGCACTTGGATGCCACGCAATTCCTCAGTAACTTAGCGTAGACTTCATCCCTACAATACCACGGGAACGGAAACGGGAACGAGAATGGGAACATAAAAGTTACTTGAGCAATTTTAAAAATTCTTTCAAATCTAGGATGTTACATTACACCTCAGTGACATGGGCTTACATTTCATTCACTTATTTTCTTGGGAACAGAAGATTTCCACAGGAACGGGGTTTGGAACGGACACTTTGATACTATTGGACAGATTTCAGAAATTCATTCATTCAGCATTGGGGGTGCTACATTATCCTTCTTTATAAGTAGCTTAGACTTTATTTCATCACTATAATCCGACGGGAACAGAAACGGGAACGAGAACGGGAACATAACAGTTACTTGAGCAATTTCAAAAATTCTTTCAAATCTAGGATGTTACATTATCCCTCACCCCTCAGTGACATAGACTTACATTTCATTCACTTATTTCCACGGGAACGGAAGATTCCCACAGGCACGGGGATGGAACGGAAATTTAGAAACTACTGGACAGATTTCAAAAATTCTTTCAGCACTGTGATGCCATATAATTCCTCAGTAACTTAGCGTAGAATGGATGGAATCTTACGAACTCTCATAGGGTCAAGCTCCTTTGCAAAGGGAGGTGTTGAAAGCACTGTGTTAAATAGTTAAAACAAAAACACAGCTACTTATGTAATATAAAAAAAAATATTAAATTGTTAATATGAACTAAACAAACTCTCCTAGCAACCGTTTTAAAAAAGAGTTATAAATACTGTACAGTGCCGATTTACTCGTCATCGCGTCCAAATTTCGCTATGTGTGTGTCCGAATAGTGAAAGACTGTCACCGTGCGAATTCCGATACCCTTTTATGTTAATTACTTCAGTGCAAAACTCAATAAATTTATATATATAAAAAAAATGGCCCTGCCCTGATCCTATAAAAAAACAAAACAAAAAAAAAACAAAAATAGTAAAGAAAGTGTCCATCAGCTTAAATAATATCATCACCACCACTTCTCATCTTACAAAAAACAAAAAAAAAAAATTAAACTGTGCCTCGCAGTCCAACAAAACATTAGTCTATATACCTAAACTTAAATAGTCTAAAATATAACAACAACATCACATAATACAAATCAGTAATACAGTGAGCGGTAATTTCCTTTCTTTCCTATCCCCATCACACACTGTTGCTTTGACTTAACAAATGCATATAGGGTGCATGGGTATATTAAAGCAATAACGAGTGCATAGAAAAGTTACTGTTTGGTTGTCCAGGGGCGGATCGATTCGCATTGCCACTAAGGCATAACACTAGTGGTATGTTAATGTTTTATTGTGAAACTCACTGAAACCATTGTATATATATTATAATCTATAGTACTATCATCAGATAGCTTTTTCTGAGACCTTTATTCACCGAGTGGTGCGCTGAAATCGCTTAAGCAAAGAGACACAGACAAGAGAGAATTAAGCGCTTAAATTTCAAAAAGTGCCGAGAGAACCAAAATCAGAGCAAATTGTTTAAAGTTTAAGGTGGGGAGGAGAATCGAAAACACAAGACAAAGTATAGAGAATCAGTAATCTTATGGTTAAGCAAAGCAGAATAGGTATGAAAAAATAATTACATGAATTGTTTCGTCTTTCTTTTAGGGTGGGGTATTGTGGTGGTAGTAGGTCAAGAAAGATTTTACGTACAATTGAACATCTGATCATACTGTTCTGTTTGAGGTACTGAAATTTAAATTTGAAGGGATAAAATGAAATTGCTATATTGCAATGCAAGCAAATTTCATTTCAAATTCATGAAAAATTGAAATTTGTATTAATGAGCAGAAATTTTTTTTTTGTTTTGAATTTATTATTTGATATGTGAAAAATGATATTGAAGAACATTTTTTTTGAAATGTTGGAATTATAGTTGGTAAAAGTAAGTATAGAAATGCAAGGTTATGATAGATAAAAACAAATCTGAAAAGGGTGAAAAACGTTAGTATTTTGATAAATAGATTTTTTTAAAGGAAAACTATAGGCAACTACAAAAAAAAAAGGAATTGAATATTGCACATCCAAAAAAAAGTTTTTAAGAAATAAAAAAGCGAAAGAAAAGGATAAAAATAATTGCACTTCATCACTACATAGAATAAAACAAAGTAGCTTTCTCTGTCCCTATGTCCCTATGTATGCTTAGATTTTTAAAACTACTCAACGGATTTTGGTGAGGTTTTTTTTTAATGAATAGAGAGGAAGGTTTATATGTATGATGCATGCATATTATAGCAGAGAAAAGCCGAGAAATTTAAAGATTTGTAAAGTGATGTCTTAACAAACATATTTTTCTGCGCCTACATTGCAAACGCTGGCTAAAACTTACGAGATAGTTCAAATTTATGTACTACGGAATTGTAAATCTTAAAACAATGAATAAAAAAGTACGGGACAACATATGTTTATCTCCTAAGGATAACCCACAGTAACCATTTTTATATTTTACATATTACAAAAAATTGAACATCTGATCATACTGTTGTGATTGAAACTGAAATTTCAATTTGAAGGGATAAAATGAAATTGCTATATTGCAATGCAAGCAAATTTCATTTCAAATTCATGAAAAATTGAAATTTGTATTAATGAGCAGAAATTTTTTTTTTGTTTTGAATTTATTATTTGATATGTGAAAAATGATATTGAAGAACATTTTTTCGGAAATGTTGGAATTATAGTTGAGAAAAGTAATTATGGAAATGTAAGGTTATGATAGGTAAAAACAGATCTGAAAAAGGGTGGAAAACGTTAGTATTTTGATAAAAAGATTTTTTAAAAGGAAAACTATAGGCAACTACAAAAAAAGTGTATTTTTTTCCGGATCACCCAGGAGGTAAAATACAAGATTCGTTTTTTTTAATGAGGTTCCCCAGTAGGCCTGCCTCACTAACTTCTTTGCATGCTTGATTTGCTTGATTTGTCATTGATATCATCAATAAACAAAACGTAAAATTATATCACAAAATAACAAAAAACGAATTCAAATAACTTATAAGAAATCAACAAAAAAGCATAACATAACAAAATGACTAGCTAAGGGAATTGAATATTGCACATTCAAAAAAAGTTAATAAAAAATAAAAAAGCGAAAGAAAAGGAGAAAAATAATTGCACTTCATATTGCATATAAAAAATAGGAAAAAAAGTGAAAGAAAAGCAGAAAGAATACTTATGTAACTAAGAAAATTTAAGGGTAAAGAAGAAGAAAAGGTAAAATAAATTAGAATCTACAAAAAAATATATATACATAACAACAAAAATCAATGTAAAAAACAACAAAAAGTAACACAAAGCAGGTTCAGTTTTAAGGTACCTATAAAGAAAAAAGGTTAAATTATTGATTTTAACAAAAATTAATAGGTTTTCCATATACATTTTTAATTTCAGAAACATTATTTACATTGCACTTAAAAAATAATCTTAGAATACTTAAACACTTTTTTTTTTTTAAATAGGTAACCTTAGAATACTTAAACATACTTTTTCTTATATTTTTTAGTCCCGCGAAGCTCCTTGTTTGTCTTTTTTATAGAGAACAACATTATTCCTTGCAAAAGGAATCTGACAATTGTCTCTTTATGTTCGGTGTTAGGGCAGGGTATTTCCAGGTTCGCATCTCTAGAATCACGTACAGTCTCCATCCATTTTTCCATGAGGTCTTCTATATGCTGTTTTCTTCTGAAGTTTTCCTCAAAAACCCTCTGCACTTTCTCAGCCAATTTTTCCAGCTGGATTGAGGGAACAGCTAGCGATCCGAATTCAGATGTAGCAACGGTGCTGACATAGGCCCTTAGTTCTATAAGTTGCAGTTGATCTCTCCTTTCAACCGAGCTGCTGATCATGAAGTTGGAACAGGCTTCACACTTCAGTTTGGACTTGAGCTTGCCAGCTGCAAAGCCTGCGCAATAAATTGCTGCCATCTTTTGCATCTGCTCACTAGGTTCACTGGGTTGTAGTTCAGCCTGTGGTGGGTCTTCTTCCTCATCCACTTCCATATTCCAATTAATGCAGTCCTCGCATTGGCAGTCGTTGTCATCATCATCATCGATTTCTTCAACATCGACGGGATCTCCTGGCGCTAGTAGATAGTCCTCTATCGTTTCTACGACTTTTGACTTCTCTTTGTCTTTTGTCGTTTTATCGATCTTTCACTCCTCTGCCAAGTCAGCTGTGCTTATTAGAGGCTCTGCTCCAGCATCTTCATATCCTGAGTGTTCTGGTGCGCTATAGTGCTGAAACATGACCAGCTTCAAATTTCTTATAAGCCTCCACACCGATGGTTCCTTATCCTAGGATCCTCTATTCGTTCGCACCATTGAAAACAGGTTTTCCGCGACATCAGTGTTGAGGTGCGCCAATAGGAAATAATTCTGTTCTTTGCTTTTCAGATAGTGCCACATCTGAATTATTCCTATTAGCGTTTGCTTTAATCCCTTAAAGCAAGGTGGAATTATATGACTGCTGCTGCTTCTCCAGCTTGAAACCCACTCAATACAGCTTTCTAGGTATTCCAAAGTGTCGGTGTCATCCGATAGCACTTTCTTGTTTGGATTTTTCGAGTATTTTTGGCCGGTATTCAGTACGTCAAACAGCACATTCATTCGCTGAATAAATGAAGCTGTTGACTCGGCCTGTTTCTTTAGCTGCTCTGTTTTGTATACATTGCATTTGATGGCGCATAGAATCCCTGTATACACGTTGAAGCTGAAGATTTGAGTGGCCAGCTTCACGGAGAACTTCTCAAATGGTTTCTGACTGATGTGGGAAGCTTTAAGTTTATAACAAACTTGAAAGTCCCCTTTCGAGTCTTCGTTATAAAGTTCTTCAATGGTTTTCCACGACACAACATCGTCATTGATTTTTATGTTGTGTTTTACTAATATATTACGGATGCTCTTGAATAGATGGCAGTAATCATAAAGTAGAAACACTCTATGATTGTCTACTTCTATGTAGGGCCTATCTATTGCATCCCAGTCGACTCCGAGTTTCTTATATGCGAGAACGTTGTTCGATCCCTGATCGCAACTTGTCGCAACAACGTTCAGCCCACATTCCAGTACTTTTTTCAAGGTCTCTTTTATAATCCTTGCAAACATGTCTCCTTTCGGTGATCCCACATAGTAGGAGATAGATTGTTTCCAGTTTCTGTTAAGCCCTCGCAAAGTAAATACCATTACTTTGGAGGCTATCAGATTCGTCCGTCCATGCTCTCCAAAATCAGTGTATCCGTACTGAATGTCGTCCTTGTTGTTGTACTCTTTCTCCTGTTCAACAACCATTTCGTCGAACAAGAGCACGCATTTCCGGTCCATTTCCGTCATATCTTCCGCTTTCTGTCTGAGCATGTGCATCACAGTCTCAGTCAGGCCTGCCTTGAGTCGTATTTCTGAGTGCCATCGGTATATGGTACTCACTGCTGGTAGCTTAAATCCCGAGCTAATCAAAAACGCATTGCACGCTGGAGACTTAAAGAAGATTTTTAAGAAAAAATCTTTTTCTTTAAGAGTCCAGTGTGTTTTCTTTTCGTGTAAAAGCTGTGCCAACACGAAAGTAAGAACTTCTTCTTTCGAATCTTCCAGCTTTTCTTCGACCGCTTTTCTTAAAATATACCTCTTACTCTTTCGAATATGGCGAGGGGTGTAAATGGTTACCCCGCGAGGTTTTTTGGGGGTCGTAGATTTCTGAGGGGATGGGGACTTTGCAAAACGTCTATGAATTGGAGACGGAAGTTGTGAGGGTGAAAGCGGAGTATCCTCCGGAAGATCTTGAAAGTTGTGGTCCCAACTATAAGTCTTAGTGGATGTAGATGCCAAATTATGAAGAGGAACATTTGGACTTACTGGTATGCTTTCGAACTGTGTATTCAAACACGTTGTAGAAGTAGTGGGTTGAAGTTTTTTCGGCATTTTCGGGGCTTGGGGAGTTTTAAAAGAAGAATCAGGAAAATTCTCCAAAATTGTATCTAAGGCTTCATTTGAAATAAAAGAAGTAGACGGACCTGAACTGGTGCAAGGGGTTTCAAAAGTAACATTAAAATTAGAAGCACTTGTATCGACAGAGCTCGTAGCCGATTTTTGTGCAGAAGTTGTTGCCGATTTTTGGGCAGAAATTGCTGTTTTAATGGTTTGAGCTTTAAGAGCTTCAGCATCCATAATTCTTTGACATGAATGGTCAACAGCAACATCCGTGCAACAGCAAATAGCTGGCGAAGACATTGGAATTGCTTTCTTTGACAGAACACATCGAAACGCTTGAACAGCTAAGTCTTTTTCATGAAAGTGCTTTGAGCACATACTTGCCGTTTTTGGCAATGGCTTGATGGTTGAAACATTTCCATGTTTCAACCATATTGGCCTTCTACAATCCTTTGGTATAAGGAAGAAAGATATACGGCTCGGATAGGTCTTAAACTGACCACAGCCATTGAAAACGCACTTCGACATATCTGTTCAGAAGTGAAAGGTATATTTCGAAGTATTTAATTAATTTAATAGTAACAAATTACACAGAGTATTACAAATATAGTGAATATACACACTTAACTTCACCAAAATATCACTAGCTTATGATTCACTTATTACTTTTCACTATCACTTCGACTATTATTTCACGAAAATCCCTGCTCTAACAATATCGAATTCGAATTCGTAAAACGAAATATAAATTTTAAATAAATTATTGAAATTGAAATGCTCTTACTCTCCAGTTTTTATCGTCTGCAAATTTTTGTCTCGTTGAAACTTATGAATTGTTTCAACAGTAAAACAACAAAACACAAAAACAGATCACTATTTTAATATTTTTTTTTTTTTTTCAATATGTTTTTACTTGAATAAACTTCTTTTATTCTGCAAAGTTGATTTTATGATTGTTCAAGGTATGGCTGATGCAGATGAAAGTTATTGTTTTTGACGCACTATCACTACACAACACTGTTTTTTTCGAACGCTTGTTGGTTTTTTTTTTTGATTAAACAATTTTTAATTGCTTTGGCAAAATTTGTTATGATTTTATCAGCTTAGAACTTATCCAATTGAAATCACAACGAATAATGTTCTTAACCCTCATTTACGAACAGCCAAAAGTCGTGTCCACCCGAACTGGGGTCCAAATGGACGATTTTTTCTTCGAAATTTTTTTGATTTCCGACTTATATTGTTCAGTTATAGTTCTTCTGGCTATTGTATGAATTGTTTCTAAGTATTATTATATAGCAGGGATAAAGACATTTGAGCAGAGATGTCATTATGTAGGAGGTCAGCAATAAAATTTTTCAATTTCAAAAACGATGAAAATTGCCTAATCTCGCAAATCTGGGATTACCGCTTATCCTTTTCGATATGTCTTTTTTACGTAATTACTGATTGTAAAATTCATCCGCATCAATTGTTCCTGGCAGGTATGCCTATCTCAAAAAAAATAGTCATTAGTTCAGTTTGGTCAGGTCATCAAATAATTTTATGACCTCAAAAAGGACTGAATTCGCCATAATTCTCTGTAAGCCTTCACCAAATTCAGTTGTAACTGCCAAAAATAATAATATACCTACATTCAATGATACATTGCAAACTCATTTATTCAACCGCACACAAAAAGCACACAAAAAAAAGCCTACAAACGAATTTCTTCTACTCCTTCACTACCTCATTGCAACCATACAGGTAATCCACACAAGTCATGTCATATGATCATATCAGTTCATGACCTATATCAATAGCACACACACATCTTAACATGCTCTATTGTCTTACCCCATGTCCGATGTCCCATACGATAGCCAAAATAAATGCTTACCTATGCTGTGGAGAATGAAGGAATGAACCCCCTAAAAGAAAAAAACAATAAGTTGTCTTTTTTTGCTTCGCTACCTGCCATTTTTTTTTTTTTTTTTTTTTTTTTTAATTAAATAGGGTGAAGGTGAAAATTGCCTTTACAAGCACGTCGACCTGAAAGATCTTTTGTGCTGTTCCCTTTAGGTTTAAATACACGTAGTGTATAGGTTTGTTCATTCGAAGCTGAGGTCATGTAAGAACCTAAGAACCTTCGAGGAAGAGGTGTTTCTGATATAAAGGGGACAGGGGAACCCTTTATTGAATATTTTAAGCCTGGATCTAGCTAAGGCAGGGCATTCGCATAAAATGTGTTCAGCTGTTTCTATGTCTTCAAGACAGAGACGACAGGTGTCGTCTTGGCTGATGCCCATGTTTTTAAGATGATACTTGAGAGAGCAGCGTCCAGTGAAGAAGTCCGTAAGTAACTTTGTGTCACGTTTGCTCATGTCAAGAATTTCTTTCATACGTTTGTGGGATAAGTCAATGAATAGTTTTGACTGACGATGGCCATTTGAGTTGTTCCAGGTGCTGATCATGTTCTGTCGTTCCCAGGTAGCTAATT